>CM060370.1:106040306-106746556 GCA_030545235.1 Helianthus tuberosus | reverse complement strand
GATGTGAACCATTTGTAACCATTTGATATATGTGAACTATTTATAACTGTTTGAACCATTGGGTTAGGGAAGTGATTAGGTAACGGGGCGGGTGTAATGTGTTAAAAGCATGGTGGATACGCCGCTGGTACTTCCTATATATAAGTGCTTTTAACACATTATATATCGTTGTGTTATCTAGATCTCTTGGGTAAACGATTTTGAAACGATGTCACACAATGATGTTTTCTGAATAATATAACCCATACGAGTTTTATTAACAAGTTTCTACGAGATGTTTTACAATTTGATATAATAAAACAAATGTTTTGGAGTTAAGAATCATGGATACGAGATTTTATAAATCATATCCAACTTGATTTGAGTTGGTTAATTATGTCGCAATACTATACTTTTCAAAATAAGGGTTTTAAATAAGTATTGCAACATGTAAAACGAGCCATGAATCTGACACTCATATAAAACCTATGTACTCGCCGACATTTTTATGCTGACGTATTTTCACATGTGTTTCAGGTACCGTAGTTGATGATGTTTGATGATGATACTTGTGTACGCTCACATAGGAATGGACGAGGCCTTAGTGACTTAATAACAATGAAAGTTATTTGTTCCTGTTTTGTTTCTAATTCCAATGTAATGTAATGCATTTAATTCAATAAAACGAAATTGTTTAATCCATGGTTGTGAAACAATGATTCTGTTACAACACTCCCCGACGTTTCCGCCACGTTTTGTTGTTTTACGTGGTCGGGTGTGACAATTAATATGTGTGAAATGGTGCAGGAAGACTCAATCCTAGCAGATTTTGCACCGGGCTTCAGTTTGAAGACATAGTCACCACATGGTCCATCCGGCGGGCACATGGGTGGGGCTCGCTACACCCAAATAGATCTATCACTCATGTCCCTTGGTCCTACTATGAGGATTAATGGTCTTAAGCTAATCGCCTACCCATTCACATGATCTAGCCGTTCATTCCTTAGCTAACCATACCATTTGTAATCATCGTAACACTTGTAACATGTATTTCACCCCCGAAGTTGTAAAACTGAAAACAGTTAAAAGAAAAGGGGGACACGAACTCACAGTTTTGCGTTCTTCGTATCTAATGTAACTCAAAGCTTCCTCTAGAACGTACGACTACCTACATGCGTACTACGGTTCATTAGACGGGTGGGTCGTGCCTTGACCTTGGTCTTATTTAGTATTTTTGAGTTACGTTTCTTTGTGTCAACAATGTTATTCCAAGTATATAATTATTTGTCAAAATAACAAATATTTTAACTTAAATTATAATTATTACATTTTGGAATATTAGTTAAAATAATATATTTTTAACTTGACACATATGTGTATTTGTACATGTATAACTCCCCAAGGATGGGTGTATTTATACTCGTATTCTTAACCTTGCGTATTTTTGCCAAGTATCGGTGGCGTATTCAGGTGTGTACTTATACGTACGAGAATACTTATTTTTATTGTGTTTATTAAGTATCCTTATACTTAATTTTTGTATCAACTTTGTCCGGAATAATATCTTTAATAAAAAAACATCAATATATATTTCTGAAATATATATTTTGAGAAATATTACTTAGAAAAATTATTCATAATTTTTCCCTTGGCAAAAATATTTGTAAACCTCATACAAGTCTCAAAACTAATATATTTCCAAGTCTAACTTAGAATACACATATATATATATATATATCAATTTTTCTTCCAAAAATAATATGTTTCAAGTTTATTTAAGAAAATACATTTTCTCCCAAAAATAATGTATTTCATGTTTGTTTGAGAAAATACATATTTTCTTCCAAAAATAATACATCTTCTAGTAATTCCAAGAAAGATATATATACTTTTAGTTGCCAAAAATAATATATTTTCTCCTTGTAAAAAATATGATCTATTTTTGTAGTAATTATGAAAATCACATTTTCATTCTCTTGATGTCCAAAATACCAATTACCAAAATATACTTGTAAATAATTTTCCGGAATATTTTGTGAGTTATATTCCTTTGTTCGGTTTGTCCAATATTTTGGGTATAATTTATATGTTCATTCCCTTGGAATTTTGATAATATTTTGGATTGTAATTTTTGGTATTTTGATGAGTTATATTATTCCAAGCCCTAAAATAATATAACTAATACACATAATACACAAGTAATCACACCCATGGTGACTTCTAAATATATATTTTCCCTAAATACATATTTAGTCACTTTTATTTATAAAAACCAACCTCCAATGTTTATAGTTTTTGTAACAAAAATTATGGCAAACTTTATGTGAAAGTGTATGGTTTAAAATATACTTGTAAGTATTTGATTAAAAATATTTTCTAAGTGTTTAATTTTTAGGAAAATTTTGCCATAGTTTCCCCTTAAAAATGGAGGTTTCCATGCTTTCAAAGCATATCATTTTCTTTTATAAATCACCACAATCAACAATAAACCAATCAACACTTATCAAATTGCCAAAATCAAGCATAAATTACTACTTCATGAACTTGAAAATTTACAAAAATTTGTAGTAACTTACTAGTGTGTTTAGTATGCTTAGTTACCCTCTAAAGTGTGATTGTTTATTTTAAAAAAAAAAATCATTTTTAAAGAAGTTAGATGTTCTCAACTTGTAATTCATTTTTTTTTCTAAAAATGTTTCTTCTTGAGTTTTTCTTGTTACATATCTATTTCTACACTTGTTTAACCACTAAAAATATGGTTAATTTCTTTAAGAACCAAGCTTAAGAAAATATTGTATTTTTAAATTTGTTTCTTGAAAAATCATTCCTGAAATCATAGATCTACAAGACTTTACACTCACTTTGATCATCACTTTATAGGAAAAACATTTTATACTTCAAGTTCATGATTTACATATGGATGATTACTTTGATCTTAACATAATTATCCTCTCATCTTGCTAGATTATGTCTTTAATCACCATCTAGTAAGATCACATGATGTTTAACATCATAAACATAATCAATCAACAATCAAATAGCATAACAACACTTAAACAATATGTATTCTCATGATTTTTAAGCTTATGTTCATGATTCATGTTCTTGATTCATAGTGTTCTTCAAGATTAGTTACTTATATCATCTTTTAACCAACTTAATAAGGTGTAAAATGGAGTGTAGAAGATCTTACTACTAGCTTAAGGCTAGGGATGATCGCTAAAAGAAATGGAGTGGATAAAAGCAAATGGTGAAGGTCCTTTAACTTTAAATGGCACCAAGTGTGACAACTGCGTTCTGTAATTGATGTACAATATAAAACAATGATAATTATCAATAAAACAATGTGCTTTGGTTTTATTATATGTGTTTTGATGTTATTATGTGTGTATTTGTGTTTAATGATTTTACGATTTGATTCGAGTTCGATTTCAAGCTTTGAATCGCTTTTTGGAAGGTTATACGCAAACTGGTGCATGAACGCAGTCAGTTTAATGCGACAAACACTCCGGAATAGTGACATAGGCTTAACATACCTTAAATAACCTTTACATAACTTAGAAATAATTTTAGAGGGTTTGGTGTGTCGAAAACAAGTTTGTTCAATCGCAGGGACTAATTGTGTCAAACTGCGAAACTATACCGATTTGTATGGTAACGAACATTTCGAAACTTGATCATAAGTTAAATATACCCTAAATATCCTTTACATAGTTTAGAAATAGACTTTGAGGGGTTCGGTATGCAAAAATAAACTTTTTGGTCAATCAGGGACTAAAAGCGTCAAAAAGTGCATAAGTTTGCATTTTCGCGCATATCTTACGTTCTGAATATATCCGGACACCAAAAAATTTATGTAATCATTAAAATATTTTATTTTAGTGATTGGCATAATAAAATTCCATTCGTCGCTTAATTTGGATGGTTTTTGCGTTCGTTACGACTTTCGTCGTAATTAACCGAATAACGCAACTGTACGACCAAACGAACCGACATCCGAGATGTTTTTGAGCATATGTTAAGTTCCCTATACTTTAACTTTATTTCAGAGCCTTGAAATGGGGTTAACGGGGCTTAAACGTGCCAAAAACCAAGTTTTATGCATGCAGGGACCTGTTCTGCCATTTTGGGAAACTTGAAACTGACCTCCCCCGCGCCACGCGCCACACGCCAAGCCCAGTGACTCCTGGCGCGCCACATGACAGGGACCCAAACTCAGCAATTCATTTTCAGCATCTGGCTTGATTTCCAGGGTCTTTTGTGTAAAATTCTCAATACCTGGAGCTGGTTTTCGACTCCCATTGTATTGTAATACCATGTTCTTCAATGAAGGGCCAAGATTGATCCTCTCAAACACTTGTAATGATCTTAGAGATCCAATCTCCTTATAAATAGAAAGGTTTCTCATTTGGGTTCTTCACACTTGATCTCAATCATCTTCTCTAAGTTGAAGCTCTCCTTGTGAAGCTTCATACCTGAGAATTTTTTAGTTCAATCTTCATAGCTTGGACCCTTTATAAGTTTCCTTCATGCTTGTTCTTGTATTCCAATCATGAAAGTAAAACAGTGTTTGACTTTCTGCTTTAACCACGAGTTAGTCAACACAAAGTTCGTTTGAACTTCATAACATGAGCGTAATCACGATGGTTTTAGTCTCTTATGACTATACCTACCGATTACCACGTTATCTAGGCTTAGTGACGAGTCGTAGTTTCAGCCAAAATGCGTGTTCTTGCGTATTTTGTAACCAAACTACTTTTAGGTATCAAAATCGTTTGTTTTGATACCAAACCTATTTTCAAACTTTGTTAAACATGTTTTCACATGTTTAGCTCGTCACTTTAGGTTTAGTGCTTACATAGGGTCGTAAGGTAAGCGATCTAATCAATCGCTTATACTTTCGAACCCGACCCGTTTAGTCGATCATTAGGATCCGACTAAACACATTAGGTGACCATAGTTGTATAGGGAATAACCTTCCGAGGTTATACCTTATGGTCACTTCGTTTAAGTAGTTGTATGATAGGTAGTTTATATGCCTTAGGAAAATTACCAAAATACCCTTTTTACGTCAAAATTCATTTTAAGCATATGTAACATAATTTTTGACATCTAAACTGATTAGGCAACAATATTAGACATGTTAAAGCATATTTTACTTGTCATAGGACTAGTTAAGCGGTCCGAACGCGTTTTACGCGAACGACGCGTTAAAGTAGCATAAGCTACCTAAACGGGTCGTAATGGGTCGTAAGCACTTAGGTTAGGTATCATTTTAGTATGTAGGCTTTGTTAAACCATATCATATGAGTTCCAATACTCATTTGGTTTACGAAACCTCATACTATCCAATCTCCCGATTTAGGTCCGGTTATTTATGTAGTTATCTATATAGGGTGTCGTTTGATTCCGTGATCCCTCTAGCTTTGCTTGGTTGCTGTTCAAGACTTCTAAGCACCCTCAAGTGAGTACATAGTACCCTCTTTTACTGTTTTTCAAACATTTTGGGGGTGAAACACATGTGCCTACTTGTTACTTTCGTGTTTTCCATGTTTTTACATCATATGCTTGTTATGTTCATTAGTACATTTATAGTACATGATTTCATTATGTTTTGCTATCTATGTTTACTTGGCATGCTAGCACGTTGTTTTACATTACATCTTATTTGCTATGTATGTTCTGTGACATCTGTGCTTGTAATCATTGTAAACAATTCAGTTATCAATGAAATAAAGTTATTTGATCCCAATGTTTGTTTGTTTATGTTTGATGTTTTTTTTTCATGTTTTGGTTTTTATTCAATTTCAAACTCTATATTGCTTTCTGGAGAATTATACGCAAACTGGTGCGTAAACGTAATCAGTTAAATGCGAAAAATACTCCGGAACATAAACATATGCTAAAAATACCTTAAATAACCTTTACATAACTTAGAAATAAGTTTTGAAGGCGTTGGTATGGCAAAATCAAGTGAATTCGCTTACAGGGACTAAAATTGACAAACTGTGAAAGTATGCCGATTTGAACTGTAACGAACATTCCGGAACATGATCATAAGTTAAATACACCCTAAATATCCTTTACATAGCTTAGAAATAGGCTTTGATGGGTTCGGTGTGCTAAAATAAACTTTATGCTCCTTCAGGCACTAAAAGCGTCAAAAAGTGCATAAGTTTGCATTTTCACGCATAACTTACGTTCTGAATACATCCGGACAGCCAAAAATTTATATAATCATTAAAATATAATGTTTTAGTGATTGGCTTGTCAAAAATCCATTCGTCGCGCAATTTGGACCGTTTTTGCGTCCGTTACGACTTCCGTCGTAATTAACCGAACAACGCAATCGTACGGCCAAGCGAACCGACATCCGACATATTTTTGAGCATATTCTAAGTTCCCTATACTTTAACATCCTTTTGGAGCTTAAAAATGGGTTTGACGGGTGTTAGAAGTGCCAAAACACGACCATACGCGCACAGGGACCAAAACAGCCAAAACTGAAAAATTGCTAGTCTGCAGGGTCCTTACGGACCGGACCGTAGGGACCTGCTTACGGTCCGTAAAGCACCCCCAAATCAGCAGTAAGTGTTTTCTAGCTTGATCCAGCTGTTCCTCACTTGTGCACATGGTTTTTGGTAAACTATGGGTTGGTTTGTGTGCCCATCAAGGTGCCCAATCAGAATATGGCAAGTGTACGGTTTAGATTGTGCCCCCCTTTTGCAAGAAACGATCTTAACGGTAGTGCCATGCCTATAAATACCCACCTTTCTTTGCTCATTTCCTCATATTTGATCTGATTCTACACTCTCTAAGTGGAATTATATGCTTCCTACCTGAGAGTGAATCGGGTCAAATCTTGCGGGGACCCTCTGTAACTCTTCTTTCGTGCTTTTCTTTCGTTTTAGCGTTAAAGTCAAACTGCGTTTGACTTTCTGCATTGACCAGTTTATGGTCAATGCGAAGTTCGTTTGAACTTCATAACGTGAGCGTAATCATAATGGTTATAGTCCCTAGTGACTATACCTACTGATTACCACGTTATCTAGGCTCAGTGACGAGTCGTAGTTTCGGCCAAAATGCGTTTTTTCACGTATTTTGTAACCAAACTATTCTAGGGTATCAAAACCGTTTGTTTTGATACCAAACCTGTTTTCTAACTTGACTAAACATGTTCTAGCATGTTTAGCTCGTCACTTTTAGAATTGTGCTTGTCTAGGGTCGTGAAGGTAAGCGATCTAAACAATCGCCTATGCTTACGAACCCGACCCATTTGGTCTATCTTTAGGATTCGACCAAACACTTTAGGTGACCATAGTTGTATAGGGAATAACCTCCCGAGGTTATACCTTATGGTCACGACGTTTAAATAGTTATATGATAAGTGGTTCCTATGCCTTAGGAAAATTACCAAAATGCCCTTTTCGCGCCAAAATTCATTTTAAGCCTATGTAACATAACTTTTGACATATAAACTGATTTGGCAACAATATTAAACATGTTATGGCACATCTTTCTTGTCATAGGACTAGTTAGGCATTCTGAACGCGTTTTACGCGAACGACGCGTTAAAGTAGCATAAGCTACCTAAACGGGTCGTAACGGGTCAAAAGCACATAGGATAAGTTTTGTTTTAGTATGTAGGCTTTGTCAAACCATATTACATAAGTTCCCACACTTATTTGGTTTACAAACCCTCGTACTACCCGATCCTCCGATAGGTCCGTTTATTAATGTAGATACCTATATTAGGTGCCGTTTGAATCCGTGATCTTCTAGCTTGCTTGGTGGATATCTAAAGTCTATTGAGCAATCTCAAGTGAGTACATAGTCCCCTCTTTTACTGTTTTCAAACATTTTGGGGTGAAACACATGCGCCTACTTGTTACTTTAATGCTTTTCATGTTTTCATATCATATATTTGCTATGTTCATTAGTACACTATTAGTACATAATTTCATTATGTTTTTGCTATGTATGTCCATTGCGTGCATACTTAGTACATCATTTTACATGACATTTTATGCTATGTATGTTCATTTAGCGCATACTTAGTACATTGTTTTACATTACCTTTTTATGATATGTATGTTCATCATACTTTGTTTTACATCACATGCTATGTGTGTCCACTTGTTGCATACTTAGTACATTTTCATCACATCACATGCTTACATTTTTGGTATGACATTTGGTTTGTTTAAATGGGACCATATACATTCATTAACATTAGCTACGCCGTTCGTTGTAGGTAGTGGTACCATAGGAATTGACAACTCCCATTCCTGACATCCTAGGCATGTTTGGATGAAAGGAATGACCGAATTCGATATACATAATTCAGATAAACCTTTAATTTGTTTAAAGGTTATCACCACAGTCACAAGGCTTGAATGTATGCATTTTCACAATACCGCATAGATGTTTGTATCAGTATAGCATGCATTTCCACAAAACATAACGTTGATTTAAACCACGTTTTACTTCAACACATTGTTTTGTGCATTTTTACCTATGGTTTAGTTGATACATATTTCACTTGCCATACATGACATTTTGTTTACACATTACTTGATTGACATTTGACATAGACATTTTGATATTGATATACACATTTCATGGACTACATTTTGACATAAACATTTTGACATGGTTTTCACAAAGACATTTGACAAATGGTTTAGACATGGACAATTTACATTGGTGGTCTGTTTGGGTAAGTGATTTAAGTAACGAGACGTGTGTAATGTGATACAAGCATGGTGGATACACCGCTGGTACTTCCTATATATAAGTGCTTGTATTGTATTACATATCATAGTGTTATTTAAATCATTCAATTTGGACTTATACATTTTTACACAAATAACATATTTTTCAAAAGACTTTGTTTTACAAAACAGTTTATTTTATACAACTTATTTTACTTGGTTATTCATTTAACCATACATTATTCTTTTACTTATACATATCATCTGATTTTATCACTTTTCAAAAGATTTACAAAACAAAACAATTTACAAGGTTCATGACTGAATTTTATTAAACATTTTCTTAAACTTAAGTCATGAATCCTATTTTCACAAAACCTTTGTATCACACAGGCATTTTTATGTTGACGTACCTATTTTCACATGTGTTTCAGGAGCAAATGCATAGGATGTTCGTGACACGCTAGGGTGGACTTGGGCCTTAGTGACATAAAATGAAGCTAGACTAGTTAAAACATGTTATGTACTCTTTGTTTCATTTTGTTTTAAGACAATGTAACTCTTTGGTTTGATGAATAAAATATAACTTTGTATGCCATGGTTGTGAAACAATAATTCTGTTACAACACTCCCCGACGTTTCCGCCGTGATTTGATGTTTTACGTGGTCGGGGTGTGACAGAAGAGTTGGTATCAGAGCCAATGGTTATAGGGAATTAGGTTATTAGTAATGCTTTGACCTAGACTATAACCTTTCTAGGACCCCAACACAAGTTGTCTTGTGTTTAGATCTTAAAACATGCACTTCACCTATCCTTAGGTGATCACCAAAACAAGAACCAAATTTTCTGAAATGATTTTTGAAAACAATCTTCTGTTTTCAAATGATTTATTATATGGTTTTGAACCCTTTTGATTTTTCAAATCGATTTTGAAAATTTATCATTTGTTTTTGAATGATTCTTTTGGACCTTGTGCCTTCCAAATTTTCAAAATCTCGTCAAAGTTTTGGGTTCTAAATAGTATGAACCCGTGCAAACTGGAAGGGTGAATGCCTGTACCTTGGGTTTTCTGTCTAAGGCTAGAGTGTTCGTACAAATCCACATAATCGGACCAGTCACTCTTACCTGGGAACTCTTGGGGTGAGTGTTCACTTATAGGCGAGCATGTCTTCGCTAAGCATTATTTATGGACCCATTTACTTTGATTAGTCACTGTGTGTCGTTTATCTGCTTTGTGATACGGACGAATGACCACCATCCTTGCTTTTGTTGATTTTGTTCTTTTCATCTAATCATCTCACTCGTTTCCTCTCATGTTTCCTCTTTTTAGCATGCCTCCTCGACGTGAAAACCCGTTATCCAATGCCGAAATGGCAGATATTCTGGCACAGCACATGGCTGCCGCACTCCCAAACATTATCGCTCAGGTGAACCAAGCCAATAACAATCAGAATGCTCCTTGTAACTTCAAGAGCTTCAATTCGGCTAAACCACTCAAGTTCAGTGGTACTGAAGGGGCAACTGGGCTCCTTCAATGGTTCGAGAGCATTGAGAGTACATTCCGTCATGTTCTATGTCCTAAGAACCGGAAGGTCGAGTTTGCTTCTAGCGTATTTCAGAAGAGGGCTTTGACATGCTGGAACGGGGTTATGAGAGATCGTGGTGCTGAAGTTGCTTTAGCACAAACATGGGCTGAACTGAGAACTCTTATGATGAGGGAGTTTTGTCCTCGTCATGAACTGTGAGCTCTAGAAAGGGAGTTTGATGATCTGAAGCAAGAAAGTTGTGAGCACCGGGCGTATACTGATAGGTACGAGGAGTTAAGCTTACTTTGCCCCACAATGGTTACCCCACTCGAGAAGGATATCGAGAGGTACATCGATGGTCTACCTGACTCCGTACAAGACACCGTTACTGGTAGTAATCCTACCACTGTTCGTCAGGCAATCGAACTATATGCGACGTTGACTGAGTCGCAGATTCGAAAGGGTAAGTTGAACAGGAAGGGTGACAAGAAGGGTAAGAAACAGGAGTCTGACAAGAAGGATAGCAAGAAAGGTAAAAACAAGTAGGGTAAGGATTCGGGTTCTGCAAAGGGTTCTAGGAAGCGTAAGGCTTCCCAAAATTTTGCTCTCATTGCCCAAGCTAACCAGGCAGCTCCCAATCAGCCTGCACAACCGCCAGCTAAGAAACAGTATGCAGGGAATGCACCTTTATGCAATAGATGCAATAGCCACCATCAGCCACAAGTTCAATGTCGTTTCTGTACCAACTGTGGGAAGTCGGGTCATCTTTTTGAGGTCTGTCGTTTTGCTCAGAATCTAGCTGCATGTAACCCAGCTCGGCAGGCTGCTCAACCGCCTGTTCAACGGCAAGCACAAGCTGCACGACCCCACTTTCCTCTTGGTTTGTGCTTTAATTGTGGATACCTGACCCATTATCGAAACCAGTGTCCAAGGCTGGTTAATGCAAATCAGAATCAGGCTCCAGCTCGAGGTCGAGCTTTTAACATGAATGCACAAGAGGCGCAAGCAGACAATGAAGTAGTGAATGGTATGTTCTTTGTTAATAATCAACCCGCATCTGTTCTTTTTTATTCAAGGGCCGATAAGAGTTTTGTGTCATTATCTTTTGAGCCCTTGCTTCGCGTGTCTAGAACGAAACTAGGTAAGCCTTTGACAGTAGAAGTTGCGAGTGGTGATCCCGTTGTTCTTGATTCCGTTCTTCGCAACTGCCAGTTGAACCTTAACGACCATCTCTTTCCTATTGACCTCACGCCTATGCAACTGGGAAGCTTCGACATTATAGTGGGTATGGATTGGTTAGCCAAGCATCGCGCAGAGGTAATTTGTTTCGAGAAGATCGTTCGTGTGCCGCTTTCGTCAGGTGAGATCCTACAGGTTCGTGGTGAGAAACCTGCTAGTAGCCTCAAACTTATGTCTTGTTTTCAAGTTCGAAAGTATCTGCGAAAGAATTATGTGGCCTTCATGGCACATGTTACAGCAGATAAAGGCAAAGGTAAGTCTATTCAAGATATTCCTGTTGATCGGGATTATCCGGAGCTGTTTCCTGAAGAGTTACCTGGTCTACCTCTAGCACGCCAAGTCGAGTTCCGTATTGATCTCGTACCTGGTGCAAATCCTATTTCCAGAGCTCCATATCGTCTTGCACCGTCTGAGATGCAAGAGTTGTCTAAGCAGCTTCAAGAGCTTTCTGACAAGGGTTTTATCCGTCCGAGTTTTTCACCTTGGGGTGCTCCCGTTCTTTTTGTTAAGAAGAAGGATGGATCCTTCAGAATGTGTATCGATTATCATGAGCTGAATAAGCTTACCATCAAGAATCGATATCCTCTACCTCGCATTGATGATCTCTTTGACCAGTTACAGGGTGCTACTTGCTTTTCGAAGATCGATCTTCGTTCTGGGTATCATCAACTTCATGTGCATGAAGAGGATATTCCCAAGACAGCATTCCGTACTCGTTATGGGCATTATGAGTTCACAGTCATGCCATTCGGTTTGACCAATGCTCCTGCTGTTTTCATGGACTTAATGAATAGGGTTTGCAAGCCTTATTTAGATAAGTTCATCATCATTTTTATTGATGACATCTTGATTTATTCTAAGACGCGAGCTGATCACGAGCAACATCTTCGTCTTACTTTGGAACTCCTAAAGAAAGAGCAAATTTTTTCCAAATTCTCCAAGTGCGAATTCTGGCTTAAGGAAGTTCAATTTTTGGGACATATTGTCAACGAACAAGGTATTCATGTAGATCCCTCCAAGATCAGTGCGATTAAGGATTGGGATACACCTACTACTCCAACTGAGGTTCGTTCTTTTCTTGGTCTTGCGGGTTATTATCGCCGCTTCATAGAGAACTTCTCGAAGATTGCAGTTCCTCTAACTGCTCTAACTCAGAAGAATAAATCCTTTGAATGGGGTTTTAAGCAAGAGGAAGCATTTCAGACCTTGAAGCAGAAGCTTTGTGATGCACCTATTCTGACTTTGCCTGGGGGCAATGATGATTTCGTCGCATATTGCGATGCATCGAAATTGGGTCTTGGCTGTGTTCTGATGCAAAGGAACAAAGTCATAGCCTACGCATCAAGGCAATTGAAGGTGCATAAGAGAAACTACACCACTCATGATCTTGAGTTGGGTACAGTTATCTTCGCTCTCAAAATCTGGAGACACTATTTGTATGGCACAAAATGTGTGGTTTTCACTGACCACAAAAGTCTTCAGCATATCTTCAATCAGAAAGAACTCAACATGAGGCAAAGGCGTTGGGTAGAACTCCTAAACGACTATGATTGCAAAATTCGCTACCATCCTGGCAAAGCGAATGTCGTGGCTGACGCATTGAGTCGTAAGGAACGTACTAAGCTTCATTGCGTTCGTGTTCAATCTGATGTTCAAGCTCGATCTGATATCCAAGCATGTATTTCTCAGGCTCAGCATGCTTGTGTTTCACAAGACTTGATGGGTAAGGAATTACCCTGTCACATCAAGCCTGATCTTGTGCTAAAGGAAGATGGAGCGTATTATTTCATGGACCGTTTATGGGTCCCAAGCCAAGATGATCTTCACGCTTTGCTTATGGATGAAGCCCATAAGTCTCATTATTCTATTCATCCTGGCTCAGACAAGATGTATAAGGATCTTCGTACCCGGTATTGGTGGCCTGGTATGAAGAAGGATATTGCCTTGTACGTTTCAAAGTGCCTTACTTGTCTCAAGGTTAAGGATGAACACCAGCATCCTTCTGGTCTTTTGGAACAACCAGAGATTCCAGTTTGGAAATGGGAAAACATCGCTATGGATCTCATTACCAAACTTCCGCGCACTAAGAAAGGTCATGATGCCATCTGGGTAGTTGTTGATCGTCTTACAAAGTCAGCGCATTTCCTGCCGATCCGTGAGGATCTATCTGCTGAAAATATGGCTAAAATCTAAGTGGATGAAATCGTATCTCGACATGGTGTTCCTTTGAACATTATTTCTGACAGAGATGCTCGCTTCTCTTCTCGTTTTTTGAGAACCATGCAAGCTGCTATGGGGACCCAACTTAATCTGAGCACAGTATATCATCCACAAACAGATGGCCAAACTGAAAGAACAATCCAGACTTTGGAGGATATGCTTAGAGCTTGTGTGATCGATTTTGGTGGTAGTTAGGATTCACATCTTCCATTGATTGAATTCTCCTACAACAATAGTTATCACTCCAGCATCAACATGGCTCCTTTCGAGGCTCTCTATGGTCGAAAATGTCGTTCACCAGTCTGCTGGAATGAGATAGGTGAGGCTCAGCTTACTAGACCTGACCTCATTCTAGAGACAACTGATAAGGTTAAGAAAGTTCGCGATAACCTACAGACAGCTCGAAGCCGTCAAAAGAGTTACGCGGAGCGACGACGCAAGCCCTTGGAATTCCAGGTCGGTGATCATGTATTACTTAAGGTCTCACCTTGGAAAGGTGTGATCAGATTTGGAAAGAAAGGAAAACTTGCACCTAGATACGTTGGACCATTCAAGATCGTCGAAAGAATCGGTAAGGTAGCCTACAGACTTGAGTTACCTCCAGAACTTGGTAATGTTCATCCAACCTTCCACGTATCTAATCTCAAGAAGTGTCTAACTGATGAGAACCTCCACATACCACTTGACGAGATTCGTGTTGACAAAACACTGCATTTTGTTGAGAAACCTGTGGAAATTATGGATCGTGAAGTCAAATGGCTTAAACGCAAGCGCATTCCTTTAGTTAAAGTTCGCTGGGAATCTAAACGTGGACCTGAGTTTACTTGGGAACGTGAAGATCAAATGAAGGCGAAGTGTCCGCATCTATTCTCACGAGTTTCCTCTAAACAAATTTCGGGACGAAATTTCCACAAGTAGGGGAGACTATGACATATGTGCTTGTAATCATTGTAAACAATTCAGTTATCAATGAAATAAAGTTATTTGATCCCAATGTTTGTTTGTTTATGTTTGATGTTTTTTTTTCATGTTTTGGTTTTTATTCAATTTCAAACTCTATATCGCTTTCTTGAGAATTATACGCAAACTGGTGCATAAACGTAATCAGTTAAATGCGACAAATACTCCAGAACATCAACATATTCTAAAAATACCTTAAATAACCTTTACATAACTTAGAAATAAGTTTTGAAGGCGTTGGTATGGCAAAATCAAGTTAATTCGCTTACAGGGACTAAAATTGACAAACTGCGAAAGTATGCCGATTTGAACTGTAACGAACATTCTGGAACATGATCATAAGTTAAACACACCATAAATATCCTTTACATAGCTTAGAAATAGGCTTTGAGGGGTTCGGTGTGCTAAAATAAACTTTATGCTCATTCAGGGACTAAAAGCGTCAAAAAGTGCATAAGTTTGCATTTTCGCGCATAACTTATGTTCTGAATACATCCAGACAGCCAAAAATTTATGTAATCATTAAAATATAATGTTTTAGTTATTGGCTTGTCAAAAATCCATTCGTCGTGCAATTTGGACCGTTTTGCGTCCGTTACGACTTCCGTCGTAATTAACCGAACAACGCAATCATACGGCCAAACGAACCGACATCCGACATATTTTAGAGCATATTTTAAGTTCCCTATACTTTAACATCCTTTTGGAGCTTAAAAATGGGTTTGACGGGTGTTAAAAGTTCCAAAACACGACCATATACGCACAGGGACCAAAACTGCCAAAACTGAAACATTGCTGGTCTGCAGGGTCCTTACGAACCATATGGACCTGCTTACGGTCCGTAAAGCACCCCCAGATCAGCAGTAAGTGTTTTCCAGCTTGATCCAGCTGTTCCTCACTTGTGCACATGGTTTTTGGTAAACTATGGGCTGGTTTGTGTGCCCATCAAGGTGCCTAATCAGAATATGGCAAGTGTACGGTTTAGATTGTGCCCCCTTTTGCAAGAAACGATCTTAACGGTAGTGCCATGCCTATAAATACCCACCTTGCTTTGCTCATTTCCTCACATTTGATCTGATTCTACACTCTCAAAGTGGAAGTATATGCTTCCTACCTGAGAGTTTATCGGGTCAAATCTTGCGGGGACCTTCTGTAAGTCTTCTTTCATGCTTTTCTTTCGTTTTAGCGTTAAAGTCAAACTGTGTTTGACTTTCTGCATTGACCAGTTTATGGTCAATGCGAAGTTCGTTTGAACTTCATAACGTGAGCGTAATCACGATGGTTATAGTCCCTAGTGACTATACCTACTGATTACCTCGTTATCTAGGCTCAGTGACGAGTCGTAGTTTCGGCCAAAATGCGTTTTTTTCACGTATTTTGTAACCAAACTACTCTAGGGTATCAAAATCGTTTGTTTTGATACCAAGCCTGTTTTCTAACTTGACTAAACATGTTCTAACATGTTTAGCTCGTCACTTTTAGAATTGTGCTTGTCTAGGGTCGTAAAGGTAAGCGATCTAAACAATCGCCTATGCTTACGAACCCGACCCATTTGGTCTATCTTTAGGATTCGACCAAACACTTTAGGTGACCATAGTTGTATAGGGAATAACCTCCCGAGGTTATACCTTATGGTCATGACGTTTAAATAGTTATATGATAAGTGGTTCCTATGCCTTAGGAAAATTACCAAAATGCCCTTTTCGCGCCAAAATTCATTTTAAGCCTATGTAACATAACTTTTGACATATAAACTGATTTGGCAACAATATTAAACATGTTAAGGCATATCTTGCTTGTCATATGACTAGTTAGGCATTCCGAACGCGTTTTACGTGAACGACGCGTTAAAGTAGCATAAGCTACCTAAACGGGTCGTAACGGGTCAAAAGCACATAGGATAAGTTTCGTTTTAGTATGTAGGCTTTGTCAAACCATATTACATAAGTTCCCACACTTATTTGGTTTACAAACCCTCGTACTACCCGATCCTCCGATAGGTCCGTTTATTAATGTAGATACCTATATTAGGTGTCGTTTGAATCCGTGATCTTCTAGCTTGCTTGGTGGATATCTAAAGTCTATTGAGCAATCTCAAGTGAGTACATAGTCCCCTCTTTTACTGTTTTTCAAACATTTTGGGGTGAAACACATGTGCCTACTTGTTACTTTCATGCTTTTCATGTTTTCATATCATATACTTGCTATGTTCATTAGTACACTATTAGTACATAATATCATTATATTTTTGCTATGTATGTCCATTGTGTGCATACTTAGTACATCGTTTTACATGACATTTTATGCTATGTATGTTCATTTAGCACATACTTAGTACATTGTTTTACATTACCTTTTTATGCTATGTATGTTCATCATACTTAGTACATTTGTTTTACATCACATGCTATGTATGTCCACTTGTTGCATACTTAGTACATTTTCATCACATCACATGCTTACATTTTTGGTATGACATTTGGTTTGTTTAAATGGGACCATATACATTCATTAATATTAACTACGTCGTTCGTTAGTAGGTAGTGGTACCATAGGAATTGACAACTCCCATTCCTGACATCCTAGGTATGTTTGGATGAAAGGAATGACCGAATTCGATATACATAATTCAGATAAACCTTTAATTTGTTTAAAGGTTATCACCACAGTCGCAAGGCTTGAATGTATGCATTTTCACAATACCGCATAGATTTTTGTATCAGTATAGCATGCATTTCCACAAAACATAACGTTGATTTAAACCACGTTTTACTTCAACACATTGTTTTGTGCATTTTTACCTATGGTTTAGTTGATACATATTTCACTTGCCATACATGACATTTTTTTTACACATTACTTGATTGACATTTGATATTGATATACACATTTCATGGACTACATTTTGACATGGTTTTCACAAAGACATTTGACAAATGGTTTAGACATGGACAATTTACATTGGTGGTCTGTTTGGGTAAGTGATTTAAGTAACGAGACGTGTGTAATGTGATACAAGCATGGTGGATACGCCGCTGGTACTTCCTATATATAAGTGCTTGTATTGTATTACATATCGTAGCGTTATTTAAATCATTCAATTTGGACTTATACATTTTTACACAAATAACATATTTTTCACAAGACTTTGTTTTACAAAATAGTTTATTTTATACAACTTATTTTACTTGGTTATTCATTTAACCATACATTATTCTTTTACTTATACATATCATCTGATTTTATCGCTTTTCAAATGATTTACGAAACAAAACAATTTACAAGGTTCATGACTGAATTTTATTAAACATTTTCTTAAACTTAAGTCATGAATCCTATTTTCACAAAACATATGCATCTCACAGGCATTTTTATGCTGACGTACCTATTTTCACATGTGTTTCAGGAGCAAATGCATAGGATGTTCGTGACACGCTAGGGGGGACTTGGGCCTTAGTGACATAAAATGAAGCTAGACTAGTTAAAACATGTTATGTACTCTTTGTTTCATTTTGTTTTAAGACAGTGTAACTCTTTGGTTTGATGAATAAAATATAACTTTGTATGCCATGGTTGTGAAACAATAATTCTGTTACAACACTCCCCGACGTTTCTGCCACGATTTGATGTTTTACGTGGTCGGGGTGTGACATGTTCACTTAGCATGCTAGCACATTGTTTTACATTACATTTTATGCTATGTATGTTTACTAAACATGCTAGCGCATTATTCTACATTACATTTTATGCTATGTATGTTTACTTAACATGCTAGCACATTATTTTACATTACATGCTATGTATGTCCATTTAGTGCATACCTAGTACATTGTTTTACATTGCATCTCTATTGCATATGTTCTCGTAACATATGGATACATTGTTTTACATTTCTACCTTGTATGTTCACTTAGCATACTAGGTACATTATTTTCATAAAACATGCTTACATTTGGTATATCATTTGGTTTGTTTAACGGAACTAAATTACATTCATTAACACCGATCATGCCGCTCGGTAGTAGGTAGTGGTACCATAGGACTTGACATCTCCCGTTCCTAAAACCCTAGGTTTGTTTGGGTGGAAGGAATGACCGAATCCGAAAACATTTTTTGATAACCTTCACTCTAAGGTTATCTTACTGTCTCAAGGCTTGGATGTAGACGTTTAACATTACCGCATAGATGTTTGTATCAGTAAAGCATGCATTATCTTACAAAACATAACTTTTGATTATATTTTATCAAATGCATTGTTTTATACATTTCTTTCTTATAGGGTTGAATAAATGCTTTTAATCAATAAATGCTTTTATTCACTCTACATTACATTTGTTTACACAATAACATTTCAACATTTGATTGAGCATTACATTTGGTTATACATGAACATTTTTACATTGGTGGTTTGTTTTGGTAAGTGATTTAAATAACGAGGCATGTGTAATAAGATAAAAGCATGGTGGATACGCCGCTGGTACTTCCTATATATAAGTGCTTTTATAGTATTACATATCGTAGAGTTATTTAAACCTTTTCAATATTTGACATATTGCATTTTACACAAATAACATATTTTCACTAAACATTTGTTTTACAAAACAACTTATTTTATACAAACTCATTTCACTTGGTTATTCATATAACCTTACATTTTTCTTTACATATCATCTATTTTATCATCGCTTTTCAAATGACTTACAAAAGAAAACATTTTACAAGGATCATGACTAACTTTTCTTAAACATTTTCTTCAAACTTATAAGTCATGAATCCTAAATCGATAAAACCTATGTATCTCACAGGCATTTTTATGCTGACGTACCTATTTTCACATGTGTTTCAGGAAATGATGCATAGGATTGATCAAGATACACTTAGGTGGACTTGGGCCTTAGTGACATTAAAAGATGCAAGACTAGTTAATTATGTTATGTTTCTTTGTTGTTAAGACATTGTAACTCTTTTAATCAATAAAGCAACATTTCAAATTTTCATGTGTTATGAAACAATGATTCTGTTACAACACTCCCCGACGTTTCCGCCACGATTTGTTGTTTTACGTGGTCGGGGTGTGACAGAAGAGTTGGTATCAGAGCTCATGGTTATAGGGAATTAGGTTATTAGTAATGCTTTGACCTAGTCTATAACCTTCCTAGGACCCTAACACAAGATCCTTGTGTTTAGACCTTAAAATAATACCGTCACCTACCCTTAGGCGACAACCACAACAAGAACATAAATTTCAAAACCGCTTTGAAAACCAATCATCTGTTCTAGGGTGATTGATTACTAGGTTTTGAACCCTCTAAGTCTTCAAAATCTCGTCAAAGTTTGGGTCTTATAATGTGAACATGTGCAAACTGGAATGGTGAATGCCTGTACCCTGAGTTTTCTGTCTAAGGCTAGAGTGTCCGTACAAATCCACAGTATCGGACCAGTCACTCTTACCTGGGAACTCTTGGGGTGAGTGTTCACTTATAGGCAAGCATGTCTTCAGTGATACATTAATACAACCCGCCTACTTTGATTTGTCACCGTCTCATTTGTTTGCCTTAGGTAACAAACAAATGATCGCAATTTTTTATGCATTGCCATTCTATATTGATTATCCAATAACATTTCACTTGTTTCTTCCTATGACTTTCATTTTCCCTCTAGAATGTCTCCTCATCTCAGTAACACTCAAATGTCCGAGCGAACTGCCAAATTTTCTCAGCAAATAGGCGAAATAATCCTGAAGTCTGTGGATTTAGGTATCGCCATGTCTCGTCCCAATAATGGAGCCACTCAAGAAGCATCGAAAGAAGCAGAAGCCAAGCCTTTGAAAAGGTCAAAGAAGCGTAAAGCTTCAAAGAAACCTGCAGCAGTTGCACCAAAACAGGCAGGACCTAGCCAAGTGGCAGCACCACCAGCCAAGAAGCGGTACAAGGGAACTGCTCCCTTGTGCAATCAATGCAACCGTCATCATCTGAATCACCTACCCTGTTTCAAATGTACCTACTGTGGACGATGGGGACATTTGGTTGACGTGTGTCGCTTTGTTATCCAAAACAAAGTTGTTGCAAATCTCGCTGCTATTCAACCACAAGCCAACCTTGCTCAAGCTCGCTTTCCACCTGGATCGTGCTACAACTGTGGCGAGACGAGCCATTTCAGGAACAAATGCCCAAAGATTGTCAATGCAAATCCAACCCTTGGATGAGAATTTGGCTGATTTGAAGAAGCTGCTGCTCTAAGTAACTTGTATCTGTTGCTTTTGTTCCTTTTCTTTTGTTGAAATTGGAAACAATGTGTTTAGTTTATAAATGAATCATTGTTCGCAAATTCTGATATACAAGTGTAGTTACATGTGTGTATGGCATTTTCCTATAATACCTACATTAAGGAACTATGTTCTTTAAACAAACTACTCTTGTGATTCTCCCTTTCAAGTGATCGCTCATGATTTCCTCGAAAAATTTTAAGTACTCGTTTCATTCTAGGAGACAAAGTACAAGAAATAAAGTGAAATTATGAGTAATCGTGCTTTTTGCACATCTGTGCCTTTGAATCCTTGGTTAGATAACTGAGGGTATTTTCAAACTCATACCCATTACATTCTAATTTTCATAACAACATACATAGTATCTATTTTCAAAACAACCTTCATGATTTCAAAAATATTTTTATAATTGAAAACATTTTTAACATAGTATATTCACCTAATATTAAATACATGATTTCAAAAGCATTACCTATGTTTCAAAAACAACCTTTATGATTTCAAAAATATATTTCATATAGTCTGAAAACAATTTTATGTAATATATCAAATGCATGATTTCAAAAGCATTGTCTATATTTCAAAAAACAACCTTCATGATTTTAAAATGTTTCATATAGTCTGAAAACAATATTAACACAATATATTTTCTTATCAAGTGCATGATTTCAAAAAAGCATTATTCATATTTTCAAAAACCTTATACATAATTTCAAAAATTTCATCTCGCATGATTTTAAAACATTTTTATCTAATACACCTACTTTATGATTTCAAAAGGATTATGTAAGATTTCAAAAACATTAAAGAAACCCCATGCATAGTTTTCAAAAACATATTTTTCTCATACATTGACTTAATTTTCAAATTCTGCTTCATATGTCGCCTTGACATATCTAGCAACTCAACTTCATAAGCATTTTTACTTCATGTTTTGACTTAAGCACATCCAGTGCAAGGTTTTAAAATATCTTCAACTTCTAAAATCCATATGGGATCTTTTTATCTTTACAATTAGATCCTTGTGGATAATTATCATTCAAATTGGAATCTTTCATTGGATTCCTTGTATGCCTTAATTCGAACATTTCGATTCCTTATAATCGAAATCGAATTTTTTAAAATCTTTCTATCTTATAGTTAGATTCTGGGAAATATTTAAAGTGCCAATCAAAATCCACGAATTGGATACCTGGTGTGCTTTAAATTCATGTGCAAAATTTACAAAATGATAACAAATTAAAGATCAAGATAAACAATTTTGTGGTTATGTGATTATGTGTTATGTGTTTTCTTTTGTGTTTTTGTTTTCATTATCCAAATCCTCGTAGAATCTTTCATATCTTCATGTGAAAGATTCATAGTAGGATATCCAAAGGTACTACCCTAAATCCTTAATGGGCTTCTACGTAATCGTTAAGACCCTTAGATTATATAGTACCATTCCATAATTCAAAAGAGACCCCTTTAAGTGGTCTAAGTCAAAATATTGATTCAGAATCTGGTTAAGAATGACATGTGGTGATATAGCCGAACAGACTCCTTGGTAGTCTATTTAAATCATTTATTGATTTAAGTAAAAGGACCCTATGGTGGTCTAGTCACGCTCATCACAAGTTTGTTCATTTGGTTTTCCCCTACACATTATAAAATGCGCTGTGCGGACTATGAAAGGAATTATGTAATTATGGACGCGTACATAATTATGAAGTTCAGTGCACAGGAGCCCAGTAAGATTTATCATGTGTAAGAACCTATGGTGGCAACAATAACGAAACGTGAACAATGTAACGAAGGTACGGTGGACGCACCAATAACACTTTATATACTTGTATATAAGTGTCCCTCTTACATTGCAAGCGTGATGTTATTTAATGTTACTATAAGTTCAGGACTCTAACCAGTGTTGTTTGATCTTTTCAACTTCATGTTTCAAGCTCTCACAAGTTTCCTCTAGATAAATTTCGGGACGAAATTTCCTAAAGTAGGGGAGACTGTGACACCTGTGTCACTTCAACCATCAAACAAATACCAAACCAATGAAATATTGTATTTCATACTTGGAATTTGTATAAATATGTGTATCATTTGCACATATCAATTCTTGTTCGATTTCGGGCTCTAAATCGCTTTCTGGAAGGTTATACGCGCACTGATGCGTAAATATAACTAGTTTAATGCAACAAACACTCCGGAACAATGACATAGGCTTAACATACCTTAAATAACCTTTACATAACTTAGAAATAAGTTTTGGAAGGTTTGGTGTGCCGAAATCAAGTTTATTCGCTTACAGGGACTAAATTCGACAAACTGCAAAAGTATGCTGATTCGTACTGTAACGAACATTCCGGAACTTGATTATAAGTTAAAAATACCCTAAATATCCTTTACATACCTTATAAATAGGCTTTGAGGGGTTCGGTATGCTAAAATAAACTTATTTGATCAATAGAGACTAAAAGCGTCAAAAGTGCATAAGTTTGCATTTTCGCGCATATCTTACGTCCTGAATATATCCGGACATCCAAAAATTTATGTAATCATTAAGATATTTTATTTTAGTGATTGGCATGATAAAATTCCATTCCTCGCGTAATTTGGATCGTTTTTGCGTTCATTACGATTTCCGTCGTATTTAACCGAACAACGCAACCGTACGACCAAACGAACCAACATCCGAGATGTTTTTGAGCATATTTTAAGTTCCCTATACTTTAAATTTATTTTAGAGCCTTAAAATGGGGTTAACGGGGCTTAAAAGTGCAAAAAAAATCAAATTTTACAAGTGCAGGGACCATTTTTGAAATTTCTGGCAGATACATTGAACTTGGTCCATTTTTTAGATTTGATGGTTTTAACCCATGGTTTTGCAATACCATGGACTGGTATTTAATGTTTTTATGATACTATGGACTCATATTAGGGGCTCCCATGGTTTTAGAAACCAATGGGTGCAAGTGTACGGCCTAGATCAAAGCTCAGGTTTCAAGAAACGATCTTAACGGTTCTATGAAATCTATAAATACCCCCACCCACTTCACTCTCAAACTCACACCTTTGATCTGAATTTGTTCTCTAAGTTGATGTGTTATCACTTCATACCTGAGAATATTCGGAACAAAGCTTCCATTCTTGGACCCGTTGTAAGTCCTCTTTCGTTCTTTTACGCGTTTTAGCATGAAAGTCAATCTATGTTTGACTATCTGCATTGACCAGTTTATGGTCAACATGAAGTTCTTTTGAACTTCATAACATGAGCATAATCACGATGGTTCTAGTCTCTTGTGATTAAACCTACTGATTACCACGTTATCTAGGCTTAGTGACGAGTCGTAGTTTCAACCAAAATGCGTGTTCTTGGGTATTTTGTAACCAAACTACTTTTAGGTATCAAAACCGTTTGTTTTGATACCAAAACTGTTTTCAAACTTCGTTAAACATGTTTTAACATGTTTAGCTCGTTACTTTAGGTTTAGTGCTTATATAGGGTCGTAAGGTAAGCGATCTAATCAATCACTTATACTTTCGAACCCGACCTGTTTGGTCGATCATTAGGATCCGACCAAACACATTAGGTGACCATAGTTGTATAGGGAATAACCTTCCGAGGTTATACCTTATGGTCACTTCGTTTAAGTAGTTGTATGATAGGTAGTTTATATGCCTTAGGAAAATTACCAAAATACCCTTTTTACGCCAAAATTCATTTTAAGCATATGTAACATAATTTTTGACATCTAAACTGATTAGGCAACAATATTAGACATGTTAAGGCATATTTTACTTGTCATAGGACTAGTTAAGCGGTCCGAACGCGTTTTATGGGAACGACGCGTTAAAGTAGCATAAGCTAACTAAACGGGTCGTAATGGGTCGTAAGCACTTAGGTTAGGTTTCATTTTAGTATGTAGGCTTTGTTAAACCATATCATATGAGTTCCAATACTCATTTGGTTTACGAAACCTCATACTATCCAATCTCCCGATTTAGGTCCGGTTATTTATGTAGTTATCTATATAGGGTGCCGTTTGATTCCGGGATCCCTCTAGCTTTGCTTGGTTGTTGTTCAAGACTTCTAAGCACCCTCAAGTGAGTACATAGTCCCTTCTTTTACTGTTTTTCAAACATTTTGGGGTGAAACACATCTGCCTACTTGTTACTTTCGTGCTTTCCATGTTTTTACATCATATGCTTGTTATGTTCATTAGTACATTTATAGTACATGATTTCATTATGTTTTGCTATGTATGTTTACTTGGCATGCTAGCACATTGTTTTACATTACATCTTCTTTTGCTATGTATGTTCACTTAGCATGCTAGCACATTGTTTTACATTACATTTTATGCTATGTATGTTTACTAAACATGCTAGCGCATTATTCTACATTACATTTTATGCAATGTATGTTTACTTAACATGCTAGCGCATTATTTTACATTACATGCTATGTATGTCCATTTAGTGCATACCTAGTACATTGTTTTACATCGCATCTCTGTTGCATATGTTCTCGTAACATATAGACACATTGTTTTACATTTCTACCTTGTATGTTCACTTAGCATACTAGGTACATTATTTTCATAAAACATGCTTACATTTGGTATATCATTTGGTTTGTTTAACAGAACTAAATTACATTCATTAACACCGATCATGCCGCTCGGTAGTAGGTAGTGGTACCATAGGACTTGACATCTCCCGTTCCTAAAACCCTAGGTTTGTTTGGGTGGAAGAAATGACCGAATCCGAAAACATTTTTTGATAACCTTCACTCTAAGGTTATCTTACTGTCTCAAGGCTTGGATGTAGACGTTTAACATTACCGCACAGATGTTTGTATCGGTAAAGCATGCATTATCTTACAAAACATAACTTTTGATTATATTTTATCAAATGCATTGTTTTGTACATTTCTTTCTTATAGGGTTGAATAAATGCTTTTAATCAATAAATGTTTTTATTCACTCTACATTACATTTGTTTACACAATAACATTTCAACATTTGATTGAGCGTTACATTTGGTTATACATGAACATTTTTACATTGGTGGTTTGTTTTGGTAAGTGATTTAAATAACGAGGCATGTGTAATAAGATAAAAGCATGGTGGATACACCACTGGTACTTCATATATATAAGTGCTTTTATAGTATTACATATCGTAGCGTTATTTAAACCATTTCAATATTTGACATATTACATTTTACACAAATAACATATTTTCACTAAACATTTGTTTTACAAAACAACTTATTTTATACAAACTCATTTCACTTGGTTATTCATATAACCTCACATTTTTCTTTACATATCATCTATTTTTTCATCGCTTTTCAAATGACTTACAAAAGAAAACATTTTACAAGGATCATGACTAACTTTTCTTAAACATTTTCTTTAAACTTATAAGTCATGAATCCTAAATTTATAAAACCTATGTATCTCACAGGCATTTTTATGCTGACGTACCTATTTTCACATGTGTTTCAGGAAATGATGCATAGGATTGATCAAGATACACTTAGGTGGACTTGGGCATTTGTGACATTAAAAGATGCAAGACTAGTTAATTATGTTATGTTTCTTTGTTGTTAAGACATTGTAACTCTTTTAATCAATAAAGCAACATTTCAAATTTTCATGTGTTATGAAACAATGATTCTGTTACAACACTCACCGACGTTTCCACCACGATTTGTTGTTTTACGTGGTCGGGGTTACATAACAATTTCGATAATGTGAACAAACTTGTTGGACGTAATTACATAACGAATGACATTCATTAGCATTGATCAAGCCGACCAATATTAGGTTATGGTACCATAGGATCTGACAAATCCCGTTATCAGACTGCACCCATGGTTATGTGTGGGGGTTATGTGGTTAACGACTGAATATGTGAATATTAACTTACCCTTTGGTGGTTTGTTAATTCGAGTTGAATGATGGACGAGTCACGAAGGTTTGAATGTTATTAGCGAGACGACCAAAAGTAGTTTTCACAATTAAAAAAAGGACGATTTTGGGACGAGTTAAACAATTTGAAACGAGTTAGACGATTTGAAATGAGTTAAACGATTTGAAACAAGTTAAACGATGTCACATAACTATGTTTTCTAAATATAAACCATACAAGTTTTGTTAACGAGTTTTTACGAGGTGTTTTACAATTTGGGTTACTAAAACAAATGTTTTGGGGTTAAGAATCATGGCTACGAGATTTTATAAATTATAACCCACTTGATTTGAGTTGGTTAATTATGTTGCAATACTATACACTTTTCAAAACATGGATTTTTAATTAGGCATTGCAACATGTAAACGAGCCATGAATCTGATACTCTCATAAAACCTATGTGCTCGCCAGCATTTCTTTGCTGACTTTGTTTTTACATATGTTTCAGGTGTTGTTGCTTGATGTTGATTGCTAGGATGCATGAATCACATAGGATTTGGACGAGGCCTTAGTGACATAATAACAATGATAGTCGATATATAACTTGTTTGTTTTGTTTTAAGACAATGTAAATTACTTAATGAATCAATAAAACGAAACTTTTTTGTATCCATGGTTGTGAAACAATAATTCTGTTACAACACTCCTCGACGTTTCCGCCACGATTTGTTGTTTTACGTGGTCGGGGTGTGACACCAAGCTTCCTTATACACCTTCTTACACCTTAATATCACTTGAGAATTGGATGAAATGAAGTGAAGAATGGTGATGGTGGGTGTGTTGTTCTTGGCCGTACGTAGAAGGGAGGAGAAGAGAGAGTTTTCAAGTGTGGTGAGAAATGAGAATGATGAGTAATAATCTTGTAGTTTAACTTATAACACACCAACATGTTATGGCCTAATGTGTATTGTGTTAGAAAAGGGGGGACAAGATCCAATAAAATAACAACATAAAATCCTCATGTGGGGCCACATGAATCCGTGAACTAGGTGGGGGGGGGGGGGGGTCTAGGCATAGGTGATAACTATAAGTTAGGTTATATAGTTAAAAATCAAGTATTAGTTAGGTTTATTAGTTACTTGATGTTACATGATGTGTTAGGGTGTTCGGGGATCATAACTAGCTTGGTAATGTTAAAACAATGCTTTTAGTGAAAATTTAGTGTTTCGGGTAGTGTCCGGTTGGTTACCGGTTCGTTAAGGTGCTAATCCATGCAGTTTAGTGTGCTTTATGTCACCTTTTGTGACAGTTTTGATTCCCGATACTTAGGAAAGTATTCTGGACCATTTTACCATATTTCTGCATGATATTAAGTTGTTTAAATGCTGAATTTTGCTGAATTCTGCAGTTTATGTGAGTTTTAGGCACTTTCCGGCACTTAAACTATCACTAGGAATGCAGTTTTATGATCCTTACTTTCTTACACACTATACTAGTGTAACTCTTGGTTTCTGGCCCATTCTGTATCTCAATACCATGTCTGTCTATATACTGAACTCCGTCAGCATTTTTCTGATTTGTCTGATAACTGTGCTAGTTGTGTTTCGTGCATCATTTGAATCAATAAAGTTTGCATGCAATAATGGTATGTCATTTGCAATATATGATGCACATGTATGTATATGGCAATAATTAGAAAGCAATTCAAATCATTAATTGTAATTCAGCACAGTCATTAAGCACTAATCATTGTTTAATAATTGTACGGATGCATGCAAATTTGACAATTGTCACAAACGAAGAGAGTATAGACGTGGCACCATTGGATGTATCACACCATCTAATCCGATTGATTTTCTCCTTGATTTCCAAGTACTTTAGATAATCAAAGTGGATCATAAACATAAATTTGCGAGGAAGTGAATAACTGAATAACATTTAAAGCAAAAAAAAAAGAGAATCTTGTGTTTTTCTATACATAACTAATCTCTGTAACTGACGGAGATTGAAATCTTATATTCAAAAATCCTATTCAAAAATCCAACCCTGAATCAAAAATCGAACCCTGAATAAAAAATCGAACACTGAATCAAATACAACAACGTAAGATTCTTATTCACAAACCTCCTTCTCCCTTCTGCGATTTCATATCTGCTAATTTGGAAGTTCTGAACTGTAACAACATCGATCGACCGTCTATCGAAGAAGATGATCCAGGATGAACATTATAATATGCGAAATTCATTTTGAACATGCGAAAAACAATTGAAAAACAAAAGAAAGGTTGTGGCTTGTTATAGTGTACGAATTCTGTTTTTAGACACATGCGATTTAAAAAAAAGGTGATATTGTTTGTGGTTTTTTATAGCGTGCAAATTCTGTTTTTAGACACATGCGATTTAAAAAAAAGGTGATATTGTTTGTGGTTTGTTATAGTGTGCGAATTCTTGTTTTAAACACATGCGATTTTAAAAAATGGATATTTTTTGTGGTTTCTTATAGTGTGCGAATTGTTTATCGAATCGCATGCGATTTAAAAAAAATGATGCTGATGATTTCATGTAACTTTGTCCACGTTGATTGAAATGCACAAATAAGAAATTATGAATTGATAATTAAAATAAATATAAATTTACTATTTTATATAAAAAATGAATTTAATACCGATGTGACTGTAATGTGACTTGTAATGATCAATTTTAACATAAATACTACTGAACTTAACACCCTACCTACATAATAATTTACTATTTTTATATAAAATACCCAGGGATAACAACCTTCCATATTAAGACACCGAACACACACAAAAATGTCTTCTGAAGATTCAGAACAAATAAAGAACATTGCAATAAAGAAACTATTGTCAACTCGCACGTTGACAGAAATAAGCACCGATGTCAACTCTTCTCACTTGATTCTTGATGTGCAGGGGAAGATTCTTGCAGAAATCAAGAAAAATCAAAGCATGTGGGAGAGACTCCTTGAAGAACCACCATCGAGCTTCAGAGACGCCGCATTGGATCACATCAAGGAATAGTCTTGAGCTGATGACTTAGCCTTCTCTTTCCTGAGTGATGCTCTGAACACAGTGAAAGTGAAGATGGAGTTCAGCTCGGCTGAACGTGACAAAATCTTTGCTTCATGTAACTAGATTTCTCTTTGTCATTTTATATTCTTTAGTTGTGTTAAACAGTAACAATAACTTTATGTTTATGTTTTGTATACATCTTTTGAAAAACATCTGATGGTTAGTTATTATATAAATCGCTTCAATGAAATACATATATATCGCATCTTCCTAACAAATACAAGATAACTCAAAATTGCATGTCATAAAATGAAAAACACAATAAAATCGCATGTTAAACTACTTATAAACTGATGAATATGAAATCGCATGTTTACATACTAAAATCGCATGTTTGTATAATAAAAACTCATGTGTATTAAATCGCATATTTCTCGTGTAAAATCGCATGTACAATTAAAAACTTTAATCTTCCTCCTCTGAAACCTCTTCCCAATCATCTTCTTCACTACCATTATCACTCCCTCCACTGTAATCTTCGAACTCATCTTCCTCTTCATCGTCTTCGACCTCGTTGACTTTGTGCCTAGGATCTTTTTCAATCTGGACTCCCTTCATCTTATTTTGTTGTTTTCCTTTCAGTATCTCGCAAGTCCGAATATCATGACCTTTTTCATTGCATACACTATATGTCCTTGACCTTTTTCCTTTGCGCCTGATCATTTGTTCCTTCTTCGATTTAATCCTTTTATGTGAGCCACGACCTTTGTTTTTTATACCAGCTGGCACACGGACAGTAGGAGGTGCATTAGTTACTGGTTGTTGATAACCAATTAACTTTGAAAACCGGTCAAACTTTGGATCAAGCTGCTTGGTTATACGACTCTGATAAACTTTTTCTTTAATCTACTTCATTTGATCCCTGACTAAAACAAGTTGATCAAGGTCGGAAATCAAATTGCTAACCAAATACTCCCTTGTGTACATGATTTCGCGAGCAATCTGTTTAGCCTTGTATTGCTCATCTTTAGCATCCACCTTTACATCAAACGTGGCATTTAATTCATTCGGAACCACATCCTTTGTCTATCTCTTCATAACATATTTGTTTGGTATTTCTTTAACACCAAACATCTTGAAAAGAAAATAGATGTGTTTACATAGCAGCCCATACTGTTCAAAACGCAGATAGCTACATTGTGCATTTACATCTTCTTCAAGATTCTTGAAACACACCTACAGAAACAAAAAAACAAAAATTAAAAATTAAAATCGCATGTGTATGTGAACAATTTCGCATGTCTAAAAAATCATTTTCTTGAAGTAATTTAAAATTGCATGCGTTCATCAAAATCGCAAATTCTAAATCATGTTCTGTATTAAATTCGCATGGGGGTTTTCAATAATCGCATGTTTTAAAATATATTACCTCTAAAAACCCATCTCCATGAGCTTTAAAGTCTTTCAACGATATCCTTATCTAGGGACCCCCGATTTTGGTGTTCATTGGCAAACATTCAGTAATAGTTCCATATATCTTTGTTTGCTGATCGAAGAATATAGACCTGGTGTATATCTTAGCAACATCTTTTTCCAAAGTGGTTTTGCTCGAATCATCAGGCTCAGTATATCTTGAAATATGATCATTCTTTATGTGATTGAACCTTTGGACATCCATTGAACCGTCAAAATGATTCATAAATTCTACAAGAGTGAGTTGTGAATTAGCCACCTAGCAAAGAAATGGTTCTCACTCTCTGATCTCGAAGTTGTTCTCATAAGTCCAGACATTGGCTCGTGCCGGTAAAAAGCCGGAATCCACATGGATCTCATCACAAACATATTATCAATCCATTTATTTTGTGTAATACCGTACTCAATCATTACCAACTTCTACTGTCTCTCAAATTCTTCTGGCTCAATGCAATCAGTCCATATAATATCGAACATCTTCCTTTTAAAGTCATCATTGTTGCACAACTCGTGTCCAACCTGTACTGATAAATGGTTTTCATATCAGCCTGTAACGAATCTATAGTATAAAAAAATTGCTAACAAAAGACAATATAACATAGTATACCTTATCTGCCATTTTTTTCATTATGTACCACATGCACAATCTGTGTCTGATGGTAGTAAAAACACCCACGATAGCCTGTTTCATCGCAGGGTCTTGGTCCGTCACTACAACCTTTGGCTGCCGTTCAAATGACTTTACAAAAGAATTGAGAAGGCATTTATAAGAGTCAATACTCTCCGATGCCAACAACCCAACTCCAAGGGTTACATTTCGACAGTGGTTGTCAATCCCAGTGAACGGAACAAACACCATCTTGTACCTGAAATTCAATAAAATTAATGATTTAGTAAAACGTGCGAAATAGACAGTCTAACATGCGAAATAGACAAAATATGACATGCGAAATAGACATTAAAACATGCAATATATTCAACACCTAAATTTCAATGTATATTAGCATGCGATATTGCAAGTTTGAAAAATCATATAACATGCGAAAAATATTAAAAACCATTTATGTAACACTTACTTGTTTGTCTTGAAAGTTGCATCAAACGATATCACATCCCCGAACTCCACAAAGTTACACTTGCATAACCCATATCATCTCCTCCTGGACATCTGACAATTGCATGTACGCTGGCAGCATATGAATATCGTGTGGACATACAAACTTATGATTATGGCCATCAACGAATTTCTTAACTGTATATGATCTACCATCCACCGAGCAAATCATAAGTTGAGCTTTTCACCCAGTTCTAATGGTCCCCCTGTTCCTTGATTTGAATGGCTTTTTTGACTTCGAATAAGCATCATCAATAAACAATGGCTTATATCCCTCTTTAGAACAAAAAAAATACTTAGTTTTGGTTATACCACCACTGTGTACTTCACCACCTTTCCGAGTAGAAAAACCAGCTAACTTAGCATATGTTTGGTAAAATACGTATGCTTGTTCGAGAGAGGTAAATTGCATTCCAATCACAGGTGTAGCTGATGCTTCACCCTCCGGAATATAAAGCCTTTCGTCTACATAAATCAAATAAAAAAAAAGAAAACACATGCGATTTATCGGACTCGTAACATGCGATATATTAAAAACTCCACAATTTCATCATAAGAACAACAAAACGTGCGAATTGTTGGAGTCATAACACGCGAAAATGACCATTTTGATAAATATGTTTTACACATGCGATTTATGATATCATAACATGCGAAATCAGCATTTGGATAAACATCACATGCAAATTGCCAGACTCATATCATGCGAACTTATACAATTTGCTTTAATATCAATTATCCTCTGATGAACATTCAAAACCTTCAAATCAGTTATAATAATACAAAATCATTACTACGATTAAAACAAAACACATCTGCGAACAAATTAAACATCTGAATTAACAAAAATTACCATTCGAACACTCATTTACACCACTTGTATTTGTATTTGCATTTGGATTTGCAAATTCAGGATTTAAAACATCGTCAATCGTAACTCTCTGATACACAGATAATTGAACCTGATCACCAATCGATCGAGAGTCTTCAAACTCAACATCTGTGTTTCGTCCGGTGCTGCTATATGGATCCATTGAAAACAACAATTGATTCAAACCCTAACGCAGAACAACGAAACTACAATGTATTGTTTGAGAATTATGAAAAATTTGAAACTGATACAAATCATAATTACCGGGATAGTGGTATAACGAACTTCTCGCTGATTGAATGAATAGACTAATTTGCCCTCACCTGAATGAATGAATTGTCTGATTTAGCCTTATGAAAGAAAAATGAATCAGGACACGTGTACGGCCATGGAAGTCGCGTATGTAATGTAGGATAAGGGCATTTGTATCCTACACTTCCTATATATATATATATATAGGATAAAGATCCGTTAGGAACCACCCTTTATTGCGAGAACCGCGAGAACCAATGTGAACACATGGCAAATTTGTAATTAAGTGACATTTAGTAAAAAAAACACGCTCTCCTTATTTCCATCCCCTGTTCACGACAATCTTTCACACTCTAGGGTTTCATCAGAGATCTTCAATTGAGTTTCCCTGTTTCTATCTTTCGCCAATCCTCACACAGTTCTTCAAGTTCTTCAATCGGTTTTGGATTTATATGATATCATTCAAATGTAGGAATACCTAATTTTCATCCGATTTTGGATTCCGCTTCGATTATATTCATTATTCACTGATTTGTTCAATTTTCTTCATAATCTGCAGGTTTTAGTTTTCGAATCCAATTCAGATGTTTATGCTATGATTTCAATTTATGATTTGCCCTTGATTCGAATCTCGTTTTGAAAGATTATTTGGTTGTTCTGGAATCGAAACAAGTTGCAATGACAGGACGATGGCTGCTGTAAGTAATTCAATTTTACATATAGCATACTCCAGCAGGTCTTATTCTATTCGAATCCCAAATAAATTAGGCATTCTTGTTTGGTGTTTGGTGGTAGTTGCAGGTCAGAAGTGATGGTGAATTTTTAGCCAAGTGGTATCTTGTCAGGTAAAAGGTTTATATATAAATCTTTAATTTGTAAATAGATGGTATAGTTTGTAATTTATGTTTACATTCACTTTAGTTTTTACTTGTAGTTGTTGTTTAAGTATGCATTAAGTTGGTATTTTGTTAAAGTTATATGTTGATTGGTCAATTTTAAGGCTTGTTAAATCTATTATTGTTATAAGTATTAAATTGAAACATAAGCTATCTTACAAGTCAATTTTAATCTCAAAATAGGACTTAAAAAAATAAAAACCTTAGAGCCGGTCACAAAAGGAGAGGTATTACAGTGATGTTGGTATTGGGAATTATCTATGATGGGTTTTCATCTTACCTATATAATGCATTCTATTATCTTTATGTAATAGAAATTGATGAGCTAAATCGTTGTCTTGAAAAGCTTGTTTTAGATTGAGAGAATTGTATATGCACATGTGCATCATGTTGATTGTAAATGATATTGTATTAACTTATGTGCACATGTGCATCATGTTGAAAATTATACCATGTCGTTGATGTATGGATTCTGTTTATGTATGGATTCTGAACAGGTGCCTTATGGATGACCATCCAATTATGTATAGAATGACATTAAACAAAGGGTCTTGGGTTGCGGACAACTACAAAAAAATGGAAGAACAAGCCGACAACCGGGGAGGCATGGGTTGAGTTTATGCATCTTATGGCGTGCTGAGAAACACTAGAGTGAAGACGGGTCAAGATGGGTGGGGTTGGCACTGATGTTGATGCTGAATTCCCTACTCTAAATAGAACGTTTAATCACTAGGAGGACATTGTGATGATGTACAACACTTATGATACAACAACTGGATTTTCCACACGCAACTACTTATATATTGATTATCACTTGTTTTTGTTTACATTCATTGTTTATACTTATTGTTTATCTACTTAACGGTGTAATATTCATTGTTTTATTCATGTCCATTTAACATAAATTACCAATATGTCAACTGTTTCAACACATGCACATGTGCATTACCCAACGCGTGCATTTTCAACATTGAAATCGTAGCATCTAAACTTTTCGATTCACTGTTTCTAATGTCATTATGTTTTAAGTGCATGTACTCCATTTTCAATCCACCTATTATACATTGCAACGTATACATTATGCACATGTGCATTGCCACCATATACTATGTCAAACAACATTAAACATTACTACCTTTACGTTATGCACATGTGCATTGCCAACATAATTTATGCGACACATTATATCACATCAATATGTGCCTGGGCTTTTCCAACATATATTATACCATACACCATACAACATTGTAAACTACATATCCTATACCAAACACCATCATGAATTAACACTATGCATCATAATATATAAATATGCACATGTGCATAGGCAACACAATCATTTACGTCACAATATTACACACTTGTGTATTTCTAACATATACTATATCAACCACCATATAACATTTGAAAACGTTGTAAACTGAATATAATCATCCGGTAACACATCATATATCACCACTATGCATACTAATTTACCTTATGCACATGTGCATTTCCAACATATACTATACCATATTACATCAAATTATGGAATTAACGATCACATAGTTGTCATCGTCCAATAAACAAATATAAATTATCGTTAAAATAAAATAACCAACATATAAACCATCATACAAAAAACAACCATAATTTTCAATATAACATCGTTCTATCCAACTTTCTTTCATTAATGTTTTCCACTGTCTTGTCGCCCTTATCATCCATCACATAAGATCCATCACATCGTGCATTCGTCTACTTGTCCTATTCCTTGTATTTCTTTATCCTGCCATAACTGCACTTGACATCAAAGAACAACGTTCAACAGAAATTAACAATTGGATGCACATGTGGATATATTACCAACTGCATCATCGACTGATAACCAACCTTTTTTGGCTTTTCACTTAACACTTTTGTATTCACATTCCTTATCATCTGGCAGTTTTGTTGCCCCTTTGTCATTCGATCTCAACAAAAGTGTTATTTTCTTCGCTTTTTTCCATTTTTTGCCTACAATAATAATTGAAACATAATATAATCAAACATGTAATTTCAATTAGTATGTGCATTAAACAACCTTTTTCATCACTGTAACGATATGAATTTGTGCATCTATATGCACATGTGCATCACATATTCTTATAATGATGCTTAAAATCAATCCATATGTAAAGTTTAATGTTATGTGCTCAAATTCAATATGCACATATACATCAAGTTAAACAACAACATCAACAAAATCTAATTACACAGAATCATATACACGTATATTAAACAAAGCTGCTCATGTTTGCTATGCACATGTGAATCACATGAAACAATAACACCATCATATCCTAATTACACAAAATCACAATAACACCATCATATCCTAATTACACAAAACCACGTATCTTACACAAAACTTCTCAAGTTCACTATGCACATGTGCATTACCTAAAACAACAACACCAACATTTTCTAATTACCCAAAATCATATACACGTATCCTAAACAAATCTGCTCAAACTCACTATGCACATGAATGATATTATTAACTTTATTTGGTTCACATATACATACTAGGTCGGCTATGGCACTGTATAAGATCTGTGCGATAACATAACAAGCACAGTTAACAAATCAACGAGTTGAATCACATTCATATAAATCATTGATGGAAATCAAAATTACTGATAAAAAGCAGATACCTAAATAACAATATATATATCTACTGGTAATAATCAGATCCTTACCGAGTGTTACTGATAAAAAATAGATACTTAAAGCGTTGCACTTTGCCCTATTTTTTTATCCAAAGAAACCCAAGCGTGTTAACTTCCTCCTTCAGACGTGTCAGATTCGTTTGCCTCCTATTAAAAACATCATTCATGTTTCTCCATATAAACAATAGCATAATCTGAATGATTGAGAGCATAACCTGTTTCCATTTTTTAGATCCGCAGTAGCGCTGATGCAGATACACAAAATCCTTCAGATCTAGCACGAATATTGATCCCAACTTGCACCATTCAGCGACAAAATCCCATGGACTTATTAACATAATCTAACATTAAATACAAATTATGCACATGTGCATATTAACATATTTTGTCAAGCTATGCACATGTGCATATCTATATATCACATAACACTACCTTATTAACATAATCTAACATTAAATACAAATGTGCATAATATACATCACACCAAAATACAACTAAATACCTTATCTAATGTCACCTGCAACAGCATTAACTACCTTATTCACATGTTATTGCACACTATGCACATGTGCATATTGACTTATTATTGCAATCTATGCACATGTGCATAACCACATATTACACAAGAATTACGTTAATAGCCAATACTGTTAAACCTATGATGTCAAAATATGCACATGTGCATAGCTATATATCACACAATACAAAACGAAGCTTGAATCGACAAATAATCTATCATATAAAAGTACAAACGACAAATTATCTATCATATAACTATATAAACGAATTGTATAAACTTGCAAACGGTGTCTCGATTAATATGACAATATCTATATTACCAATCCGTCAACGATTTCGTTGGCGGCGGCGATTTCGACGGCGATACCGTCTTGGGGACACACTCATTGAATCGTCTATTCTTATAATCACTGGACGAATTTTGGGAACTAACCTCGATTATATGACGAAATATGAAATAACTGCTGGTAAAATCTCAATCCAGATGCTTCAATATGGTGAACTGATGATGGTGAAGTGATGATGTATTCCAGACGATGATGAAATCGATTGTAATTGACGAATTCTTGATAGATTCAGGTTGTTGAGATACTTGGATGTAATCAGAGTTTGGAGAGTGGACGTGAAGATTGTATTAAATGTAATTTAAGTTTTGTTTGAAGTCCGATGGTATTTACAAAATTGCCCCATGTTCACATTGGTTCTCGCGGTTCTCGCAATAAGGGTGGTTCTCGCATGAACCCTACCCTATATATATATATATGTGTGTGTATATATATATATACACATATATTATTTTTTATGTATATAAAACGAAATATGCATGCACTTTTGTGCTATTTATTTATGTTTACCATATTAATTTTGAAGATTTTATGGAAAAGAAAACGAACTTGTAACAAAAAAATAAAATATGTGCAACCCCTTTTTAAACCCGATCTATAGTTCTATACTCGGGAACCAATTTTTTTTATGCTTGAAAAAATGGTATATTGATATCCGGGTATAGGGTACCTATACACAAATCCTACCCGAAACCAGTTACATCGGGTATGATTTTCCAGGCAAAAAACAGGACCAAAACCATACCCGATTATTGCCGAAACCCTAAAAATAATACCGGGTCGTCCACCGGGTATTAAAAACCCCGGTATTGTGCACCTCTAAACAAAATTATTTTGGGCCTTGGGCCCGTATAGTATTTGTGTCTTTCTCACACCCTTGGGGAGAATTTTGGATAAGAAAATTAAGCGGTAGCTTCTTCCGGAAAGCTTACTCTCTCCATTCTTGGTTGTTGAGATTTTCAGCTCCCAATCACAAGTTTATGGTCTAATTATGGAATCAGTTGTCTCCATAAAGCAAACCCATGAAGGGTTTTGCTCATTTCAAACGAAAACCCTGAAAAATCACAGAGCTAGGGCTCGTAATTCCATTGCTGCCGTAGGTGCTGCTAAACTGAACCAAAACAACAAGGGGTTTTCGAATCGAAAGATTAAAAGGGTATCAGCGGTGACAAAAGTTAACGGCTCGCAACTGAATTCCAAACGCAATTTCGAGGAGTTTGAGAATAATAATCATCTCAAGAGATTGGTCAGGAATGGTGAATTGGAGGAAGGTTTTAAGTATTTGGAAAAGATGGTTTATGGAGGTGAAATGCCTGATATTATCCCGTGTACGAGTTTGATTCGGGGGTTTTGTCGAACCGGGAAGACGCGCAAGGCTACGCGGGTTATGGAGATTCTTGAACAGTCTGGTGCTGTGCCTGATGTTATAACTTACAATGTTTTGATCAGCGGGTATTGTAGAGCTGGTGAGATTGATAAAGCACTCAACGTTTTCGATAAAATGTCTTCTGTGGCTCCGGATGTTGTTACCTACAATACCATCCTGCGGTCCTTGTGTGATAAGGGGAAGCTAGAAGAAGCAATGCTGGTTCTGGCTAGGCAGATGCAGAAAGAGTGCTATCCGGATGTTATTACCTACACCATTTTGATAGAGGCTGCCTATAAGACCAGTGGCGTGGGGCAAGCCATGAAGCTTCTAGATGAAATGAAAGCCAAAGGTTGCAAGCCGGATGTGGTTACTTATAATGTGCTTATTAACGGCTTTTGTAAGGAAGGTAGGTTAGAGGATGCCATTAAGTTTTTGAACGATATGCCATCCATGGGTTGCCAACCCAATGTGGTGACACACAATATTGTGCTGCGTAGTATGTGTAGCATGGGTAAATGGATGGATGCTGAGAAATTCGTGGCGGGTATGCTTCAGAAAGGGTGTTCCCCTAGTGTGGTCACTTTTAACATCCTGATTAACTTTTTATGTCGAAGAGGCTTGTTAGGACGGGCCATTGATATCTTGGAAAAGATGCCTAAACATGGTTGTAGCCCGAATTCTTTGAGTTACAACCCCTTGTTGCATGGTTTCTGCAAAGAAAAGAAGATGGACCGGGCGATTGAGTATTTGGAAATCATGGTAGCTCGAGGATGTTACCCGGATATTGTGACTTATAATACTTTACTCACGGCATTGTGCAAAGATGGGAAAGTAGATTTTGCTGTTGAGATTCTTAATCACTTGAGTTTTGAAGGGTGTTCGCCGGTTTTGATCACGTACAACACTGTGATTGACGGGTTGTCAAAGATTGGTAAAACGGGTCGGGCCATAATGCTGATTGAAGAAATGAAGGAAAAGGGGTTGCAGCCGGATATAATCACTTATTCTTAGGTTGTAAGCGGGCTCAGCAGGGAAGGAAAAGTGGAAGACGCGATTAAGTTTCTTCATGAGTTAGAAGGATTGGGGGTGAGACCGAATGTGTTGACTTACAATGCAGTAATGTTGGGACTGTGTAAGGCTCGAAAGACGGATCGAGCCATAGACTTCTTGGGGTATATGGTTGAGAAGGGGTGTAAGCCTACAGAAGGTAGCTATACCATTTTAATTGAAGGGTTGGCTCATGAAGGGCTAGCGGAGGAAGCACTGGAGTTGCTGAATGAGTTGTGTTCAAGGGGTGTTGTCAACAAACGCTCCGCTCAGCAGGTGGTGGTCAAGCTCTAAGTTAGGTAGTAAATTCCACTTTTTGTGAGTTTTGTTTCTCGGCCCTCCCTCCCTCCCTTGTGTTGTTTTATGAATGAACTAGTTTAAGAACCCGTGTATTACACGGGTAGTCTCAAATTAATTATACTATTAAACAGTGTTCACATAAACTTTTAAATGAAAAAAAAAAAAAACCTTTCAATTACTTAGGTAAATATTAATTATAATGAACTAAAAAAGAAAATACGAAAAAAAATCACAAGTCCTTAAAAGATTTTCTTTATAGGCCATGTTTGTCTTATCCATGTGTCTTGGATCTTCTTGCTCTATATCATGATTACTCGGACTCGTTTTATTTATAAGTGCATAGAGGACATTAATTGCGGTGGTCAAAACAGGACAACTCACTTCAACATGGAAATTGAATCCAACCATCTGCAAATGACTAAAGGTGGTTGTTTTTATTAACTAATGAATTTGTTGAGGAGCCAAAAAGCATAACTTTATTGCATCTTCACTCAAACCTTGAGTCTAACAACTCCAATGAAAAATTTGAACTCCAACAAAACCACTTAACACTCAGTTCCCATTATTGCACGACAAATATCACACATATTTTGTTTTTTATGGATTGTTAGTTTGTCGAATGAATATTTGAATTATTTTTTTATGAATAAGGATTAGAATTATTGATTTTTATAATTGTCATTTTTTAACACATATAAAATTGTTTTTTCATATAAATATGTAGTCAAAATAATCAAATTTGTTTAGCAAAAATGATAAAAACTTGTAGCCAAAAGTCCAAAACCAAAGGAACAAAAATCTAGCCCAAAGTTAATGAAACTATTTAGCCCAAAACTAATAACTCGTTTAACCCAAATAACCGAAAATTGCATGCCCAAACCCATGTAAGAACGGTCCTACCACCCCGCACAGAACTAAAACTGACCGATCACATTAGGTCTGATCTCCGGTCCATTTTTTTTCCTTTTTTGTGTTTTCGGTTCGGTCCGGTTACTAACTCATGCCAAGTCTTACTTGAGATACGTATAATCCAATTTTTTTGAGTTAAAGCACCAACAACATATTTTGGATTAAACTTTCATCATGACACGAGTCACCAGAACTAATAATAAGAAATTTAATCTCAAAGATGGTGTTTGATAAAAAACATGGGAAGCAAATTCTATAGTCATCACAAAATTTTAGATATCAACAGGCCCAACATATTACACATTACACATCCCATTGTCAAACCATAAACCCAAATACACCTTGAGCATCATTCTAACATATCCCAAAATTTAATGATTAATAATTCAGTGATTAGTAAATAAACACATCAATGTTATATGCAAAAAACAATTTAAAACTTAAGAATAAATAAAGCATATGTATCTAATTTTAACGGCAAAACGAACCTGTAGTTGAGAAGCAAATTGAGACGCCTGAATCAGAAACGAAAGCAAAACATATTTTTTTTGGAAGCACAGTGAGATTGCGATAAGCAGGACCTAATCAGAACCAAAACCCAAATTAGAACTGAAATATTAAATATAGGAACAAAAAATGTGTATAAACCTTGATTGAAACCACACTGTTAAAGTGAAGAATGGTATATGAAAGAAAGAAAAAAAAGTTGCCAAAAATTTGATAGGCTAACTGAAAAAAATAGAATCAGAGGTCCCACTTACCTAACTCCACAAACCTTGCTGTAGAAAAATAAAATTGCAAAGGTTTTTTTTTTTTTTTTTTTTTTTTTTAACCGGAAGCCTTTTTCTTGTATTAACTCACCCTCCCTCTCGAGTAAACTAAATAGATAAACTTCAACCTATAATGACATTAAAGTGAACTGAGATTACAATTATTTCATGAATAATTATTAGATCCATATATAATCATCTTAAAAAACCACCAGCCAAACGTAGCCAAAGGTAGCTGTGAAAGGTTATACATCAAATTTTGGTGATTGTTGTAAAATTCTTGAGCAGCCTACTTGCTTTATATTTAATCAGCAACTTACTTGCTTTTAAAAACAATACAAACCTTACAGTTAAAAATCACATGCTACTTTGACCTGTTCAAACCCACGACCCGACTATATATCTATCTATCTCTATGACCCGTTAACCCATGACACATAACCAGTGCATATTAGAACCATTGATCTTACTCCATTTCCCGTTATCATCATGCACTCGTCTGAGAGGAGAAGTCAACATCAATCCATGGTTAATTCTTGATCCGCATTTCCAATGAAGCCGCTACAAATTTTTTTAGAAAATTAAGAAAAATGACAAATAAATGAAGTTTATCACATAATTTACGTAGTTTAACTTACAATCAAATTAGCAAGATATATCCCTATTATGTCCCGGATTGTAGCAATGTCAAGACTCGGAAGTGAATTGCAGGTTAAGTCAGACGCCATTGATTTCAGGTCCTCAACACACCATCCGTTAACAATCCCAAATAAGCTATGTCCCGAATTTACCTTAAAAAGCACCTGTGACACAAAAAGTATTCATTGTTCATATTTCATTATGTAAATTATTTGATTATATATTCATGTCATTGTTATGTTACAATATATATCACTCTAAAGCCAAATGTACCTCTAGGTTCCCTGTTTTGGGCCAAATCAAGAAGTCTTCACCTACCCGAGACCCGACAATGGTCAACTTTAGTCTTTGACAAATCTCAATATATATTATGCTAAGCAAAATTGCTGCCAAAAAGGTTTCAAACAATTTCGTGTCATACTATCAGCTTTTATGATTTTAATCATGTTATTTTTTACTGACGTTATGAAAACGATGTCTGAAAACTTTAGAAAATTGCTCGAAACAATTCATAATAATTCTGAAATATCCGAAATGATCGAAATTTTCATCGAAATATGATGTAAACTAAAAACAATGTATAATGTCTGAAACGTTTCAAAAACCTCACCGAAACACACCAAATCAATCCGAAATTGATCCGATTCAGTTTTGTATTTTTATAGATCTGTACTTATCACAAAACACAAATTAGTCCGAAAACTTCAACCGAGTCAGTCTGTATTCAATGTACAATGTTCGAGAAGTTCTAATTTCACCCGTAACTCTATCGAAAACTTGTAGAACTGATGCGTTTCATATAAGACTATGTTAACTCAGTGCAATTAAATCCAAAACACCATAACAATGATGCGCATAAGCCGCATATTCGATTCAGATCTGAAAATTAGTCAAAACAATTTCCGATAACCATTTTTTGAACATGATAAAACGCTTTCAGCAAGTTTGAAATTTTAAAAACAATTTTAAGCGATCTGTAGTATTGGAATCGTTCAAAAGTTTCACCTTTAAATTCATAAACATTTTAAATTATAAAAATAACTCATTATGTAAGTGATATTTCAAATCAACCACTTATCCAATTATTTATTACTTCATCATTTTGACCTGTTAGTTCACTTCAAGCAAACTTGCAAGTACTGACCTTTAAATTCATAAACATTTTAATACTATTTCAGCATAAAAAAGGTTGGATAATGAATGATAACCATGTTAATATAAACAGTTGTTGCTGACCTATATCTTCTTTTGTGAACAGCTTTTGAAGTGCAGTAACATGACCATCAGCTAAATCCATCACATGGATGTAGTCTCGAACCTGTTATCAATCATAACGAATCATATAACGTTATTAATAAAATTTTACATAACTAAAATTCCAACTGGGATATTTCAATTAACTTTTACATACCGCAGTGCCATCTTTTGTGGGATAATCGTGACCATAAACATTCAACTCCGGTAATCTACCAACAGCCACTTGTTGTATGTAAGGCATGAGATTATTCGGGATGCCAATTGGATCTTCACCAAGTTTCCTGCTCTCATGAGCACCAACAGGGTTAAAGTACCTTGTCCACCCCGTTATAGATTCAAAGCAGCAGAACTTCCTGTCTGACAGACCATTGCAGCTCGTGTTAGATGTCCATACATGCCTCTAGAAACCAGGTCATGTGGCTCAATCCTTGTTGCAGTCTCGTCGTATCTGCTATCAAATTGTTAATTATCTCCCACACATGTTCCATTAATTTTCAACCATTAAGCATAGTTGCACAAACAAACAATCAGAATTCTATCTAAGACATTGGGTGGTGTTTGGTTGTGTGTTTTGGAAACAGTGATGTGATATAGAAGCAATCATAATCAAATTCAGAATCTGTCTATTCAAATAAACTCTTAATATTGCAAACACACCCCATTACAACTTACCAGTTCAGAGCGAGGCATCGTGTGATGGGACCAAGTAGAATGAGGCAAGTGATGCCAAATTGGTCGTGGTGAGGATAAATGTGGCGGTGGAAGAACCAATGAAAATCTATTACCAATCGCATCCTCCAGATGTAAGTCGGCTCATCCTGGCAGTGCTCCTGGTCAATGGGAACGGGACTTTGTCTGTTGACATATGCTTGAATCAATTGGTCCAAATGTTATATTGTCTGTTGACAAACGCTTGAATCCTTTGCGCCCCTGTGATGGAGCGTAGCCTGATATCATTGTGCGATTTTTGAATGCTCATACCTACAAAAAAGATCTAAAAAGGAATAACAACATGCACAAAGATATTCATTAGCACCGAGAACTTACTAAAGAAAACCAACCATTTCTTGAACAGTTAAAGAATCAAAAAATAGAGCACTTTGAAATACTTGATAATTAAAAAAATAACTATTTTATTTAATAATTATTATAAAAAAAACCTATAAATTTGTGAGTAAAAAGAGGAAACTTCAGCAGACCAATTCGACCTGTTTTGACCCATACCCAACCTTGCCCAACCCAACCGTTTTAACCCATACCCGACCCGTTTTGACCATCACCTAGTTGTTTCACCTATTTTTCTTTCTTTCAAATTCTAAACCACGATTTGGTGTGTAACCCTAAACTTGGTAGTATCAAAATTAACCCTAATTTTGTAACAAATTTTACATCAAAGGAAGGGGCATATGGTGACTTCTGGCACGATTTACCTGCTCGATCTCTCTTTAAGTTTGCCCTAACTCTCGGCTCTGCTCATCAAAGCAACATAGTTACAAACCAAATCACGTTACAAAGAATAGAAGATTTCAACTCAGAATACAGATAATCGAAAACAAACCTGTTTCTTCATTACAATCAGATGCACATCTTCATTCAGTATCAACAGTTGTGATGAGCAGAGCCTCCATTTGAACTGAAAAAGAACAGAAATAGGTCAATTAATAGAGCATAGGGCAAAGAAAAGGTATAATCGAGTAAGAGAGGAAGAATTCAGGTATAGAAACCCTAGATCCCACCTGTATCTTAACTGCAGCAACGGTAGAAATGAAATTGTTGACCGTAAAAACCCTAGATCCCACCTGTATCTGAAGATCTGAAGATCAAATATAAAGTATTGATGCAATTGATCTTCAAGAATGAAGGAAGCACGAAGTGGATTGAGATGAAGAGAAATTGTTGAAGATCAAATATGATATGAGGAAGCGCAGTAGTAGTAGAGATATATAGGAGGAGTACAAGAGAAGATTTGAGAAGATCGGAGGTTTTTTAATAGAGAGAACAAAGGGTATTGTAGAGAAGAAGCGTATGAAAGAAGCAAATGGAATAAAAAGAGGCGATGTTTCAGTTTTCAATATTCTCGGATGTATATTGCCGCTCAAAACAATATTGAGAGGACTATTAAGTTGCCAGGTGGCATCAAGTGGTTTAAATTTATGCCAAGTGGCACCAAAATGTATTGTTTTAATATAGATAATAGATGAATGAATATTTAAGCTACAACTTCCATCCTTGATAAAATAATCTTTGTTGATTTATAAAAATAAAAAATAATAATAAATCAGTTATGCGCTTCAAAGAGTAATGTCAAAGCATAACAAACAATCTTTTTACGTGGCCTTAGGAGAATAATAGGACTTCACTTCATATTTGGGTGTCTTGGTGCATAATCAATTTCAAGTGAAGAAGCACGTAAGCACCTGTACACATTGTTTGTCAAATATGACAAGTAAATTCCACCGCTCGTTGCGCAGGAATTTGTTGGTATTGATTCGGTTTATTATGATATTGCTACACTACCGGCATTCGGTATAGCAAACCAAAAGATAACCAAAAGAATAAAGTTTTTTAAATAGTTCAGATATCATATCTATGGTCGTATGGAAATGTGTATGCCTTCAATTTCCTTTTAATTCTTTTTACCTAGGCTGCTTCTCATCCACCTTTATTCCCTGCCCAATTATTTTTCAACTTAGGCTCAAAACTATCTACTTACGAAGGCCCAACACTACTCATATATTGTATTTATACTAAAAGTATTTAAAAATAAGCACGTAAAACATAGTATTTTTAAGTTAAATAATGGTATTGCGCGTTGCATCATTGTCAAAATGTAATGTAACTCGAATCTATACTGCCTAGTGAAAACATATTATTTTTGACATTATTCGTTTCGGAACAAAATTTATGTCAGAACATAGAACAACCAAAAACATACATAAAAATATATAGTATAATCAATATTTAGACCCGTCGCACGTTGCAGTTGCGTCGGAATTTAAAGTAACTCGAATTTATACCGTCAAATATTTGACCCGACTCGTTTCCGAACAGAATTTGCATCAAAACGTAGTCCAACTGAAAACGCACATATAAATAAGTGAGAAAACGTATTATATTAGATTTGACTCATTATCGAGAAAAATTTACGTCGAAATGTAAACCAACTTGCATTATTACCAAAACATAGTTAAATATAAGCACGTTAGAAAATAATGTTTTCTAAGTTAAAGTATGGTACTGCGCGTTGCGTGACGTAAGATAACTCAAATTTATAATACCTAGTGAAAATATATATTTGACCCTAACTCAAATTTATGTCAAAACGTAGAACAAACCAAAAAAGTAGATAAAAATAAGTACGAAAACATATTATATTTGATCAACCTATATAAAAATAAGCACGTAAAACTAGAAGGGTCAAAATGACATTTTACAAAAAAAAAAAAAAAATGAAAGCTGAGAGGTGTAAGTGTCAATGCTAAAAGTTAAGGGATCGTGGTACAATAAAACAAAAACCAAACAAAACACTGTAGCTAGATTTGACACTAGCTACAATGAACACGTCACCCTAAAATGTCCGAACAAAATTTATATCAAAACGTAGACCACCTGAAAATGCACATAAAATAAGCACGAAACGTATTATATTTAGCCTGACTCATTAGCGAGAAAAATTTACGTCGAAACTTAAACCAACTTGCATTTATACCAAAACGTACTTATATATAAGCAGGTGAGAATATAGTGGTTTTAAAAGTTAAGAAGGGTATCACGTGTTGTATCAGCATCCAAACGTAAGGTAACTCAAATTTATACTTCCTAATGAAAATATATTATGTTAGACTGAGATTCCAGGATCCGGCAGGTTTGACGGAGTTTTGGCCCCGAGATAACCGGTTCGGTTGAATATTATTGATAAGAAAGGAGTAGGAGTAGAATCGACACCGAAAGATGTACATAAATGTACTTTTACAATAATACACCATATTATTTTGTGTGTAGAAAGATGTAAAATACCTGAAGCGTGTTTGTCATCCTCGTTGCAATGAGATTGAAGCTGTCTAGCCTGTTCGTTTAAAGATTAGTTGGGCGACTATGGGAAACTATGAAGACTGCGGTGTATATTGTGACAATTGGCACCAAACCGGTAATTTCCGTACACCTTAATTTTTATTTAATGGCTGCAATTATGTGCTTAAATGTCAACATTGTCTGATTACATACTATACAAGTGAATTCATGCACGTTTTATACTACAAAATATTGCTTTATGCATTAACGAGAGCGTTGCGTCAGAAATACTAGTAAACTCACTGGTAAAACACAATACGCCAACAACTCTGCAGAAAGCAGTTAGACAATAGAATTGGAGCCTAGGTGTAGGTCCAACGACAAGAATACATTAAAACCCAATAGAACATACAAGGGTTTATATATATACTCTCCGGAAGCAAAATTACGCACTAAAAAGCACCCGAAACGCACCTTAAATGCAGAATTTTATTAAATTCAGCTCAAATAAGCTTTTAAACACATAAATATCATGCATAAATTACGTTTTATCATTCAAAATACTTCCCTAAGTGTTGTGAATTAAAAGGGTTACAAAAGATTACTTAAAGGACACTAAACGGTGCAATTTAGCACTTTAACGAATCGGTATTTAACCGAACAACCGGACTTTACCCGGAACACAAAAATATTGTCAAGTGCATTGTTTCACTTTTACTGAGCTAGTTATGGTACCTGAACACCCTAATACACTATATATTACTTAACACGCTTGTAACACCTAACTATCTCACTCACCTTCTAACTACGTTAGTTAACCACCCTTACAAACTAACTAAACCAACCCCCCCCCCCCCCCCATAACCGGTTATTAAATTAGTGGGTATGCATGGTACTTAAGGGACATGAAATCCAAAGGTTATTGCCATGTTAAAGGACTTGTAGTATATAACTATTAGACCACCCTCATTCTCACCATTCACCACTCAACAACACAACACCCTCCTCCACTCTACACCCTCGGCCGAGAACCACCAAGCACCACCACCATCATCAACCCAAGACCATCCAATTCCAAGCTTTCCTCAAGGTGTTAGAAGGTGCATAGTGAAGCTAGGAGCTTTCGGAAGTTCAAGAACCTCTTTCAATTGCTTTTATCCACTCCATTCGTCCTCTTGATCATCCCTAGCCTTGTGCTAGTGGTAAGAGTCTTGATCTTTCCATTTTACTTCTATTTTAAGTGGTTAAAGGAAGATTTATAAGGTTAATCATGAAAAACACTAAGAAACATAAGAAGTAAACTTGAACATAAGCATGGGTTATGAAGAAACTAAGTTGTTATTGTGTTGTTTTGCTTATGATTGTTGGTTATTGTGTGTTGGTAGAAATGATGTTGATCATCATGTAATCTTGCTAGATCATGATTCAAAACATAATCTAGCAAGATGAGAGGATGAACATGTTAGAGGTTATGGATCATCCTCACTAAAGTCATGAGCTTGAATGAAAATAAATGTTTTCTTGTAAAATAAAGATCAAAATGAGTTATAATCTTGTAGATCTAAATATCCATGAGTGGTTTTCCAAAAGAACCAAGCTAAAAATACAAGTTTTACTTAATCTTGGTTCTTAAACAAATAAACCTTATTTTTGGTGGTTAATAAAGTAAAGATACACATGTGTAACAAGAAAAATACAAGAAGAAGTATTTTTAGAAAACCTGAACATAAGTTGTAAAGAATCATATTCTTTAAAAATGAAGTTTTTAAAGAAGCAATCACACCTTAAAGGGTAACAAGACTTACTAAATACCCTAGTAAGTTACTACACATTTTTATAAATTTTCAAGTTCATGTAATAGAGAAATTAGTGTATGTTGTTGATGATTGTTGTTGAAATTGATTGATGATGATTTTAAAAAGAAAATAAACACATGTTTTGAAAACATGGGAAACCTCCATTTTTAGGGGAAACTCTGTCAAAATTTCTATAGAATTTTGACACTTAGAAAAATATATAAGTTTTGAGAAACTTATTCCCTAAAAATGTATACCAAGGTATTTACCAAGGTTTCCCTAATTTGTGAGTTAAGAAACGATGATTTCGTCAAGGTTAAAATTTGACATTAAGTATGTATATTTTTGAGAAAAATATATATTATTTTATCACCAAACTTTGTGCTAAGTGCATGTAGTATGTATTATACGTGCTAGTGTATTAGGACTTGAAAATACACTAAATATTCTTGAGAAGTAAAAATACAAAAATACATATACAACATGCTTAGGCAAATACAAGAAAATATATTTTTGAAAATATATTATTTGATAGAATAAATAACTTGGACAAGTTATGAACATAAAATGAAGTTTTGAACAAAGATACATAATTAGGGTGCGAAGTGCAAAAATACAAGATACTTATATTTATTCTTGAGAAAATAATATAAGTAAAATACGTAGTTAAAAATATAAAATATTTTTAACACAAGAATACACATACAAAGGATAGTAACTTGTCCTTGTACGATGCAAGTCTAGTGACTAACGATAATAAAGCACGTTTAGGTCACAACGCACTATAAGCAAATCCGGTGAAGTTTACGACGCAAGGAACGCAAAGTTGTGAGTTCATGCTCCCCCTTTTCTTTTAACTGTTTTCAGTTTTATAACTTCGGGGGTGAAATACTTGTTACAATGTTTATAAATGGTATGATGATACGAGAAATGATACGAGAAATGATACATGATACGAGAAATCGTGTTGCGAATAGGGTACCATAAGCACCATTAGTCAACAATATACCTAGACCGCAGAACAAAAGGTTAGATCTAACGGGTGTCGGGCAGCCACACTCTTGGTGAGAACGAGTACCAAGCAGTGCTTTTGTGTCTCAGAATAAGCCAAATAGAAAAATGCCTAAGGTTTGGTTGCTTCCTATGTCGTGTCACATGTTAATGGCCTTGCAACCCATTAACAACCTGATACATACATGAATACTTGATTTATACATGAATACTTGATTTTCACAAGATACATACCATGTTTTTTCATACAAAGTATACTAACGTTCAATACAAGAACTGCATGAATTCACACCAACATTGTGTTGACGTTTTTCCAAAACTCACATGTATTTCAGGTAACTAGAAGTGGATGTGCGCGCGGCTTTACTCATGCTTGGGGATGTCGCTTATGTTTATCTTTAAATAAAGTTGTAAACTTTTTAAGACAATGTTTCATGATATCTCGCGATGTAAACGCTAACTTATGTTTTCAAATTTTGAAATGTTTGGTTTTTGAAGTTATTTTTACGAGCATGTAGTATGTTTACCTTTCGTATGCAATGAGAACCTTTCATGATCACACCTCGTGCTTCCGCCGCAGAAAGGGGTGTGACAGATTGGTATCAGAGCTGCGATTGTAGTGAACCAGGATTTCTTCTCGAGTCTAGTCTACAATCTCTAGGATCCTATCACGAAAACAATTTTTCAAAAAGTTTTCATTGCATAAAACGCCCCGCGACATCCACTACCTGAAACTGTTTACAAAGAGTCAAGAAGAGATACTACGAGACTTAGAGTGCACTGGAGTAGCACTTATCTGTGATTAAGAAATTACTTGCAATTATGTGTGATAATTGATATATGCATATACTAGAAGTACAATGTCACAAGTATACGTGACTTTACCTGGAACCAATGGCCTAACTGAAGGAAGAGATACGAGGAAGAAACGAACTATGCGGACTGTGCAAGGAGTTACGTAATTATGGATGCATACATAATTACGGAATTCAGTGCACAGAAATCACAGCAAGTCTTGTCACGTATAGCTTCCCTCAGTGCAAGAAACGGTCAAACATGAACACCCCTCCCCCAGCCTACTAAATGCTCTGCTAGAGTAATAATTGTTTGATGTCACTTATGTGGTATATGCTTGTATATATATACTACTACTGTCTCGTAAGACGATATCAAACAAATGTCTAACCCTGTTGTGTTATGTTCTGTCAGAACATGGCACCCAGGAAAGCTGTGAACGCTCGCGATCAACCTCCTCATCCCCCACTGCCAAGAACTGCTAAAGAGCTGAACGCTCTGCTGGAAGAAAGGATCTCCGCTGCCATCGCCCAATACGAGGCGAACCGCACTCAAGACAGTGGAGGACCAAGCAATGCTAGGCGCAACGGGAATGGAGATTCGTCTGGAGGAAACGCAGCCCAAGGTAACCTTAAGACAATTTGCTAAGCATGGAGAAATTTATGAACGGTCCTTGTTTCATTATTTCTTCGATTACTCACGAGTGAGTTGGTTGGATCAATTTCAGGCTGCACTTTCAAGCAGTTCCTCGACTGCAAACCACTGAACTACGATGGCACTGGAGGAGCAGTGGTGTTTGTACGCTGGACGGAAAAGACTGAAGCCACTATCCGCATGACCAAGTGTACCACGGATCAGCAAGTCACTTTTGCTACTGGGTTGTTCGTCGATGAAGCTCTGACTTGGTGGAACTTGCAAGTCCAAACGCTAGGTGATGATGCCGCGTATGGCATGACTTGGGATAAACTGAAAGAGAAAATGAGAGAGAAGTACTGCTCTCGTGCCGAACTCCAAAGGTTGGAGACGGAGTTCTGGCACTTGACTATGGTAGGTGCTGACATCACTGGGTATACTCGAAGGTTCCATGATTTGTCTAGGGTGATTCCCTACATGGTGACTCCGGAATTTAAGCGCGTTGAACGCTACATTTGGGGACTGGCCCCAGAGTTTCGCGGCATGGTAACTTCGGCCAAACCTCAAACAATCACCGAGGCTGTAACTTTGGCTGTCAGCCTTACTGAAGATTGTGTTCGTATGAAGAAGTTATCGTTGAACCCAACAGAGAAGACCGAGACGCATGCTGAGTCGTCCGGTGACAAGAAGAGAAAGCATTCAAATCTGAATCAAGCAACTCGCAACAACAAGGGTTTCAACAGCAAGAAGCGTGACACCAACCCACCTATAGAGGCAAGAACCCTTGCAGCAGCAAATGATACTGCAGCCAAAGGATACCAAGGCACCCTGCCTAAATGCCAAAAATGCAAGTATCATCACGAAGGAGCTTGTCGCATTCCAAGGTGCGACAAATGTGGTAGGTTGGGTCATTAAACGGAAGACTGTTGGGGAAAAGGAAACAGGAACGGAAATGGAAATCGCAACGGTACTGGTAGTAGAAACAACGGTGGGAACGGAAATGGCAATGGTAACCGGGTTGGGAATGAAGCTGGAAGAAATCAAGGATGCTTCAGTTGTGGAAGCAATGAGCATTTCATGAGAGACTGCCCGAAGAAAAACAACGCTCAGGCTCGAGCATTTGTGATTGGAGCAAGGGACGCACGCGAGGACCCTAACGTGGTCACCGGTACGTTTCTCATTAGCAATCACTTTGCATCCATACTCTTTGACACTGGTGCCGATTATAGTTTCATGTCTGTGGAATTTAAACGTATGCTTGGGATAGAGTCTAGTAGATTGGATATTCCTTACTCCATAGAACTAGCCAATGGTAAACTTGTTGAATCGGGCGAAGTTGTTAGAGGCTGCACACTAGAACTTGGTGAACGAAGATTTAGCATCAACCTCTTACCTATTCAATTGGGTAGCTTCGATGTAGTAGTCGGAATGGACTGGTTATCCAAGAACAAAGCTAAAGTTATTTGTCATGAGAAGACCATTCGCATCCCATTGGCGAATGATGAAACTCTCATCGTACATGGAGAAAAACGAGACACGCCCCTACGAATCATCAGTTGCATGAAGGCACAGAAGTGCTTAAGGAAAGGATGTGCTGCTTTCCTAGCGCACGTTGTAGATAAGAAAGCGGTGGAGCCGAAACTCGAAGACATTCCTGTGGTGAAGGAATTCCCTGAGGTCTTTCCCGAAGATCTGTCAGGACTACCTCCGCAACGACAAGTCGAATTCCGTATAGACTTGGTCCCAAGAGCCGCTCCTGTAGCCAAGGCACCCTATCGGCTTGCACCATCCGAAATGCAAGAGTTATCTACACAACTCCAGGAGTTGTTGGATAAAGGATTCATAAGGCCAAGCTTCTCGCCTTGGGGAGCTCCTGTACTGTTCGTGAAGAAGAAGGATGGAACACTGCAGATGTGTATAGATTACAGAGAACTGAACAAGCTCACTATCAAGAATCGATATCCATTACCGAGGATTGATGACTTATTTGATCAGTTGCAAGGATCGAGCTACTATTCCAAGATCGACCTTCGATCTGGATACCATCAGTTAAGGATACAAGAAGAAAGCGTACCAAAGACTGCATTTAGAACGCGCTATGGGCATTACGAGTTCCTTGTGATGCCGTTCGGACTAACAAACATGCCAGCAGTATTTATCGATCTGATGAACCGCGTATGCAAACCATATCTCGATAAATTCGTGATTGTATTTATCGATGATATCCTGATCTACTCACGGATGAAAAAAGAACACGAGCAACACCTCAGAACCGTACTGGAACTACTGAAGAAAGAGAAACTCTATGCAAAATTCTCAAAGTGCGAATTCTGGATTCGCGAAGTTCAATTTCTTGGTCACGTTGTGAATGAGAAGGGCATTCACGTAGACCCATCCAAGATCGAAGCCATAAAGAATTGGGAAGCCCCCAAAACCCCAACTGAAGTTCGTCAATTTTTGGGCTTAGCGGGCTATTATCGACGGTTTATTGAGAAGTTCTCAAAGATAGCTCAACCGCTAACGACCCTTACGCAGAAAGACAAGAAGTACGACTGGGGTGACAAGCAGGAAGAAGCCTTCCAACTACTAAAAAACAAGCTATGCGATGCACCAATACTATCATTACCCGAAGGTATAGAAGACTTCGTGGTATACTGTGACGCTTCACGACAAGGTTTGGGATGCGTGCTCATGCAACGCCAGAAGGTCATCGCTTATGCTTCAAGATAATTGAAGGTACATGAAAGAAACTATACCACGCACGACTTGGAACTCGGCGTGGTGGTATTCGCCTTGAAGATATGGCGACATTATTTATATGGTACTCAATGTACAATCTTCACGGATCACAAAAGCTTGCAACACATACTTGATCAGAAGGAGTTGAACATGCGCCAGCGGCGATGGGTCGAGCTGCTAAATGATTACGACTGTGAGATTAAGTACCACCCTGGAAAGGAAAACGTTGTAGCGGACGCTCTAATTCGAAAAGAAAGGGTTAAGACCCTAAGGGTTCGAGCATTGGAAATGACGATTCGAACAAACCTCACAGCACGCATTCGTGAAACACAACAAGAAGCCCTTAAGATGGAAAACTGTAGAGCTGAATACATCCAGGGTGCATTAAAATATATGGTGCCAAATGAAGAGGGAGCCTTATACTTTAAGAAACGTATATGGGTTCCGCTCTATGGTGGCCTACCAGAAGTCGTCCTTGATGAAGCGCATAAATCGAGATACTCGATCCATCCAGGATCGGACAAGATGTATCAAGACTTGAAAGAGTACTATTGGTGGCCGAGACTCAAGAGCGACGCTGCTGTTTATGTTGGAAAATGCCTAACCTGTGCTAAGGTTAAGGCTGAGTATCAGAAACCATCCGGCCTACTACAACAACCAGAGATACCCATGTGGAAGTGGGAGCAAATCTCGATGGACTTCATAACAAAATTACCCAAGACCCCTAGAGGGCACGATATGATATGGGTGATAGTCGATCTGCTAACTAAGTCTGCGCATTTCCTACCAATCCGAGAGAAAGACAGCACTGGAAAGCTTGCTGAAATATACCTAAAAGAAATTGTGACGCGTCATGGTGTGCCTATCTCAATTATTTCAGACAGAGATGGACGCTTTGTCTCAAGAATCTGGTGATCCTTTCAGGAAGCTTTTGGATCTCAGTTAGATCTGAGCACGGCATTCCATCCACAAACCGACGGTCAGAGCGAACGAACCATACAAACGTTAGAAGATATGCTCCGCGCATGTGTCATGGACCTAGGCGGCAGCTGGGATACTCATCTACCTTTAGTTGAGTTTTCCTGCAATAACAGTTATCATACAAGCATCAAAGTCGCACCTTTCGAAGCTCTGTAGGGCCGCAAGTGCCGATCGCCCTTATGTTGGGCAGACGCTGGAGACAAAAGAATGGTTGGTCCTGACCTTGTACAAGAGACGACCGACAAGATTACCCAGATCCGAGAGCACATTAAGGCGGCTCGAGATCGACAAAAGAGCTACGCGGATCGAAGACAAAAACTATTAGAATTCGAGGTGGGAGACAAAGTATTGTTGAAGGTCTCACCATGGAAGGGCGTAGTAAGATTCGGAAAGCGTGGGAAGCTGAATCCCCGATACATCGGACCATTCAAGATTTTGGAAAGAATTGGTACCGTGGCATACAAGTTGGAGTTACCGGAAGAACTTAACAGAGTACATGATACGTTCCATGTATCCAACCTCAAGAAGAGTCCAACACAAGAAAACGTGATCATCCCTGCGGATGAAGTGCATATTGACGACACCCTCCGATTTACAGAACAACCCGTTGAGGTTACCGACTGGAAGGTCAACAAGACTAGGAGGAGCTCTGTCAAACTTGTCAAAGTACGTTGGAACTCTAAGCACGGACCTGAGTACACGTGGGAACGTGAAGACCAGTTCAAAGAAAAGTATCCCCACCTGTTCAAGAAGACTCCTGCGAGAGTTAGTTCAGCCTGAATTTCGGGACGAAATTCTTTTAACGGGGGGAGACTGTGACAACTGGCACCAAACCAGTAATTTCCGTACACCTTAATTTTTATTTAATGACTGCAATTATGTGCTTAAATGTCAACATTGTCTGATTACATACTATACAAGTGAATTCATGCACGTTTTATACTAAAAAATATTGCTTTATGCATTAACGAGAGCGTTGAGTCAGAAATACTAGTAAACTCACCGGTAAAACACAATATGCCAACAACTCTGCAGAAAGCAGTTAGACAATAGAATTGGAGCCTAGGTGTAGGTCCAACGACAAGAATACATTAAAACCCAATAGAACATACAAGGTTTTATATATATACTCTCCGGAAGCAAAATTACGCACTAAAAAGCACCCGAAACGCACCTTAAATGCAGAATTTTATTAAATTCGGCTCAAATCAGCTTTTAAACACATAAATATCATGCAGAAACTACGTTTTATCATCCAAAATACTTCCCTAAGTGTTGTGAATTAAAAGGGTTACAAAAGATTACTTAAAGGACACCAAACGGTGCAATTTAGCACTTTAACGAATCGGTATTTAACCGAACAACCGGACTTTACCCGGAACGCAAAAATATTGTCAAGTGCATTGTTTCACTTTTACTGAGCTAGTTATGGTACCTGAACACCCTAATACACTATATATTACTTAACACACTTGTAACACCTAACTATCTCACTCACCTTCTAACTAAGTTAGTTAACCACCTTTACAAACTAACTAAACCAACCCCCCCCCCCCCATAACCGGTTGTGAAGTGGGACCCCACTTCATGATTTTTTTGATTAAATTAGTGGGTATGCATGGTACTTAAGGGACATGAAATCCAAAGGTTATTGCCATGTTGAAGGACTTGTAGTATATAACTATTAGACCACCCTCATTCTCACCATTCACCACTCAACAACACAACACCCTCCTCCACTCTACACCCTCGGCCGAGAACCACCAAGCACCACCACCATCATCAACCCAAGACCATCCAATTCCAAGCTTTCCTCAAGGTGTTAGAAGGTGCATAGTGAAGCTAGGAGCTTTCGGAAGTTCAAGAACCTCTTTAAATTGCTTTTATCCACTCCATTCGTCCTCTTGATCATCCCTAGCCTTGTGCTAGTGGTAAGAGTCTTGATCTTTCCATTTTACTTCTATTTTAAGTGGTTAAAGGAAGATTTATAAGGTTAATCATGAAAAACACTAAGAAACATAAGAAGTAAACTTGAACATAAGCATGGGTTATGAAGAAACTAAGTTGTTATTGTGTTGTTTTGCTTATGATTGTTGGTTATTGTGTGTTGGTAGAAATGATGTTGATCATCATGTAATCTTGCTAGATCATGATTCAAAACATAATCTAGCAAGATGAGAGGATGAACATGTTAGAGGTTACGGATCATCCTCACTAAAGTCATGAGCTTGAATGAAAATAAATGTTTTCTTGTAAAATAAATATCAAAATGAGTTATAATCTTGTAGATCTAAATATCCATGAATGGTTTTCCAAAAGAACCAAGCTAAAAATACAAGTTTTACTTAATCTTGGTTCTTAAACAAATAAACCTTATTTTTGGTGGTTAATAAAGTAAAGATACACATGTGTAACAAGAAAAATACAAGAAGAAGTATTTTTAGAAAACCTGAACATAAGTTGTAAAGAATCATATTCTTTAAAAATGAAGTTTTTAAAGAAGCAATCACACCTTAAAGGGTAACAAGACTTACTAAATACCCTAGTAAGTTACTACACATTTTTATAAATTTTCAAGTTCATGTAATAGAGAAATTGGTGTATGTTGTTGATGATTGTTGTTGAAATTGATTGATGATGATTTTAAAAAGAAAATAAACACATGTTTTGAAAACATGGGAAACTTTGTCAAAATTTCTATAGAATTTTGACACTTAGAAAAATATATAAGTTTTGAGAAACTTATTCCCTAAAAATGTATACCAAGGTATTTACCAAGGTTTCCCTAATTTGTGAGTTAAGAAACGATGATTTCGTCAAGGTTAAAATTTGACATTAAGTATGTATATTTTTTAGAAAAAAATATATTATTTTATCACCAAACTTTGTGCTAAGTGTATGTAGTATGTATTATACGTGCTAGTGTATTAGGACTTGAAAATACACTAAATACTCTTGAGAAGTAAAAATACAAAAATACATATACAACATGCTTAGGCAAATACAAGAAAATATATTTTTGAAAATATATTATTTGATAGAATAAATAACTTGGACAAGTTATGAACATAAAATGAAGTTTTGAACAAAGATACATAATTAGGGTGCGAAGTTCAAAAGTACAAGATACTTATATTTTTTCTTGAGAAAATAATATAAGTAAAATACGTATAAAATATTTTTAACACAAGAATACACATACAAAGGATAGTAACTTGTCCTTGTACGATGCAAGTCTAGTGACTAACGATAATAGAGCACGTTTAGGTCACAACGCACTATAAGCAAATCCGGTGAAGTTTACGGCGCAAGGAATGCAAAGTTGTGAGTTCATGCTCGCCCTTTTCTTTTAACTATTTTTAGTTTTATAACTTCGGGGGTGAAATACATGTTACAATGTTTATAAATGGTATGATGATACGAGAAATGTTACATGATACGAGAAATCGTGCCACGAATAGGGTACCATAAGCACCATTAGTCAACAATATACCTAGACCGCAGAACAAAAGGTTAGATCTAACGGGTGTCGGGCAGCCACACTCTTGGTGAGAACGAGTACCAAGTAGTGCTTTTGTGTCTCAGAATATGCCAAATAGAAAAATGCCTAAGGTTTGGTTGCTTCCTATGTCGTGTCACATGTTAATGGCCTTGCAACCCATTAACAACCTGATACATGCATGAATACTTGATTTATACATGAATACTTGATTTTCACAAGATACATACCATGTTTTTCATACAAAGTATACTAACGTTCAATACAAGAACTGCATGAATTCACACCAACATTATGTTGACGTTTTTCCAAAACTCACATGTATTTCAGGTAACTAGAAGTGGATGTGCGCGCGACTTTACTCATGCTTGGGGATGTCGCTTATGTTTATCTTTAAATAAAGTTGTAAACTTTTTAAGACAATGTTTTATGATATCTCGCGATGTAAACGCTAACTTATGTTTTCAAATTATGAAATGTTTGGTTTTTGAAGTTATTTTTAAGAGCATGTAGTATGTTTACCTTTCGTATGCAATGAGAACCTTTCATGATCACACCTCGTGCTTCCGCCGCAGAAAGGGGTGTAACATATATGCGATGCGCCACATGGAAACATGGATGGGGATCACTGAAGGGCGTTGGGACGCTAGGTTTCCAACTGAAATGTCAAAAGCGAGAAACAAATAGCACAACTTAGGAAGAAGTTTGCTGTGAAACTGATAACATCGCATGCGAACATACATCACGAACGAATTATGAATGAAGCTAATTGTGACAACTCGAGTTTCCAAGATTCCATCTTCGCATTCAATGCACGTTAATTATTTAAGTTGTTTGTTTACACGACTTGTTTGCTTTGTAATCGTACAGGTTGTGATATGTTAAATCGTTATGTGACTTTTGTGTCGATATGCCTGGTGATATGATATGTAACATATATGAATAAGTTAAAACCTTAAACTAATTCACCTTGTATAAGCTCGACGAAACCAAGTGTTTCGCCATAACCCACATCTACGAAACAGGGTTTGTTTCGTCACAAACACCTCGATGAAACGGGTGTTTCGCCGGCCCAGTTTCTCCGAAGCCCAGTTTGGGCCCAACACATTACAACTACATATCTAACGAGGTAGGGATTACGTAAAAGTCTTAGTAATCAGTTTTCAACCCTAGAACTCTCTCTGTGCGACGACAACTGTCATCTTTCACCATCATCTCTCTCGGATCCTTACTAGTTCGCCTTGTAACCGGTTAGTGTATAGATATTAATTAACCGATTCAATTTCCTGTCGTATTTGATTTGCACGATGTCATGATAGAATGATTTGATTGTTACTGTCTAATGATCTTTGCATAGGGTTGTATGGGTAGATGGTTATGATGATCTGTATGTTGAGATTAAATCGTTTGATGAGTATGATACTTGTAAAATTAGGAATTGATGATCTGTATGAGATGGTGAAATGGTTTATGTTCACAGTTCATAATCTGTTGGTGCTTATGTATCATGATGTTATTTGTTTAGATTGGTTAAATGAGTAAGTATTACAGTTACGTCGTGTTAATAATCTGGTAACATGTGGTTCATGGATAAAGTTATGATGTTGATGATCATTGTGTAACGACTGTAGACGATTAGGGTTTTCTGTGTTTGAAACTGTTACGCGACGTAACAGTTGCTTGTCGACGAATCACATGTCGACGAATCCAGAGAGTTTCGTCGATGGGGTATGCGATGAAACGGGTGCGTTTAGTCGAGGGTAATCACGACGAAACAGGGGAGTTTCGCCGAGGGAAAGAACGACGAAACAAGGGAGTTTCGTCATAAGGGCATTTCGACGAAACAGGGGGCGTTTCGTCAGATGGGTAAACTGCACAGTGAACTCAGTTAAGTCTGTTAAGGGTTAACTGGGTTAGTTAGCTGTTGTTAAATGATAAGCATGACTTGCATGAACTTGTATAACTGATAAATGCTATGTGTTAGTTGTTACTTGCATGAACGTGATGATCTTGCCTGTTAGTCGAGCATGTGAATGTCAACTGATTTGTGTGTATGTGCAAACTATAGGCTTTGATTGAATTAATTGTGCACAAGTAATTAAGCATACCGAGCAAACCGAGGTGAGTTCACACTTTCTACAAGGCATGGGATTCCCAAGGGTTGAGAATGGGTTAATAAACTAAAACAGAATCTACATATCCTCCTTGGGTAGGATATGTACGGCCATCCTCCTTGGGTAGGATGCCACTATAACTCCTGCGTATTCTCCTTGGGTAGAACTATGTACGTTCGTCCTCCTTGGGTAGGACAACAACCTTAACTTACTAGACAAAACTCTATCATGAAGTCCCTCCTCTTTATATCGACTTAATCGCCGAGGCCGATGGCGAGCGGGTCATTAGTTAATAGTGCTATTAGGTTTAATAAACCTCACACCATGTCGTTCGAACGGGCGTGTACTAATGGACTATGGCAAACTGTCAGTGATGATAGACACTGATGTAGGGCACGACTTATATTTCGTTAGTAGTCGATATGGTACGGTCTAGTGGTTCACATGGGAATCCCCCACTGATTATGGTTATGGTTTGGGAAACAAAAGAACTGGTTAACTCGTGGTATACGAAACAACTTATGATTTCAAAACATACTGGTGAAACTAAACAACCAACTGTGAACTCGCTAAACTTTGTTGTTGACTCGTTGTTACATGCCTTGCAGGTCTATAGGTACTTTTGGAGCTTGCACGAGGAGGCGTGGACGTTGTGGGACATGGATAGTCATTTGCCATGTTAAACATTTATCATACTTTTGAACTTATACTTTAGTTTTAAACATTATGCTTCCGCTTACAATCTTAAACTATGTTTTGTGTGGACACCAATTATATTGTGTTTGGGTTTTACATTTATTTATATGCTATGTTCAATATGATTGGTGGCTTGATCCTGGTTAGTCACGCCTCCAAGCGGTGATACTCCGCATGTGGATTTTGGGGGTGTGACACTAATCAGTTTGCCGGTATCAAGAAAAAAGAAATAGATGTGAAGTTGCTAATGGTTTATTTTGTGTAGTGTTTGGTCTAGTGTTTTAATAGTAGTTATGGTTTATTTTGCTTGTTTTGGTGAAACTAGTAGTTATGTTTTATTTTGATTATGTTGGTGGATGTCGTTTTGAACATTAGTTATGGGATAATGTTTTATTTGGGTGATGTTAATTTTAAAAAATCGATATCATATATGCGCATTTACGCTTTTGTACATACTCTTTTCATATAAATTATATATATATATATATATGTTTTATTTTGATTATGTTGGTGGATGTCGTTTTGAACATTAGTTATGGGATAATGTTTTATTTGGGTGATGTTAATTTTAAAAAAATCGATATCATATATGCGCATTTACGCTTTTGTACATACTCTTTTCATATAAATTATATATATATATATATATATATATAGGTTCCTGTAAAAAAAGGGTTTTTTGTGAGAAAGGTAAGAAAGAATCTACACCATTAGATCTTTGATCTAATGGTTGAGATCGTAATGGCAAAATTGTAAATAATGTTTACTATTAAACATATTAATTTTCTAGATTAAGGGTATATAGGTAAATTTAACATTTTTAAATTAAGAAACTAACATTAATGCACATGTAACTTTCCCTCCCATCTTTTTTAAACGTCAATAACTTTTTATACATAACTTTTTTTTTAAAAAATTACACCATAATAACGAGCGTTTTTTATCTTTAATATGAGTACCATATTGCTATACTTATATAGAGAAAAAAATATGTTTTGATCAGATGTTTAGTCCATGAATGGTGTTATATACTTACTGAATGGTGTTATATACTTGCTGAATAGTGTTATATATGTGATAACCGGTGATTTACGGCTCCTAATTACGTAATTTACAGGTGATTAACGCGATAATAAATAGTGTTTACAGCATAAATTAACTTAATTAGGCCTCTAGAGTGCCTAGGAACGTTTGTTCGATTTTACAGTACGCGTATGAAGGTTCGCGTGGAATCTACGGAGCATCAAACGATAACGAAACGAAACCGTACGAAATACTGACAACGCCAACAAATACAGATTTTCTACGAGTATTTTATATTTATGAGTTTAATTTTGTGAATTTATTTGGGCTTCCGTGCGACACAAACGCAAACGTGAACTAAAAACGCGATAGTAGGAAAAGCATCGGCAACGAAACGGAAGCGACGGAAACGCCTGTCACCTTCGAAACTTACATTTTACGCTATACTTAGCTCCGTAATAAAATTTTTGTAACTACAGTCGAAACCGAATCGAAAAACAGATTAAAGACCACAACGATATAATTTTTCGCGATTATTACCGTAATCGACAAATGAACGCGACGACAATGACTACCGGTATTATTTTACATATTTTCAAAACTAAAATTTTATATTATGACGTTCTGATAATTTCGGGTCTTGATAACGGGTCTCGTAGGAATTACGGGCCGCTCAAACACGGGGATTGAGCTTGTGGGCCTTGGGCCAAAGCCCAAAACCCACAAGCTAAACCTACAACTAAATCTTAGCAAAATCTTTACAAAATCTGTATAAGAGATATTGTCTCAAATCCCTTGAAAATCTTATCAAAATCTAAACAAAATCTCTACAAGAGATTATGTTTCAAAAGTTGAAACATCAATACTCTATAAGATCCATGCTTGGTTTTATCAATATACTGCATACACACACATACAAAAAAAAAATCAAAGCAACCATCCTTATCATCTCTCTCTCTCTCTGTCGATGATACACAGACAACAACACAAAGCTCACATGAAATATGAAAACCCTTCATCTCTTCAAAACCATCTCTCAAATACACGCACACTTTCACTGCCAAGCAACCCACAACACCTCTGAGCTCACCCTACCCCCCCCTCGGCCCCTCTCCCTCGCTGATGTCCATCGGCCGGTGAAAAGGTGGAGCCGACGACTCCCCTTTCCGGCGACACTCACCTGCAACACCCACACCCCCTCCTCCGATGAGTTTCAGACGGCGACCAGACTACGAGGATGAGAGGAGAGACGAAGATCGGAGAAAGATCGAGATGAGAGAGAGCGCCGGAGATAGGAGCGGCACCGCCGCTCACGGCGGCGGCGGCGGCGGTGGAGATGATAAGACGATGGTATGATGATGATGCTGGTGAGTCGGTGATGGCTCCGGCGGCGGCAGATGAGTCCCGGCGACGGGTTTCAACCTCCGGTAAGTGGCTCTGTCGAAATCTTGTGTTATGAGTTAGATCGATCTCATCCCAGTTCGGTTCTGACATTTAAGGGCTCGGTTTGGTCTGTTTAGGGTTAGTGAAGTGTGGTGATGACAGATGAAGCCGACACGCGGCGGCTGCCGGTACAGGAGATGATGGCAGTGGGCGGTGGTTATGGTGGCTGTGGCGGCTTGAGCTTTGGCTCAGGTTTGGTTCGGGTTCGCATCAGCGGGTTCGAGTTTAGTTCAAATCGTCGGGTTACGGTTCTGCTCGGTTCGACAAGTCAGACTACAGGTCAAAGTTAGTCAACCACAGGTCATGGTTCATTTCGGTCAGATTTGGTTTCGGGTCAACCCGAGTCAACTCAGTTGACTCGGTCAACAGCAGCTTCATGGCAAGTTCGGGTCTCAACACAGCCAACCCGGTTGACTTGGTCAGCCGGTCAGCTCAGTTAACGTTTTGACACGAAGACTTGGTAAAATTATCAACGCGTTTAATAATTTCGTTATTTATGGATTACGTGAATACAAACTCTCGAACCAAACAATTTAGTAAATTTTTAGTTAAAGATTTACTTGGAATTACTTATTGTCGTGCTTATATAAATTGATTACATACGTATACATTGTTGCAATTGATTGAATTTTGATAAAATAACGTTGTCGGGCTGTCCAAAAACAGAGGAAACTCTGCCCGTTTTTCGAGAAATTCCGTAAACAAAACTTGTTTTATTGTAGAAATAAAACAATCGGCTTTAAGCGACTTTTGAAAAACAAGATGTAAATGCATATTATTTTCAGCAACGCAATATAGCTTACAAAACATATTCATAACTTTTTCGACCAAAGCTGTATTTCAAGTTAACCAAACTTGCTAAGTTTATAAAACAAGTATAACAAATTATATTGTTTCAAGTGTCGAATAATACGACTTCTTTTCATAAAAAAATGAATATAGGGTATATTTATTTCAACAATCAAACAAGACGATCCTTTTTTATATAAATAAATGTCGTTACATATTTATTTCCGACACTTTACAACCTTCGAAAGCATCGATTTCCGAAATTATTCTAAACTTTGAAATTCCGACAACTCTTTATAAAAATAAATATAGTCTATATATTTATTTTCGAATAACAAACAACATGACTTCTTTTTATAAAAATAAATATAGTTTATATATTTATTTCGAATATCAGACAACACCAATTCTTTTATAGAAATAAATATAGTTTTATATTTATTTGAAACATGCATCGACTCGATAAATCTTTATAAAACAAATATAACTTTTATATTTATTACAAAACGCCTAAACGGCACATTATATAGCATACATTTCAACGTACGAGTCTGCTATATGTTATTTTCTTACAAATATTTGTTACATACCCAACGGCTTCTCGGGTCGATAAACGATACTTATCAAATATGACCTAATCGTTTCCAATTACTTCACAACTTAACCGTCGAATCGTTTGGTCAACGATTCGGTAGAGCTCGGTGACTCGTAGTTTAGTTACCGCTTTTATTTAGAAACTTATAAGATATTCCATGTTAGGAATATTGTAGAACGCACGCTAGCGAGTCTCGTCTTGGAAACGACATCACGAAGTCGTATATAGCTAGCTTTGCACAGGAATATTCAGGTGAGTTCATGTCCCCCTTTTCCTTAAACTGTTTTGTTTACTTACTTCGGGGGTGAAATACATGTTACAAAGGGATACTTACAACACTATTGGTATGATTAGCCTAGGAAATAACCATAGATCATGTGATAGGGTAGGCGGATACTTGGGACCATTAATCCTCGTATCAGAACCGACGGGCATGAGTGATAGATCTATTTGGGTGTAGCGAGCCCACACCCATGAGGACGGGGCGACCATAGTGGTGACTATGTCTTCCATCCGGAAGCCCGGTACAACTTTGCTAGGTTTGAGTCTTCCTACACCTTCACACATATCAGTGGCCTTGCAAACCATTGGTGATCTTTTCATTGTTTGCAATCATACCAGGACATACATACATTGTTTACAAAGGTTTATACATACTCACTTACACATGAACTCGCTCAACTTTTGTTGATTTTTCAAACTACATGTATTTCAGGGAACTAGTGGATCTGGAAGGGTATGCATGTGTCGTCAAGCTGCGTCTGATTAAAAGATGTTATCCAGGGCTGTTGAGTTTAGAGGGTGTATTCCTTTCCTGGACGGGAAACATAATTCTAAACTCATGTTTTATTTAAGTACTTTTGTTGAGTCTTTGTGAACTCGTTTAAACACGTCATGGTTTGTAACTTAATTTGGTATTGATGTTTTTAGAGAATGTTGTTGTGGTATTTTCCAAACTCTTTTAATGGATAAACATCTCGTGTTTTTATCATATAGCATGGTTATGATTGTTGCTATGGTATTAAGAAGTCATACCAAATAAACCACGCTTCCACAAAAGTCAGGGTGTGATAACTTGGTATCAGAGCTTCGATCATAGCGAACTAAGATTCTTTCTCGAGTCTAGACTATGATCATCATGGCTCTCACGAAAACATTTTTACATTGCATACACTAAAAACGTCCAGAGCCAGGGAACAAACATTTTTACAAACAAAAGGCATAAATACACGTTTCAAAACTTATATTTATAATTCAGTCTTAGAGGATGGGGATGGTTCAGTCTTAGAGACTGAGGGAGGTCAGTCTTAGAGACTGGGGAAAATTTAGTCTTAGAGACTGGGAAAGTTTGGTCTTAGAGACCAGGGAGTTAGTCTTAGAGACTGGGAGGTTTGGTCTTAGAGACCAGGGAAATTTAGTCTTAGAGACTGGGAAAGTTTGGTCTTAGAGACCAGGGAGTTAGTCTTAGAGACTGGGAGGTTTGGTCTTAGAGACCAGGGAATCAGTCTTAGAGACTGGGGAAGTTTAGTCATAGAGGCTGGGAAGTTCAGTCTTAGAGGCTAGGGAGGTTCAGTCTTAGAGACTGGGGAAGTTTAGTCATAGAGGCTAGGAAGTTCAGTCTTAGTGGCTGGGGAGGTTCAGTCTTAGAGGCTGGGGAGGTTCAGTCTTAGAGACTGGGGAGGTTTTGTCTTAGAGACTGGGTAGTCAGTTTGAGAAACCGGGAAGGTTTTAGTCTGAGAGACTAGGGAGTCAGTCTAAGAGGTTGGGCGGGATAGTCTGGGGAAGACTAGGAGGATTACTTGCTTACATTGCTATTTGCTTACATGCTCATCTGATGATCATTGATATATGTGCATATGTATGATTGTTATGTCACAGACACCATGTCATCATCCTCCGAGAGTGGAGTGTCAAACTCGTCAATTACATACACGGTGCATGAAACAATTACATACAGTACACAACACTCTGAGAGTTTAGGAAACATGCATTTAAGACCTTCGGAAACTTATGTTGAAGTTCATTAAAGGTCACCACGTAGGAACCGCGAATATTAACTCGGGCACACACTATTATCCATATTGTCTATGATATTTTAACTTCCCGAGCAGGCTGCCTACGCATAACAAAATGCTAGTGCACGAGAATACATGGAACTCAATCTTTACGTCAACGGATGTCGGGGTACATCACATTCTACGAAATGAAACGTAGCGCACAAGTATACGTGAAACTTAAGCTATACATCAACGGAGGTTGAAGTACGTCACATACGACTTTCGAGATAAAGTCACCAAGAAGACACTATGGAGCATTTCAACGACGATGTTAATCTGTCAGCAGGAGAACTATCAATCAGGAAGCGGCGGTTTGGCACGCGGTCCTGCAACGACACGAATCACTCCAAGGAGAAGACGTATGTCTCTGCATCCCCCTATTTCAGTTAACGACAAATACGCCATGTTCGACATTCCATGGTAATGTCACCTAACAACCGGATATCACACACAACCCCAGGTAAAGTCCTCAAATTTCTTTTATTGAAATTTCGACTTTCGCGTTTACTGAGTAGATTTTCGTATCTCTACTCCTCATAATGGTCACTGTATCACGATCATTTCTTTCAGTATAGCGAATACTCATTTGGTCATTTCTACATGTTACGCATGCATCGTTTGTTACGCATGTGGTTTCGTTTCGAATAAGCACTTCATCAAAGTTCAAATATAATTTCGCTAAATCTAATTATCGAATTGTGATTCGAATGACCCACATTATTGTAACTGTTGGCTCCTTTGTTATCCAGTCAACACGTTTTCTTGAAATTCATTCTCTTTTCAATATACATACATGGTTTTTCGTTGTGACCATGCCAAAAGATTCTCGTCGATACATGTATTTATTGTCGGCTTGCGCCGAAATCAAATTCAATTGTTTGAACTTGTCCATTACACATATTCAATTCAGGGCATCATATGATGTATTGGGAGCATCATATTCAAAATTCGTTTTAACAAGTGTTTCATTTGTTCCGAGTCGAAGTAAACTTGTTTGGCATTCGACTCCATTAAGTCGTTTGTTGATTTCGACACCTAGTGGTGGTGTTTTCACTTATTTGAAGCTTGCGCTAGTCTTGTTTACACATATCATGCACGGATTTAAATTATTTATTTATTGATTTGTTTTAAATCCGCATTGAATTATCATATTAAAGCAGTCTTAACACAATCGTGTGTTAAGACAATGGTACACAAATTCATTTTTTTTATATTTCGGTGTACCTCTTAACGGTTCTTTCAACATCGATCGAAAGTTTTGCGATATTCATTACTTCTTCATCTTCGATCGAAAACATTATTTCTTTGATGTTCCGTTTTCAATTGAAAGTCTTTTGATGTTTGTTGGAACAAGCATTCATGTTTACTTCATTGCGCTTTCATTTGACTTCAAACACAGTGAAATTGTTAGATCACCGCTATCATTGAATTATTTAAATCGATACGACACCTTGTGGTGTCGGTATAAACTTGTAGCTTGGACTAATCAAGATCGAGCGTTTCATGCAAAACACAGGTGGTACTTGTTCGATTACCGCTATATTTAAATTTTTTCATTCATTACGACACCTTGTGGCGTCGGTATAACTTGCAGCTTCTGCTGATCACGACCGAGCGTTTCATGCAAATTAGTACATTTGAGATTGTTGATTCTAAGTTCATCCAGTGGATGTTATTGCATCTATAACTCATTTACTTATTGTGAACGTTCACATGGAATTTGATTGGGCTAAGTTCCTGTTCATTGTTGGATCCCTGTTAACTTAGTCACATTAGTGACTGTACCTATACGTCTTGCTTCCTTTGACATCAATTTTTGAAACACATTTCTTTTAAACCGTTAGGTTCTTATTGTTGAGGAATGTCATTAAATTCACATGATTCGAATAAGTCTTGTTTCGATTACACGGTCATTCACTTTGTTATTATTCGGACTTACCTGCGAACAACACAATTCTGAGGAGATAACATAGTCTAAATTTCGAGGACGAAATTTCTGTAACCGGGGGAGAATGTGACAACCGGTGATTTACGGCTCCTAATTACGTAATTTACAGGTGATTAACGCGATAATAAATAGTGTTTACTTAATTAGGCCTTTAGAGTGCCTAAGAACGTTTGTTCGACTTTACAGTACGCGTATGAAGGTTGGCGTGGAATCTGCGGAGCATCAAACGATAACGAAACCGTATGAAATACTGACAACGGCGACAAATACGGATTTTCTATGAGTATTTTATATTTATGAGTTTAATTTTATGAATTTATTTGGGCTTCCGTGCGACACAAACGCAAACGTGAACTAAAAACGCGATAGTAGGAAACGCATCGGCAATGAAACGGAAGCGACGGAGATGCCTGTCACCTTCTAAACTTACATTTTACGCTATACTTAGCTTCGTAATAAAATTTGTGTAACTGCAGTCGAAACCGGATCGAAAAACGGATTAAAGACCACAACGATATAATTTTTCGTGATTATTACCGTAATCGACAAACGAACGCGACGACAATGACTACCGGTATTATTCTACATATTTTCAAAACTAAAATTTTATACTATGAAGTTTCGATAATTTCGGGTTTTTATAACGGGTCTCATAGGAATTACGGGCCGCTCAAACACGGGGATTGAGCTTGTGGGCCTTGGGCCCAAGCCCAAAACCCACAAGCTAAACCTACAACTAAGTCTTAGCAAAATTTTTACAAAATCTGTATAAGAGATATTGTCTTAAATCCCTTGAAAATCTTATCAAAATCTAAACAAAATCTCTACAAGAGATTATGTCTCAAAAGTTGAAACATCAATACTCTATAAGATCCATGCTTGGTTTTATCAATATACTGCATACACACACATACAAAAAAAATCAAAGCAACCATCCTTATCATCTCTCTCTCTCTCTCTGTCGATGATACACAGACAACAACACAAAGCTCACATGAAATATGAAAACCCTTCATCTCTTCAAAACCATCTCTCAAATACACGCACACTTTCACTGCCAAGCAACCCACAACACCTCTGAGCTCACCCTACCCCCCCCCCTCGGCCCCTCTCCCTCGCTGATGTCCATCAGCCGGTGAAAAGGTGGAGCCGGAGACTCCCCTTTCCGGCGACACTCGCCTGCAACACCCACACCCCCTCCTCCGATGAGTTTCAGACGGCGACAAGACTACGAGGATGAGAGGAGAGACGGAGATCGGAGAAAGATCGAGATGAGAGAGAGAGCGCCGGAGATAGGAGCGGCACCGCCGCTCACGGCGGAGGCAGCGGCGGTGGAGATGATGAGACGATGAGGACGATGGTATGATGATGATGCTGGTGAGTCGGTGATGGCTCCGGCGGCGGCAGATGAGTGCCGGCGACGGGTTTCAACCTCCGGTAAGTGGCTCTGTCGAAATCTTGTGTTATGAATTAGATCGACCTCATCCCAGTTCGGTTCTGACATTTAAGGGCTCGGTTTGGTCTGTTTAGGGTTAGTGAAGGGTGGTGATGACAGATGAAGCCGACACGCGGCGGCTGCCGGTACCGGCGATGATGGCAGTGGGCGGCGGTTATGGTGGCTGTGGCGGCTTGAGCTTTGGCTCAGGTTTGGTTCGGGTTCGCATCAGCGGGTTTGAGTTTGGTTCAAATCATCAGGTTACGGTTCGGCTCGGTTCGACAAGTCAGACTACGGGTCAAAGTTAGTCAACCACAGGTCAAGGCTCGTTTCGGTCAGATTTGGTTTCGGGTCAACCCGAGTCAACTCAGTTGACTCGGTCAACAACAGCTTCATGGCAAGTTCGGGTCTCAACACAGCCAACCCGGTTGACTCGGTCAGCCGGTCAGCTCAGTTAACGTTTCGACACGAAGACTTGGTAAAATTATCAACGCGTTTAATAATTTCGTTATTTATGGATTACGTGAATACGAGCTCTCGAACCGAACAATTTAGTAAATTTTTAGTTAAATATTTACTTGGAATTACTTATTGTCGTGCTTATATAAATTGATTACATACGTATACATTGTTGCAATTGATTGAAATTTGATAAAATAACGTTGTCGGGCTGTCCAAAAACAGAGGAAACTCAGCCCCTTTTTCGAGAAATTCCGTAAACAAAACTTGTTTTATTGTAGAAATAAAACAATTGGCTTTAAGCGACTTCTGAAAAACAAGATGTAAATGCATATTATTTTCGGCAACGCAATATAGCTTACAAAACATATTCATAACTTTTTCGACCAAAGCTGTATTTCAAGTTAACCAAACTTGCTAAGTTTATAAAACAAGTATAACAAATTATATTGTTTCAAGTGTCGAATAATACGACTTCTTTTCATAAAAAAATGAATATAGTGTATATTTATTCCAACAATCAAACAAGACGATCCTTTTTTTTATAAATAAATATCGTTACATATTTATTTCCGACACTTTACAACCTTCGAAAGCATCGATTTCCGAAATTATTCTAAACTTTGAAATTCCGACAACTCTTTATAAAAATAAATATAGTCTATATATTTATTTTCGAATAACAAACAACATGACTTCTTTTTATAAAAATAAATATAGTTTATATATTTATTTCGAATATCAGACAACACCAATTCTTTTATAGAAATAAATATAGTTTTATATTTATTTGAAACATGCATCGACTCGATAAATCTTTATAAAATAAATATAACTTTTATATTTATTACAAAACGCCTAAACGGCACATTATATAGCATACATTTCAACGTACGAGTCTGCTATATGTTATTTTCTTACAAATATTTGTTACATACCCAACGGCTTCTCGGGTCGATAAACGATACTTATCAAATATGACCTAATCGTTTCCAGTTACTTCACAACTTAACCGTCGAATCGTTTGGTCAACGATTCGGTAGAGCTCGGTGACTCGTAGTTTAGTTACCGCTTTTATTTAGAAACTTATAAGATATTCCATGTTAGGAATATTGTAGAATGCACGCTAGCGAGTCTCGTCTTGGAAACGACATCACGAAGTCGTATATAGCTAGCTTTGCACAGGAATATTCAGGTGAGTTCATGTCCCCCTTTTCCTTAAACTGTTTTGTTTACTTACTTCGGGGGTGAAATACATGTTACAAAGGGATACTTACAACACTATTGGTATGATTAGCCTAGGAAAGAACCATGGATCATGTGATATGGTAGGCGGATACTTGGGACCATTAATCCTCGTATCAGGACCGAGGGGCATGAGTGATAGATCTATTTGGGTGTAGCGAGCCCACACCCATGAGGCCGGGGCGGCCCATAGTGGTGACTATGTCTTCCAGCCGGAAGCTCGGTACAACTTTGCTAGGTTTGAGTCTTCCTACACCTTCACACATATCAGTGGCCTTGCAAACCATTAGTGATCTTTTCCTTGTTTGCAATCATACCGGGACATACATACATTGTTTACAAAGGTTTATACATACTCACTTACACATGAACTCGCTCAACTTTTGTTGATTTTTCAAACTACATGTATTTCAGGGAACTAGTGGATCTGGAAGGGTATGCATGTGTCGTCAAGCTGCGTCTGATTAAAAGATGTTATCCAGGGTTGTTGAGTTTAGAGGGTGTATTCCTTTCCTGGACGGGATACATAATTCTAAACTCAGGTTTTATTTAAGTACTTTTGTTGAGTCTTTGTGAACTCGTTTAAACACGTCATGGTTTGTAACTTAATTTAGTATTGATGTTTTTAGACAATGTTGTTGTGGTATTTTCCAAACTCTTTTAATGGATAAACATCTCGCGTTTTTATCATATAGCATGGTTATGATTGTTGCTATGGTATTAAGAAGTCACACCAAATAAACCACGCTTCCGCAAAAGTCAGGGTGTGACAATATACTTGCTGAATGGTGTTATATACTTACTGAATGATGTTATATACTTGCTGAATGGTGTTATATACTTGCTGAATGGTGTTTATAGAGATCTTTAAAAAAAATCCAGTTCCTATAATTAATGTGGCGGTTATGGAAGTTTTTAATTAATTGAATTAATGATAAAATTACTTGTTTACCCTTTCGAATTAATTTAGATTTAGGACACATGTCATCTCCACAATATTTCTCACATTTCTCACACTTTTAACTTTTTTACAATAACCTTACCCTAGGTAGAGGATCTTGTACATTAATCCAGAAGTGTGAGAAGTGTATTATAACACTATATATAACACTATATAACACCATATAAACACCGTATAACAATATGTAACACCATATAACACCATATAACAATATGTAATACTATATAATACTATATGACAAATATAACACTATAGTTTGTCTGATAGCATGTCTATGATAGATGTATAGTGTTATATATTGTTATATAGTGTCATATAGTGTTACATAGTGTTTTATGGTGTTATATGATGTTACATAGTGTTATACGGTGTTTGTATGGTGTTATATAGTGTTATAATATACTTCTCACACTTCTGAATTAATGTACACTATCCCTACCCCGTTACCATATATATGATTAGGTTCAAGAGTGAACACTAGTGTAGGTTACGAACTGAGTGAACTAATCCTGTCCATACACGTGTGTAGATCAATGGCCAGGATTTGTTCACTTAGTTCGCAAATACACTAGTGTTCACTCCAGAACCCCACCTTATATATATATATATATATATATATATATATATATATATATATATATATATATATATATATATATAGGGTGGAGATCATTTCAGAACCATATATTATTTAAGAACTTACAAAACTGTTTACAACCAATCATTTAGTTTAATTTAATTTCCTTTTTATTTTCTTAACAAAGGGTATCAACGTAATTTTGAGTATTCGAATATATCCTTTGATTTAAAATCTCCTTAAATCTCTCTACTTTGACGAGCAGTTGATATTATCCATTACTTCCTAAATTATCTCCTTTCTAATTTAGTTTTATATCTAGATTTGCAGAAGGAAAAAAAATAAAACAAAATATTTCGATTGGTTCATCCTACTAATTATCACTTTTATAAGAAACTTACACATGTACGATACTATCAAATAAAAAATAATGGTGTTGTATATTTATACATTACAAATCTCGTAAGACATCATCAGTATACATTCAAATTTTTGTTTGTAGTTCAGATTTTTACACTAACTTTTCATTATTTGTTGGTGCTTTAAACTTTTTATTTTTCCTTAATAAACTAATGTGTTTTTTTAAGTTACATATGTGTATACCACATATTTACATATATGTTGTTTTAAGTTACATATGTGTATTCCACATATTTACATATATGTAAATTTGCTTTTTTTTAACATATGATATCCATATATGTAATACATTACTTAAAAGAGGTTATATTCTATTTGTTGACAAATTTTACGTTTTTTTTTACCAAGTAAAATGTTTTTTTTAAGTTACACGTTATGTAAATTACTTCATATGTGTAAACTACTATAAACATCTATATATATATATAAATGAGATGGATTTGGGCTAGGTGGCATTTGTATTTGGCCATCTTGGCTGATGTGGCAATTTAGTTTAGGAGGGAAATCACATATGGCTTCTACAAATCACGATTTGAAGAAAAAACAGGCGGGATCCGAAATGTTTTGGGTCGGGTTTTTTGTTTCCGAATACATGATTTGGATCCCTTATATTTTTTGAAAGCTTTCTTCCACTACACAATTCCATCAGATCTCCTAGGGCTTGAAGCTTATATTTTTTGAAAGCTTTCTTCCTCTACACAATTCCATCAGATCTCCTAGGGCTTGAAGGACTCTATTCATTTGATGGTGTCTGAACGTGGAATGCTTTTGGTCGGACAACTGAGGTTTTTTTTTTGTTTATTAAAAAGTTTTGATTTAGTTTTTTGTGTTTAGATTTATCAAGATTTGATCAAATTCAAAGGTAAATCTACCAAATCAAAGCTAAATATTGTTTCTTTGAGTTATTCGATTATATAGATGTTGATATTTTTTTACAAACTGATTCAATTGTTATTCAGTTTGTCATTGTTCTTATTTTTTTTTGTAGATCCGTAAACATAAGTTGCAGGTATGTTAATCCTATTCGATGCTCTCTTTGTTTCCAAGATTTTCCAGAAGCATCATCATGTTGGTCTATCAAGATTTGATTACTGGTAATCTTTTCCTTTCAATCTCACATATATTTTGTATTTACGAATTTAGGCTTATTAGCTCTTTGATTGCGAATCTTATCGTTTTTGGTTATTGATTAGGTTTAATTTGGTTGTAATCGTCTAGATCTATGTTTTACATAATCTATTAGGTTATTGTTTGATGTGAAGTTTTTTAGTCTGAAGATTAGTTTTTTAGGTTTATTTTTTCATGTTAATCCGTAATCTGTGATAAAAATCGGACTCCGATAATTCCTCAAATAAAAGAGGTTAGTTAAATTTTATATTTTTTTAATCTTTTTTAAGTTTGTAATATTTAATTTTATCCTTTCTGTTCAGTAATTTTTTTTTAAATTAGTAATATATGTTCTGAATGATTTATGGTTTGTATTTTCCCATGGTTAACCGTCAATCTTTTGTGAAATTCGTACTCGGAATGTTCGTCTACCAAAACAGGTTAGTTAAATGTTGTTGGTATTGTTTGTTTTTTGATGTATAGTCTTTCTTATTTCTTATTAAATTTTGTGTCACTATTTTTTTTTAAATTAGTAATATATGTTCTGAATGATTTATTGTTTGTATTTTCCCATGGTGAACCCTCAATCTTTTTTGAAATTTGCACTCGGAATGTTCGTCTACCAAAACAGGTTAGTTAAATGTTGTTGGTATTGTTTGTTTTTTTATATCTATACTCTTTCTTATTTCTTATTTCTTATTAAATTTTCTGTTTAGGCATAATTTTGAAACTTTATGTCATTATCTTTTGAAGTTCATATTGTTAGTTTTGTCAGTTATGAGTTTTTCTATTTAGGTTTAAAGATACCTTTAATTTATTTCTAAAGATGTTTTTGTTTCCATAAACACATTACTGTTTTTAAGCTTAATTTTTGTATTCTCAATTATAACTCGGTTTCTGTAATTAGACATTGTTTCTATAAATAAGTTACCGTTATTTTTTTTAGAAAAGTCCTTATTTCCTTTGCATTTATGGATTCTAAAAACAACGCTCCTTCGTTTTTAATATTAGTGTTGGTTTGAATGCATAATACCATTTTGGTATTACATTACTTTTAATATTTGTCTTCTTTATTTCCACAACAAAAAGATGTTTTAGTTATGACATTGATTCCTAGAATCAACCATCTGAACCTCTAAATATATTTGTACGATACCAATAATTCTGTTCTATGTTTTTTTTAATCTTAAAAAGAGTATATTCACTATTGATTTGTTATTTTTTAAAAATAAATTTTTACCTGGTAATTAAACTTCATAAAGTAGTAGTTAACATGTCATATACCATTTCTGCACCTATTCCAAACCGATACTGAAATAATGTTAATTGATTTATTTAATCTATTTTTATTTTGAATTAGGTTTTTTAAATCTGTATTATTTTATTTACATAATATATTTTTCGAAAATTTCATCTATGACAAACCAAAAAGGAAACAGTAATAATTGATTTACATATATAGATTTTGTGATTTTTTCTATCGATTTTTAAACAAAAATATGTTAAACATTATTTGAAATCATGTTGTTATATAATATAAAAGTATGATACTTAAATTGATTTGTTTACTAATTTACATTCATTTTTAGGTAATATGGAAACTAATTTTTGTAGACTAATAATTTTAATGTATCTTTTATGTTTAATTTGATTATAAACTTTATATGTATAATCTTATAGATATACATTTGAAATTACCGTAATTTTTATCATTTTATATTTTATATATTTTATATATACATTTAAAAACCATTTTTGTTCTGATTTCTGTAGATCCGATCAAAGAAATTAAAGGTATGTTGTTTTTTATGTTATTCGATTGTATATAAAGTTCATTTTATAAATATTCTTTCGATTTCTAATAACTTTTTGTTTGTTTTGATTTCTGTAGATCCGATCAAACTTTATGTTTTTCTTTCTTTGTATTTCTAATAACTTTTTCTTTGTTTTGATTTGTAATAACTTTTTCTTTATTCTGATTTCTGTAGATCTGATTTCGGACTCCAATAATTCGTCAAACAAAAGATGTTAGTTAAGTGTTATAGTTGTTTTATCTTTTTTAAGTTCTTAATATGTAATTTTATCCCTTTTGTTCATTATTATTTTTTACTTATTAATATATTCTGATTTATATATGGTTTGTATTTTCCCATGGTGAACCCTCAGTCTTTTTTGAAATTCGGACTCGGATTGTTCGTCTACCAAAACAGGTTAGTTATATGTTGTTGGTATTGTTTGTTTTTTGATATGTATAGTCTTTATTATTTGTTATTGAATTTCTGTTTATGCATAATTATTTTTAAATTGGTATAAAGATAACTTTAATTTCTTTTTAAACATGTTTCTGTAATTAGACATCGTTTCTATAAATAGGTTACCGTTATATATTTTTTTTTTAAATTGCTTACTCCCTTTGCAGTTATTGATCCTAAAAACAACGCTCCTTCGTTTTTAAAGTTGATTGATGAAGATGATCCTATATTGTTGGTATGTTTCTTTGGTTTTCATTTTTTTAACAGACAATAATTTATTTAAGCTTTTATGTTTTTTGTTTCGATTCATAGGAAATACCTTATGAAAACAAGAGCCCAGAAGTCTAGAAGTCTGGTGATGGTTACAGGTATGGTTTTACCAAGTGGTCATCTTTCTTGAAATCAAATCACATCCGGTTCGGCGCCACTTATTAGTTGATTTTATCCTTTCTGTTCGGTTTTTTTTTTCAAAAATTAATAATATATGTTCTGAATGATTTATGGTTTTTTTTCTCATGGTGAACCCTCAATCTTTTGTGACAATCGAACTCGGAGTGTTCGTCAACCAAAACAGGTTAGTTCAATTTTCTTGGTGTTGTTTGTTTATTGATATCTATAGTCTTTGGTTTTAAGTTTTGTCTTTATGCTTTATTTTGAAAGTTTATGTGATTAATTTTTGAAGTTCATATGGTTTGTTTTATCAATTATATTTTTTTTCTATTTAGTTAGTTGTTAATTCTTTAAGAATACATTTAATTTCCTTTTAAAGTTTTTTTTTTTTTTTTGTTTCTATAAACAAATTACTGTTTTAAGTTTAATTTTTTGTATTCGGAATTATTATTAGGTTTCTTTAAATAGACAATGTTTCTATAAATAGATTACCGTTATATTTTTTAAAAACATTGCTTACTTCCTTTGTAGTTATGGATCCTAAAAACAACGCTCCTTCGTTGTTAAAGTTGATTGATACGATCTTATTAGTTGAACTTTATTTAACATTGTTACTAATGTGGACTTTTTATTTGTAGTCGAAACACAAGGAGAAGCCACAGACTACCGAAAGTCATGTTGAAGAAGGTGTTGCTAGGGATAGTGTTGGTGACTTTCAACTTCCAAATTTTGAGTCTATATTTAATGTATGTAACTATGTTTTAATATATATTAACAAACTTTAACAACCAGTACATTGTTGTATTCTTATATTTTTATATTTATGATGTCATTTTTTAGGATAGTGACGACTAGAAGTTTGATCGACATATAGTTGCTCTAATTGAGATGGAAGATGCTAAGAAGCTGGTAAGTGTATACGTTCAAGTTATTAACAGATCTTATTATATCTATTAGATAAGTACACTATTAAATTGTGCTACTGTTTTCTTTTATGTAGTTCAATGATGGTTGGAATACAAAGAATGATGCTTTGAAAGAGACTCCGTCTGCTACCTCTCAATGTCATGTAATATTTTTTTATAAGTTTGTTTATATATTATATAGATGCTATTAATTACTTCATGTTATATTTATATGTTTCTTATTCATTGTTGTGTAGTTGGACACGAAAGGGAAGTCAAAGGTTGTCTGTGGTGATGAAACTGTTTCTCCAAAGGTTTATATGAACTAATAACATAATTTAATATTTTTTTTTCAATATGTACATTGTATTTTTTTTATTATATTATGTGTTTTACTTTATCATATTTTTTTTCTTTTGTTTTAGGTCAAAAGCAAGTTTGATATGGATCTCAATAATTTCTTGATACCAAAGAATAAATTTCTTTTACACGAGTTGTCCAAGAATTCTCATATCGCCTATCGTACGCGTTCAAACGTTTCGAGGAAGAATGAGTGTGTTGTCATTGATATAATGAAGCCTTCTGAAAACATTACTGTAAGTACACATTGTATAATGTTTACTAATAAAATTCATTCATGAAATCATAGTTCTTTTTAATTATGATACTTATTTTATATCTTTTAAATATTTAGGTTAAATCAAAGCGTGAGGCTTGCAGATCCACCACGGCGACGGCTGATGTTCGCCGTAAACGTACAGTCAAAAGGTTGAAAAACAATTCATTTTTAGAGTTCACCAAAGTGGCTGAAAGCAGACTGGTATACGTTATGATATGATTATAATCATTATTATTTATTAAATGTCTACTAATTTTTTGATAAATGAATTTAATAATTAATCCGTTCTGTTCATTTCTCAGCGTTTACCGGTTAATGTTTCGAGTGATGTCTCTCTTTCTGTTGACAACTTGCGTGATGTTACGATCCAAAACCTAAGGAGTGAGCTAACTAATATGAATACAAGAGCCGAGAAGTCTGATGATGGTTACAGGTATGGTTTTACCAAGTGGTCAGCTTTCTTGAAATCAAATCACATCCGGTTCGGCGCCACACTTTTCTTTAAGTACGTCAAGTCTTCGCAGCTATTGATGTTGACCAAAGTTGTACACAAGACGACAAAGAAAAGAGGTCGTGCGTGACGACAAAGGAAATCGTGGTTTTTGTTTGTTGGTTTAGGCTGAACAGTTAATGTGGTAGTTTGGTTTCGTTTTTTGATCATTGGTGGGTATTAGTGAAGGATGGTTAGACGGTTATTTTGGTAGTTTGTAGTTGTTGTTGACATGGCTGACGGTGGATAGTCGGATATGTTATCGGTGGAACTGTTAGTACGTAAACAAAGCTCTTTTGTGTGAAATCTGATAAATAGCTATTAGTTTTGGTTTGAATGGATAACAGAATTTTGGTATTACCTTCCTTTTCATATTTGTCTTATTTATTTCCACATCAAAAGTTGTTTTGGTTATGATATCGATTCCTACACTCAACCATCCGAACCTCTAAATATATTTGTACGATACAATAATTCTGTTCTATGCTTTGTTAATGTTAAAAAGAGTATCTTCACTGTTGGTTTATTATTGTTTAAAAATAAATTTTTATTGGTATGTCAACTTCATAAACTAGCAGTTAACATGTCATATACTATTTCTCCATCTATTCCAAACCAATACTGAAATAATGTTAATTGATTTATGTTATCTTATTTTTAAAATTTGGTTTTTTAAATGTATATTTTTTAATAAGTTAATATATTTTAGAAAAATTTCATCTATCTCAAACCAATAAGGAAACAATACATATATAGATTTTGGGAATATTTATATCGTTTTTTTCAAAAAAAAAAAAAGGTGTTAAACAGTATTTGAACTTATGTTGTTATATAATATAAAAGTATGATACTTAAATTGATTTGTTTACTAATTTACAATCAATTTTAGCTAATATGGAAACTAAATTTGGTAGACTAATAATTTTGATGAATGTTGTATGTTTTATTTGATTATAATCTTTATATATATAATCTTAAAAATTTAAAATTACGGTAATTTTCATTCTTTTATAATATAGATATCGAATTTTTAATAATTGTAAATAATAGTTAATTTTGTAAAGTCAACTCTTTTTATTTGATGTTAATATTTATTTGACGCTTTCAAGATTCAAAAGTATGGATGGCTTAAAGATGTTAATATTTAGACAGTGATGGGAACATTACTAATAAAATTACCAATGTAGTCTACAAAGAGATATTCTGAAATTTATACTTTCAATATTTTAATATTAATTTCCAACTTTTCTTTTTCTTCAATGATTTTTTTATGGAATTCATCTTTACTGTTTACTTCAAGATTTAATGTTACATTAAATTTTTAGTAAATATGAGTTAGAACTTATATAATAAATGCAAATCACATATAAACAACCACATCTTAATTTGTAAATATATATATTTAAACATCGATAATCAACAAGCATTTATAGTCGATACCATTGTTAGTTATATTCAAAAATATGGTATCTGTCACGATAATATACCACTAATTGTTTTCAAGCTTAAACTACCAACGACGAAAATTGAACATGATAAGAGGAGAACGTGCATATCCAAAAAAAGATACATAAAATCAGTAGCACAAAAGACTCATGATTGGTTGTTTCAGATGAACGTTTAAAGAATATAACGTTGTCTAAAATCGAAAAATATCTTATTCGTAATGGATCCAGCTTCCATAGATTCTCACCAATGCCTGTTCCTGACGAAAATTCCACAGTATATGAGATCAACAGTCTGATAAACGAGGAGCTTTCATGGGACATGGATGAAGTTAGGGCTGAGTTCAATATGTAACACCTGTGCCTCCACGGCCATCAAACAAATACCAAACCAATGAAATATTATATTTCATACTTGGGATTTGTAAAAATATGTGTATCATTTGCACATATCAATTCTTGTTCAATTTCAAACTCTAAAATCACTTTCTGGAAGGTTATACGCGCACCGATGCGTAAATATAACCAGTTTAATGCAACAAACACTCTGGAATAGTGAAATAGGCTTGACATACCTTAAATAACCTTTACATAACTTAGAAATAAGTTTTGAAGGCTTCGGTATGGCAAAAATCAAGTTAATTCGCTTACAGGGACTAAATATGACAAACTACGAAAGTATGTCAATTTGAACTGTAACGAACATTCCGGAACATAACCATAAGTTAAACACACCTTAAATATCCTTTACATAGCTTAGAAATAGGCTTTGAGGGGTTCGGTGTGCTAAAATAAACTTTTGGGTCATTCAGGGACTAAAAGTGTCAAAAAGTGCACAAGTTTGCATTTTCGCGCATAACTTACGTTCTGAATACATCCGGACATCCAAAAATTTATGTAAGCATGACTATATTATATTTTAGTGTTCGCCATAAGAAAAATCCATTCGTTTCGTCATTTGGTTCGTTTTTCGCGCTTATGCGCATTCCGTCGTAATTAACCGAACATCGCGTTCGTACGGCCAAACGAACCGACATCCGAGATATTTTTGAGCACATTTTAAGTTCCCTATATTTTAACTTCATTTTAGAGCTTTGAAATGGGGTTAACGGGCCTTAAACGTGTCGAAAATGGCCTAAATACAGTTCAGGGACCAAAAGTGTAATTCTGCCGAAATAGTGCCTAGCGGTGCGCTACACTTTAAGCGTAGCGGTGCGCTAGCCTTCTGCAGACCAGGTTCAGTGTTCTAATCCAGCTGTTTGCAGCTGTTATCCACTCCCTAATCCCTTGCCACCTGTTGGAAGCTTATGGTGAGTGGCCAATTTACACACCATAACATTCCGACACTTGTACGGGTGAGATCAAGGCACGTTTCCCGATAAACGATCCTAACGGTGGTGCTTTTTCTATAAATACCCACCAACATCACACCCAAAAACCCACACCTTTGAATCTGAACTTGCTCTCTAAGTTGTCGTGTTTAACACTTCATACCTGAGAGTGTTCGGGTTCAAACCTTCCATTCTTGGACCCTTCGTAAGTATTCTTTCGTTCTTTTCCTTATTTTACTGCTTTTCGAGTCAGAAAGTCAAACTTTGTTTGACTTTCAGCGTTGACCAGTAATGGTCAATGCGAAGTTCGTTTGAACTTCGCAACGTGAGTGTAATCACGTTGGTCATAGTCCCTTGGGACTATGCCCACTGGTTACCACGTTGTCTAGAGTCGTAGGGTAGGCGATCTAATAAATCGCCTATACCTTCGAACTCGACCCATTTGGTCGATCATTAGGATCCGACCAAATACATTAGGTGACCATAGTGTAGGGAATAACCTTCCGAGGTTATACCCTATGGTCACATCGTTTAAGTAGTTGTATGATAGGTAGTTTATATGCCTTAGGTAAATTACCAGAATACCCTTTTCATGTATAATTGGTAATTAAGCATATGTAACCTAAACCTTTGTCACATAACTGATTTTGTAACATGTTTAGGCATATAACACTTGTCATAGGGCTGGTTAGGCTTTCCGAACGCGTTTTACGCGAACGACGCGTTAAAGTAGCATAAGCTTCCTAAACGGGTCGTAATGGGTCGATAAGACTTAGGTTAAGTTTCATTTAGCATGTAGGCTTTGTTAAATCATATCATATGAGTTCCTACACTCATTTGGTTTACAAACCCTAATGCTACCCAGTCTTCCGATTTAGGTCCGGTTAATTAACATAGTTACCTATATTAGGTGCCGTTTGATTTCCGTGATCTCTAGCATTGTTTGGTTGTTACTCAAGGACTACTGAGCATTCTCAAGTGAGTACATAGACCCCTCTTTTACTGTTTTCCAAACTGTTTTGGGGTGGAACACATGTGCCTACTTGTTACTTTCGTGCTTTCCTGTTTTCACATCATATACTGGTTATGTTCATTAGTACACTATTAGTACATTGATTTACATGACTTTCCTGCTTTGTATGATAACTTAGCATACTTAGTACATCATTTTACATTGCATCTCTGTTGCATATGTTTACTCAGCATATGGACACATTGTTTTACATTGCATTTCTGTTGCATATGTTTACTCAGCATATGGACACATTGTTTTACATTGCATTTCTGTTGCATATGTTTACTCAGCATATGGACACATTGTTTTACATTGCATCTCTGTTGCATATGTTTACTCAGCATATGGACACATTGTTTTACATTGCATCTCTGTTGCATATGTTTACTCAGCATATGGACACATTGTTTTACAGCTCTACCTTGTATGTTTACTCTAGCATACTAGGTACATTATCTTCATCACATGCTTACATTTTGGTATGACATTTGGTTTGTTTAACGGGTCTATATAACATTCATTAACATTTGCTACGCCGCTCGGGAGTAAGTAGTGGTACCATAGGACTTGACAAATCCCATTCCTGACATCCCGGGTTTGTTTGGATGTAAGGAATGACTGAATCCGAATACAATTCTTTTGATAACCTTGACTGAAAGGGTTATCCGACTGTCTCAAGGCTTGAATGTTTGCGTCTAACATACCGCATAAGTGTTCATATTCAGTATAGCATGCATATGTCTTACAAAACATAACTTTGATTTAAACCAGCTTTACTTCAATACTTTGTTTTGTACATTTTTACTTATGGTTTAAGTAGTCTAAATTTTACTTACCATACATATCATTTGGTTACATATTACATGATTTACATTGATCATGCATTTACACAAAACATAACATTGATTTAAACCGAGTTTTACTTCGATACTATGTTCTTGTGCATATGGTTTAGTTGATACCTTTCACTAGCCATACATATCATTTTGGTTATACATTACTTGACTACTTTTGGACTACCAACATTTGACATGGTTTATACAAGGACTTTTGACTATTGGTTTAAACATAGACATCTTACATTGTTTGGTTTGGATTGATTATGTGATTAAGTAACGATGCGTGTGTAATATGATACAAGCATGGTGGATACGCCGCTGGTACTTCCTATATATAAATGTTTGTATGGTATTACATATTGTAGCGTTATTTGAATCATTTCAGTTTGATACATATAACATTTTATACAACTAACATACTTTTCACAAGACATTGCTTTACAAACAACTTATCTTATACAAACTCATTTAACTTGGTTATTCATTTAACTATACATTATTCACTTAATTATACATATCATCTGAACTCATTGTTTTTCAAGTAATTTACAAAACAAAGCAAATAACAAGGTTCATGACTAAACATTTTCTCAAACATAAGTCATGACACCTATTTTCACAAAACCTATGTATCTCACCGGCATTTTTATGCTGACGTACCATATTTTCACATGTGTTTTTCAGGAGCTGTTGCATAAGATGATCAAGATACACATAGACAGACTTGGGCTTTAGTGACAATAAAAGATGCAAGACTAGTTAATTATGTTGTATTTTTTTGTTTGTTAAGACATTGTAACACTTTTAATCAATAAAACGAAACTTTAATTTTCCATGGTTGTGAAACATTAATTCTGTTGCAACACGCCCCGATGTTTCCGCCGCGATTTGTTGTTCTACGCGGTCGGGGTGTGACAGAAAAGATGGTATCAGAGCCAATGGTTATAGGGAATTAGGTTATTAGTAATGCTTTGACCTAGTCTATAACCTTCTTAGGACCCTAACGCGAGTTTACTTGCGTTTAGTCATAAAACAATACCGTCACCTATCCTTAGGCGACGACCACAACAAGAACATAAATTTCAAAACCACTTTGAAAAACTAATCATCTGTTCTAGGATGATTGATTACTAGGTTTTGAACTCTCTGTTATATGGTTTTGAATCCCTTTGAGTTTTCAAAATCTCGTCAAGGTTTTGGGTTTTAAATAATGTGAACACGTGCAAACTGAAAGGGTGAATGCCTGTATTCTGGGCTTTCTGACTAGGCAAGCACTTCGTATACATCTCATCAGACGCGAGACCAGTTGTGCTTACCTGGGAATTCTTGGGATGAGTGTTCACTTATAGGCGAGCATGTCTTCAGTGATACATTAATAAGACCTGTTTACCTTGATTAGTCACCGTCTCATTTGTTTGCCTTAGGTAACAAACAAATGATCGCAATCTTCATGCGCTATCATTCTGTTTTGATTATCCAATAATCTTTCACCTGTTTCTCCCTATGCCTTTCTTTTCTTCAAGAATGCCTCTTCATCACGATGACGCCCCGATATCTGAGCAAGCAGCCAAATTCGCTCAGCGAATAGGCGAAGTAGTCCTGAAGACTGTTGAATTAGCTACTGCCATGTATCGTCTCCAGGATGAAGCCACTCAAGAGTCACCAAGACAGGCAGGACCTAGTCAGGTGACAACACCATCAGCCAAGAAACCAATCGAGGAATCAAAGACCATGGATGAACGATCCCCTAAGAAGTCAAAGAAGCGAAAGACTTCTCAGAACTTCGCCGTGGTCGCTCACAATGGTCGAGCCGTTCCCAACCAACCAGCTCAGCCACCTGCAAAGAAAGCATATGCCGGTACTGCACCTCATTGTGCATGCTGCAACGGTCATCACGCGTTACAACAAGTTTGCTGGCAATGCACGACGTGTGGTAAACTTGGGCATTTGGCCAAAGTTTGTCGTTTGGGACAAAATCAGGCTGCTCAGGTTCAAGCTCCGGTTCAAGGGAATGCTGCAAAATTCCCACTGGGTTCATGTTTCAACTACGGAGAGATTGGTCACTTCCGCCACAACTGCCCAAAGCTTGCTAATGCAAATCCAACCCTTGGATGAGCATTCGGCTGAACAAAGGATATTGCTGTCTTATGCCTTTGTTTCTTTTGTTCTCGTGTATTGTGAAACAATATGTTTTGTTCATAAATAAAAGTTGTTGTTCGCAATTCTGATATACAAATATAATTACATGTGTGTATGACTTTTCCTATGATACCTACATCAAGGAACTATGTTCCTTACAAACTACTCTTGTGATTCTCTCTTTCAAATGATTGCTCATGATTCCTTTGAAAATTTTAAGTACTCGTTTCATTCTAAGATACGAAGTACAGAAAATAAAGTGACATTATGAGTGATCATGCTTCTGCACATCTGTGCCTTTGAATCCTTGGTTAAATAACTAAGGGTATTTCCAAATCTCATACCCATTACATTTTGATTTTTCAACATACACAGTACAAGTATTTCAAAACAATCTTCATGATCTCAAAACATTTCATATAGTTTGAAAACAATTTTTCTAGATACATTGTCTATGTTATTTCAAGAACATTGGCCATGTTATCAAAACCAATCTTTCTAATTTCAAAATATTTCATATAGTCTGAAGACAATATTAACACAGTACATTTTCTCATCAAGTGCATGATTTCGAAAAGCATCATTCATCTTTTCCAAAAAAAACCTTATACATAATTTCAAAAATTCATCTCGCATGATTTTAAAATATTTTTATAAATATACCTACCTAGTACACCTACTTTATGATATCAAAAGTATTATATATAAGGTTTCAAAAACACTAAACATATTTTTCTTAAAAGAACCCCATGCACAGTTTTCAAAAATATCTTCCTCGTACATTAACTTAACCTTCAAATTCTGCTTCATATGTCGCCTTGACATATCTAGCATCTCAACTTCATAAGCATTTTACATCCTGTTTTGACCTAAGCACGTCCAGTGCAAGGTTTCAAAACATCTCCAACTTTTAAATCCATATGGGATCTTTTTATCCTCACAATTAGATCCTTGTGGATGATTATTATTCAAATCAGAGTCCTTAATTGGATTCCTTATGTACCTTAATTCGAACACTTCGGTTCCAGATAATCGAAGTCGAATTTTCTTTTTGAATCTTTCTATCTTTATAGTTGGATTCTTGATAACGTTTAAAGTACCAAATGAAATCCACGAGATGGATTCCTAGTGTGCTTTAAATACATGTACTCTGTTAGCAGAACAAACTTCTAGTTAGCAATTTTGTGGTTATGTGACTATGTGTTTATTCATCTTATGTTTTCTTTCATGCATTTTTGTGTTTTTAATACTCTGGATATTCGTTATCCAAATCCTCGCAGGATCTTTCATATCTTCATATGAGGGATTCGTAGCAGGATATTCAAAAGGTACTACCTTCAATCCTTAATGGGCTTCTATGTAATAGTTAAGACCCTTGGATTATATAGTACCACTCCAGACCTTTTTTAGTGGTCTAGTCTAAAGGATTGATTCACAATTTGGTTAAAGAATGACATCTAGTGATGTAGCTGGACAGACTCCTTGATAGTCTATTTAGATCATTTATTGATTTAGTCTACGGGACTCTATGGCGGTCTAGTCACACTCATCACAGGAGTGTTCATTTGGTTTTCCCCTGCACATTATAAAATGGACTGAGTGAACTATGCAAGGAATTGTCTGATTATGGACGCGTACATAATTATGAAATTTAGTGCATAGAAACCCAGTAAGGTTTATTATGTGTAAGAACCGATAGTGACAACAATAACAAAATGAGAACGATGTAATGGAGGTACGGTGGACGCACCAATGACGCTTCGTATACTTGTATATAAGTATCCCTCTTACATTGCAAGCATAATGTTATTAAAGTTACTAGGAGTTCAGAACCCTAACCAATGTTGTTTGATCTTTTCAACTTCATGTTTTCAAGCTCTCACAAGTTTCCTCTAAATAAATTTCGGGACGAAATTTCCTAAAGTAGGGGAGACTGTAACACCTGTGCCTCCACGGCCATCAAACAAATACCAAACCAATGAAATATTATATTTCATACTTGGGATTTGTAAAAATATGTGTATCATTTGCACATATCAATTCTTGTTCAATTTCAAACTCTAAAATCACTTTCTGGAAGGTTATACGCGCACCGATGCGTAAATATAACCAGTTTAATGCAACAAACACTCTGGAATAGTGAAATAGGCTTGACATACCTTAAATAACCTTTACATAACTTAGAAATAAGTTTTGAAGGCTTCGGTATGGCAAAAATCAAGTTAATTCGCTTACAGGGACTAAATATGACAAACTACGAAAGTATGTCAATTTGAACTGTAACGAACATTCCGGAACATAACCATAAGTTAAACACACCTTAAATATCCTTTACATAGCTTAGAAATAGGCTTTGAGGGGTTCGGTGTGCTAAAATAAACTTTTGGGTCATTCAGGGACTAAAAGTGTCAAAAAGTGCACAAGTTTGCATTTTCGCGCATAACTTACGTTCTGAATACATCCGGACATCCAAAAATTTATGTAAGCATGACTATATTATATTTTAGTGTTCGCCATAAGAAAAATCCATTCGTTTCGTCATTTGGTTCGTTTTTCGCGCTTATGCGCATTCCGTCGTAATTAACCGAACATCGCGTTCGTACGGCCAAACGAACCGACATCCGAGATATTTTTGAGCACATTTTAAGTTCCCTATATTTTAACTTCATTTTAGAGCTTTGAAATGGGGTTAACGGGCCTTAAACGTGTCGAAAATGGCCTAAATACAGTTCAGGGACCAAAAGTGTAATTCTGCCGAAATAGTGCCTAGCGGTGCGCTACACTTTAAGCGTAGCGGTGCGCTAGCCTTCTGCAGACCAGGTTCAGTGTTCTAATCCAGCTGTTTGCAGCTGTTATCCACTCCCTAATCCCTTGCCACCTGTTGGAAGCTTATGGTGAGTGGCCAATTTACACACCATAACATTCCGACACTTGTACGGGTGAGATCAAGGCACGTTTCCCGATAAACGATCCTAACGGTGGTGCTTTTTCTATAAATACCCACCAACATCACACCCAAAAACCCACACCTTTGAATCTGAACTTGCTCTCTAAGTTGTCGTGTTTAACACTTCATACCTGAGAGTGTTCGGGTTCAAACCTTCCATTCTTGGACCCTTCGTAAGTATTCTTTCGTTCTTTTCCTTATTTTACTGCTTTTCGAGTCAGAAAGTCAAACTTTGTTTGACTTTCAGCGTTGACCAGTAATGGTCAATGCGAAGTTCGTTTGAACTTCGCAACGTGAGTGTAATCACGTTGGTCATAGTCCCTTGGGACTATGCCCACTGGTTACCACGTTGTCTAGAGTCGTAGGGTAGGCGATCTAATAAATCGCCTATACCTTCGAACTCGACCCATTTGGTCGATCATTAGGATCCGACCAAATACATTAGGTGACCATAGTGTAGGGAATAACCTTCCGAGGTTATACCCTATGGTCACATCGTTTAAGTAGTTGTATGATAGGTAGTTTATATGCCTTAGGTAAATTACCAGAATACCCTTTTCATGTATAATTGGTAATTAAGCATATGTAACCTAAACCTTTGTCACATAACTGATTTTGTAACATGTTTAGGCATATAACACTTGTCATAGGGCTGGTTAGGCTTTCCGAACGCGTTTTACGCGAACGACGCGTTAAAGTAGCATAAGCTTCCTAAACGGGTCGTAATGGGTCGATAAGACTTAGGTTAAGTTTCATTTAGCATGTAGGCTTTGTTAAATCATATCATATGAGTTCCTACACTCATTTGGTTTACAAACCCTAATGCTACCCAGTCTTCCGATTTAGGTCCGGTTAATTAACATAGTTACCTATATTAGGTGCCGTTTGATTTCCGTGATCTCTAGCATTGTTTGGTTGTTACTCAAGGACTACTGAGCATTCTCAAGTGAGTACATAGACCCCTCTTTTACTGTTTTCCAAACTGTTTTGGGGTGGAACACATGTGCCTACTTGTTACTTTCGTGCTTTCCTGTTTTCACATCATATACTGGTTATGTTCATTAGTACACTATTAGTACATTGATTTACATGACTTTCCTGCTTTGTATGATAACTTAGCATACTTAGTACATCATTTTACATTGCATCTCTGTTGCATATGTTTACTCAGCATATGGACACATTGTTTTACATTGCATTTCTGTTGCATATGTTTACTCAGCATATGGACACATTGTTTTACATTGCATTTCTGTTGCATATGTTTACTCAGCATATGGACACATTGTTTTACATTGCATCTCTGTTGCATATGTTTACTCAGCATATGGACACATTGTTTTACATTGCATCTCTGTTGCATATGTTTACTCAGCATATGGACACATTGTTTTACATTGCATCTCTGTTGCATATGTTCCAGTAACATATGGACACATTGTTTTACAGCTCTACCTTGTATGTTTACTCTAGCATACTAGGTACATTATCTTCATCACATGCTTACATTTTGGTATGACATTTGGTTTGTTTAACGGGTCTATATAACATTCATTAACATTTGCTACGCCGCTCGGGAGTAAGTAGTGGTACCATAGGACTTGACAAATCCCATTCCTGACATCCCGGGTTTGTTTGGATGTAAGGAATGACTGAATCCGAATACAATTCTTTTGATAACCTTGACTGAAAGGGTTATCCGACTGTCTCAAGGCTTGAATGTTTGCGTCTAACATACCGCATAAGTGTTCATATTCAGTATAGCATGCATATGTCTTACAAAACATAACTTTGATTTAAACCAGCTTTACTTCAATACTTTGTTTTGTACATTTTTACTTATGGTTTAAGTAGTCTAAATTTTACTTACCATACATATCATTTGGTTACATATTACATGATTTACATTGATCATGCATTTACACAAAACATAACATTGATTTAAACCGAGTTTTACTTCGATACTATGTTCTTGTGCATATGGTTTAGTTGATACCTTTCACTAGCCATACATATCATTTTGGTTATACATTACTTGACTACTTTTGGACTACCAACATTTGACATGGTTTATACAAGGACTTTTGACTATTGGTTTAAACATAGACATCTTACATTGTTTGGTTTGGATTGATTATGTGATTAAGTAACGATGCGTGTGTAATATGATACAAGCATGGTGGATACGCCGCTGGTACTTCCTATATATAAATGTTTGTATGGTATTACATATTGTAGCGTTATTTGAATCATTTCAGTTTGATACATATAACATTTTATACAACTAACATACTTTTCACAAGACATTGCTTTACAAACAACTTATCTTATACAAACTCATTTAACTTGGTTATTCATTTAACTATACATTATTCACTTAATTATACATATCATCTGAACTCATTGTTTTTCAAGTAATTTACAAAACAAAGCAAATAACAAGGTTCATGACTAAACATTTTCTCAAACATAAGTCATGACACCTATTTTCACAAAACCTATGTATCTCACCGGCATTTTTATGCTGACGTACCATATTTTCACATGTGTTTTTCAGGAGCTGTTGCATAAGATGATCAAGATACACATAGACAGACTTGGGCTTTAGTGACAATAAAAGATGCAAGACTAGTTAATTATGTTGTATTTTTTTGTTTGTTAAGACATTGTAACACTTTTAATCAATAAAACGAAACTTTAATTTTCCATGGTTGTGAAACATTAATTCTGTTGCAACACGCCCCGATGTTTCCGCCGCGATTTGTTGTTCTACGCGGTCGGGGTGTGACACAATAAGCTTCATAATTCTTTAAATGATGATCAAAGAGCAGTGTATAACCAGATTATGGCTGCTGTTGAACGTGGGAAAGGTGGTGTTTTTTTCTTGTATGGTTACGGTGGTACAGGTAAGACATTTCTGTGGAAAACCTTAACTGCTTCCATTAGATGCAATGGACATATTGTTATTAATGTTGCTTCAAGTGGGATTGCATCATTGTTGTTGTCACGAGGTCGTACCGCCCATTCAAGATTCCATATTCCAATTAATCTTAATGAAGATTCCGTTTGCCATATTAAGCCTAATTCTGAAATCGCTATTCTTCTAAACGAAGCCAAATTGATTATTTAGGATGAAGCACCGGTGGTACACAAACATGCTTTTGAGGCTCTTGACCATACATTGAAAGATGTTTTGAGTGTCTCTGATTCACGAAATTATGAACTTCCATTTGGTGGAAAGGCTATTGTATTTGGTGGTGACTTTAGGCAAATCCTACCAGTTGTACAAAATGGAAGCAGGCAAGACATCGTACACGCCTATTTATGTTCATCTTACATATGGTCGAGTTGCAATGTGTTAAATTTGACAACGAACATGCGTTTGTCTGTTGGATTGAGTAGCTCAAACATCGAGGAGATAAAAGAATTTGGTAAATGGCTTCTTGAGATCGGCGAAGGCAATGTTGGTGATTCTAATGATTGTAATTCAAGTATTGAAATACCTGACGATCTTTTAATAACTGATGAAAACGATCCAATTCAAGGTTTGATTGACTTTGTATATCCTTCGGTTCTTGAGCGTTTTACAGACCGTGACTACTTTTCTGAGAGAGCTATACTCTCTCCTAAGAACGAAGTTGTTCATGAGCTAAATGATCGTTTGCTGGCATTGTTTCCTGGTGAAGAAGTAGAGTGACTTAGCTCTGATAGTATATGCCCTACTAAGGAAATTAATGATCCGTTACATCAAGATTTATATAATCCTGATGTGTTAAACAGTGTGAAGGTTTCAGGATTACCAAATCATAGATTGGTATTAAAATTGGGTGTTCCGGTCATGCTTTTTGAGGAATATGTAAGAACTTTATGTGGATTAGCAAGTCTTTATGTGGGTGATAGGTTTTGGAATGTGAGGATGGATGTGTTGTCCAACAATTGTGCTTTCACTGATGGATGGTCTAAGCTTATTAGTGATCTTTCATTAGATACCCGGTGTAATTTTATTTTTACAATGGCTGGATATGAGACTTTTGAGTTGTCGGTTTTTGATCATGAAAGTGGTATTAAAATGTATTTCAAGAAGGTGGACGTTGTTGTGTTGGATGATCCTATTTACTGTGATGACGGATTTGATCTACTCCTTGCGGTTAGTGTTATTACGCTTATAGTTAAATATTTATCTAATACGAACTTATTGGTTAATGTTCAAGTTAAGAATGTCTAAATTTTTGAATATTATGTTTTTTTAGTGGGAACACAACGAGAAGGTGATTACAAATGAAAGTGATGTTGATGAAGATGTTGCTGGTGATGTAGTTGGTGACTATATGCGACTTTCATCTTCCTGTGATGCCTATCGGTCTCATGTAAGTGTTCACAACGTTCCTTATATATTATATAACGCTTTTAATTAGTTGGTTCTATATTTATATGCTTATTATTCACTTTTATGTAGAATGACCCAAAAGGGAAGGCAAATATTGTATCTGGTCACGGGACTGTATCTCCAATGGTTGTTTGTTATATACTAACTTAATTTAATACTTATTTTCAATACATATAATATACTTTTTATTCTATTAGGTGTCTTTGTTTTCCATATTTTTTTGATATCAAAAAATTTATTTCCTCTATACTAACTGACTTTACAAATATATAATCCTTTTAATGAATAAATATATTTTTCATTTTAATATGTTAATTTAATACTTATTTAATGTTTGTTTTCAATATTCATTTTTTATAAAACTTTATCGTGTCATTTATACGATTACATATAATGTTGACTTAAACTTTATACATCAAGACTTTACATTTCTGTAAAAAATTTACACTTATTGTTTGTTTTCAATTATTTAGGCTAAACCAAAGGGTAAGGTATCCAGATCCTTGACATCCACGTCTCAAATGCCTTATGGTACACGTTCTAAGTTTCTGAAAGTTGATGATTGTATGGTCCTTCAGGAAATCAGTTTTGCTGAAAATAAACATGTAAGTATTCTACAATTAAATTATCTCTGATTATTTAAACAACCATGTATCGTATTGTTGTACACTTTTTTCTTATTAATATATTTTATATAACAAAAGTTTACATATCTATATAATTTTTACACTTATTGTTTTCTATGAAATTCTTTAGGCTAAACCAAAGCGTAAGGCATTCAGTTCCTTGACTTCCAAAGCTCATGATGTTGACCGTAAATGCTCTACATCGAAAAAGTTCAAGAAAACTGCTGTAATTGAGTTCACAAAGAAAGCAGGAAGCAGACTGGTAAACTTTATAATATGATTTTTTCCTTAAAATTTTATAATACAAGATACATAACTTATTAATGAATCAGATAATTAATCCTTTTGTTTTTTTTCTCAGCGTTTACTAACTGATGTTTCAAGCCATTTGTGTCTTTCTATTGACAACTTGCATCATGTTACAGTTCAGACGAAAAATTTGAAATCACTAAGTTGTGCACTAGAGCCGAGAAGTCTGGGAAGGGGTTCAGGTATGGTTTTAAAAAGTGGCCAGCTTTCTTGAAATTGAATCACATCAAGTTCGGCGCCACTCTTTTCTTTTCGTACGTCAAATTTTCTCAGCGTTTGATGTTGACGAAAGTCGTACACACGATCACAAAGAAAAGACGCCGTGCCTGAATGTTGGTTATTATGTTTATGTTAGATGGTTAAGCATGAATATTAAATATGGTTTTTGGTTGGTTTGTTTTGTTACTTGGGGATAGTACGGATGGTTGGTTAGTAAACTCTTTTGGTAGTATGTATATGTTGGTTATATGCTGATGATGTGGTTAGTGTGTTTCGTTTACCTTTTGAACAAATAGTAAGTAAATAACACTCTATTGTATGAAAGTTGATACTTTAGTCTTAGTGTTCCTGTTAATGGATAACACAACTTTGACATTATTTACTGTCAAAACTTGGTTGTTAATTGTTCGACGTCAAATGCATTTTTTGTTATCATATAGATTTATCTCATTAGCCATACACGCATTTTTTGGTAAATGGCTTATTGAGATCGGCTCCACCCTTTTCTTTACGTACGTCAAGTCTTCTCAGCGTTTGATGTTGACCAAAGTCGTATCCAATATCACAAAGAAAAGTGGCGGTTCGTGAATGTTGGTTATTATGTTTATTTTAGATGGTTAAGCATGAATATTAAATGTGGTTTTATGGTTGGTTTGTTTTGAAACTTTGGGATAGTACTGATGGTTTGTTAGACAAGTATTTTTCTAATATGTATATGTTGTTGATATGCTTATGATGTGGTTAGTGTGAAATGCAGTTTTTGTTACCATATAACCTAAAAATAAATAAATTAATAAATAAAAAGTAAATATATTGTCGATTTTGAAAGTTTTCTCTAATTTTTAAAATTAATTAACATTTGACTTTTATCATCATTCTTCAAGAATGGTTTTATTTTCGTATTGATATGATATTTTTGGAATGTTCCACATAATTGTAACAAATTATAAGGAAACAATTAAAATTGATTTCTATCGATACATATTTGGAAATATGTAACGTTAGTTATTATATAAATTTTTACAAGATTTGTAATAACATTGCTTTGTTCTATCTTAGTATATGTCACCTGTTTATATATATATTCTGCAATTCGGTTTTCTGTATGATAACCAAACAGTTTTTTTATATATCTAAGTTTTCCGAATCAAAATCAAGTTACCTGTTCTTGATCGTGAAGCAAATCTACAAGGTACGTTTCTTACATTATGTATGTTTATGAAACCGAATGTTTATGAAACCTATTAATGTATTACAAACTGTTATTATAACATCTCCATCACATTTTTGTTTATGTAACTAATCAGCATGGATTATGTAACATGTTTTTATACTAATAAGCTTATATTATCACATGGTTGATAAGGATTCGTTATGTGTTTTTAGTTGATTTTATTTCATATATGTTTAAAAAAAATAATCAGCATATATTATAACTAAAATTGATAATTAATTTAATTAATTTGAAAATTCATAAGAGATAATCTTAATTGTTTTGTTTACGTTACATGTGTTTGTAGGTTTTTAATATGGCTGAAAGTTCTTCAATGTATTTTTTTTCTTTTTAATGTTATCATTTGTTGCGAATAATACCATTAACAAGTTATATTTTATTAATATCTTCTTTTTTCAATCAGTATTAGAGAACCACTCTTTTGTAGACACATGAATGTAGCAGACGAACTTTTACTGGTATTTTCTAAATTCAGATATAAATTATATTTTGTTTTTGTTGTTATCATGAAATACAATTTAAAATTATGTTATGGTTTATAAATTAGAAATATAATTATAACTTATTTTGGATTCGTTGCTTTATCAGGCCATTCCTTCAGACGCTGCATCCAAATTGTGGGGTAACAATAAAGCACCTACAAATGTTGTGATACAAAGTCAAAATGGTCGAACATTTAATGTTTCTTTAAGCGAAGCCAAGGGAAAACATTTCTTTTTCCATGGTTGGTCAAATGTTGTAAAACATTTACATCTGAAAAAAGGTTGTTTGGTGCTCTTCAATCCTGTCGAGTTTTCTACATTCAAAATAACACATTTCATTGATGGGGTGATTCAAAGCTCTTTCTGGACATCGCTGTTATCTACAACATGTAACTTTATTGTAAGATTATTTTTTACTTTCATTTTATTTATGTTAATATATTTACTTTTTATGAACTGATTACAAAACTAACATTTTTATTATTTTTGTTATTATTTCTACAGGTCATTCCCGAGTCCATTCTGCCCAACTATTATGATTATACATCAAATCATATAATTTCCATTATAGATATAGGCAACAAAGTCTTTCACGTCAAGATTGAAACCCTTGATGGTAAAGTCGATTTCTCCATTGGTATTGATGTAATTGTTAATTTGTTTCAATTGGAGGCCGGTTGTTATTTAATATTCACAAGAGGTTTTGGAAATTATTTCCATTTAAAAATTCTTGGAAAAAATGGTGTTGAAATTAATTTTGCTGATGTAGATGTTGATGAAGTAACTATACATTTGCTTGCTTCTTTATATATTTAATTACTATATTGTTATTCTAATAAATGTTATATGTGATTTTCAGCATGTAGTTGCACCTATTGATGCAGTTGAAGAGCCAGCTATTGATGAACAACAAGATGGTCGTGTTTATAAGTTTGTTCGTACGACTTCTAAAGATTTTGTAAGTTTTAATATTATTCTTGGAACTACTTATATTAAAAATTACATTTTTTTATTCACATAAAAGTACATTATTATTTTTATATTCTTCTTCTTATTAATTTTATTTTAAAAACAATACAGCGGCTGCCTGATAATGTTTCAAGGATGGCTAAACTTGATTCTGATTTAAAACCTATGACCGTCAGACTTCTGCATTTGACTGAGCAAGATGAGTTTACCAATCGTACCAGACGTGAAAAGAGAGGAGAAGGTTTTCGTTATGCGTTATGCAAATGGTCAAGATTCATGAAACGTGCTCGCATTAACGAGGGTGATACAGTTCACTTTTCTTTTGATGAAACTCATCAAGTCTTGAATGTTGAATTCGTTGTACCTCCAAAAAGGAGTACTGATTAGTTGTTTTACATTTAGGTTTTCGATAATTGGTTTTCATATGATATACATTTACTTTGTTATCGTTAATAGTTTTTAACAATGTTTAATGGTTTTGAATTTTAAGTTATTACATCTTATCATATGTTAGTTTACTATTAGTGTTTCTTTTAATGGATAACACAATTTTCACATTATTCACTATTCAAACTTTATCGATAATTGTTTCGACTTACAATGCAGTTTTTGTTATGATATCCATTCATATAATCAGCCACAGACCGTTTTATCATTTATTCATACACCCTATTCATCATACAATTTATCGTTTATTAATATATGTGTATATATTTATTTGTTTAGAAAGATAGATTAACAACCCGTGAGTATTCACGGGTTATAACCTAGTAGATTTACATATATGTAACTATTGTATCTTTTGCTTTTTACGATAGTTTTCTTTTTAACTGACTCAATGTTCAAAGAAAAATAAAGTAAGCTTAAAAATAATTAATTGTCACAAAAAATAAACTTAAAAATAATTAATGGACACATAAATGAATCAGGAACGATAATATAGGAGATATTTTTTATTCCAAAAATTGTTTGTTACGATAATGCCCTTATACCATTTCAATTTGACTTAAAATTTTCTTTAAATTACAATTATAACGTGATCTATTTCCATCCATTGATTAAAAGATCTATGGCTTAAAATGGTTCTTAATAGTTCTGATTAAAATGTTGGTACTGCAAAGAACCCGACCCTTTATTTGAGAAACTTGAGAAGCAATCTGGACCACACATTTTCCCTAAGTAAAAAATGCAAAAGAAAAAAAGGTGAAAAAATGCAAATTTTGTATTTTTGGAAAATCGGAGCTTTTTCTTTAAGTTCTTTTTTTAATTTTTTTTGGATTTATACACATGTGTATATTGTTAATCTTTTAACTATACATATGTGTATATTGTCAATTATACATACATATATGTATATACATGTTTAAAATTGAAAAAGAGTTAATTGCCCGAGTAGTCCCTGTGGTTTACCATTTTTTCACCTTTAGTCCCCAACTTTTTAAAATTACATGTATGCTCCCTGTGGTTTAATCTTTTGTTACTTAGATAGTCCCTACATTGGATGGGTGTTAACTTATTCAGTTAATTGTGTGTAAAATTACAAAAATGCCCTTATTATTAAAAAATAAAACAATAAAAAATAAATTTAATTAAACTAAAGTGGGTGGGCCCCACCCATATAAAAAAACAAAAATGCTCACTTTCCTCCTTTGTCTTGATTCTCTGCTGTGTTCTGGAAGGAGAAACAATGCAAATGTTTCCATAGTTGCTCTGGTTCTTCCCTTTCTCTAACTATCTGTTTAATTACATAAAAAACCACATTTAGTAACATGTTTCAAAAAGTCAAATACACTGTTATAATTTATAAGCTTTCATTGTTAAACATATTACCTGAATATCAGAGCTTGTATTCAACCATTTCATGACAAGAAAATCATGGCCAACCAATTGCCAACCGATTTGATCATCCCCGAATTCACGCCCAACCCAAATATACACAACATTCACAAAATGCGTTATATACACCGATAGGGAATCGGGAATCCCCAAACTACCCATCTCGACTCTCTCCATATTGGGCCAATGATATAGAAAGAAATCAGGGTCATTTTTGTCATTATCCTCTTTGTTACTCTACACTTGGTTTTCGGATTTAAACATAGACTCCTGCCCCTACCCTTGCTCCTCTTCCTCATCATCACCTTCGACTGCCATTATCCTTGCTTGCTCGAAATGTTGATTTGTTAAGCACATGTAAGAGAAAAAGCTTAGGAAGCCATTGAATTGATGGGTCATGGTGAACTTGCAGATGATGAGATCTGGAGTAATACTTCAATTTTGACCCACATCAAAGATATGGGAGGTTGTATTAATTATGCTCTAATTCATGGAGACATTAATTTGGTGAAAGGAAACAAATATATAATGATGTTGGAGATGACCGGAATTTGGGTGTAGCCGGAGAAGAAATAGAAGGAAGGGATGGTCGGGCTGGGAATTAAAAGGTGGGCCCACTAAATTTTTAAGTATTAATTAACTTTATTTTGATGTTTTAATTATTGTTTTTTATAGAAAGGGTAATTTTGTCATTTACATTGACTTAACTGGAAAAACTAACAGTCATCCTGTTTAGGGACTATCCGAGTAACAAACGATCAAACCACAGGGAGCATACATGTAATTTTAGAAAGTTGGGGACTAAAGGTGAAAAAATGGTAAACCACAGGGACTATCCGGGCAATTAACTCATTTAAAAATAAGTGTTATAAACCCTAAACCCTAAAGCTAAACCTTAATGCTAAACCCTAAAGCTAAACCCTAATGCTAAACTCTAAAGCTAAACCCTAATGCTAAACCCTAAAGCTAAACCCTTAATGCTAAACTTTAAAGTTAAAGCTAAACCCAAAAGCTAAAGCTAAACCCTAAAGCTAAACCCTAATGCTAAACCCAAAAGCTAAACCCTAAATATTATTGCTAAACCCTAATTCTAAACCCTAAATACTAATGCTAAACCCTAAAGCTAAACCCTAAATACTAATGCTAAACCCTAAATAACACTTATTTTTCAATTTTAAACATGTATATACATATGTGTATATTGTCTACACATATGTATAGTTAAAAGATTAACAATATACACATATGTATAAATCCAATTTAAAAAAAAAACAAAACAAAACCTTAAAGAAAAAGCTATAAGGGTAGGATTGTCATTAGCCATGTGAACATAATTTGTTATTTAAATTTAATCAAAAATTGATTTTGATTTTTCAAGAAGCAGTTTCAAAAATATATGTAACTACCTAACTTTAAACATGTTTTGCCCATGGCTTTATAGCCTAGTGGCATCTTTGGGCTGAGATAAAACTTTGGAACCAATAGGTCCTTGGTTCGATTCTCACAAGGGGGTTTTCCCATATTTATTGGGTTTCCTCCTGAATTGGTGTATAGGCATTATGCCTAGTGGAGATGGATATGATCGGTTGGTTCCGCTGGTGGCACGATGATACTCAGTGGTCCGTCAGTGATCCAAATTTACCGTTAAAAAAATGTAACTTCCCTACAATCTTGCGATCTGAAACATCCTCATCATAAATCTAAATTCAAGTTTCTCCCAAAGAATAACCCACGCCCATCTTCTACCCTTTCAACATTTATTTGTTCCTGTTTTGGGGCATTACACATGTGTATGAAAATGAGTTCCATAACTATTCTCTTTAATAGTAGTTCAGCAGCTTTCAAATTTAACAATTATCTATTCATAATTTTTGGGCATTACACGTGTATGAAAATGAGTTCTACATAATATACTAGTTTATAGACCCGCGTATTACACGGGATTGTACAATATAAATGATATAGTTATATAATCTTTAAAAAACTTTATATTACTAACGACCTATGTTAATTAGTAACGAAACTTTATATATACGAATTTCCATTACCATATGATGGTTCACACAACTAACTTGAATTTATCACAAAAACTGACCCATCTTAATTAGTAATACTGAAAATACCATAATAGTCGTGTATTACAAAAGTTGAATACTGAAAAACATTTAATAAACAAATTTATATATTAATGAAATTATGTGGTACGTTACATATAACAATTTATAAATAATAATAATTTTTTTCATTGTGTATCTTTTAAATTTAACTTTTATTTAAAATAAATCTCTTAGATCTCAATTTTGTTTACAAAATTCATTATTTAAGTTGTTCTTTTTCTCTTTATTGGTAAAAAGCCAATTTTATTGGTATGACATAAATTAGATTTGTTATTCTTACTAATAGTTGTTATGAGAATTTAATTAATAAATAGTATTTGTAAAGTTATGATATAGGTTAAAGGTTTATATATGATGAATAAATCTTTTCATTATTAAAGGTTAATTGTCTATGTCACAAATGTGTATAAAATGAAATTAATATATTTCTTAGCTCTATTAAATTGAAACACATCATGAATCAATATAGCTACAAATCTTGATATTATCTCATCTATAAAAATTCAAAACGTTAAGTTCTCTCCGTCTATCATTTTAAAACCGAGTTCAATAAAATTTTTGTCTTGTTGCCAGATAGTCCTCTGGTTAGTTACTCTTTTTAGCTTTTATTTCTATGTTAGAAAAACTCATATATTGATTTTATAGATAATCTCAGATATGGATAACAGTTTTTATTTTTATTTTCTTTTGTGATTTAAACTATTTTATTTTAAGAAGTACTAAAATCATAGTTTTAAATATTATAGATCACTTATGTATATTTTTTAATCATATATTAGAATTAGATATTAATTATTGTATATTATTAATGAATTATCATAAATTAGAATTAGATATTAATTATTATTATATATATTATAAATGAATTAAAGATGAAAATGCCATGTGGCATTGATTGGAGGGATGTTAGAGGAGAAAATGCCATGTTGCATTAGAAGTATTCTTTTATTAGTATTAGATTAGATTGTATATAACATGAGATGTTATGACCTACGAAAATACAATATATTAATTTGTCTTAATTACATGATATATATATATATATATATATATAGGGTTAGGATATAATAGGAAGTTTATTTGGCTAAGAAGGCTAGCAAGTAATCTTGACCATCCATTTACTTAATCAAGGGCTAAGATTAAATGAGAGAAATTGAAAGGAAGAAAAGAGACGCGTGGGTTTGTTTAGGGGCATTGTAGTCAATCCAAGGCAATAGTTTCTCTCTCCTCCAATTCCTCCCCATTTTTTAAACGTTAATAACTCTTTCATACGACATTATTTTTTTTATATAAAAATTGCACCAAAAAAACGAGCGCTTTTTATCTTTAAAACGAGTATACGATTGCTATATTTTCGATTTTTCTTTTTGAAAACCCAGTTGCGTAAAACGCAATGGAAAAAACCCAGTTGCGTAAAACGCAATGGAAAAAAAAACCTAAAAAATGACATTTTTCTAAAACATAATGCACCAAAAACAAAAAGAAATGTCTTAGTTGTAAAACGCAATAGCTAGAAAACACAAAGAAATGTCTTAATTCTAAAACGCAATAGCCTAAAAACTCAAAAGAAAGTGTAGTTTCTAAAACGCAATGGACTGAAAACACATAAAAATGTGTTTTACCTAAAACGCAATGCACCAAAAACACAAACACATGTCTTATTTCTAAAACGCAATGGCCAGAAAACACTTAAAATGTCTGTTTTCTAAAACGCAATGGACTGAAAACACATAAAAATGTGTTTACCTAAAACGCAATGCACAAAAAACACAAAGAAATGTCTTATTATAAAACGCAATGGCCAGAAAACACTTAAAAATGTCTCATTTCTAAAACGCAATGGCCTAAAAAAACAAAAGAAAGTGTTCTCTGTAAAACGCAATGGACTGAAAACATCTAAAAATGTGTTTTACCTAAAACGCAATGCACCAAAAACACAAACACATGTCTTATTTCTAAAACGCAATGGCCAGAAAACACTTAAAATGTAACATTTTCTAAAATGCAATGGACTGAAAACACATAAAAATGTGTTTTACCTAAAACGCAATGCACCAAAAACACAAAGAAATGTCTTATTTATAAAACGCAATGGCTAGAAAACACTTAAAAATGTCTCATTTCTAAAACGCAATGGCCTAAAAAAACAAAAGAAAGTGTTCTCTGTAAAACGCAATGGACTGAAAACACCTAAAAATGTGTTTTACCTCAAACGCAATGACTAAAAACACTTCAAAAATGTGTTATTCTAAAACGCAATGACTAGAAAACGCATATAAATGTCTTAGTTTTAAAACGCAATGGCATAAAAACACCAAAGAAAGTGTTCTCTCTAAAACACATTGAACCAGGATAATGGTTGTCTGTGAATTGTCTGAACCAGGAATGCAGTTCTAAAACGCAATGGCATAAAACTGTCTACGAATGCAGTTTTCCAGAGGCAAATTTACGCATTGAGGCAGGGGCTCTGCCCCTGGGACCCCGCCAGGGGCTGCCGCCCCTAGGACCCTGCTACCAGGGGCGCTGCCCCCGGACCCCCGCGAAGATCGTAAAAGGCAATGACTAAATCAAAAACCCAGATTGTAAAAATGAAATTAAAGAATTTCTTCAAAAAAAAGCTGAAGAACACGTTGATCGGGTGTTTGAATCATTGATTGATAACGAAAATCGCACTATAATGTAGTGATTATTGAGATTGTAAGTGAAGAAAAGGTTGAAGATGGTGGGTTTTGAAGTAACTGGGGAGAAGAAGGAAGAAGAAATGATGGGATTGACTAAAATACCCTTTCTCTTTATTTTAAAATTTGCCACATGTTATAATCCTATTGCTTCCTATCCTTCCTAGCCAAAATAAACTTCCTATTTGATCCCCACCCTGTATATATATATATATATATATATAGGGTCGGAATTTAGAGAAAACGGTAGAAAGTGTGAAAACGTTTATGGATCATCAGATAAAAACAACCTATGGACTAGATTGGCGCGGTGACGTTTTCGTAAATAACATCAATTTTATTACGTGGACACGCTTCATTAAGGGTAAAAGGGTCTTTTGACTTCTCCACACAAAACGCCATCTTATGAAAATAAAACACCAAACAAAAATAACACACCATTCTAACTAAAAACGCCATTAGATATAAAACGCCAAACTTAATTATAATAAAATCCCGCCTAAAAAAACCGCCAAAAATCCTATATATACAACATCTCAGACCTTCAATTAAAAACACACACAAACCCCAAACGCCATATTTAATATATACCATTCGTCTTAGAAACGCCAAAAAAACCCAAACATCAAATATCTTTTAAACCAAAACGTTTTTTGAAATTCAGTTTGGTTGTCTGTAAGCTTTCGCTCAATGTAATGGACAAAATCCTTAAGTGAGGATATTGTCCATTTCATTGAGTAAAATCTTATTGACTTATCCTCAACTTCCATTCAATTTATAACGCCAAAACATACAAAAACATTATTGAGGTTTGTTGTCAATAAAGTTTAGCTGTATGGGGTGGACAACATTGTCAGTTATCTTTCTTAACCGAGGATAACAATGTTGTACATCTCATACAGCAAAACATTATTGATTTTAGCATGATCAAATTTTGAGGTTGAAGGTGCTTTTATTTGGTGGCGTTCTTTTTATCGGTAAAACGCCAAAATTAAAAAATAAAACATCGTTCATTGGAAAATTCAAGATTGTTGGCTGAAGGGTCTAAACTCAATAACATTTTGTTGCATGAGATGGACAAATCTCCAAGAAAAAGATGCTGATGTCAGACTTTGTGCTTCCAAACAGCCACAAAAAAAAACTACTTGAAAAAAAAACAAATTGAATCATACGAAAGTCGAACCAGCCAGTTAAGATGATTCAAAAAAGAAGAAAGAGACTGGTGACAGTGAAGATTTGGAAGATCAATTGTTTATATATTATTTTTTTTAACTTTCTTTTTCAGTTGATTGTTATATAATAAAACGCCATATATAATAAAAACGCCAGACAACCAAAATGCTTGTTAAAACGCTATCATGCCGTAAAACGCCCCCCAAAATCCCAAACTATAATAAATTTACTTTTGAAAAGTATTATATGTTGGATCGTTGTTTGACCCGATTGAGTCGATCAGAAGAGTTTAAGTCCAGTTTAAAGGCGGAATCAGTAAACCGGACACGAACACAACTTGTAAATCTAATATCTGTCTTTTATATTTCGTTTAACATCGTTTACAACCTGACAGAAAACCGGCAGCACTTCGTTACACTTTCAGAAGTCGCGTACCAAATGAATACACAAGTGACCTATTTATAGTAGTGATGATTTCGCTCCAAGGGACATGCCTTATGAGCGGAATCATGTTGGCTTCTGATTTCGCTTTTATGACACTACCATATAAGCGAAATCTTCATGTGACCAAAAAGCGAAATCACCTAAACTTTGACAAATGAACGAAATCTGTTTCTAGACACATAAATGCTTTTGTCATCTTGTGTGATGATGTCATTGTGACATCACTTGGATGATGTCATGATGACATCATGTTTAACCAATCTTCGCAACGAACTGCAGACTCGATGTAAGACGTAGTTGACAGATGAATGCACTAACAGACTCCCCCTCAGATGTTGACGAGTCTTAAGTGTCGAGTCTTCTCAGTCTTCAGTCTTTATCAGCTTCAGGCTCCCCCTTTCATCAAGCTTCCGTGCTTTGGGATCGACACCTAGCTTTCCATCTACAAGCTTCTCTTTGCTTCAAGCTTGTCTTCAGACTCCCCCTTAGACTATGCTCTCGGGATCGTAATCTGCAATCACTCAAACGTTTATAAGTAACAATGTTTTGAACATTCAATTTTCCAGAAATCGTAATCTGGCACTTCAATCTCCTCAAAATCACTTCTCATGAATATGGCAGTTTCATCGAATCGTATCGGAAACTAGCTCTATAACAATATAAGCATCCAAATCCCCCACAGTTAATCATCCAAGTCTAACTTAATGACCTTGGAGATATCACAAACTGTTTTTGAATTTTTTATTTTAATACAAGTTTCAAATTAATGAACTTGTTTTATTTTCAGAAACACAATCAGCTTACTTAGATTTTGAAACTCAGCACTCAGACATCGGTTGTCGAAAATAAAGCAGAAATCAAAATCTTTTTGTATTTTCTGAAAATATAAAGCAGTAAAGAAATATGTACAAACATATTTACAGACAATATTTTTGTTTGAGTATGCGACAGAGGATCATATCAGTTTTTGACAAGTCACAAGTACCGTTGAGCTTAGTTACACAGTAAATATTAAACAATTCACTTAGATTGTCGATATACTGATCCACTTAAATTTTCACACAAAGTTCAACTTATTCAGGATATGAATTAGATGTATTAAGAACTTAAACCTATTCATGTGTCCCACCTCTTGAATATACTCCCGTATCCAGATCCCAATATTCAGTCTTACAGGCAATTATAACACAAATGATATCTGTAAGGGGTTAATAAATTATGAAGAATCATGAGAGCTCAGGTCAGAACCATCGTTCAGCAGAGAGATCATGACTCAACTTGTGGGTGTGTCCCCTTTAGAGGATCTTTTTTACAACAGCATTGCTAAGCAATTTTATTGTCTTATCATATATGCTGAGGGTGATGCTTATGTTTCAAAGCATTTGCAGAAAGTATTATTCGAGGACTAGGTCAGAACTACCATTCAGCAGAAGTCCCGGAATAATACCCCAGACATCATTGAGTATAAAAACCTGTATATCAGAATACGAAACCTTTCAAACGAGATTTCAGGGGTTACCTATATATCCAAGTAGTGTTCCCCACGAAATAAGCAAGTTTGAATTTAGGTTTATATCCCGAAAAAGTTTACTAAATGTATAAAAACCTACCGACACATCCACGGTGAGATCGTTTAACACATTTAAACTTTCCATTTCTTTAGCATACTGTAACTGTCTACTGATGTACTATCATTTCCTCTTTTTACACAAAAACTCAATTTTTGAATTTTATCATGTTTTTGACTTTTTCAAATTTTCAAATGTTTTTGGATTTTCTAACAATTTTTCTCCCCCTAAAATGCAAAACCATATAAAGAAAATTTGACAACCAATACTGATAGCTTTGTCTCGCCATCCATTTTCTGCTAACTATGCACTGATTTGCAGAAAATATAATGTACCCCCATGATTTACAACACATTGATATTTACAGTTTGAAAACCGTTTTTCAATCTTGTGAAAGTAATCATGTTTGTTCAGCCGTGAGGGTTTCAGCATATTCAATCAGAACTTCCCTTTACAACAAACTATTTTCCCATAATGATTTCAAAACACTTAAGTTTGTTTTAATCATAATGGTTTTTCCGGAAAAATTAGTTTGTTTACCCATCACTTGTGGGTTCGGGGTCATCTCATCACCTTGTTCTCTTTTAACCATTTTTTGAAAAATTTAACATTATTAGGTTACTATCACTTGTAGAAAATCAAGTACAACTTAATGTCCTTGATTAACCACTTATAGGCCGAAATATCACAGTTACCATCCTGTGAATTTCTCAAGAATGATGCCGATACCTGCTTCACACTTACCAACCTGGAAGCTCCGGCAAGTCAGATATTCAACCAACAGATTTTGACACCCAAGCCTGACCAGCCTTAGGTGTGTTTTGAACATTTCTCTTTTCTTCATAAAACTCTTTCACTCCTTTTTCCTTACCATCAGCCATCTTGCTAAAAATATGTTCAACATTGCTATTAAACATTTTTCTAGTTTCAACACCTTTTGATTTTAGGTTTGCGGCTTGTAATGGTGGAAATTCCTCATCATTCATTAAAGGAACTGTTTCTTCATTTTTTACCTCAACTTGTGGCTCATCTGATTTTGTGGAATCATATTCATTGCCCGAACTTGGCTTGTCTGACTTGGATGAGTCAGATTCATCGCCAATAACTTTCTTTTTCTTCTTGTTTGTCCTCAGATTTGCATCTGAAGAATTCGATTTGCTTGACTTTGCCGTCGAGTGAATCGATTCATCAGAACTTTTATTCGAACCAACTGGTGAACCCAAAGACAAAATCCTTTCCAAATAATCTCGTGCTTTCTTCCTCTTTTTCCTCAGTTTGTCTCTTTGCCCCTGCGAAAGCTTTACTTTCTGTTCTAGAACCTTCTGTTCTTTGGGCTTGACAGTGACTGGTTTCTTTACCGTTCTCTGAGATTCAACCCTCGATCTTCCCATCGATCTCCTTGGGCAATCTCTGGCAATATGTCCTCTGATGTAACAATTATAGCATCTTCGTGTTTCATAATTCCAATTCTGGCAGTTAACAGCAATGTGTCCTCTAACACCACAAGTGTAGCACACTCTGTTATCGTACCATTCACTACTTTCAGTCTAAACCTTCAGATCATAACATTGTTTGGCTTGGTTATAATCATTTCTCCTCTTCAATGCTGGATTTGTCTTTGTAGCACTGTGGTCAAACCTGCACCACTTATTACCATCAATTTGTGAATTTTCATTTACAAATTTTTGTGATTTTTTATAATGATTGGATGACTGAAGTGATGAGCTTTTATTTTCATTTTTAAAATTTTTCAAATTTTTAACTTTTTGTTTCTGTTCTACACTCTTCTTAACAGGTTTTTGTTTAGAACATTCACCTGTTTCAGTAGATTGCAAAACAGTATTTTTAAATTTTTCTTGCAAATCTAAAAATATTTTTCTTTTCTTTTCTTTTTCATCATCAGATATTTCATCACAATCTTCAATTTTGACTTTGTCAAAATTTGTGACATTGTCACTTATTGGAACTGAATTGATCGGTTTTGGACAAACATGTGACGTAGAATTCACAAAACCTTTCAATTTATTCTCAAGCTCTTTGATTGTAATCCGAGCTTTTTCAGCTTCTTTTTCAAGCTGAATGATTTTAGCAAGATGAGAATTGATTTCAATTTGTTTTTCAAGATTATCTTTACCAAAAATATCTCTCTCATCTTCTAAAATCTTTAACTGACTTTTGAAATCATTTTCAAATTTTAATTTTTCATTTTCAAACTCTTTTTCTTTTTCTATTAAAATCTTGTTATCCAATGTCAAACTGTCCACATCACTCAACAGTTTGATATTTTCAGATTTTAGTTCTTCACAATTCAAGCGCAACTCCAGAATCTGTTCATCATCGGTTTTCTTCTCAACTTTCAAAGCTTTGTTTTCCAATGTCAAATTCTCCATGTCTTTCAAGAATTTCACATTGTCTGCTTCAGATTTTTCACATTTTGAACATTTTTCATTCATCTTTTCAGCATCGGCTTCTTTCTTTGTTTCCATCCTGTATGTTCCTGCACAAAAAATTTTAACAAAATCAAGAGGATTCATATTTTCATCAATATAACAACCCCTCTTAATATCGTATCTCAAAACATTTTTTGCTGCAAGACACACAGAGAATCTTTTGCTCATTTCGATGATCACTTCCAAATTTATCTTTTCTAAATCTTTCTTCATGTCATACATCAACTCTTCTTTTCTTTTTTCTTTATCAAACTTATGTGAACTAAGCGCATTGATGAATTGTCTAAATGAAAACTTTGAGAATCTAGCATCCCTTTTTAGCTCACTCAAAAATTCATCCCATTCTTGAGGTAATGCATCAGCAAATTTTAAGATTTTTTCAGCAGTTGAAAACTTTATCTCATCTCTATCTATCTTATCCATCAATTCATCAAAACGTCTATCCAACTTTTCCAAAGATTCATTTTTCATGCAGAAAAATTTTTCGAATCTTTTATTCCAAATGTCCTTCTTATCTCTCATATCAAACCAAGATCCATAAGTCCAATCGTTTACTTCTTTAAGATTCTCGTTTTCCTGTTCATCAAACATTTTAGCCATCTTGAATCACCTGGACAAACAAACAAGCAAACGATCAGTTTAAACAAATGGAATACGTAAAAGTGAATAACGGTTGAATCAATCTAGGACTCGTGTCGAAGATTCGCGGATTTGTTCCAATGTTGTTGAGATAAGATCACTTAATAAAAGGACTTGATAATTTTCGACAACTACAAGTATCAATATAATATGATTGGGCCGCAAATGATCTTGAAACTTGGGCTGATTACTTTTGACTTTAAGACTGATTGTGCCGATGAACTATGACATGAGCCGAGATATTTAGCCCATGGAATGGATTAAATCTTGCCAACACAACTTTGAATATTATACTTCCGACAACTTTAATGATCACTTTCAATTCTTGAACAAAGCACTAACTGACACACTTTAATGTCTATCACATGCAAATTCTCAACTTTAATATTCTCGATTAATATGGTCAGACAAAACACATGGATACTGTCAAGCTTTCAATTCAAATATCCGATAACAATCAATTCAAACTTCAATCTGATTGGACCTTAATTCACTAGTGCCGATTCCCTTATATCACATGCAACCATCACTGACACCTTTTTAATCTTGCCGACAATTTTCAATACACAACATCAATTTCCGATAACATGAATGAAACGGTGCACCAGATCACGTGATTACACTATTCGATGACCTTAGTTGTCACAAAATCGAAATCTAATTGTCACTATAAGCGAAATCACTTTTGGTCACAAAAGCGGAACCCAACTGTCACTAAGAGCGGAATTAGAATTTTATGTTGACATAAAAGCGGAATCAAGTATTCTGAGTTGACACAAAAGCGAAATCACTATATGTTCGAATAAGCGGAATCAACTCGGAACCAATTTTAGTCCATTTTTAGTCCATATTTCAGTCTCAAACTTTCAAGGGTTTATCTTTGTCCACTTTTCTATAATCTGTGAAATTTTGATGGAATTTTGTCCGATAAAACTTTCTGAACCGAAGAAAGAAATGTGTAGAAGTCAGAATGAAGATGAAAACAAGCTAAACTCTTCAAAACCTGCTCTGATACCACTTGTTGGATCGTTGTTTGACCCGATTGAGTCGATCAGAAGAGTTTAAGTCCAGTTTAAAGGCGGAATCAGTAAACCGGACAGGAACACAGCTTGTAAATCTAATATCTGTCTTTTATATTTCGTTTAACATCGTTTACAACCTGACAGAAAACCGGCAGCACTTCGTTACACTTTCAGAAGTCGCGTACCAAATGAATACACAAGTGACCTATTTATAGTAGTGATGATTTCGCTCCAAGGGACATGCCTTATGAGCGGAATCATGTTGGCTTCTGATTTCGCTTTTATGACACTACCATATAAGCGAAATCTTCATGTGACTAAAAAGCGAAATCACCTAAACTTTGACAAATGAACGAAATCTGTTTCTAGACACATAAATGCTTTTGTCATCTTGTGTGATGATGTCATTGTGACATCACTTGGATGATGTCATGATGACATCATGTTTAACCAATCTTCGCAACGAACTTCAGACTCGATGTAAGACGTAGTTGACAGATGAATGCACTAACATTATAAAAACCCAAAAAATAAAAAAAATAAAAATCAAACTTCAAATTGTAACTAGAAACAGTAACTACAAAAAAGTAAAAATGAAGAGACGGAAAATTTATTATATTAGAATCTAAAACGCCAAACTTGAAAGACGGGACGTGGTACAAACTTCAGAGAAAAAAGCTTATAAAAAACAATACTTACAAACAGTAACTAAAACGACAAATACTTTATTATAATAATGCATCGCCTAACCTACACCGCCAAAAGAAATCCTATAAAATAATAACTCTCAGCAACTTCCATTTAATCAAACCAAAAATACAAACGCCAAATACTACTAAATACCACTCACTTTAAAACGCCAAAAATTAAAAAAATCAAAGTTGGCTAATATGCTATCTTGGATATTCAGTATTGTTCTTCGTGAAGTTTCACTGAATGGATTGTTAGCTTCGAGGAGTAACTTAGAAAGATTTTGCTGCATGAGATGGACAAATCTTCAAGAAAAAGATACTGATGACAATCGAATGTCATTTTGTGTTCTTTGTTCTTGAATAAGGCTTGGATGAGGAAAAGAGATCAATGACACTGAAAGTAGGATGATTATAAAGATGAAGATCAAGATGAAGCAAAAGCGAAAAACCCACCCACACGTCATAGATCTATGTACCCAAACATCCACAAAAAGCCACTTCAATAGACGAGCAAGCAAAATAATCAAACTGATGGGTTTGTTAAGTTTTACATAAAACGCCATATATTTGGTTACAGTTCTTGTACTATTAAAGAAGAGAGAGGCTGATGACAGTGAAAATTGTGAAGAGAGATCCGATTATGATTTTTAATTTATTTTCTTCGCTTCTATTTTTTACCCTGTGGTTGTAATATAATTTTACAATTGTAAAACGCCAAGATACCACAAACGCCAAAATGTATATAAAAAATAATAGAACAATGGGCCATCTTGTTTAAAACGCCTAGAAAAAACGCCATTCAGATAGATTTCCTAACCCCCTGGGGTTCCAATGGCATACGATTTGAAAAACGCCATAAACGCCAAAATGTTAATACAATGAAACCATTAAACGCCATTAATTATTGAATTTGGTTAACGCCAAAAATCTTAAACCCCAAAAAATAAAACAATATTGGGAAAAGCGGAACTAGAAAAGCAGAAGATAAAAGGACAAAAAGGCCCCTCCGCCCTTCTCTATACCGCGTGACACGTGTTGGGCCAGGATGCGTTCTCACCGTTCTCACACTTTTAAGCATTTTCTCCTGATCCCATTTCTCTCTCTATATATATATATATTTATATATATATAGGACTAGTCTAAGATCCCGCGAGTTTCGCGGGTGGCTTAACACAAACATTTAAATTCACTTCGCACAATTCTCACCAAAAACGAACTTTTTATCATTTTATTAGCCAAAAAATTTCGTGAATATATATACACACACGCACACAAATTATATACTAATGGTATTGTTATTCTTCTTTGTCGAATATAAAACGATAGTATACTTTTTGTTGTATTATATGTTTTTAATTAATTATAAAATTGAATAGATAGCCAATGAATGATCCGATTTTCAGTAACACCTGCATATTCCCACAAGTTCTATAAATTAAAATTGAAATAGTCAAAAGTATAAATGTAGCCAACTTGAAATGTTTCAGTATGGGTCAGGCTTATTTTCTAAACTTTGACATTATATTAATTAATTAATGCTTTTATACAACATATAAAATTGTATACACATTCTTCATTTTCTTCTAAAAATAAATTTCAGATTATATACCTTGACGACTTTCATCCATAAAAACCAATGTCTAACATTTTTGGGCAGAACTGGTCATTTGTATAAATCCATAATGCCTGCTCATACAAAAACCAATCCAATTACTTGCAAATTACAAAAAACAAAACATGCACTTCATATGATCATAGATGTTCTTACCAACAAATGAACCGACTTACCTTGTGATAGTATGTAATTGCATCCGTATAATTATCCTGTCAACATGGAGCCCACAAAATAAACACCAATCAGCCTGCCACAAATAAATTAAAAAAAATATACCTGGTAAAAACAATTTTAAAACATAACTTCTAATGATGTGAAGATAATGTGATGAAACTTACTTGCTCATGCCATCCGAGATAGCTTTTAAACTCCCACTCCGGCAACTCACATTGAACTCTAACAATTCCAAATAAAAAAGGAAAAGATCAGTTCAAAGCGTAAAAACCGACTCTCCAATCTACTAAACAATTCTAAAACACTTTCATTAGCAACACTTGCAATTATAGGCCACAAAGATCAGCATATTGCTTTCCAATTGGTCCAGTTATTGCAGAACTGTACAAAAAGATTGTATACAAACGTTCCGAACTTAGTACGATACTAACCTATATATTTGACATAAACAACTAAAGAGGTTGTAAATATTTATATCCACTTGAACACATTATAAGAGTGTTCATAAACCGTTGAAACTGAACGGTTTGAGATTTAAACGGCTTAGTTCACTCGGGCCCGAAACAAAGGTCTCAGGCCCAGGAGTCAAACTCAAACTTGCTGAAACTTTAACCGCAGCTGATGACGATTCACCAGGTAACGGATGACGCATTAAACTTATCCATATCAAGGCACATAGAAATCAAATCTTCTTCAGTATCATCAGAAAACGAAGAGCCTTCAAACCCACCCACCACACCAAGATCACTATCGAAGTTAATATCATCAAGTAGGGTCAGAATTTCTGAATGAGTGCGTCGATGAACCAAATTCCTATGCGAGTTATTGAGCGTTTGGCTAACGTCATGATTAAATTCTGACTATTTTATAGCTATATTTAATCGATATTTATATTTAAAAAATAAAAGATAACTGAAATCCCGCTATTTATGGTTACATACCTTGTAGTGACCTTCGACCTATACGCTACGCTATTCGCTATAGCGACCATAACGACCACTATTGACAACCTTGTGAAAGAGAATCTTGATAAATAGAATTACGTCCCATGGTTTTCATTCGATAATTAAATCAGAGCAGCTATCCGAGCTAAAATCTAAAGAGAATCTTGAACCTAAATGATGCCACCTAAATGACAGCCCATATAGAGTATGGAGGCCAATTCCATATTTACAAAATCTCAATTCCATAAGGGCATCCCAAATATATCTTCCCTTGTAATTTTGAGTTTTTATCTTATATGGCAACATATAAGATATGTCTCAAACTAAAAGTATTAGTGTGGCTAAGATTTGTACCTAATTCGAATTTTCGAATTCAAAGTTGTCACTGAATTCCAGTTTCTTCGAGTTCAGAATAAAATACACAGAGACACCATCAAAATTTTTTTTGTAGTAAAAGACGGTGAATTACCTGCTCATATCGGCTTCCAAAAATCTTGACGTTCATTAGTGACTTTCGGACCAGTGTATTCCTAATATCAGTTCAAAAAAAAATTACTCCACGACTCCAAGAAAACAATAATTTAATTCTAATTCAAAATTAAACAAATCATAAACTCAGACCTTCAAAGTTGATAAAAATTCTTCAACTTTCCAAACCATAAACAACAAGTTTTACTCATTCAGAGTTTGTATACATGAAAACCTAAATATTATGATAATGGGTCAAAATGGGTACTTTTGATACGGGTAAAATGACAGATCAACAAACACTTTTTATTGCTTTCTTTTATAAACGATTAAAGTTTTCAACTGAATCACATAACCACAATAGTCTTAAACATTCTTTTAAAGAAAATAAATGTAGAAAGTTTTTTGCGTATACTTTTATTTTTTTTTTGACCAACCAACAGACAAAACATTATTACCTATTTACCTTTGGACAGTTAATCATTGGGGTTACCAGGGTGCTCCAGTTAAATGAATCTTTTGGTGTGTAGTTATCCTAGTATTTGATAAAATAATATAACATCTGGTAGCTTCCACTATATTGATATCCAGAGGGTCACGCCACAGGTCATCTTCTCCGCAAAACCTTATAATTCATCGTTCGTCAATATTGCAGTCTATCTTCTTTGCAATGAAAGCTCATTTTTTTTCTCTAAGCACAATGTAAGAAACAATAATCTGAGTAAAAATATCCCCATTCTGTTTTTTATCCCAGTTACTCTCGTTCATGTTTTTTGTTCAACTCAGTTAGACCCGTTCAACCTTTTTTACCTATTTCAATATGCCTAGTTAGACCCATTCATCCCTTTTAGCTTTACCCAAATTCACCCATAACACTTTATTAAAAGTCCAAATTGACCCTCGTATAACAACCATTGGGTCAGAATTGCAATTCATATTACCAGTGACCACTTAAAACTTATTGTGTCTACAATCTTAAAACAATAAACAAAGAAAATTACCAGTGATCTATTGCTGTAACAACTCAGATGTAAGCTGCTTCAAGAAAACAACCTTTTTCCCCTTGAACCTCCTAGCCAATATAATTATTTTCCATAAAAAACAAATCCATAACAGAACTGCCAAATGGTTTGATATAAAAACACCAAAACAAAACCACCAAAACCGAGTACCTTGACGTCAAATCTGCTTCTTAACGATTGGCCTTGGTAACCCTCTCAATCTCATCCTTCTTCTTAATAGCATAGCTTCACAAAAAGAAAAAAATCAAGCAATCACCAAATCAGTAAAAATAAAAAATAAATATAACCGCAAAAATTATTTTATAAAAAGGTACCTGTTTGCATAAAGCACCAGCTTACAATAGAGCATATTTAACAAAACTCCTTTATAAAAGGATTGAGTAATAAATGGACCCATCAGATTTTAAATGGTTGAAGATATGAAATCCTCTCTTTGATTGTTTCATCTGATTGTCTATGCTTTCCTTCAAGATCGAACAACGAACGTTCAGTTTCTTGGAGCATTACCTAAAGGCAGAAGAGGTATGCTTCTTAATGTTAGGAAAATGGAAACATAATGCTAAGCTTTAAAAAAGATAAAGAAAACATTAAACATACACACAACATATGTCACACCCCCATAATACCACCTAGGGAGTGTCCCTGTTAGGCGTGTGACGTACCAATAACGAGCCACTAATTACTTGGAACCCATACAAGTTTCAAAATAAAGTTCTCAATCATTAATAACATCAACAAGTTTATACAAAAACCAATATGTTCAGCGGAAGCAAATAATAAACCAAAGTTAAACTGTTTAAAACCAAAGTATAGTATCAAGAATTCAATCACATCAATCTCTCCAATCGACCCATGATCACTTCTGCTACTCCAGACAGCAAGTATCTAAATCCATGAAACCTAGCGACCTGCGAGCATGCAACAAGTGTATCAGACAAAGCTGGCGAGTTCACAGTTTATGAAAAACGTTTGTTACCAATAGTTTATTCCTGTTCATTAACGAAAACAAAAGTAATATTGATAATATCTCGATACTGAACAAGACGGCTCCTGATATATGTTTTGCCCGTTCCCTAGTGCTCCTATCAAAGCACTGGGCCCGACTGGGTCATTAGTTCACAACCGTCCTCCCCGGTACGGTGTGAGGGTGCCAAACCTAAGTAGCGCTACCAACTAATACCCCGTTACCTCCCCGGTAACAAAAGATGGGACTTAAGAATGATAGAATGAGAATATTATCCAATATATACCAGTTTTTACCCAAAAGACTTATCCCTCCCCGGGGATACCCACTGACTGTCCCAACCACCGGGACGCATGCTCAAAAGTAGTGAACTCACCTTGGGTTTGCTCGGTAAGATTAATTTACTTGTTTATCGTTGGACACCCACACCCTAATATGGTTCCAATGACAGTTAGCCTCGCTTACGCATAAACCACATATTCTTTGTACAAATTCCACAAGTGGTAAACAAGTATGGCACGTATTATCACATAAGTTACAACGAGCATTTGTGCCATAAGTATTCTCACGTTACAGGATCATATATCACAATAACACATAGTAACAGCCCAATCTTCGTTCAATTGAATACGTATATATAATGACAACAATTCGTAATACTCTATAATCTTTTGGTTATAACAGTCTTGTATCCAAACCGTATATGACCCAACATAAACTTATTGCTTTCACTTCGTTCGCGTAGCCCAGTTGCTGAACGAGGCCCAATCCACAATATGTATTATTATTATAACTCATTAGCCCAATTATACTAAACCAATTTATCTAATTGAATTACATGTGAACACATAGGCCAAGCAATATTCAACAACATTCATATTGTTAGTATTAAACTACCCAGCCCAACTGTGCATTTCCTATGTTACCCGTACCCTATACCCGGCCCAACAACATAAGGCCCAAATATACATCCCAAATACAATGAATGGTCTGCTACAACTCGCTAAGTGGCAAGGCCCAATGGTCTTTGGTCCAATCAAAGGTGTGTGTGCGATGAGCTATAGATGTGCGGCCCACTGTGCTTACTCAAAATTGAATATGAATTAAATGGAATCAAGATAATGGCCAAAACCAATTGATAGCTTATTGGACCTTTAAACTTTTGTCATATAATCTTGAGAGAACTATCATTTGAGTAGACCCACCCTCATATGATACTGACAACCATTTAAGTGTTGTAGAATATTTCCAAACAACTTTATTTAATATGCATACATAAACAGACAATCATCAACCATTCTAATTCATCAATCATCATTCCAATCACTTAACCAATATCAATACATAACCTACAAACCCTATTGCATATACATTCAATGTAATCGATTTACTATCATCCACAGTCCCTAAGTTTTGTGTTATTTCCATAACATATCTAATCAAATATGGTTCCCTAGGAAATCTCGGATTAATTAGAATCTAGTAAGCATTGCACATAATATAACATATCATGGTTCAAATAACAGTATTCATGATTATAACTATTCATCATGGATCTTGTTACCACACATACACATCGAACACACACATACATCATGTACCAATGTAAACAATAATCATAATATGTGTCAATATTATAACCATGCATGACAAGGAAATCTTATTCGAAACATAGGCAGACCAAACTAACCGAATTATTGGATCCAAAAGAAAGATGCCTCGAGGGGGGGGGGGGTTATCTTCGTCTGCCGTTGCCAATCAAGGGGTGTTTAGGGTTTGTGTTTGTGTGCATTACCAGTTACGTACACATGAATATATGGATAAAGGATTTGGGCCGGTAGTCTAATAACAAAACCAAGGTTTGGGCCGGTTCTATTCACTGAACAAAATAGTAAATTGGGTCAAGATATAAAAATGCGGACTTATGTTATGAGGGGCACACGCGAGTTCTACGTATATGATCCGGCCCTGATTCGCTTACAAGGCCCACTAACTAAGACCCACTTCCTAATCCCGTTTTACTACGCCCGTACACGCATACGATCTAAGCAGTCGGGTACATAAGACCCATTGAACGATTTCAAGTATACAACTTGTACACATAGCATTTAACGACACACACGGGCAACTTAATAAATCTTGTATGATCGTGTAATAAAAGCAATTAGTTGTAGAGACACACGTCAAGGGTTGTAGAATTTAAGCAATGCTAACCTTGGAAATATGGGTTGTCACATCATCCCCTACTTGAAAGGAATTTCGTCCCGAAATTTGACAAGTAAGCACGAAAGAATGAGAAATCAAGGTTGCTGCGGATTTTGCTCGGGTGCCACATCATCCCCAACTTGAAGAGGAATTTCGTCCTGAAATTTACCAGCTTTACCAGATTTAGACTTGTCTTTGGGGAAAAGTTGAGGATATTTAAGCTTCATCTGATCCTCACGCTCCCACGTGAACTCCGGTCCACGCCTTGAGTTCCAACGAACCCTCACAATCGGGATACGACTATGTTTACGTACCTTGACCTCCCGGTCCATGATTTCAATAGGTTCCTTGACAAACTGCAACTTGTCGTCAATCTTGAGCTCTTTAAATGGCACAACCAGTGTCTCATCAGACAGACACTTCTTCAGCTGTGAGACATGGAAGACATCGTGAACATTACCCAACTCAGCAGGTAACTCAAGCTTGTAAGCGACTTTACCGATCCGCTCCAGAATTGTAAATGGTCCAACGTAACGTGGGTTAAGCTTGCCACGCTTCCCGAAGTGTACAACACCCTTCCACGGCGAAACTTTCAACATAACACGATCACCCACGACAAACTCTAACGGTTTCCTACGCTTGTCAGCGTAGCTTTTCTGACGATCACGTGCCGCTGCCATACGATTCCTGATCTGAACAATCATTTCTGACGTTTCAAGCACGAGCTCAGGGCCTGTGATCTGACTGTCACCCACTTCAGCCCAACAGAGAGGAGAACGGCATTTCCGCCCGTACAATGCTTCGAACAGAGCTGCCTGAATACTAGTGTGGTAGCTATTGTTGTAGGAGAACTCTATCAACGGCAAGTGTTTCTCCCATCCTTTCCCAAAATCAATCACACATGCCCGCAGCATGTCTTCAAGCGTCTGAATGGTGCGCTCACTCTGACCATCCGTCTGTGGGTGATAAGCAGTGCTCATATCGAGATGTGAACTGAACGACTTATGCATAGACTGCCATAGTTCAGAAGTGAAACGCGAATCTCGATCTGAGATGATAGAAGTTGGCACCCCGTGCCTAGAAACCACCTCCTTAAGATAAACTGCTGCAAGCTGGGAAAACTTATCTGTTTCCTTGATTGCCAGAAAATGCGCTAACTTCGTAAGATGGTCAACAATCAACCATATAGTATCGTTCCCAGCCTGAGTCCTCGGTAACCCTGTAACGAAATCCATGGCGATCTGCTCCTATTTCCACGTGGGTATCTCTGGCTGCTGAAGTAGACCCGAGGGTTTCTGATGCTCTGCTTTGACTTTAGCACAAGTCAAACACTTACTCATGTACGTCGCAATGTGAGCCTTCATCTTTGGCCACCAATACATAACCCTGAGATCCTGATACATCTTATCTGAGCCTGGGTGAACCGAATACCGAGACTTGTGCGCTTCATCCATCACAAGCTCTCGAAGATTACCATACAATGGAACCCATACCCGCTCCATGAAATAATGAATGCCATCAGATCTCACCACAAGTCGCTTTTCCATGCCCCGCAGATACTCAGCCTCGATGTTCTCTTCTTTGAATGCCTCAATCTGAGCAGAATGAATCTGTGCAGGTAAACCAGAGTGAATAGTAAGCTGTAGAGCGCGAACACGTTTAGGTTTCGTCTCCTTTCGGCTAAGTGCATCAGCCACAACATTGGCTTTCCCCGGATGATACTTGATGGCACACTCATAATCGTTCAGAAGCTCTATCCAACGACGCTGCCGCATATTCAATTCCTTCTGGTCGAAGATGTGCTGGAGACTCCTGTGATCGGTGTAAATGGTGCACTTGGTACCGTACAAATAATGTCTCCAAATCTTCAATGCAAATACCACGGCCCCTAACTCCAAGTCGTGAGTCGTGTAATTACTCTCATGTACCTTCAACTGACGAGAAGCATAAGCTATCACCTTCTCGCGTTGCATCAACACGCAACCGAGACCCTGAATCGAAGCATCACAGTAAACCACAAAATCTTCGGTACCCTCTGGTAAAGACAAGATCGGTGCGCTGCATAGTTTCTGCTTCAAGAGCTGAAAAGCATCCTCCTGTTTCGTTCCCCAAGAGTAAGCAACGTTCTTCTGTGTCAAGGAGGTAAGAGGTTGAGCAATCTTCGAGAAATCCTGAATAAACCGACGGTAGTACCCTGCAAGACCCAGGAATTGTCGCACTTCCGAAGGATTCTTCGGTGCCGCCCAATTCCTAATAGCATCAATCTTAGCGGGATCCACATGTATCCCCATCTCGTTGACGATATGCCCAAGAAAATGTACTTCTCGAATCCAGAAATCACACTTTGAAAACTTTGCGTACAGCTGCTCCTTCCTCAAGAGCTCCAATATAAGACGTAAATGCCGCTTGTGGTCCTCCTTGCTCTTGGAGAAAATTAAGATGTCGTCGATGAAAACAATAAAGAAATCATCAAGATACGGCTTGCACACGCGGTTCATGAGATCCATGAAGACCGCCGGTGCGTTGGTCAATCCAAACGGCATCACCAAAAACTCATAGTGGCCATATCGCGTCCGAAAAGCCGTTCTGGGAACATCCTCCTCTCTAACTCGTACCTGATGATAACCCGACCTTAAGTCAATCTTGGAATAAAAACTTGACCCTTCAGCTGGTCAAACAGGTCGTCGATACGTGGCAAAGGATAACGGTTCTTGACTGTCACCTTGTTGAGCTCGCGATAATCTATACACATCCGAAAGGATCCATCCTTCTTATTTACAAACAGTACTGGGGCTCCCCAAGGTGAAGAGCTAGGTCGGATAAAACCCCTATCCAACAGCTCTTGGAGTTGGTTTGACAACTCCTGTAGCTCCCCAGGCGCAAGGCGATAAGGAGCATGAGCAATCGGGGCTGCTCCTGGCGCAAGCTCAATCTGAAATTCCACCTGACGGTGTGGAGGTAAACCAGGGAGTTCTTCAGGAAACACATCAGGAAACTCATGAACTACTGGAAAATCCTCGATCTTCCTCACATCAGATTGCGAATCAGTAACAAGGTCTAAAATAGCAGGATAGCCCTTACGCAGACACTTCTGAGCCTTCATTTCCGAAATAATGCTAACCGTGGCTCCACTACGATGACCCTGAACCGATAGAGATTCTCCACTAGGGAGAGGAACACGCACGATTTTCTCCTTGCAGAGAATTTCCGCCTGATACTTGGACAACCAGTCCATACCGATAACCACATCGAAGCTTCCAAGAGTAACAGGGAGTAAGTCAATGTCGAACACCTGACCCATGAGGTCGAGTTTACACCCAACAAGAATGTGCGAAACCTCAATTGTCTTACCATCAGCTATCTCTACTATGTGTTTAGTTACAAGTGGTGTAGGACTCAACCCTAATCGACGACTGAATCCCAAAGATACATAACTCCGATCAGCACCAGAGTCAAATAAAATAGAAGCAATTATACCATTTACTGAAAACGTACCGGTCACTACGTTGCCGTCATTCCGAGCCTCCCCAGCTCCAATAGTAAACACGCGCCCACGCGCACCGTTTCCCCCATTGTTCCCATTATTGTTATTCCCATTATTATTACCACCAACATTCTGACTCAGTTGAGGACAGTCTCGCTTGATGTGACCCTCGGCTCCACATTGAAAACAACCCTTACGATTACCATGATTCTGCTGAGGTTGCTGTCTACCCTGCTGCTATGACGGCTGCTGCGGGTTCGGGAGTGAAACCCTACAATCTCTGGCCATGTGCCCTGCTCTGTTGCACCTGTGACATATCCGAGTACACTACCCCCGATGATGATAGTTGCACTTACTGCACTTTGGTAGTTTTCCCGCATAAGAACCCTGACCTGAACTGTTACCCTGATTCTGATTCATTGAAGACGACTGGCTGAAACTACGATTGCTGCCAGTGTCCGGCCTTTTCTGTGACTGCACTGAATTGGACGCCTTGTCCACATCGTTCCACTTGCGCTTGTTGTTAGTGGCGGGAGTAGTAGCTGTAGTAGCGGTAACACTAGTAGTAGCAGAAACACGTGGTGGCAGTGAACCACTCTCCACCTCCTGATCGGTGATCTTATGAGCCAAACGGACAATCTGTGTCAAGTTGTTGAGGTTTGCTGCAGTAACCAAACCCTTCACTCGTGGAGGTAGTCCCTTGATGAACAATTCAATTCTTCGAGTCGGAGGTCGGGACAAATTCGGGCACAAGACAGCCAACTCATTCGACCGCTTCACGTATGCTTCAATCTAAGATCCCACCATCTTCAGATCATAATACTCGTTCTCTAATTTCTGTATCTCATCACGAGGACAATACTCCTCCCTCATCAACTCCTTAAAGTCGTCCCAAGTAGTGGTGTTCGCCGCCTCGATGCCTAACAGTTGAACCTGGGCATTCCACCATGTCAGGGCACCATCCTCGAGTGTGCCCGTAGCATACTTCACTCTGTCCCTTGCAGGACAGTTACACATCGCGAATACTGACTCTGCCTTCTCAAACCAACGCAGGAGTCCTACAGCTCCTTCAGTCCCACTGAAGGTCTGCGGCTTACAATCCATAAAGGTTTTGAACGTGCAAACAGGTGGATGGTGCGGATTCTGTTGCACCTATTGACCTATTAACGAAAGAACATATAACAAACAAGTAAGACTCAGGCATGCGACACAAGGATAAAGAGTGTTTGGTACACATCGTACCAGCCTGATAAGCCGCTAGGGCTTCAGCCAAGCGAGTGTTAATTAGATTGGTTAGCTCAGCTTGAGTCATAGCAATATGGCCACGTCCACCTCCGCGGCCTCCACCACGTCCACCACATCCACTCATGACTCTATATATAAGAAAAGGAAGGATTTAAAATGCAAGTTCAAGTAGGAGTCAAGCATTACTATGATCTCCACAGGTTTCTGAGTTCTAACATGATATCAACTAATAGAGTGGAACCCTTTTCACACTTGTCAAGTTTCACTGGGGCTCACATGCACCCCACTTTATTATTATGTGTGCACCCAAAATAATAACCCAGTTTGCATGTTTATCTCAGTTTCTCCTAACTCGTGTTAAAAGGTTTCCCCGAATTCAAGCAACAAGACAAATGACATCATAACATGGATCATGAAAATTCAAGGAGTGTCACACATAACATGGGATGTTAACATATAAGTTCATACTGTTGTGCCAAGTGTGTATTCACGTGTGATGTTTTCTAATAGCAAATACTAGAGATACTGTGCAATAGTAAACAAGAGACGAACCTTGCAGTCTGGAGCTGAGTGTCATGGTCGATTTCAGATCTGTTCGGTTATAGTCTGGTTTTATAAAAACGTTTTAAAACCAAGTTCACTATAACCAGTGGCTCTGATGCCAAACTGTCACACCCCCATAATACCACCTAGGGAGTGTCCCTGTTAGGCGTGTGACGTACCAATAACGAGCCACTAATTACTTGGAACCCATACAAGTTTCAAAATAAAGTTCTCAATCATTAATACCATCAACAAGTTTATACAAAAACCAATATGTTCAGCGGAAGCAAATAATAAACCAAAGTTAAACTGTTTAAAACCAAAGTATAGTATCAAGAATTCAATCACATCAATCTCTCCAATCGACCCATGATCACTTCTGTTACTCCAGACAGCAAGTATCCAAATCTATGAAACCTAGCGACCTGCGAGCATGCAACAAGTGTATCAGACAAAGCTGGCGAGTTCACAGTTTATGAAAAACGTTTGTTACCAAGAGTTTATTCCATTTCATTAACGAAAACAAAAGTAATATTGATAATATCTCGATACTGAACAAGACGGCTCCTGATATATGTTTTGCCCGTTCCCCAGTGCTCCTATCAAAGCACTGGGCCCGACTGGGTCATTAGTTCACAACCATCCTCCCTGGTACGGTGTGAGGGTGCCAAACCTAAGTAGCGCTACCAACTAATACCCCGTTACCTCCCCGGTAACAAAAGATGGGACTTAAGAATGATAGAATGAGAATATTATCCAATATATACCAGTTTTTACCCAAAAGACTTATCCCTCCCCGGGATACCCACTGACTGTCCCAACCACCGGGACGCATGCTCAAAAGTAGTGAACTCACCTTGGGTTTGCTCGGTAAGATTAATTTACTTGTTTATCGTTGGACACCCACACCCTAATATGGTTCCAATGGCAGTTAGTCTCGCTTACGCATAAACCACATATTCTTTGTACAAATTCCACAAGTGGTAAACAAGTATGGCACGTATTATCACATAAGTTACAACGAGCATTCGTGCCATAAGTATTCTCACTTTATAGGATCATATATCAGAATAACACATAGTAACAGCCCAATCTTCGTTCAATTGAATATGTATATATAATGACAACAATTCGTAATACTCTATAATCTTTTGGTTATAACAGTCTTGTATCCAAACCGTATACGATCCAACATAAACTTATTGCTTTCACATCGTTCGTGTAGCCCAGTTGCTGAACGAGGCCCAATCCACAATATTTATATTTATATTATTATTATAACTCATTAGCCCAATTATACTAAACCAGTTTATCTAATTGAATTACATGTGAACACATAGGCCAAGCAATATTCAACAGCATTCATATTGATAGTATTAAACTACCCAGCCCAACTGTGCATTTCCTATGTTACCCGTACCCTATACCCGGCCCAACAACATAAGGCCCAAATATACATCCCAAATACAATGAATGGTCTGCTACAACTCGCTAGGTGGCAAGGCCCAATGGTCTTTGGTCCAATCAAAGGTGTGTGTGCGATGAGCTATAGATGTGCGGCCCACTGTGCTTACTCGAAATTGAATATGAATTAAATGGGATCAAGATAATGGCCGACACCAATTGATAGCTTATTGGACCTTTAAACTTTTGTCATATAATCTTGAGAGAACTATCATTTGAGTAGACCCACCCTCATGTGATACTGACAACCATTTAAGTGTTGTAGAATATTTCCAAACAACTTTATTCAATATGCATACATAAACAGACAATCATCAACCATTCTAATTCATCAATCATCATTCCAATCACTTAACCAATATCAATACATAACCTACAAACCCTATTGCATATACATTCAATGTAATCGATTTACTATCATCCACAGTCCCTAAGTTTTGTGTTATTTCCATAACATATCTAATCAAATATGGTTCCCTAAGAAATCTCAGATTAATTAGAATCTAGTAAGCATTGCACATAATATAACATATCATGGTTCAAATAACAGTAGTCATGATTATAACTATTCATCATGGATCTTGTTACCACACATACACATCGAACACACACATACATCATGTACCAACGTAAACAATAATCATAATATGTGTTAATATTATAACCTTGCATGACAAGGAAATCTGATTCGAAACATAGGCAGACCAAACTAACTGAATTATTGGATCCAACAGAAGGATGCCTCGAGGGGGGGGGGGGGGTTGTCTTCGTCTGCCGTTGCCAATCAAGGGGTGTTTAGGGTTTGTGTTTGTGTGCATTACCAGTTACGTACACATGAATATATGGATAAAGGATTTGGGCCGGTAGTCTAATAACAAAACCAAGGTTTGGGCCGGTTCTATTCACTGAACACAACAGTGAATTGGGTCAAGATATAAAAATGCGGACTTATGTTATGAGGGACACACGCGAGTTCTATGTATATGATCCGGCCCTAATTTGCTTACAAGGCCCACTAACTAAGACCCACTTCCTAATCCCGTTTTACTACGCCCGTACACATATACGATCAAAGCAGTCGAGTACATAAGACCCATTGAACGATTTCAAGTATACAACTTGCACACATAGCATTTAACGACACACACAGGCAACTTTATAAATCTTGTATGATCGTGTAATAAAAGCAATTAGTTGTAGAGACACACGTCAAGGGTTGTAGAATTTAAGCAATGCTAACCTTGGAAATACAGGTTGTCACATCATCCCCAACTTGAAAAGGAATTTCGTCCCGAAATTTGACAAGTAAGCACGAAAGAATGAGAAATCAAGGTTGCTGCGGATTTTGCTCGGGTGCCACAACATACCTCTATCTTCTCAATTAAATTTGCAGTGATTAACTACTGAAAGCTATAGAGTTCCTGTAGCTCCATATTTCGTACTATACACAGTGAGAAAACCAATATAAAAAACAAATTTAACCGAAAAAAACAAAAAATAGTGAAAATTTGATGACTTGATTATACCTTACCCCTAGATTCATTATCAAGTTCCATGTGGTCTGTTTTTCAGCCATTTCCTGCATTAAGTTGTCAAAAAAAAAAGTCACAAAATTTCAATAAAAATAAAGGGAATAACAATTTCAATCATGCTAACTGCAAGTTCATGAAAATTTATCTTTTTTTTTCCTCTTCCTCCTAAAGATATATGTCTTTGTGTATGTAAATTCCATTGATCTCTCGAGCAGCATATACCTCTGGTCAACCAACAGTTACAAACAATATACAGATTGGTAAACAAATGAAACGATTTCAAATAGATTCACAGAAAAAAAATATTAAACTTCTAATTTTAACCTGTGGAACCGATGAAGCGATCATACCTGTTGAAATCAAATGAAAAGAGCCAATGATTCATGGATGGATGAATGGTGAGAAGATAGAACACAGAGCTTAATCGAACCACTGAACAACAAAATCATAAAAAAAAACTTTCAAAAGAAAATTTGTTAGTCTTGAAGAAACATACCAAAAATCTATAACTGGAGGCGATGATCAATGGAGGACAACAGATTTGGGAGCGACAACACTTGTAAAGGTTTAAAAAGGAATGTTTAACGTTGAAACGAATTGGGATAAGCCAGATGGGTCAGATCACTCGTCATAGTATTCTAGATCTTCACTTTAGGTGGCAAAACCCAATTGTGATTGCTTATTTCACCACCATGTGTCCCCCATTTGTTTTGATTTATTAAATAGTATAGAGGTATAGATTAACAAACGAACATGAAAAATAAAAAATAAAAAACAAAACAGACAATGTGTGATACTTATCTAGTATTTTACCCGTTTTTTGTACGGTTTAACAATAACCCATGAATCACTTAAGAAGTGTGGGTTTCCCTTTGCCAAAATTTCTTTCACAGTCTCTGGAAGTATAAACGTAGCAAAACCAAACATCCTTCTTTTGCTGGTATCGGATCTTCACATCTTGAAACGGTCTAAACATAAATGAAATCATCAAAAACAATATTTCATCATTGAAACAAAGTTCTAAACCAATTACAAATACGAACATTACATATTAGCGTCAATTACCTGATGTAACCGGAACATCTTCTTAGAATAAATATGATACCAACATTTTAAATACAAAACCAAAATTGAGTTAACCACTTCCCGAACCTCTGGTTGTAGCTCAAGTGTTCCAAACATGGCTAAACATCCCATTGAATATCTCCAAAGGTCCTGCAAGTAACATATTTTTAGTGTTAAATTATCACCAAACTGGTTATTAGATAATCTTATAGTGTGACAATCAATCTTTTGTTTAAAAGTAGGTTATATAAACCAAATATTAAAAAAAAAAACTCTTTTTTAAAGCACTAAAGGTTTTGTTGGTACTAACCTCCAATCACGAGGTTCATGTTGACTTCCACTAATGTCTGAAGTCACAAGTGTTGCCTTGAGATATCTTGCCACTTTGCATCTGTAAAAATTTAAAATTTGAAGTTGAATCATGACCGGAACATGAGCATCTAGAAGTCGTTAGAGTTCAGTCATTCCTCCATTAGACTTAATATGTCATGGAAAACAAATAGCTCTGCTCTTACCATATCAAACAGAAAAAAAAAATCATGGAAAGGCCCGGTAAAATGAAAATTCTATCACCTGATAAAGATGCCGCGTCATTCGTCAAATTTCTCTGAGTTTTCTAGACAAAAAAGTACACATGGCTGAAAAATCGAAACAAAATTCTTTGAAAGACCAACGAAAAATAAAACCCACAAACTCAACATTATTTAAAATCAAGAAACCATAAAAACTAATACATAAAGAATTAGCGGATCAGTTGACATCAACAACAACATAGAAATCATACAACAAAGTTAGGGTTTTCTAATAGCAAGAAAAAAAATCACATACAGAGATGGAATCCAAGTTACCTATCAATGCAAAACTCTTGATAAAGAATTAGCAACTTCAATAAACACACAAATTACAACAATAAACGGGTTAAATCCGCATATCAAAAACAATTAGCGGATCCGTTGACATCAACAACATCATAGAAATCATACAACAAAATTAGGGTTTTCTAATAGCAACAAAAAAAATCAAATACAGAGGTGGAATCCAACTTACCGATGCTTGAATTTCGAAGTCTGATGATGAAGATAAAACAGAGCAGGCTTCTTCAGTCGTTGTTTGAAACATCCGATTAAAAGCAATAATTTGTATATAGGCCGTAGAATTGGAAACGGTTCCATAATTTCCTAAAAAAACTTCCGATAATTGATTAAGTTTTCAACCTACCATATATAATCCAAAGACACATTGAATGATGAAAGAGGCGGCCAAGAAAATTGAAGGAAAATAGAGAGAGAAGGAGAATGGCGCCTAAAACATAATTCTCTGGCCAAAGAGAATAGCCACATCAAAGTCAAATAGTTAACACTATTTTGCTTTACTATAAGAGATAGATATGGGAGGTTCATTTGAGAAGAAAAAATAATTGAGAAGAAAAAGAACAAAGGGTAAAACTGTAAAACTTCAAATACATTTTCCATCTTATTTATTATCTTTGACAAATTAATTAGTCATAAAGACTATCATCCTCTACCTTAAAAATTTTTGGCTACACACATCAAAATTTATTCTATACATTTCAAAAATTATCCTACACATATTGAAATGTATCCTACACATATCGAAATATATTATACACAACTCGTAATTTATCTTACACATCTCATAACTTATCCTACATTCTAAATTATTAATTTTTTAAATATATATATATATATATATATATATATATATATATAGAGAGAGAGAGAGAGAGAGAAAGTATAATGTACAAAACAGCTTAACCTACATTAACGTACGCGACCAAAATATAACGTGCGTAATTATGATCCATGCGTGATTATCACCAATTTTTGATCAACTGAACGTGCGTAATAATGTTCCCATGCGTGATTATCTTCCAAAATCTGATCCCATGCGTGATAAACTGCTCCCATGCGTGATTAGGGCTCCCATGCGTGATTACATCCCAGATCTGATGGTTACGGGCGTCGCGTACGTGAAGTAGGATAAGGCCTTTTGTATGTTAACCGCTCCCTATATATATATATATATATATATATATATATATATATTGAAAATAAGTTACAAACTTAATGTAGTTAATTAAAGAGGAAGACTACTAATTAATGATCTATTTAAGTTTACTAATATACCCTTGCAATAATATTAAATACAAATATTAAATGAAGCAAAATAAATCATTCTTATTGGTTAAAAATTCTTCTTTGTTCTTCTTACAAAAAAATTATTCTCATTTGAACTATCCACTATACATATATGTATAATTGACAACATACACATATGTATAGTTAAAAGATTAACAATATGCACATGTGCATAAATCCCAAAAAAAATTAAAAAAAACCTTAAAGAAAAACTCTGATTTTCCAAAAAAATATTGCATCTTTTTCACCTTTTTTTTTTTTTGCATTTTTTACTTAGGGAAAATGTGTGGTCCAGATTGTTTCTTAAGTTTCTCAAATAGGGTGGACTTCTCTTAGAATCCCTACCCTATATATATATATATATATATATATATATATATATATATATATATATATATATATATATATATAATGAGAGGGTAAAAAAGAAGTGGTTATATTATGTGGTTACTTAATCCCCTTGTATAAGCAATTTGTACAAGTGTTTATGTGTTTTTAGCAAGTAAAGTATTGGGTCTTCCCAAATAAATTGTGAAAGTTTAATGCCACGAAAGAGAGGACAGGAAAACAGTCATGATCTAATGAAGATTCCTCACCAGGGTCTATAAGTTATTGGGTTTGGGGCAAAATTAGTGATATCTATTGGAATTTTCGTGTAACTTTTAGAAAATAATTTTAGTCAATTTGTCAAAAAAACTGAACGCAGCGGAAACATGTATACGAGGTTCGGTTCTAAACCGTTTCCACCAGTGATCTCATTACAATCAAAATAGGTTATAGAAAAATTAAAGAATCTGACTACCAAGTAAGACACATTGGTTCAACGAACGATCTCGCTTGATGATTGTTGACCACGAAATTTGATTTGTTCGTCTGAAACGATTTCAAATGAAACCTTAATCTAAAGAAAATAAAGTTCGAAACTTTACGTTATGCGTAATAGAAGAAACAAAAGGGTTTGTTTTACTAGCCAATTAAACTTCACAAGCAATCTGCTCCTTCTCTTCCTTTTCTCTCTTCGACGGCCAAGTAAACAGCAAAAAATAAATATTTTTTACTTTCTGTTTCTTTTGTAGCTTTTGAAAGCATACAACCTTCCACAAACTAAAGTTCCGTATATGCTTCAACTAATTAAAGTTCCATATTATGCTTTTTTCGTTGATAGATATATTTGAGATTTATATGGAAGTTAATATATAAAAGATATACATATATATCTTTTATTTTAAATCAATTGTATTCTAAACACAACTCCTTCATAATTATCTCATAATTAAAACAATTATCCCTCTTTTTAATTATCTAGATAATTAACAATATATATATATATATATATATACACGATTTATTATAATTAACAAATTAATTATAATATTAAATCGGCTCTCCGTAATTATTCCAAATAATTACCCGTTTCTTTCATTACGCTCATTATTCGTGATCCGATGATTAACGATTTAAACACCGTAGCATGTTCGTTGCCCAAAGTGTAATTCTTTGGGTCGTACCTTGACGGTAACGTTGAATTTTAATCGACAATTGAACATTATATCCAACAATATCTTCATAATCAAACTTGTGGAGTTTGCTCGAGCACATACAACGATCGATCACTAGCAGAGAGGTCACAAGCATTCTAAATCATGGAATCATATAGATCAAATGAATGAATTAACACCCGATTGTAACCCTTTATCGACTAGGTATGGTAAAAAAATAGGTGATTTGTGAGACCTTGGCAAGGCTATAGTCAGCAAATTTAGTTCACAAGGAAAGGGTCAATGGTCTCAGAGACCAGTGAAGAAGTTTCCATGGGAGGAAATCCCTTATCGATTATGATCTAGTATGCGAGAGAGGCAAAATAAAATCTTTGTTATCTGAGGTCCAATTAAGAGTTCGTTAAATTTGGTTTGTCTAGTTCTTTCGTGACTTCAAGAGCACCACATAGTGATCCGGTTGCTAAGTCGTGAAGGTTGAGGTAGGGTTCATGCTAGGTCAAGATCAGCCACATGCATTTTCAAAAGAGAAATGAAGTCAAAGGAGGTATGTTACCTAAGCGCAAAGTGAAGCAAGACTTCACAAGAACTTTTCCTATCTGGTTTACATACCAAGGCATAAGGAATTTGTAGCATGTTTCCATGAAAGTTTCATACTGATTGATTGGAACTCATATAATATAGGAATGATGGGTGTTTCCATACCATTGAAGACTATTTGTCTTGATAAACGTCTTCAACTTAATGGTCTGGTTTGACAAGGACCCACTCGTTTTATAATATTCTATTTGCGAGACCTTCCACCCACCACCATCACCCCCTTCACCCACCACCATTATATAATGATGAAATGGGGTGATGGTGGTGTGTGGAGGTTGAGAATGAAGTTGGTGGTGGAGGGTCTCATAAATAAAATATTATATAAAGATTGGGTCCTAATAAGTTTCTATTTATTTATTTTTAATTTATTATCTTTAGCATTAAGGGTAATTTAGTCATTTCATACCAACTTAACTTAACTGAACTGACCAACGACAATCCACTCAGGGGATTATCCAAGTAATAAATGATCAAATCACAGAGAATATACATGTATGCTTGCCCTCAAGAAAATCTGTTTTTCACTTTCACGTGAGTCGAACGAAAAACACACTTCCCATTCTCGAGACATAAGTTGACGTCTAATGTCATACCTGGTTCATGATTCTTACAATTTTCAAAATATTTAGCGGTAAAGTGAATAATCACGTAAAAATGGTTACCTTAGATTAACCCACCCTTAAAACTAACAAATCATACACATCCCTCACAATGTTCGCTCCACTCGGTTTAGCAATCGGCTAATAGATGATGGATTAACACTTTTGAAGTAATCACTCAAACCGATTAGAATACGTACCCGCATAAGCTTGCAACCCAATCATTCTCCACCACTGAACACGACTGCAAAGCACAAGTCAAAAGGTCTTTAAGGGTTGTAGCGGGGCTAGGCTAAGGGTGTGGAAAAGGGTATTGTAAAGTTGCTAAGGTGATGAAAACTCAAATTTTATTACAAAACAACTACTCTAAACATGACTAACTACGAATCATCAAACTAGAAGGCAAAAATTCTTCGCCTTTTATTCCCAAACTACAAACACATCTTTTTCTGCTTTTTCACCACAATTTTCTCTTATTTATATTTTTCTGAATTTTCTATTTTTTTCACAATTTTACAAACGACTAATCCTAGATCGAATTTTCATTACACGGGTTAAAAATAAAAGGTTTAACAGTCGAAGGCTAAATGGGTTTGTCAAACTAAAGGTTTAGGCTCAAAGTTGGCGACTAAGGGATTGATTTCAGGTAAGGATAAGATAAATGGTGTAAAAGAAAAGGTTTACCTAATTCCTTAATCATTCTTGTTTTCGTATTCAGTCTATGGTCTCAAACGCATCAAAAGTTGCAAGTTCTACAATACATGACTAATGACACACTCAAACAAAGAAATATAGATATCTATGATGTATACAAGTGGCTCAAAACCTCATGTACAAAAGGGCATACCCTTTTGTTATTAATTCGAACAAAATATTAGTTTCTTAAGTGGATTATTCCCAAATAACCACCCGCTAAATACCCGTCATGTTATTAATTCGAACTTGACCATGACAAAAGACCAAATAGGTTGTGCCATCCCTCATTGACTTGGTTGCTTGTGCTTTTGTAGATTGCTCAAACAAAGACATTTTGAATTTTTTTTTAATTTTCCCCCATCCCCACACTTAAGGTCAACATTGTCCTCAATGTGTAGTATTTAAATGAAAAGGGTCAAAATCGAAAACCTTTTCCCCCCATTGTCCTTAATGTGTAGGAGTGAGAGCCTTTAAAACGCACAAGGGATGTGACACGAATAACCTTCCCCAACTTTCACCCCGGTCAATAATATACACAATACAATCCACTTTTTAACTAACTATTTGTTGGTGCATATTGTGTATGTCTGCCACTGTGTGAATAGCTAGATAGAGCGTGTGTTGAATATTGTATAGAATAGTGAAAAGTTGAACAAGGTTTTGATATTGTCATAGTCCATCCGGACGGATAGCGTCCATCCAGACGGATGGACATCATATTTGTCCAAACCCCATCCGAATAAGGTTATGCTTTGTAAAAGTCCATCCGGACGGATGGCCATAGGTTCATTCGGACAATAGGCTGTTACCTATAAATAGGGAGTTGGGGTTCCCATTTGGACATGCTTTTGGATCCCTGAGGGGACATGTTGTCCAACTGGTTTCGTGGTGTTGTAACATTGGATTATCAATGGAAACCAAATTATAAGTGAATGTTCGGTGTTGGTTCTATCTTCTACTCCATTCTTATCACCGAACAGAAAGGTTTGGTTGTATAAAAGTGATGGATTTCGCTAAGTAAACCAAACAGGTCAGAATGATAAGAATATTAAAGGCTTGGTTGCATAAAAGCGATGAATTTCGCTAAGTAAACCAAACGGGTCAAAATGATAAGAATATTAAAGGTTTGGTTGCATAAAAGCGATGGATTTCGCTAAGTTAGCCAAACGGGTCAAAATGAAGTCTTAATGCATACCAGAATGGTTGCATGAATAATGACTTCGATTTGATACCCGGATAATGGGTAGAATTGCAAATAATCGCGTAAACCGAGAAATGGGACGCGGATTATTAGTCAAAAGACTCGGTTGTGAGTTATGACTAAACGATGCATAATTCCGTATATGGGAATTGAGCTAAATAAGTTCAACTATTGTAGTTGAACGGGTTGAATGAACAAAACACATGTTGTATAACGAATGCATAAAACCCGTGAATAGAAACATTTATAGTTATGACGTTTATGTGAATTTGAATGTAAACAAATGAGTTTGTTTGATAAAACATGATGGGTCAAGTATTTTGTAAATAAATATAAAGCCGGGAGCTTATATATTAAGAATATTTTTAATCCGGATGTTAGATTTTGAGTCCAAATGAAAGAGGAACAAATTACATCATGTAGGAAGAAACGGGAGGTTAAATGGATAAACGAAATGAAACTTATGGTTGTTTTTGTATTAAGGGCAAAATTGGATTTAAAATCTGCATGTTAAACCGTAACTTACGGTTCAAGACCGTAAGCTATGGTCTGCAGCTTCTGTCTGACAATTATATACGGACCGTAAGCTATGGTCTGCGGACCATAACTTACGGCGGGATTGTCCAAGTTATTATTTTGTTTTCTTTGAGTTTCAGTTATAATCAAATCTTGTTTAAACCTTTCATAACTAACATTTAAGGTTGATTTAAATGTTATTAAGTCAATAATATGATGAAATTGGATGGATCAAGCTCGTTGAAGAACCGAACACATATAACGTCGAAAACTTCTGTGCTTGTTTACTTCTTTTGTTAATCTAGGTATTGTTAAATGTTAGAAGAACGTTTTGAATACTTTTAATGTCTAAATTAACTATGAATTGGAATTTTGTAATTGGCATTTTTGTATCTAAAATGCAAACATATATTAAAATTATATATGTAAATGGACCCGTGTCTTACAATATCCACCACAATAATATTACCATAAATATTATACGAATAAGAAAACTACCAGAAACGAGTGTCGCAATGTAAAGTATTGAGAAGCAATCTGGACCACACATTTTCCCTAAGTAAAAAATGCAAAAAAAAAAAAAGGTGAAAAAAATGCAAATTTTTTTTTTTGGAAAATCAGAGCTTTTTCTTTAAGGTTTTTAAAAAAAATTATATTTTGGGATTTATACACATGTGTATATTGTTAATCTTTTAACTATACATGTTTAAAATTGAAAAATAAGTGTTATAAACCCTAAACCCTAAAGCTAAACCTTAATGCTAAACCCTAAACCCTAAAGCTAAACTCTAATGCTAAACCCTAAATCTAAACCCTTAATGCTAAACCCTAATACAAACCCTAAAGCTAAAGCAACCCAAAAGCTAAACCCTAATGCTAAACCCTAAATATTATTGCTAAACCCTAATACTAAACCCTAAACCTAAACCCTAAATACTAATGCTAAAACCTAAACCTTAATGCTAAACCCTAAATACTAATGCTAAACTCTAAATAACACTTATTTTTCAATTTTAAGCATGTATATAAATATATGTATATTTGACAATATACACATATGTATAGTTAAAGATTAACAATATACACATGTGTATAAATCCAAAATAAAAAAAAAACAAAACCTTAAAGAAAAAGCTCTGATTTTTCCAAAAAATTTTTTTTTTGCGTTTTTTTACATTTTTTTTTTCATTTTTTGCTTAGGGAAAATGTGTGGTCCAGAATGCTTCTTAAGTTTCTCAATTAGCCTACTACTTCTCACATGATCCTTATCATATATATATATATATTTCATGTAATTAAGACAAACTAGTTAATAAAACCGTCGCCGCGTTGCGGCGAGTTTTTTTTGTTATTTAGTCTGTGCTTATATGTGTTTGAAATCACTACGAGCGCGTTGCACACGAAATCGCTGACAAGAATAAAAAGAAAATGTAGAAAAAAACCATAAAAAATAACCGAAAGAAAATCAACTAAAAAGTTGTATGGTAATGATGTTGTTCGGTAGAAACCCGTAGTCAGAGATGAGCAAATAGTAATGACGTTTGGTACCAGTTCGGTACTGACGTTTGGCGTTCCTGGTACGGTTCGCTACCGGTTTTTACCTTTATATACTGATACCGTAACTGGTATTTTCGGTACCAATACCGATTCGGTATCAGTTGGCACCGAGCTCATCCCTACCTCTGAAACTAAAAAAAATTGTACGATACCGTTGTTGTTCGTACGGTACCCGTGATCAGGGATGGCAAATGGTATTGGGTAGCAGTACCAAATTTCTCAAACTATAAGATTATCAAACTCAATCCGGTACCGACTTTTGGCGTTTTATGTACCAGGCTAGTACTGGTTTTTACCTTCATGTAACGATAACGAACCGGTATTTTGATATAGGTACCGATTAACACCAAGCTTATCAAACTTAAAAAGTAAAGAAGATAACAATTATAATAGTATTAAAATAATAAAAGTATAAAAAAATTGTATCCTATTCATTAGATTCATTTATTAATATATAGGAGAATTTATTGTTGAATACATTCATTTATTAATATTTAGGAGAATTAGTATATTGTATTTTCATAGGTCATAACATCTCATATTATATACAATATTTTATGTAGAACTCATTTTCATACACGTGTAATGCCAAAAAGTTAGGAATAGATAATTGTTAAATTTGAAAGCTACTGAACTACTATTAAAGAGAATAGTTATGGAACTCATTTTCATACACATGTGTAATATCCCAAAACAGGAACAAATAAATGTTGAAAGGGTAGAAGATGGGCGTGGGTTATTCTTTGGGAGAAACTTGAATTCAAATTTATGATGAGGTTGTTTCAGATCGCAAGATTGTAGGGCAGTTACATTTTTTTTAACGGTAAATTTGGATCACCGACGGACCACTGGAGTATCATCATGTCACCAGCGGAACCACCCGATCATATCCATCTCCACTAGGCATAATGCTTATACACCAATTCAGGAGGAAACCCAATAAATATGGGAAAACCCGTTTTGAGAATCGAACCGAGTACCTGTTGGTTCCAAAGTTTTATCCCACCCCCAAGATGCCACTAGGCTATAAAGCCATGGGTAAAACATGTTTAAAGTAGGGCAGTTACATATATTTTCGAAACTGCTTCTTGAAAAATCAAAATCAATTTTTGATTAAATTTAAATAACAAATTATGTTCACATGGCTAATGACAATCCTACCCTTATAATTTTTAAAGTGGATCAAGGGCTAAGAAGAGTTCGTTTTATTCACAAATAGGATAACCTAACCCTATATATATATAGGGTAAGGTTCATGCGATAACCATCTTTATTGTGAGAACCGCGAGAACCAATGTGAACACAACCTAAAATAGCTAAAAAAAAACCTAAACCCCCCCCCCCCCCCCCCCAAAAAGAAAAACCTAAACCCCCCTCCCCCACCCCCAAAAACCTAAACCCCCCCCCACCCCCAAGCTAAAAACTAAACCCCCAAAAAACCTAAAAAAATCTAAAAAATTTGTTTTTTTTTAATATTTTTTATGTTAAAATCGCTACTTTTAGTAGGCAAAAAAACATTTTTTTTAAATTTAAAAAAAAAATTTGGCTACTAAAATTAGCGATTTTTTTATAAAAAATATTAAAAAAAATTGTGTGTTTTTTAGCTATTTTTAGTCATTTTTGGTTGTGTTCACATTGGTTCTCGCGGTTCTCGCAATAAAGGGTGTTCCTAACGGATCTTTGTCCTATATATATATATATATATATATATATATATATATATATATATATATATATATACTAGTCGTTTACCCGCGTGATGCGGCGGGAAACATATCACTTAGGTTGGTGAGTTTAGGGCTATGTGCGGGGCAGTTCGATTTTGTGCCATAGCCAAATCCATACAGAAGCAGACGACCCCATCATCGGATGAAATATACACAAGCACTCAGATGCTTATTTTGAGTGCCCCTAGCCAGCAACTTAGATGTTGCTACATTTAGGTGCTGTTTGTTTTCTCCGGGAAAAGGTCTGCAGTCTGCGGACCACATCTGCAGGCATATGTAGGAGAAGAGGTGGACCAAATGTCTGCAGTCTGCAAGGAGAAGAGAGTTTGTTTTTTTATATATAAAAACCTCTTTTCACATTAAACACACACAACACAGAGAACATCTCTCTCTCCCTGCCTCCCTCTACCACCACAACCACAACCACCGTCCACCTCCACCACCACAACCAACCACCACCACTTCAGCCACCACCCACCTCGTCGCAGCCACCACCACCCCGTCGCAACCACCACCACCACCACCTAACACTCACCACCACAATCTCACTTCCACCTCCTCCACCGAACACCCACTGCCACCACCGTCACCGGAAACCCACCAACACCACCACCACCACCACCGTGAAGATGGCTCAGCTTCTCTCTCTCGTTCTTGTCGCCGCTGCCAAACGAAGAGGGGGTTGCAGGTGACGTGGGGGTATGGGGGTTTCGTCGAGAGAAGAAAGGAGGTGGAGTGGTGGGGGGCTCGCCGGAGAAGAATGGGAGCCGGCAACCGGCTCTGGTCACCGAACAGAGAGAGAAAAGAGGAGAAGCAAGGGGGTGCGGCTGGTTAGGTCTCTGAGTAGGGTTTCCACAAGATGAGGGAGAAGAGTGAAAGATCTGGTGTGGTGGCGGAGCAGGGGTGGGCGGCGGATGAGGTGGTGTCGGGGGTGGAGGTGGTGGCAGGTGGTGTCGGGGGTGGAGGTGGTGGCGGAGCAGGGGTGGGCGGCGAATTGTTGATGCAGGTCTGTGTTTTGGCAAAGAGAAGAAGTTGGAAGAGGTTGGGACATGTCTGCTTGGGGAAGAGGTGGGGAAGACCTTTTTGGTGAGAAGTGCTTCCGGAAAACAAACAAGTTGCAGACATCAAACGTCTGCGCGCGTCTGCGCGACGCAGACATAAGTGGCCAGAAGCCCTTCTGGCCAAAAAACAAACACCACCTTATTCTTCTTTTTGAATTTAAACAAGATGAAATTGTGAAGATTGACACAGATCTTATCAATGTTCGGCTGTCATCCCTATTTTTACTAAGTCTGCCTTTCTCATAAGTCTTAAATGTCTTAATTAAATAACAATATACGATTAAAATTATTAACTTTAAAAAAAATTAAACTAAAACATCTTCTCATCAGAATAACACGTCTACAGTTTACTCTTAAAAATATTCTTATCAACATTAAAACATCTTCAATGAACAAAGAAATGATGGTTTCAGGAATCAAACCAAATAAATTTATTTGGAGAAAATGTCTAAAAACCAAAGAGACATGATAGCTCTATTGAAGAGTTAATTAGATATGGCAGATCCACTGAGCAAGAGTGAGTGCTTCGGGTTTAGGAGACAGCTTAGGGGCGACTGGCGGGCTCAAGCAAGAAGGGGATATAGCCATGGCAACCCTCTGAACCGAGTTGATCACACTACGAACGTACTGTCGAGCCATGGTTGCCACACTATCGGCTAGATTGTTCTCAAACGGGAACTGGAACGCGATGGTCAAGACCGATCTCATGCTATCTGATGGACCGTGGTTTGTTGACTGGCCTACCTCGAGACTTAAAGCAAAGGGTGCGGTGTGTTGTTCCTATCGCATCCTTCGGGTCACCCTGGTCAGAAGATGTTCTGGTCAACAAAAGTCAAGAAAACTTTAAAGGGCTTTAGAGAAAACATGAACTCAACTGATTTAGGATCCAAAGGAATGATTCGGAAACCAGATGGTATAAGAGGCGCGTCATCTGGAAACATCTCATCAGTTGGAGCAAAAACATGTTCCGAACAAGCTCCCACTGCATTCTCATCGATTCCGCAGCATAACTACAGAAAATAATTACACTATTGAGTAACCATACTATTACTCTAACAATTTAAATATTTGAGCAGATTGATTTAGGAGGCTGCATGCATTAAAAAATACACTTAGGTCGACTTTTCAACCTGTTTGGCCAGTTCCACTTTTAGCTAATTTTATTTTCACCCATGTGAGATATTCGACCCGCTAATAAGTAAACGAGTCAAAATTGCAACCTTGTCTAGTTTTAATGAATTTAAAAGAAGCTGATTAAGCACATGTAAGAGATTAATGTCCCTCGACACAAAAGGATCTTCTTGACCAACTGCATGACCTTCGAGTCTAATAACTTCAAGCATATGTACATAGATCAATTAAACTCAACATTTGGGTGTCTCATATGACAATTTCACCAAATTTATATAAAGGGTTATTTAGATTACAAAGTATTCCATAAATTAAGAAAATGGTTAAGATGTGCAAAAAGGTACCTCTTCATGTTCAATTGTCTGGCCAAGTGGCATGATGATCTGGCTACCTGTAAACCTCGTGGGCCGTGTCCCTTGATATCCATACGGGCTAGCTTTTACTGAAGCAGCTGAGTAAGCATCAACATTAAAATCGGCCCATTCTGATTGATGCTCTCGTAGAAACCGGACCAACACAGCCGGAGGTACATTCTACCAAAGAAAAAGAAGAAACATCAAGAGTCGGACATTATTCACATTAATAGCATCATTGAATCCTCTGAGTACCAATATAATAAAAACCATTCATTAACGTTGGCCTTTTCATTCTCATACAATGCTGTATTACATACGTATCAGGTCAAACAGGAAAAATAAAAAGAATTAGCTAAAAATAAAACATGTCAGTAGTTGTCTAACACGTATTCATATGCTGAATAGTTTGGTTTATAAGAAATCGTTTAAATAATTTAGTAATATAATTTTTAGTATCATTATCTTACCTAAAAGCTGAGCTTAGTACGATGTCAGCAGAATCATCTGATGGCTGGTCAAGATTCTGGTCTAGTCGCAGCTTCTGAAATTGTCCAACCTTCGGTATTGGGCTTAGCTAGCCACCTCCGTCAAGTTTTAACACATTAGTTGGATGTCTAAAAATATCAAATCATACAAGGAATTTAGACAATTTTCATTGATGTGTTTTTAGAAATCACAGACATGCATATGTAGAAGATCAACTTCTAGCAACTACATCAAAACAAATAACATAGAGAAAGGTTACTACAGACCTGCACTCGAGCCACTGGCTATGACCAGCCATCCTAGGCTTATTGTCTACGTGCCATAAGTTTAATACCACCCCAATGGTTGCCCTGCACCTAGTAAAAAAATAAACTTCTTTACGGAAATAAAACCCTGAATTAAAGAACATATACCACATTTGTCATCTTCAATTCATAGCAGGCCCGTTCAAGGTGGAACTGGAGCTGAAGGTAATCTATCAGCTGGAAAAAAGTAGACAGCCTAACAAATAACATGAACCAGTTTCTCGAGCAGAGATGGGTGTAATAGACAATTTGATAGCCCAGTCTGGCATCAATGGCATTAAGAGTATCTCTTAAGACTTCAAGTGCAGGTCCAGCTTCTGTAAATAAAGCTTCCCAACTAATTAAAAACATGTAGATTTCTATTAGAATGTGTATCAAACTCATTAAACAAAATGTTATAAAAAATCAAGGTTAGTAGTGAGAGCCTCACCATATGCCAAGATTCATCGTTCTCTTAATGCCCATGGTTTAGGTGGTGCATTCTATAGCTGATTCTCGTGCAACAATACTTAATCTTTTAAAACCATGAAAAGACCAAAAAGCGCAATCAAACAATGAAGATCAAATGAAACAAATAAAACAAATAAAATGTGTTAAACAATTCGTGTTCCAGATCAAACTCTTCGCAAACCCAAAAATTTGATTTTTAAATTTGATATTTTAGATATTATATAAAAAATTATATTAGACAATGATATTTTAATTACAAAATCTAATGTCAATTTCACTTTTTGTTCAAAATCCATAATTCCATCTTTGAAATGTTTGTAAAGATTTCACTTTGGGAAACTTTACTCATTTGACCCATTTTATTTTAAGAGAATTTCTTTTATTTTACCAGTATGACCCATTAGAGAATAAAAAAACAAGTCGACTCATATAAGTATGCAAAAAAAAAAAAAATCATAGTCCAGACTGAACTTTTAATTTCAAAAAGAATAGAATGATATGCTCTCAACTCTTTGACAACTTTCTTCATGTATTCCATTAAATTAGGGTAACTTTGGATTTATCAAGTTTTGTAGAATCATCCTCCAATATCAAGTATGCATACATAACACACGAATGTCGACCATCATTTCCTCTGCAAATACATTTGTATTATTATAAGTTAATGACACAGATAGACACACAACGCAAACACTATTTATACGCTGACCGTTATTGCATGTTACGTGTTATTCGATGAATGCTTGTATGTTATTTTTACACAGTGATTGTTGCCTGACACCTAAGCAACGAGAGTACTATAGTTTGGACTCATCACCTGTCGTGGACAGGGGTTGTTAAGGGCTTTACTTCACATGTCCCAGTGGGTATATGTATTGTGCATTTTACAACTCGCAGTCACGTCTGTGCATATTTCATTGTCGATAACCTACATGCTCTACTTTGCCACATGTTACATGCTTGTTATGCGTAAACATTTTCGCTATCTGTTATACTATCAAACTTGTATGCTCACCTTTACACTATGTGTATTGACCTCTATTTTAACGTATGTGACAGGTGTTTGAGATGCTAGGATGTTGCTTCCTTCATGGAATCGAGTAGGAGAGTCTAGAAACAAAGACAATTTATTTATTTGAGTTGTCGGAACAATGATTTGCCTAGAGATATCTATGTCTGTAATAATTGATTTACTTGATGGGTTATGGTATGGGACATAATATTAACTATCCGGTAATTTAGTTGTTATGGAATTTCTCTTGGACAATCTGTTTCGCTCAGTGTCGCGCCCCGATGATTCCGCCATCGGTTGGGGTATGACAGATTGGTATCAGAGCCATAACTATAGGGAATTAGGCAAGACTCGACCTAGTCCAGGTCGATGTCTTAGAAATGACCTAGTCTATAGTCAAGTACCAACAGACCGCCTTGTGCGAGCCAAGTAGGGGTTCAGCGCGAGCCTATTTTCTATTTTTCGATCGACTCACAATCATGCTATACTATCACCCTGCCTTTCCTAAGGCAGGCACTGCGCACTATTTTCGAAAATGACCGAGTGATCAGATCGAGACTAGGTGTGAAAACCGCAAACTCTCGATCGGACCGCTTGTTCGACCCGCATTTTACTATAAAGAAGAGAATTTTCTTTGAATCAGGAGTGAAATCCGTACTTCGACGCAAATTTTCTCCCTCATCTCGTGATTCTATCACACAAACAGGATTGTAGTCGCTAAGTTAGGGGTGAAACCCGAACCTTAATGACTCGTTCTGCTCCCAATTTTGGTTTTACAAAACTCTCACCAAAGTCTCGATGGATTCCAACGACTCGAGTTGCGTAAGTTGCCGAAAGGATGCGTGTCATTCGCCGTATTCCGGTGATAGAGCACAGTCTATTAGGCCAAAATGCGTACTCAAAGTCTTTGACAATAGTCGAATCACCTTGGCTGGTAGACGTGTTTCGACGAAAGCCGAAGACAATCCATTTTTGATTTCAAGCATGCAATCGCTGATATTTATGTGTTTTCGATCCTGAGCCCGCAACCGCAGACTCCGTAATTTTTATGATTAATCGCTTTTGTGTGATTATGTGGTTTTATATGTTTATGTGTTTCGATTTTTGGTGATTTATACGCTTTTCGCTTTTCGATTTGATCGACACGCACAACTCTCACTGCACATCTATCTCAAAACGTTAACAAATCGTATGCTATGTTGCCCGCTTATGCATACTACTCGCTATGCTATTCGCTGTGTACTCGCTATTCGCAATCGCTATTCTCGAACGTGCGAACCTTGAGTGATAGGTGAATACGTACAATATATGTAGGTGAATACGTGTAAAGTATAGTGTGGTTTATGTGTTCTATGTGCCCTATGTGCTTTTGTGCTCTACGTGCTTATGTGTTTAGGTGATTATGTGCCTATGTGATTTTTCGTGTTCCTGAGCTTTATTTAGTAGTAAGTGCGTGTGAGGTGAGATTCGATTATATAGTGTTTGAGTCCTATGGCGATGTCTGTTGCAGACAATGTCGTCATTTAGATCGTTTCACTCCCACACCGCTCGCTGCAATCACGAGGACAAACGCATTGCTGCCCTCGTCGCTAAGCAAATGACGAAAGTTATCCCCCAGATCGTGAGTGAGCTGAACGAAAATGCCAGCAAGTCCTCTGAGGAATCAAGGACTGATTCACCTAAAGGCACTTTCACTTTTAAGCAGTTTAAGGCCTGCGACCCGAAATACTTTACAGGAGAAGACGGACCTACAGCGATGTTTCAATGGTTCGATTCGATCGAGGTCACACTCCCTCAGAGCGGATGTCCAAAACACCTACGAACTGTCAACGCTACCGACGTCTTCCAGTCCAGAGCTCTGGAGTGGTGAACGGCCGAAAGGAACAAACGTGGTAATGATGCAGCCTTTGGGCTCACTTGGGAGGAGCTGAAAGACCTCATGATAAAGGAATTTTGCCCACCGCATGAGCTTCAAAAGTTGAAGAATGAGTTCTGGCATATCAAACAAGACGGTGGCGATAACGTTGGTCTTACTGCACGCTTCAAACAGCTGGGTATCATCTGCCCAGGTCAGGTGGCAACACCTGACATGATGATCAAGAAGTACATTCGAGCTCTACCGAACTGTGTTGCAGACTTCGTGCAAGCTGCAAAGACAACAACAATTGAAGAAACCTACCTACTCGCTGCTGAGATAAACGACAAGCGAGTTCTCGCTGGGTACTTCAAGAACACTCCAAAGAGTCTTCATCAAGCAACCGCCGCTCCCACCGCTGAAACCGCCGCCGCACCGCAATCTTCAAAGTCCTCCTGCCCCAAGAGAAAGAACAACAACAACAATAGCAAGAATTGCGCTGTCACAGCTGCCGCTCCGCTTCAAGCAGTACCTGCTCAACCGCAACCCCAAAACCGCCAAGCAGCGGCACCGGTGACCCATGCACCGCCGGCCAAGCATGCATATACTGGTCCTCACCCGTTCTGCCTTACCTGTACCTATCATCATCCCGTGGGGATTTCTTGTAGATTCTGTGTTCACTGCAACATGTACGACCACTTTACTTCTAACTGACGTACTGGTCCACGTCAAGCTCCAGCTCCAGCTCAAGGTTAAGCTCCTTCAGCACAAGCTCTCGTTCCTGCTCCCCAGGGCCCACAAGCTCCTGCACCCGTGATCCACGCTAGAGCTTGCTTTGCATGTGGTGATCCCAACCACTTTGCAAGCATATGCCCCAACAGAGTGGTGAAGCAAGAGCCATAGCAGCAGCAACCTCAACATCAATAGCAGCAGTAGCAGCCAACAGCCCACGGACGTGCTTTCAACATCAACGCCCGCCAGGCTCAAGCAGATAACAATGTGGTTAATGGTACGTTTCTCGTAAATGGTGTATGTGCTTCGTGTTTATTTGATACTGGAGCCGATAACTGCTTTGTGTCATTAGAATTAGAAAAGCTCCTTAATCGTAAGTGCGCCCATCCCCCCTCGACGTTTGATGTTGAAGTTGCCACTGGAAGAACCGTTACCGTACGTTCTGTTCTTCATGATTGTACTCTCGAACTCAACAATCACATCTTCCCTATCGATCTTATCCCGATGCAGCTTGGTAGTTTCGATATCATAGTAGGTATGGATTTTCTTCATGAAACTTGTGCTAAAGTCGTGTGCTTTGATAAAATCATTCGTTTCTCGCTCGCTAATGGTGATCAACTTTGTGTCTACGGCGAAGTCGCATCGAAGAAACTCCAACTCATGTCGTGTGTCCAGGCTAGCAAGTATCTCCGCAAGGAATACCAAGTTAAGGCAATAGATAAGGTGCATGTGGTTCGTGATTTTCCTTACATCTTTCCCGATGATTTACCTGGTTTACCCCCGAGTCGTGATATTGATTTTCGTATTGACCTCATTCCTGGAGCCAACCCTGTTACTAAATCTCCTTATCGTCTCGCTCCATCCGAAATGCGCGAACTCTCGAGTCAACTCCAGGAATTGCTTGACAAAGGCTTCATTCGCCCTAGCACCTCTCCTTAGGGCGCACCAGTTCTTTTTGTCAAAAAGAAGGACGGGTCGTTCCGGATGTGCATCGATTATAGGGAGTTGAATAAGCTGACTTTCAAGAATCGCTATCCTCTGCCCCGAATCGATGATTTGTTTGATCAATTGCAAGGTGCTACGTGTTTCTCGAAGATTGATTTATGCTCAGGCTATCACCAGTTACGCATTCAGGAGGAAGATATACCAAAATCCGATTTCTGAACTCGCTACGGCCATTATGAATTCGTCGTAATGCCCTTTTGTTTAACCAACGCACCCGCGGTTTTCATGGATTTGATGAATCGCGTGTGTAAACCATTTCTTGACCACTTCGTCATCGTATTCATCGACGACATCCTTATCTATTCGAAGTCGAAAACCGAATACGCGCAGCATCTACGTTTGGTTCTCAAGCTACTCCAGGGAAATCGACTCTATGCCAAGTTCTCCAAGTGTGAAATTTGGCTAGAGGAGGTTCAATTCCTCGGTCACATCATCAATAGCCAAGTTATACACGTCGACCCCGTGAAGATTGAAGCTGTTAAGAGTTGGGTTACTCCAAAATCACCATCCAATGTTCGTTCATTCCTCGGATTGGCGGGCTATTACTGTCGATTCATCGCTGATTTCTCGAAAATCGTTGTCCTGCTTACTTCTTTGACGCATAAAGACAAGCCTTTTGTTTGGGGAACTAAACAAGAGACTGCCTTTCAGACTCTTAAGCATATGCTCTGCAATGCTCTCGTTCTCGCTTTACCCAACGGAAACGATGACTTCGTTGTCTACTGCGATGCCTCGAACCTTGGTCTCGGTTGTGTCCTCATGCAACGGGACAAGGTTATCGCCTACGCGTCTCGTCAGCTCAAGATCCACGAGAAGAACTATATAACCCCCGATCTCGAGCTTGGTGCAGTTGATTTTGCGCTAAAGATTTGGTGACACTACCTTTATGGTACCAAGTGTACGGTCTTCACAGACCATAAGAGTCTACAACACATCCTCAGCCAAAAAGAACAGAATATGCGCCAACGCCGATGGGTAGAACTTCTCAACAATTACGACTGCGAGATTCGTTATCATCCTTGCAAAGCAAATGTCATCGCCGATGCTCTCAGCAGACGAAGCTATTTGTATAGCGTCCGTAATATCCAAGCCCAACATAATCTCGAAACTCTTATCCGCAACGCTCAGCATGCTTGTTTCACCGAACGCACTTTAAAGAAGGAAAGGATTTTCAATGATGGCGCTCAACCAGTGAATAAATAAAATGGTATATTCCATTATCTAGATCGAATTTGGATCCCCAAGTGCACTAACTTAAGACAAATTCTGCTGGACGAAGCCCACAAGTCTCGATATTCTATTCATCCCGGTGCCGATAAGATGTACCAGGACCTTCGCTACAAGTACTGGTGGCCGAGAATGAAGAAAGATATTGCTATCTATGTTTCGAAGTGCCTGACCTGCTCGAAAGTCAAGGCCGAATAGCAAAGACCCTCTGGCTTACTCGTCCAACCCAAGATCCCTATGTGGAAATGGGAGAGTATAGCTATGGACTTCATAACGAAACTTCCGCGCATGTCATCAGGTCACGACAACATCTGGGTTGTCGTTGACCATTTGACTAAATCTGCTCATTTTCTGCCGATACGAGAAGACTTTAAGGTAGAAAATTAGCCCGAATCTACACCGACGAGATCATTTGTCGACATGGGATGCCTCGCAACATCATTTCTGACCGCGATGGTCGGTTTACCTCGTGCCTTTGGGAAACGTTTCAATCTGCTCTCGGTACTACTCTTAATCTAAGTACTGTTTTCCATCCCCAGACCGACGGACAGACTGAAGGAACGATTCATACCCTTGAAGACATGCTTCCCTCGTGTGTCACAGATTTCGGTGGTAATTGGGCCGCACACTTACCTTTGGTTGAATTCTCGTACAATAACAGTTATCATTCTAGCATTCAAATGGCACCATTTGAGGCATTATGCGGAAGGAAATGTCGATCCCCGATTGTGTGGCACCATTTGCAAGAAACGACTGACAAAATCCTCCAAATTCGAAACAACCTGCTGAAAGCTTGGAGTCGTCAGAAAAGTTACGCCGATAGACACCACAAGCCCCTTGAATTTGACATTGGCAATCACGTACTCCTAAAGGTATCACCTTAAAAAGGGTGTGATCAGATTCGGCAAGAAAGGAAAGCTCGCGCCTCAATATGTTGGACCCTTTAAAATTCTGGAAAGGATTGGGATGGTGGCCTACAGACTTGAACTACCGGAGGAACTTAGCAACGTCCACTCGACTTTCCACGTATCGAACCTCAGAAAGTGTCTGGCCGAGCAGAATTTACAAGTGCCAGTTGAGGATCTACAAGTGGACGAAACATTACACTTCATGGAAAAGCCTGTCGAGATCATGGACCGAGAAACCAAGAAGCTCAGGCGCTCACACATTCCCATTGTGAAGGTTCGCTGGGAAGGCAAATGCGGCACAGAGTTCACCTAGGAACTCGAAAGTGACATGAAGGCGAAGTATCCACAGTTGTTTATAACGCCTGCGCCTTAATTTCAGGACGAAATTCCATAAACTAGGGGAGGCTGTAATACCCCGTGTTTCAAAAAGTCAAAGTACAAGTCAAAGTCAAAGGCAGAAAAGATTGCTAATTGCGATCTGTCACTCCTTGCTTAACTACTGACTTTACTTCATTGACTTGTAATCGAATCCGTTAGTTTAATTTCTTTAGTTGTATTATGTGGAGTACTTGAAATAATCGATGTTTAATCGATGTTAATCGCTAATCACATCGCAATTGCATTCGCAACTTGATCAATATGTTCTGTATATTGTTTTGCATGTGTGTGTTGATTATGTGATACTTGTGCATGTTTACTTTAGGTTTATGGTGGTAAATCGAAATGCAATCGCAACTGTATCGCAACGCAAATTAATCGCAGACGCTAAACGTAAGTTATTTGTATTGATTGTATGTTACATATAGTATTTGTGTGATTATTGTCTTAATCTATCGCATCGCTTAATCGATACTCGCTTAAATGCATCGCAAAGCTCAAAACGCGAAATGAAACGTCAAAACCTAACTCGCCGGACCACTTCGATCGAATGATCATCCGTACGGATGACCATCCGATCGGATGGCCATCCGTTCGAAGTGACATCCGTTCCTTCACCTGTGCCACTTTCCTCTTTTGGAAACCTATAAATACCCCTGTCACATCACAACCAGTGATGTGACATCTCTCTCGTTCGACCAGCGCCTCCAGCCCTCTTTTCTCTCGGTTTCTCGCGATTCTTGTAAGTTTTCAACTCTAATCTTGTACATCTATCATCTACACACACTTCTTCATCATTTTCTCCTTTGAATCTTAACTTTTAACCGTGAGAACAGCGGATTTGAGGTGTTCTAGGGTGATGTCATCATGGAGTTCTTATGAACTTCAAGGTTTGTCTTCATTCCACCAAGAAAAACTCATATCTGAAGGATTCCAACATGATTTGACACTGTTTTCACATAGATCTACATATTTTCATGATTAAAAGGATTGAAAGATGGTTTCACAACTTTCTATCTACTCTTTTACACTCAATGCACTCAAAACCGATCGAATCGAAACTCGTTCAGGCCTTTTACTCATTTCCTAGTGAAGTATCGGTCTGAGATCTGATTCCTATCAAAGAGACAACCGATTTTAGGTTGAACACGAATAACCGTCATGAACAGTAAGTTAATCGGACTGGGGTGATTCCCACTTCGGTCGGAGGACTTGAACTTGACGAGGTTCTGTTGTTTAGCACGTTGTCATACTGTCTCGATCAAACCGCAAAACTATCAAAACTTAACAAAATTTTTCAAGTTCCAAAACGATCGGACTGGGGTGACTCCCACTTCGATCGGAGGACTTGAACTTGACGAGGTTCCGTTGTTTAGCACGTTGTCATACTGTCTCGATCAAAGCGCAAAACTATCAAAACTTAACAAAATTTTTCAAGTTCCAAAACGATCAGGACCTCGAACGGATTGCCGTCCGATCCGATTGCCACCCGATCGAATTGCAATCGGATCGGATTGTACATAAACTTCAACATTTAAACATTTTCAAAATTTTCAAACAATCAGAATGTCTAACGGATTGCCGTCCGATCAGATTGCCATCCGATCGAACGACAATCTGATCGGTTGACATTTACGTCTACAACATTTAGACGTTTCAACATTTTCAAAACATACCAATTTCTAATGGATTGCCATCTGATCGGAAGACCGTCTGATCGAATGACCATCCTGCTGTGAACTTGTTCTCACTGGAAATGTCTCGCCGATTGGATCGCCGTCCGATCGAACGACCTGAAAAGTAGAGATACTTTTCTGATTTTAAAATGCTACAACGAAAACTTCAAAGCCATCATACACAAACACATCCATCCCAAGCGAATGTCAATCTGACCAGATGACCATCCGAACGGATAGACATTCGATCGAATGACCATCCGTTCGGATTGTCATCCGATCGGATGACCATTCGTCACTCAGTCACTTCACACTGTTTATCGTGCCGTTCAATCGCTTATGCTATCGTTCTGTAATTAGGCTAATTCTCCAGCGCTCCCTTCAATCCAAGAGAGTGTTTAGTTACTAAACACAATCTGTGAGTATACTCGAACCCTGTTTGCTTTACGCACTTTTGGGTGTTACATACGTTACTTATTCAAATCACAATCGACACACAACGCAAACACTAATTATACGCTAACCGTTATTGCATGTTACGTGTTATTCGATGGATGAATGCTTGTATGTTATGTTTACACAGTGATTGTTGCTTGACACCCTAGCAACGATAGTACTATAGTTTAGACTCAGCACCTGTCGTGGACAGGGGTTGTTAAGGGCTTTACTTCACGTGTCCTAGTGGGGATATGTGTTGCATATTCTACAACTCGCAGTCACGTCTGTGCATATCTTATTGTTGATAACCTACATGCTTCACTTTGCCACATGTTACATGCTGGTTATGCGTAAACGTTTTCGCTATCTATTATACTATCAAACTTGTATGCTCACCTTTACACTATGTGTATTGACCTCTATTTTAACGTATGTGACATGTGTTTGAGATGCTAGGATGTTGCTTGCTTCATGGAATCGAGTAGGAGAGTCTAGAAACAAAGACAATTTATTTATTTGAGTTGTCAGAACAATGATTTGCCTAGAGATATCTATTTCTGTAATAATTTATTTACTTGATGGGTTATGGTATGGGAGATAATATTAACTATCCGGTAATTTAGTTGTTAAAGGAATAAGCCCTTCCATGTGCATGTACATAATTCGGTAATACAACCACAACGTAGAGTAAATCCAAACGTCCAACAAGTGGTTAAAAATGATGTCATCAAATTATTTGACGCCGGACTTGTCACACCCCTTTCTAAGGCGGAAGCACGAGGTGTGATCTTGAAAGGTTCTCATTGCATACGATTGGTAAACATACTACATGCTCGTAAAAATAACTCCAAATGCCAATAACATTACGTAATTAAAACATAGTTTAAGTGTTTACATCACAAGACAACATAAAAACATTGTCTGAAAAGTTTACATCATTATTCGAAGACAAACATAAAGGTTTTGGTCCTTATATCACCACACGGAGTGGGACACAACAACCAAACCCATCAAAATGGCATAGGAGTCTTGACACAACATAGTTAACAACATAAACAACATCCAAGAGCAAGAGAAAGGCCGCGCGCACATCCACTTTAGTTACCTGAAATACATGTGAGTTTTTGGAAAATCGTCAACATAATGTTTGTGACAACTGGCATAAACCGGTAATTTCCGTACACATTAATTATTGCTTAATGACTGCAATTATGTGCTTAATTGTCAGCAATCTCTGATTACATACTAAACAAGTGAATTCATGCACGTTGTATACTACAAAATATTGCTTTATGCATAAACGAGAGCGTTGCGTCAAAAATAATAGTAAACTCACCGGTAAGACACACTGTGTCAACAGAACTGCAGAAAGCAGTCAGACATTATAATTGAGGCCTAGGTGTAGGTCTGACAACAAAAATGCATTAAAACCCAAGAGTACATGTAAGGGTTTAATTTATAGACATTGCGAAAGCAAAAATAAGCACTAAAAAGCACCCGAAACGCACTTTAAGTGCAGAAATTTACATAATTCAGCTATAATCAGCATTTTAGCACTGAAATATTATGCAGAAATGTCGTTTTATTATCCAGAATATTTCCCTAAGTGTTGTGAATTGAAAGAGTACAAGAAAGGTACTTAAACGACACTAAAAAGTGTAATTTAGCACTTTAACGAATCGGTATCTAACCGAATAACCAGATATTACCCGGAACATCCAAATAATTACTAGATCTTTCCAAATCCATAATAATCTTGCCAAGATCCCTTAAAACCTTACATGATCTTTCATAGATCTCTTTTAGATTCACAAGATCTTTCATAGATTCACTTTGATACACTTAGATTTGGTAAATCTAATTAAGATCTTGCAAGTTACACATTACCCCCCCCCCCCCCTTGATTATGAACGGTCATGGGTGGCCCCACATAATCCCATATGATCCCTCAAGATTTCCATAATCTTTCTTGGATTCATTTGGATATTAGGAGATCTTATGAAGATTTGATTTGGATTTACAAGATAATTTTTATAACTAAAGGTTACACTTAGACCCCTCCCTATCTCTAAATAAAATCGGCCATGTGCCTAATGTGAAGGATTTGGTAGATTTGTTTATGGGATATGTATTGTACTAATGGGACATTAAACACAAAGGATATTAGAAGTTGATGGATCTTTATTTAAACCACAAGACTTTCTTTCATACTTATCATTCACACAAACAACAACTTTCTTCCTCTCCTTCTTCCCTCAAGGCTACGGCTCAAGCACCCCCTCTCCATACTTCCATTTTCGATCCACATCCTTCCATTCTAAGGTGCTATTAAGGTGTAAGAAGGTCACTAACGAAGCTCGGTGCAAGCGGAACTTGAAGGACCTTCACCAATTGCTTTTATCCTCCTCATTCGCACTCTTGAACTTCCCTAGCCTTGTGCTAGTAGTAAGTGCTCTAAAACACCATCTTGTTCTTGTTTATGATGGTTAATAGATGATTTAATGGCTAAAAATCATGAAACACTAAAGAACTTACATTAAAGTCTTGAACATAAGGTGTATAGGGTGGATAAAGAGAAGATATGTGTGTAAATCTTGTGAAACTTGTCTAGTTATGATTATTTGATGTTGTTGTTAGTAAAAGCAAGATGGATCATCATCTAGACATACTAGTCCATGTTATAGAGCATGAACTAGTAGGATGTAAAAGTTAGAAAGTTAAAAGATGATGGATCCATCCTTTCATAAGGCATGAACTTGAGTAAAAGTAATTTTCTTGTAAAATAAGACTCTAAACATGTAGATCTAAAGATCTACAAGTGGTTTTTCGGAAGAACCAAGCAAAAAGATTAGTTTTGTTAAAGCCCGGATCTTATCCGAACTAAAAGCATTTTAGTACATAAACAAGTGTGTAGACACTTGTGTCACAAGAAAAATTTAACAAAGAAATATTTTTGCGAATCTCGACTAGAAGTTGTGAAACTTCATATTCTTTAAAAATAAAGTTTTTAAGAAACTAAAATTATTTTTAAAGATGACAAGACTTACTAAATGTGCTAGTAAGTTACTACACATTTTTGTAAATATTCAAGTTCATGAAATGGAGAAATTAGTGATTATTGATGACGATTATTGTTGATAATTGTTGTTGATGATTGATGACGATTTAAAAGAAAATAAACACATGTTTTGAAAACATGGGAAACCTCCATTTTTAGGGGAAACTCTGTCAAAATTTTTATAAATTTTGACACTTAGAAAAATATAAGTTTTTGAGAAACTTATTCCCTAAAAATGTATTTAAGGGCATTACCAAGGTTTCCCTAATTTTTGGTGATAAGAAATGAGGATTTCTTCAAAAATAAAAATGGATATAAGTATGTATATTTTTGTGAGAAAAATATATATTATTTTATCACCAACTTTTGTGCTAAGTGTATAAAGTATGTGTTATACGTGCTAGTGTATTAAGACTTAAAAATACACTAAATACTCATGAGGAGTATAAACATAGAAATACACATACAACGTACAAGATACATAATTCGGGTGCAAAGTGCAAAACATGAGATACTTATATTAATTTTAGAGAAAATAATATAAGTAAGATACGTAGTTAAAAATATAGAATATTTTTAACACAAGAATATATACAAAAGAGAGTGACTGTACTTGTGCGACGCAAGTCTAGTGACTAACGTTAAGAAAACGCGTATAGGTTACGACGTTAATTAAGCAAATCCGGTGGAGTTTACGACGCTAGGAACGCAAAGTTGTGAGTTCATGCTCCCCCTTTTCTTTAACTGTTTTCAGTTTTTATAACTTCGGGGGTGAAATACATGTACAAAAGTACAATATTTATAATTGGTATGATATAAATACAAGAAGTACACTTGGTGAGAACGAGAACCAAGTGTGACAAAATATAAGATAATAAGAAACGCACTTGGTGAGGACGAGAACCAAGATGGATGCGTTATGAGAAATGATAAAAAGAAACGCGCTTGGTGAGAACGAGAACCAAGTAGGATGCGTTATGAGAAATAGTGTCACGAATAGGGTACAGAAGCACCATTAATCGTGTACATACTTAGACCGCAGAACAAAAGGTTAGATCTAACGGGTGCCTGGCAGCCACACTCTCGGTGGGGGCGAGAATCGAGTAGTGCTTTTATGTCTCAGAATATACCAATTAAATGCCTTAGGTTTGGTGACTTCCTATGTCGTGCCACATGTTAATGGCTTTGCAACCCATTAACAATCTGATATTTACAGAAATACTGTATTTACATAAAATTCATACCATACTAAAATTGATATATAACTTGAAGTACGTGGGGTACTCAAGAAGATTGAGTTATACTTGAAGTACGAGGGGTACTCAAGAAAATGAGAATTATACTTGAGTACGTGGGGTACTCAAGAAGAAATTGAATTATACAGGTGTATGTGGTGTACACATGAAACTGAATTTATATATGAAAACTTGATTTACTCACAAACTATGTTTTCATACAAAGTATACAAACATGAAATACAAAACTGCATGAATTCACACCAACATTATGTTGACGTTTTTCCAAAACTCACATGTATTTCAGGTAACTAGGATGGATGTGCGCGTGGTCTTACTCATGCTCGTGGATGTCGCTTTGTTTATCTTTAAATAAAGTCGTGACTTTTAAGACAATATGTTATCTAGTGTTGTAAACACTTGACATATGTTTTTGGTAATGTAATATTTGAAGTTATTTTTGAGCATGTAGTATGTTTACTCTTCGTATGCAATGAGAACCTTTCATGATCACACCTCGTGCTTCCGCCGTAGAAAGGGGTGTGACAGATTGGTATCAGAGCTGCGATTGTAGTGAACCAGGATTCCTTCTCGAGTCTAGTCTACAATCTCTAGGATCCATTCACGAAAACAATTTTCAAAGAGTTTTCATTGCATAAAACGTCCCGCGACATCCACAGCCTGAAACTGTCTACATGAGTCTAGAAAAGACACTACGAGACTTAGAGTGCACTTGAGTAGCACTTGTCGTTGACTAGAAATTACTTGCAATTATGTGTGATAATTAGCATGTACTAGAAGTAGAATGTCACGAGTATACGTGACTTTACCTAAAAGCGATGGCCCATCTGAAGGAAGAGATACGAGGATGAAACGAACTGTGCGGACTGTGCAATGAGCTACGTAATTATGGATGCATACATAATTATGGAATTCAGTGCACAAAAATCACAGCAAGTCTTGTCACGTATAGATTCCCTCAGTGCAAGCCTACTAAGTACTCTACTAGAGTAATAATTGTTTGATGTCACTTATGTGGTATATATACCTGTGAATATATACGATACTACTATCTAGTGTGACGATATCGAACAAATGATTAACCCTGCTGTGTTATGTTCTGTCAGAACATGGCACCCAGGAAAGCTGTGAATGCTCGCAATGATGATCAACCTCCTCCTCCCCCACTGCCAAGAACTGCTGAAGAGCTGAATGCCCTACTGGAGGAAAGGATCTCCGCTGCTATCGCCCAGTACGAGGCGAACCGAACTCAAGACAGTGGTGGCCCAAGCAACGCTAGACGTAATGGGAACGGAGATTCATCTGGAGGCAATGCAGCTCAAGGTAATCTTAAGACAATTTGCTAAGCATGGAGAAATTTATGAACGGTCCTTGTTTCATTATTTCTTCGATTGCTCACATGTGAATTGGTCGAATCAATTCCAGGCTGCACTTTCAAGCAGTTCCTCGACTGCAAGCCGATGAACTATGATGGCACAGGAGGTGCAGTAGCATTTGTGCGCTGGACGGAGAAGACTGAAGCTACTATCCGCATGAGCAAGTGTACCGCAGATCAGCAAGTCACTTTTGCTACCGGATTGTTTGTCGATGAAGCTCTGACATGGTGGAACCTGCAAGCCCAAACTTTGGGTGATGATGCTGCTTATGGCTTAACCTGGGAGGAATTGAAGGAAAGAATGAGAGAGAAGTACTGCTCTCGTGCGGAACTCCAAAGGCTGGAAACAGAGTTCTGGCACTTGACTATGGAAGGTGCTGACATCAATGGTTATACTCGAAGGTTCCACGATCTGTCAAGAGTGCTTCCCTACATGGTGACTCCTGAATTTAAGCGTGTGGAACGCTACATTTGGGGACTGGCCTCAGAGTTTCGTGGCATGGTGACGTCGGCCAAACCACAAACAATCACCGAGGCTGTAACTCTGGCTGTCAGCCTTGCTGAAGATTGTGTTCGTATGAAGAAGCTATCACTGAACCCAACAGAGAAGACCGAGACACATGCTGAGTCGTCCGGTGACAAAAAGAGAAAACATGCAAACCTGAACCAAGCAACTCGTAACAATAAGGGTTTCAACAACAAGAAGCGTGACGCTATCCCGTCTCAGGAGGCGAAGACCCTTACAACCAAAGCATACCAAGGCTCCATGCCTAGATGCCAAAAATGTAAGTATCATCATGATGGAGCTTGTCGCATTCCAAGGTGCGACAAATGTGGTAAATTGGGTCATCAAACAGAAGATTGTTGAGGAAAAGGAAAGAACCGAAATGGAAACGGTGCTGGTAATAAGAATGGCAACGGGAAAGGGCAGAACCAAGGATGCTTCAAGTGCGGAAGCAATGATCATTTCATGAAGAACTGCCCAGAGAGAAACAACGCTCCGGCTCGAGCATTTGTGATTGGAGCAAGAGACGCACGCGAGGACCCTAACGTGGTCACCGGTACGTTTCTCATTAACAATCACTTTGCATCCATATTATTCGACACTGGCGCCGATTATAGTTTCATGTCTGTGGAATTCAAACACATACTTGGAATAGAATCCAGTAGATTAGAAATTCCTTATTCCATAGAACTAGCCAATGGCAAAATTGTTGAATCGGGCGAAGTTGTTAGAGGCTGCACACTAGAACTTGGTGAACGAAGATTTAGCATCGACCTCCTACCTATCCAATTGGGTAGCTTCGATGTAGTAGTCGGGATGGACTGGTTGTCCAAGAACAAAGCTGAAGTTATTCGTCATGAGAAAATCGTTCGCATCCCTTTAGCGAATGCTGAAACTCTCATCGTGCATGGAGAAAAACGAGACGCGCCTCTTCGAATCATCAGTTGTATGAAGGCACAAAAGTGCTTGAGGAAAGGGTGTGTTTCTTTCCTAGCACACGTTATAGACAAGAAGGCTGTGGAGCCGAAACTCGAAGACATTCCTATGGTGAAGGAATTTCCTGATGTGTTCCCTGAAGATCTGCCAGGACTACCTCCGCAACGACAAGTCGAATTCCACATAGACTTGGTTCCAGGAGCCGCTCCTATAGCCAAGGCTCCCTATCGACTTGCACCATCCGAAATGCAAGAATTATCTACACAACTTCAGGAGTTGTTGGATAAAGGATTCATAAGGCCAAGCTTCTCACCCTGGGGAGCTCCAGTATTGTTCGTGAAGAAGAAGAAGGATGGATCACTGCGGATGTGTATCGATTACAGGGAACTGAACAAGCTCACAATCAAGAATCGGTATCCGCTACCGAGGATTGATGACTTGTTTGATCAACTGCAAGGATCAAGCTACTATTCCAAGATCGACCTTCGATCTGGATACCATCAGCTGAGAATCCAAGATGAAAGCGTACCAAAGACTGCATTCAGAACGCGATATGGGCACTACGAATTTCTTGTGATGCCGTTTGGGCTGACGAATGCACCAGCGGTCTTTATGGATCTGATGAACCGCGTATGCAAACCATATCTCGATAAATTCGTAATTGTATTTATCGATGATATCCTGATTTACTCGCGAACGAAAGAAGAGCATGAGCAACATCTCAGAACTATTCTGGAACTACTGAAGAAAGAGAAACTTTATGCAAAGTTCTCGAAATGCGAATTCTGGATTCGCGAAGTACAATTTCTTGGTCACGTGGTGAATGAGAAGGGCATTCATGTAGACCCGTCCAAGATAGAAGCAATAAAGAATTGGGAAGCTCCCAAGACCCCAACCGAAGTTCGTCAATTTTTGGGCTTAGCGGGCTATTATCGGCGAGTCATCGAGAATTTCTCAAAAATAGCTCAACCGCTAACGACCCTTACTCAGAAAGACAAGAAGTACGACTGGGGTCACAAACAAGAAGAAGCCTTCCAGTTACTTAAGAGCAAGCTATGCGATGCACCGATAATATCATTACCCGAAGGCACTGAAGACTTCGTGGTATACTGCGACGCCTCACGACAAGGCTTGGGTTGCGTGCTCATGCAACGCCAAAAAGTCATCGCTTATGCTTCAAGACAACTGAAGGTTCACGAGAGAAATTATACCACTCACGACCTGGAGCTGGGTGCAGTGGTATTCGCCTTGAAGATTTGGCGACATTATTTATATGGTACTCGATGTACAATCTTCACAGATCACAAAAGCTTGCAACACATATTTGATCAGAAGGAATTGAATATGCGCCAGCGACGTTGGGTCGAGCTGCTGAATGATTATGACTGTGAGATTAAGTACCATCCTGGAAAGGCGAACGTTGTAGCGGACGCGTTGAGCCGAAAAGAAAGGGTTAAGACCCTAAGGGTTCGAGCACTGGAAATGACGATTCGAACGAACCTCACAGCACGCATTCGAGATGCACAACAAGAAGCTCTTAAAGGAGAGAACCGTAAAGCTGAATACCTACGGGGTATGCTGAAATACATGGTGCCAAACGAAGAGGGAGCCTTATACTTTAAGAAGCATATTTGGGTTCCACTCTATGGTGGCATACGGGAAGTCATCCTTAATGAAGCCCACAAATCGAGATATTCGATCCACCCAGGATCGGACAAAATGTATCAAGACTTGAAGGAGTACTATTGGTGGCCGAGACTCAAAAGCGACGTTGCTGTTTATGTTGGAAAATGCCTAACCTGTGCTAAGGTTAAGGCAGAATATCAGAAACCGTCCGGCCTACTACAACAACCAAAGATTCCCGTGTGGAAGTGGGAACAAATCTCGATGGACTTCATAACGAAATTACCCAGGACCCCGAGAGGGCACGATATGATATGGGTAATCGTTGATCGATTGACGAAGTCTGCGCATTTCCTACCAATCCGAGAAAAGGATAGCACTGGAAAGCTTGCAGAGATATACTTAAGAGAAATTGTGGCACGTCATGGAGTGCCAATCTCAATCATTTCAGACAGAGATGGACGCTTTGTCTCAAGAATCTGGCAATCATTTCAGGAAGCCTTTGGATCTCAGTTAGATCTGAGCACCGCATTCCATCCGCAAACAGACGGCCAGAGCGAACAGACTATACAAACGTTAGAAGATATGCTTCGCGCATGTGTCATGGATCTAGGCGGCAGCTGGGATACTCATCTACCTTTAGTTGAGTTTTCCTACAATAACAGTTATCATACGAGCATAAAATCCGCGCCGTTCGAAGCTCTGTATGGCCGCAAGTGCCGATCTCCCTTATGTTGGGCAGACGCTGGAGATAAGCGTATGGTTGGTCCTGAACTTGTACAAGAGACAACCGACAAGATTGCGCAGATCCGAGAGCGCATTAAGGCGGCTCGAGAGCGACAAAAGAGCTACGCTGATCCGAATAGAAAATCGGTAGAATTCAAGGTGGGAGACAAAGTGTTGTTGAAAGTCTCACCATGGAAGGGCGTAGTCAGGTTTGGAAAGCGTGGAAAGCTGAACCCACGATACATCGGACCATTCAGAATTTTGAAGAGAATTGGTACCGTGGCATACAAGTTGGAGTTACCGGAAGAACTTAATGGAGTACATGATACGTTTCATGTATCCAACCTGAAGAAGAGTCCAACACAAGAAAACGTGATCATCCCGATGGATGAAATGCATATTGATGAAGCCCTCCGATTTACAGAGCAACCCGTTGAGGTTACCGACTGGAAAGTCAACAAGACCAGGAGGAGCAGTGTGAAGCTTGTCAAAGTACGTTGGAGCACTAAGCACGGACCCGAGTACACATGGGAACGTGAAGACCAGTTCAAGAAAAAGTATCCCCACCTATTCAAGAAGACTCCTGCGAGAGTGAGTTCAGCCTGAATTTCGGGACGAAATTCTTTTAACGGGGGGAGACTGTGACAACTGGCATAAACCGGTAATTTCCGTACACATTAATTATTGCTTAATGACTGCAATTATGTGCTTAATTGTCAGCAATCTCTGATTACATACTAAACAAGTGAATTCATGCACGTTGTATACTACAAAATATTGCTTTATGCATAAACGAGAGCGTTGCGTCAAAAATAATAGTAAACTCACCGGTAAGACACACTGTGTCAACAGAACTGCAGAAAGCAGTCAGACATTATAATTGAGGCCTAGGTGTAGGTCTGACAACAAGAATGCATTAAAACCCAAGAGTACATGTAAGGGTTTAATTTATAGACATTGCGAAAGCAAAAATAAGCACTAAAAAGCACCCGAAACGCACTTTAAGTGCAGAAATTTACATAATTCAGCTATAATCAGCATTTTAGCACTGAAATATTATGCAGAAATGTCGTTTTATTATCCAGAATATTTCCCTAAGTGTTGTGAATTGAAAGAGTACAAGAAAGGTACTTAAACGACACTAAAAAGTGTAATTTAGCACTTTAACGAATCGGTATCTAACCGAATAACCAGATATTACCCGGAACATCCAAATAATTACTAGATCTTTCCAAATCCATAATAATCTTGCCAAGATCCCTTAAAACCTTACATGATCTTTCATAGATCTCTTTTAGATTCACAAGATCTTTCATAGATTCACTTTGATACACTTAGATTTGGTAAATCTAATTAAGATCTTGCAAGTTACACATTACCCCCCCCCCCTTGATTATGAACGGTCATGGGTGGCCCCACATAATCCCATATGATCCCTCAAGATTTCCATAATCTTTCTTGGATTCATTTGGATATTAGGAGATCTTATGAAGATTTGATTTGGATTTACAAGATAATTTTTATAACTAAAGGTTACACTTAGACCCCTCCCTATCTCTAAATAAAATCGGCCATGTGCCTAATGTGAAGGATTTGGTAGATTTGTTTATGGGATATGTATTGTACTAATGGGACATTAAACACAAAGGATATTAGAAGTTGATGGATCTTTATTTAAACCACAAGACTTTCTTTCATACTTATCATTCACACAAACAACAACTTTCTTCCTCTCCTTCTTCCCTCAAGGCTACGGCTCAAGCACCCCCTCTCCATACTTCCATTTTCGATCCACATCCTTCCATTCTAAGGTGCTATTAAGGTGTAAGAAGGTCACTAACGAAGCTCGGTGCAAGCGGAACTTGAAGGACCTTCACCAATTGCTTTTATCCTCCTCATTCGCACTCTTGAACTTCCCTAGCCTTGTGCTAGTAGTAAGTGCTCTAAAACACCATCTTGTTCTTGTTTATGATGGTTAATAGATGATTTAATGGCTAAAAATCATGAAACACTAAAGAACTTACATTAAAGTCTTGAACATAAGGTGTATAGGGTGGATAAAGAGAAGATATGTGTGTAAATCTTGTGAAACTTGTCTAGTTATGATTATTTGATGTTGTTGTTAGTAAAAGCAAGATGGATCATCATCTAGACATACTAGTCCATGTTATAGAGCATGAACTAGTAGGATGTAAAAGTTAGAAAGTTAAAAGATGATGGATCCATCCTTTCATAAGGCATGAACTTGAGTAAAAGTAATTTTCTTGTAAAATAAGACTCTAAACATGTAGATCTAAAGATCTACAAGTGGTTTTTCGGAAGAACCAAGCAAAAAGATTAGTTTTGTTAAAGCCCGGATCTTATCCGAACTAAAAGCATTTTAGTACATAAACAAGTGTGTAGACACTTGTGTCACAAGAAAAATTTAACAAAGAAATATTTTTGCGAATCTCGACTAGAAGTTGTGAAACTTCATATTCTTTAAAAATAAAGTTTTTAAGAAACTAAAATTATTTTTAAAGATGACAAGACTTACTAAATGTGCTAGTAAGTTACTACACATTTTTGTAAATATTCAAGTTTATGAAATGGAGAAATTAGTGATTATTGATGACGATTATTGTTGATAATTGTTGTTGATGATTGATGACGATTTAAAAGAAAATAAACACATGTTTTGAAAACATGGGAAACCTCCATTTTTAGGGGAAACTCTGTCAAAATTTTTATAAATTTTGACACTTAGAAAAATATAAGTTTTTGAGAAACTTATTCCCTAAAAATGTATTTAAGGGCATTACCAAGGTTTCCCTAATTTTTGGTGATAAGAAATGAGGATTTCTTCAAAAATAAAAATGGATATAAGTATGTATATTTTTGTGAGAAAAATATATATTGTTTTATCACCAACTTTTGTGCTAAGTGTATAAAGTATGTGTTATACGTGCTAGTGTATTAAGACTTAAAAATACACTAAATACTCATGAGGAGTATAAACATAGAAATACACATACAACGTACAAGATACATAATTCGGGTGCAAAGTGCAAAACATGAGATACTTATATTAATTTTAGAGAAAATAATATAAGTAAGATACGTAGTTAAAAATATAGAATATTTTTAACACAAGAATATATACAAAAGAGAGTGACTGTACTTGTGCGACGCAAGTCTAGTAACTAACGTTAAGAAAACGCGTATAGGTTACGACGTTAATTAAGCAAATCCGGTGGAGTTTACGACGCTAGGAACGCAAAGTTGTGAGTTCATGCTCCCCCTTTTCTTTAACTATTTTCAGTTTTTATAACTTCGGGGGTGAAATACATGTACAAAAGTACAATATTTATAATTGGTATGATATAAATACAAGAAGTACACTTGGTGAGAACGAGAACCAAGTGTGACAAAATATAAGATAATAAGAAACGCACTTGGTGAGGACGAGAACCAAGATGGATGCGTTATGAGAAATGATAAAAAGAAACGCGCTTGGTGAGAACGAGAACCAAGTAGGATGCGTTATGAGAAATAGTGTCACGAATAGGGTACAGAAGCACCATTAATCGTGTACATACTTAGACCGCAGAACAAAAGGTTAGATCTAACGGGTGCCTGGCAGCCACACTCTCGGTGGGGGCGAGAATCGAGTAGTGCTTTTGTGTCTCAGAATATACCAATTAAATGCCTTAGGTTTGGTGACTTCCTATGTCGTGCCACATGTTAATGGCTTTGCAACCCATTAACAATCTGATATTTACAGAAATACTGTATTTACATAAAATTCATACCATACTAAAATTGATATATAACTTGAAGTACGTGGGGTACTCAAGAAGATTGAGTTATACTTGAAGTACGAGGGGTACTCAAGAAAATGAGAATTATACTTGAGTACGTGGGGTACTCAAGAAGAAATTGAATTATACAGGTGTATGTGGTGTACACATGAAACTGAATTTATATATGAAAACTTGATTTACTCACAAACTATGTTTTCATACAAAGTATACAAACATGAAATACAAAACTGCATGAATTCACACCAACATTATGTTGACGTTTTTCCAAAACTCACATGTATTTCAGGTAACTAGGATGGATGTGCGCGTGGTCTTACTCATGCTCGTGGATGTCGCTTTGTTTATCTTTAAATAAAGTCGTGACTTTTAAGACAATATGTTATCTAGAGTTGTAAACACTTGACATATGTTTTTGGTAATGTAATATTTGAAGTTATTTTTGAGCATGTAGTATGTTTACTCTTCGTATGCAATGAGAACCTTTCATGATCACACCTCGTGCTTCCGCCGTAGAAAGGGGTGTGACAATGTTGGTGTGAATTCATGCAGTTTTTGTATTGAACGTTTGTATACTTGAATGAAAACATGGTATGTAATTTGTATGAAACAAGTATTTATGTAAATGTAAGGAATTCGAGATCGCTAATGGTTTGCAAGGCCATTAACATGTGACACGACATAGGAAGCATCCAAACCATAGGCATTTTTACTTGTCGATTCACGACTAGAGACACAAAAGCACTCCAGGTAGCACGTGGCCCAGAGTGTGGCTGCCTGAAACCCATTAGATCTAACCTTTTGTTCTGCGGTCTAGGTATACTGTTGATTAATGGTGCTTATGACACCCTATTCGTGACATGATCTAAATTATCATTCCTTAGTTTTTGTATCCAACATACCATAACACATGTATTTTCCCCAAGTTTAGAAAGCATATAAAAGTTTAAAAGTGGGGACATGAACTCACAACTTTGCGTTTCCTGTGCCGTAAACTTCACCGGGTTTGCTTATTTAGCGTTGTGACCTATACGTGTTTTATTAACGTTAGTCACTAGACTTGTATCGCACAAGTACAAGTCACCATCTTTTAAGTATGTGTTCTTTGTTGTTAAAATTTTTTTATATTTTTAACTATGTATCTTACTTATATTATTTTCTCATAAATAAATATAAGTATCTTGTATTTTTCACCCGAGTTATGTATTTTGTCCAAAACTTCATTTTAAGTCCTTAACTTGTCCAAGTTAAATAATCTCTTGATAAATATATTTTCATAAATATATTTTCATAAATATATTTTCTTGTTTTTGTCTATGCATGATGTATGTGTATTTTTGTACTTTTACTCCCTAGGAGTATTTAGTGTATTTTCAAGTACTAATACACTATTACATGTAATACATACTACATACACTTAGTACAAAATTTGGTGATCAATAAATATATATATTTTCCTAAAAAATATACATACTTAATATCAATTTTTATCTTGAAGAAATCATCATTTCTTAACTTGAAGTTTACATAAAAATTAGGGAAACCTTGGTAAAACATTTTTAGATAAATTTTTAGGGAATAAGTTTCACCAAAACTTATATTTTTCTAAGTGTCAAAATTTTATAGAAATTTTGACATAGTTTCCCCTAAAAATGAAGGTTTCCCATGTTTTCAAAACATGTGTTTATTTTCTTTTAAAATCATCACAAACAATCATCAACTCATTCAACACTTACCGAGTGTCAAAATCAAGTAAATTACACTACATCATGAACTTGAAGTTTTTGTAAAAACTTGTAGTAACTTACCATGTTATTTAGTAGGTTTAGTTACCCTTAAAAAACATATTTATTTGTTTGTAAATCACATTATTAAAAGATTTGGTTATTTACAACTTGTAAGATGATTTTTCTAAAAATATTTCTTTTCTATTTTTCTTGTTACAAACATGTTTCTAGTCTTGTTTAGACACTAAAAATATGATTAGTTTACTTAGAAACCATGACTTTGTAAATCTCATAAATGAACTTGGTTTCTTGAGAAAATCATTTTTGTAATCATCTATTTACAAGGATTTTAACATGTATCAACCATCATCATACTCTAAAACATTTTTACTTTCAAGTTCATGAGAAACATAAAGTGTGATCATCTTGGTATTTCACAAGATCATCACCTTAACTTACTAGATCATGTGTTTAATCACAATCTAGTAGGTTTCCTATGATGTCTAACATCACTAACACTAATAATCAATCAACAAGAAACAAATCATCACAAATCAACAAGATTTCATATGTTAATATGCTTATGTTAAAGTATCATGATCATGTTCTTTAGTGTTCTTGTGATTAACAACATTCATCATCTTTTATTCACCAAAATATGAAGTAACAAAGGGTTATGTGGGTCTTACTACTAGCACAAGGCTAGGGAAGAACACTTGATGTTGAAGATGATAAATGGGTTGGATAATAGCAAATGAAGAAGGCCCTTCAAGATCCACAAGCTCTAAACCTCCTTAAACACCTTCTAGTACCTTGTGAAGAACTTGGAATGATTGAATAATGGATGAAAGTGGTGGTGGTGTGGTGAGCTAGGATCGGCCGAAAGTGGGGAGGAGAGGAAGAAGGTGAGTTGTGTGAAGTGATGAATGAGGGCTTATGCTATCTTATAGTACATGCAAGATCTTCACCATATCATAATGAATCCAAGGAAGATCAAGTGAATAAAAAGAAATCTAGGGAAGATCAAGTAGGATTTTGTAGGATCTTGAAAAGATTATGGTGGGGTCACATAAGGTGACCGTCCACTACCAAGGGGGGGGGGTAAAGTGTAAGTTTCAACCACTAATTTCATGAATAAGTTAAGTTTCAAGTGTCTTGATTAGGGACTTGATGTGTTATTATGTTATAAGAGGTGTTATGGTGTTTGGGAATCATAACTAGCTCAAAAATAATAAAATAATGCTTCTAGTATAATTTTGGTGTTTCGGGTAATGTCCGGTTGTTCGGTTAGATACAGGTTCGTTAAAGTGCTAAATTGCACCGTTTAGTGTCCTTTATGTACCCTTTTGTGACACTTTCAATTCTTGATACTTAGGAAAGCATTCAGGACTAATTAGTCATATTTTTACATGTTACTAACTTGTTACAATGCTGAATTTTTCTGAAATATATGAGATTCAGCATTTAAAGTGTGTTTCGGGTGCTTTTTAGTGCGTATTTTAGCTTCCGGAAAGTCTATATGTTAACCCTTGTACATATTCTTGGGTTTCAATGTATTTTAGACTTTGGACCTACTCCTAGGCCCCAATTCTATTGTCTGACTGCTTTCTGCAAAATTGTTGACACAATGTGTCTTACCGGTGAGTTTACTAGTATTTCTGACGCAACGCTATCATTAATGCATAAAGCAATATTTGTAGTACAAAACGTGCATGAATTCACAAGTATAGCATGTAATTAGACAATGTTGACATTTAAGCACATAATTGTAGTTATCAAGTATTAATTAAATTGTACAGAAATTACCGGTTTTGTGCCAGTTGTCACAGTCTCCCCCCGTTAAAAGAATTTCGTCCCGAAATTCAGGCTGATCTATTTCTCGCAGGAGTTTTCTTGAACAGGTGGGGTACTTTTCTTTAAACTGGTCTTCACGTTCCCACGTGTACTCGGGTCCGTGCTTAGAGTTCCAACGTACTTTGACAAGTTTGACACTACTCCTTCGGGTCTTGTTGACTTTCCAGTCTGTAACCTCAATGGGTTGTTCTGTAAATCAGAGGGTGTCGTCAATATGCACTTCATCCGCAGGGATGATCACTGTTTCTTGGGTTGGACTCTTCTTGAGGTTGGATACATGAAACGTATCATGTACTCCGTTAAGTTCTTCCGGTAATTCCAACTTGTATGCCACGGTACCAATTCTTTCTAAGATCTTGAATGGTCCGATGTATCGTAGATTCAACTTTCCACGTTTTCTGAATCTTACTACGCCCTTCCAAGGTGAGACCTTTAACAAAACTTTGTCTCCCACCTCGAATTCTAATGATTTTCGTCTTCGATCAGCGTAGCTCTTTTGTCGATCTCGAGCCGCCTTAATGCACTCTCAGATCTGCATGATTTTGTCGGTTGTTTCTTGAACAAGTTCAGGACCAACCATACGTTTGTCTCCAGCGTCTGCCCAACATAATGGCGAGCGGCACTTGCGGCCATACAGAGCTTCGAATGGTCCAGCTTTTATGCTCGTAAGATAACTGTTATTGTAGGAAAACTCAACTAAGGGTAGATGAGTATCCCAGCTGCCGCCTAGGTCCATAACACATGCGCGAAACATATCTTCCAGCGTTTGTATGGTTCGTTCACTCTGGCTGTCTGTTTGCGGATGGAAGGCCGTGCTTAGATCTAGTTGAGATCCAAAGGCTTCCTGAAAGGATTGCCAGATCCTTGAGACAAAACGTCCATCTCTGTCTGAAATAATTGAGATAGGCACTCCATGACGTGCCACGATTTCTTTCAAGTACAACTCAGCAAGCTTTCCAGTGTGATGCGTGTCGTGTGTTATAGGTTTTTTATATATATTTTAAGCCCTTTTACACTTTTTATCCAAGTTTTAAATTTATAAAACACGATATTTACTAACACCAAACACACATATGGGCAAGTGCACCCATCGTGGACGTAGTATAGTGTTGATAAGATACCGAGGTCGTCCAAGGACACAAGAGCTTTTAGTACCGGTTTATCCTCAACGTCTAATCAAATCAAAAGTTAGGAAAAAGATTTTTAAACTAGAAAAATAAAACTAACTAAAATGCTGAAAAATAAAATAAAGTAAAAACAGATAGACAAGATGAATCACTTGGATCCGACTCGTGTGTAGTGTAACCTTTGATTATTTCCGCACTTTTGTGCTTTTTAAGAGATTATCTTAGTTATTGTAGTAGGCCCCTCTTTTGAAGGTGACGTTACCCTCAACCCAGTAGTTTGAGTCAGCAAGGATACAATCCTAAAGGGCCGGATTAGGGAATGGGGCGGGTGTAATGTGCTAAAAGCATGGTGGATACGCCGCTGGTACTTCCTATATATAAGTGCTTTTAACACATTATATATCGTTGCGTTATCTAGATCACTTGGGCAAGGTTATCAAAACAAAGTTATACTACAAGGTTGTTCTAACGATATATATATATATATATATATATATATATACTATACGAGTTTTTATTTCAAAAACAATTTACAATGTTTAATTAAACAAATGTTTTGGAGTTAAGAATCATGGCTACAAGAATTTGCAAATTATAACCAACTTGATTTGAGTTGGTTAATTATGTCGCAATACTATACTTTTCAAAACAAGGTTTTTAAATAAGTATTGCAACATGTAAAACGAGCCATGAATCTGACACTCATATAAAACTTATGTCATCGCCGGCATTTTTATGCTAACATATTTTCACATGTGCTTCAGGTACAATAGTTGATGATGTTTGATGATGATATTGATGTAAGCTCACATAGGAATGGACGAGGCCTTAGTGACTTAATAACAATGAAAGTCTATTTGTTCATGTTTTGTTTCTAATTCCAATGTAATGTAATACATTTAATTCAATAAAACGAAACTGTTCATTTCATGGTTGTGAAACAATGATTCTGTTACAACACTCCCCGACGTTTTCGCCACGTTTTGTTGTTTTACATGGTCGGGGTGTGACACCCGCCATCCAATACCGGTGGGTATTGAAGGAGGTCCTACTAAATTTGACCCAGGTCCTTTGCATGATCTATACACAGAACAATGCCAAGACTCTTACCAAACCGTTCCCTTAACCCCCGACTAGGTAGCCAACATATCTCCATATAGACCGTGGAGATATGAATGGTGAAAATCTTTTATTTTATATAGACAGTAAATAATGCCAAGACACCACGGACAAACGATAAGGAAGAATCACCTTCAACATAAGAAACTAGTTATTAAAGTCATTAATACATAACCAAATAAAAAGTGTGAAAAGATTAAATATAAAAAGTATTACACTAAACACTTGTCTTCACCAAGTGATGTAAGAGACTTAGGCAAACATGGCCTTTGATTGTCAAGAATTCTTACGATCAATCTTGGATCTCGAGATGACTCACACACTTTATGATGGATGATGGATGATGGTGGTGGATGATGGTGTTGTGATGGTGGTGGTGGGTGGGTGAAGTGTGAGAGAGGTGGTGTGCCAAGGGATGGTTTACAAATGAGCCAAGCACCCCTATTTATAGCCTGAACAGCAGCTCGGGCATGACCCCGTGTCCATTGGGCACGGCCCCGTGTCCATCCTCCTTCTCTTTTCTTCATTAATTGCAGTTTGTCTGCATTAGTTAACCACGCCCCCGTGTCCGCTGAGCACGACCCCGTGTGCAGAAGCGTATCTATACTATCAAGATTTCCATAGATTCTGCGAATCTTAGAGTTGACCACGGCCCCGTGCCCGCTGAGCACGACCCCGTGGTGGGTGATAGAAGCTTCTACAACTTTGTCTTTTCTGCTGACACTTGGGCACGCCCCCGTGCTCATTGAGCACGGGGTGTGTTCAGCCTTCTGTTCTCTTGTTTTTGCTTGGGAAGATGTTGTCGGGGGGTCAGGCATGCCACGTTTGTTCCTTTTCTTGTATTTATGTTAGCTTTAGCTGCCTTTTTGCTTTTTTTGTTCATTTGAGCTCATTTAATCCTGAAAATACAAAAGGAAGACAAAAACACTCTTTTTCCAACATTAGTACTAAAAAAGGGTTAGTTTTATGCCACAATTGATGTAATTTATATGTTGCATTTTGTGCACATCAAATACCCCCACACTTGAATCTTTGCTTGTCCTCAAGCAAAACTCTTTATAATGTGGCTTTACACTCCCAAATGGAATGGGTAGAAGAGAAGGTTTTTTTTGGACTTGTCTATTAAGTTTTATTTTTATTCATTTACAATCCTATTCATCATGATTTATTAAAAACATTACATAAGATAAATTACTTATTAGGGCATAACATGCCTTTTTAAAATTCCATTTATATACAAGTTCACATACCTCACGGGGGATCACTCAACACTCGGCCGAAGATGTATTTTAATGAATCACTCGAGAGCGGCATGGAACTTACTCCTACCATAAGCTTGCCAAGCAATCAATCCTCCTCCTTTTTAACTATACACCTTTGTAAATATCAAGAGAACTTTTGGGGTGAAGGGTTAGGATTGGGCTAAAGGTGGGTGGTTGGGTTAGTGGTTAGTAAAAGGGCGAAAGGCGTAAAAACCGTCGGTTTTCGTAAGACTTGTTATTTTTCATAACTTTTTATTTTGATGAAGCATTTCTTTCAAACAAAGTTCTTTTTGATAAACTTGTTTGTTTATTTCCTTTGGCTTCATCATCAAAATATTTTTTTTAACGAAGTCATAAGAAAAACCGAGCTTTGTTACTAAAATAAAGGGTTTAAAATGAAAAAGGGTTTTGGTGGGTAAAAGGGTTTTTGTTTTGGGTTAAGAAATGAAAAGGTTTAGGCTCAAAGGGGTTAACTAGGGAGATTTTGGGTAGGTCATAAAAAAAGAAAAATAATGGTGTAGAAATAAAAAGAGTTAGTCCTAATGCCTCCATCATTTACTTACTCGGGTTTAAGTTGGTAAGGACCGGGAATGTATCGTCGTGGCAAGTTCTAGAGTCGTAAGAACCAAGCGGCTATTCACACAAGAAACGAAAAATGAGCAATTAGTTTAAAGATATGTATTTGTATGCTCAATAAAGGCTCAAAACTCACTTTTTGTGGGAATGGGTTTTTATGTGATCAAGTATATATAATCAAATTTTAACTAAGCTTGTCATGCCGTTTCATAATTTTCTTATGTTGGTTTTTTTTATCACGACGCTATCGGTTGTAAATTTGTAAAAATATAACCTTTTTAGAACTTGAATTCCCCAACTTAAACCTAGACAAGTAAAAAAAAATGAAAATTTTTGAAAAAATTTGGGGTGATTAGCGGTTCCAATAGAGTTTTATGTAAGGCTTGTATTTAGGACTTGCAAGATTCAAACTTTTAGCATCCCCCCACACTTAAATTACACATTGTCCTCAATGTGTCCCAAAAATAAGTTTTTAGGTTGACTGAATGTGTAAAAAGGTGTGAAAAAGCAAAATTTTATGTTACTGGGCGCCTGGACACGGCCCCGTGGTGTCCGGGCACGGCCCCGTGTTCAGATCGCCAGTAATAAAAGTTTGTAAAAAGAAATAGAAGCCTGGGCACGGGGGCGTGTTCAGTGAGCACGCCCCGTGTCCAGTTACCTGAAATGGGCATTTCCTGCAGATTGTACAGCACGGGGCCGTGTTGGGCGGGCACGGCCTGTGCTGAACTTGCTGTAATGAAGAAAATTTTGTCGGATGGCCCTGTTTTTGTGCATGGGGTGCTGGTTCAAGTTTCCCTTGGTATCCTTCACCATCCCGAGTGTGTTTTATTCCTGAAAATTAAAACTAAACTAGAAAACATAAAAATTAATCTAAGCTAAACTAAGGATAGTTCCGCGGAATGCCTCCGTGGTGCGCCACGTTTATAAGGGTCCTTGGCTAGACCCAAAGCCTGGTCATATGTTACCCAAGTGGGATGTTTTGCATCCCATGCTACACCGTCGAAGAGCATCATCCAAACTCGAGTCAATGACCTTCATGTAGTTGACCTGGTCTTCGTCTTCTACTCTTTTTCCAACTCCAAACTTCATTTCCTCGTCCCCAATCCTCAATGTTGGTGTTCCATCATTCATATTTACCACTGCTTTGGCCGTAGCTAGGAATGGCCTCCCTAGGATGAGTGGTACTTCGGCATCTTCCTCCGTATCTAGTATGACAAAGTCGGCCGGAAAGACAAATTCGCCGACTTTGACCAATAGATTTTCAGCGACACCTTGTGGATATTTGACGGATCTATCGGCAAGTTGTATGCTTATTTTTGTAGGGCTTGTTTTCCCTAGGCCGAGTCGGTTGAACATTGATGAGGGCATGAGGTTGATGCTTGCCCCGAGATCTGCTAATGCATTACGAATGGGGGATTTCCCAATCGAACAAGGAATTGTGAAGCTTCCAGGGTCAAGCTTCTTTTGCGGGAGTTTGTTGAGTAGTAAGGCGGAGCATTCTTCGCCTAAATTAACTAATTGCAATGATTCAATTTTCCTTTTATGAGTGAGGAAGTCCCTCATAAATTTTGAATATTTAGGCATTTGAGTTAGGACTTCGATAAATGGAATATTAACATGCAATTGTTTTAGTAAATTTTTAAACATCGCGAATTGCTCATCGGTCTTTTGACGAATTAACCGACCGGGGAATGGAACTGGAGGAGTCTTAGTAGGCTCTTGAATTGGTGGAGAAGCCTTCTCTTGTTGCGGCGTGGGTGGAGTTGTGGATTGGTTTCTTTCAGTTGGCGGTGATGGAGCCTCTTTGGAACCCACGGTATGGTTTCTCAATGTTATGAGATGTACTTGCGCCTTTGGGTTGGTTTCGGTATTACTTGGTAACGCGCCTTGTGGTCTCTCGGAGAAATTCTGAGCTATTTGTTTTAATTGCTTTTCAATGTTTTGTATACTAGCTTGTTGATTTCTAAAATTCGATTCCAATTGTTGAAATCGATCCGAGTTTTTCTTTTCGGTGTCGGAGATGAGGCTAGATACAGTATCTTCAAGCCTTTCTCGTCCACCTTGTTGTTGAGAGAAATTTTGTGACTCGCTTCTTTGTTGTTGAAAGTTTGTTCGTTGGTTTAGATTTTGTTGGTTACTACTATTGTCGGGTTCTCTCCAACCAAGGTTAGGGTGGCTACGCCATCCTTGGTTGTAGGTACCCGTTGGAGGACCCGACGGCCTAGGTCTATTATCAATGTAGTTTACCGACTCCATTTGATCATCTATTTCTTTCATACAACTCCAATTTTCATGTGGCCCACCACACCCTTCACAAGCCATGACCGAGGTCGTTTTTGTCATTTCTAGCTTTTTGATTTTCGAAGAAAGGGCCTCGATTTGGGCTTGTAAAGAAGTGCTTTCATCAACCTTATGGGCGCCCGGGGCAATAGATTTATTGCCTCGGGGAGTGTGCCACTGAAAATTGGTTTGAGCAATTTCCTCAATTTGATTATATATTTCATTTGGGCGACGATTACCTAAAAGTCCCCCGGAGCTAGAATCAAGTGTTTGTCTTGTGTGTGGCAACAACCCATTGTAGAAAGTGGATACTTGTTGCCACACCGCAAGACCGTGATGAGGACACTTTCTTAGTAGCTCCTTGAACCTTTCCCAAGTTTCATATAAGGACTCCCCATCCTCTTGTGAATATGTATTAATTTCAGTCATTAATTTAGCCGTTTTAGCAGGAGGGAAATACTTATATAGAAACTTTTGGGCTACTTCATCCCAGGTGTTTACCGAACCAACTGGGAGGGCATTAAGCCAAGCCTTAGCTCGGTCTTTTAGTGAAAATGGAAACATTCGAAGGCGGATGGCATCGTTTGATGCTCCATTGATCCGAAAGGTATCACATATTTCTAAGAAATTAGTAATATGTAAATGAGGATCCTCGTCCGCAAGCCCATGGAAGGTTGCAGAGTTTTGAAGCATTTGTATCAAATGTGGCCGAAGTTCGAAGTTGTTGGCTTCGACATTCGGTGCATTGATAGCGGCGCCGAGATTACCTACGGTGGGTCGTAGGTAATCCATGAGGGTACGTTGGTCCGCCATTGGAAGTGGGTCCCCCGAAACTTTCTCTTGGTTTTTAGCTTTAAGTCTCTTTCGTAGAAAGCGTTCGGGTTCGTCTAGGGGTTCTTTTATGTCTCTACTAGAACTGGAGCTCATACATTACTTGGAAAATGCAAATGTGGCGCCTGAGTTCCAAGTCCTGCAATAAAAACAAAGAAGAACGTTGGTCAGAAGCTTCACCACGGCCCCGTGCTCAGATGAACACGGCCCGTGGTCGGAGATACAGTGATTGTTTTCTGGATCCCTGTTACTGGGGAGTTCGACATGGCCGCGTGTTGCACCGACACGGCCCCGTGTTGCACCGACACGGCCCCGTGCTCAACTCTCTGTAACTCGGAAAATAAAAACAGCCAGTAACAATGCTGGGCACGGCCCGTGTCCGACCAGGCACGGCCCATGCTGAGCTTTGCAGAAACTGAAAAACTAAGAAAATCCTAAAAAAAACAGAAAAATTAGAAAAAAACGATTAGGCCGTCGATTCCTAACTTTCTTAAAATCCTTGTGTCCCCGGCAACGGCGTCAAAAACTTGATGCGTGTCGTGTGTTATAGGTTTTTTTTATATATTTTAAGCCCTTTTATACTTTTTAGCCAAGTTTTAAATTTATAAAACACGATATTTACTAACACTAAACACACATATGGGCAAGTGCACCCATCGTGGACGTAGTATAGTGTTGGTAAGATCCCGAGGTCGTCCAAGGACACAAGAGCTTTTAGTACCGGTTTATCCTCAACGTCTAATCAAATCAAAAGTTAGAAAAAAGATTTTTAAACTAGAAAAATAAAACTAACTAAAATGCTGAAAAATAAAATAAAGTAAAAACAGATAGACAAGATGAATCACTTGGATCCGACTCGTGTGTAGTGTAACCTTTGATTATTTCCGCACTTTTGCACTTTTTAAGAGATTATCTTAGTTATTGTAGTAGGCCCCTCTTTTGAAGGTGACGTTACCCTCAACCCAGTAGTTTGAGTCAGCAAGGATACAATCCTAAAGGGTCGGATTATTGAAAGATAATTAATTAAGTTATTAATGTATAATGTGGTAGGCCCCTCTTTTGAAGGTGACGTTACCCTCGGCTAAGTAGTCTGAGTCAGCAGGGATATGGTCCTAAGTAGCCGGGTTAAAGTTTTAATAGTAGCTTAACTTATGAGGGGGTCAAAGAGTTTGGACCCCCACCATCCAATACCGGTGGGTATTGAAGGAGGTCCTACTAAGTTTGACCCAGGTCCTTTGCAGGATCTATACACTGAACAATGGCAAGACTCTTACCAAACCGTTCCCTTAACCCCCGACCAGGTAGCCAACATATCTCCATATAGACCGTGGAGATATGAATGGTGAAAATCTTTTATTTTATATAGACAGTAAAATAATGCCAAGACACCACAGACAAACGATAAGGAAGAATCACCTTCAACATAAGAAACTAGTTATTAAAGTCATTAATACATAACCAAATAAAAAGTGCGAAAAGATTAAAAATAAAAAGTATTACACTAAACACTTGTCTTCACCAAGTGATGTAAGAGACTTAGGCAAACATGGCCTTTGATTCTCAAGAACTCTTATGATCAATCTTGGATCCCGAGATGACTCACACACTCTATGATGGATGATGGATGATGGTGGTGGATGATGGTGTTGTGATGGTGGTGGTGGGTGGGTGAAGTGTGAGAGAGGTGGTGTGCCAAGGGATGGTTTGCAAATGAGCCAAGCACCCCTATTTATAGCCTAAACAGCAGCTAGGGCACGGCCCCGTGTCCATCCTTATTCTCTTTCTTCATTAATTGCAGTTTGTCTGCATTAGTTGACCACGCCCCCGTGTCCGCTGAGCACGACCCCGTGTGCAGAAGCGTATCTGTACTATCAAGATTTCCCTAGATTCTGCGAATCTTAGAGTTGACCATGGCCCCATGCCCGCTGAGCACGACCCCGTGGTGGGCGATAGAAGCTTCTACAACTTTGTCTTTTCTGCTGACACTTGGGCACGCCCCCGTGCTCATTGAGCACGGGGCGTGTGCATCCTTCTGTTCTCTTGTTTTTGCTTGGGAAGATGCTGTCGGGGGGTCGGGCATGCCACGTTTATTCCTTTTCTTGTATTTATGTTAGGTTTAGCTGCCTTTTTGCTTCTTTTGTTCATTTGAGCTCATTTAATCCTGAAAATACAAAAGGAAGACAAAAACACACTTTTCCAACATTAGTACTAAAAAATTGTTAGTTTTATGCCACAATTGATGTAATTTATATGTTGCGTTTTGTGCACATCACAGTGCTATCCTTCTCTCGGATCGGTAGGAAATGCGCAGACTTTGTTAACCGATCGACTATCACCCATATCATATCGTGCCCTCTAGGGGTCCTGGGTAATTTTGTTATGAAGTCCATTGAGATTTGCTCCCACTTCCACGTGGTTATCTCTGGTTGTTGTAGTAGTCCGGACGGTTTCTGATATTCAGCCTTAACCTTAGCACATGTTAGGCACTTTCCAACATAGATAGCAACATCACTTTTAAGCCTCGGCCACCAATAGTAGTCCTTCAAGTCTTGATACATTTTGTCCGATCCTGGATGGATCGAGTATCTCGACTTGTGAGCCTCATCAAGGATGACTTCTCGAATACCGCCATAGAGCGGAACCCAAATACGCCCCATAAAGTATAAGGTTCCCTCTTCGCTTGGCGCCAATTTCTTCTCCATACCTCGAAGATTTTCAGCTCTAAGATTCTCTTTCTTAAGGGCTTCTTGTTGTGCGTCATGAATGCGTGCAGTGAGGTTCGTCCGAATAGTCATTTCCAATGCTCGAACCCTTAGGGTCTTAACCCTTTCTTTTCGACTTAACACGTCTGCTATAACATTAGCCTTTCTAGGATGGTACTTAATTTCACAGTCATAATCGTTCAACAACTCAACCCATCGTCGCTGGCGCATGTTTAACTCCTTTTGATCAAATATGTGTTGCAGGCTTTTGTGATCTGTGAAGATTGTACATCGAGTACCATATAAATAATGTCGCCAGATCTTCAAGGCGAATACCACTGCGCCTAGCTCCAGGTCATGAGTGGTATAGTTTCTTTCATGCACTTTCAGCTGCCTTGAAGCGTAAGCGATGACCTTTTGGCGTTGCATAAGCACGCAACCCAAACCTTGACGCGAAGCGTCGTAGTATACCACGAAGTCTTCAGTGCCTTCGGGTAAGGATAGTATCGGTGCATCGCATAGCTTATTTTTGAGAAGTTGGAAGGCTTCTTCCTGCTTATCACCCCAGTCGTACTTCTTGTCTTTCTGCATCAGGGTCGTCAGCTGTTGAGCTATCTTGGAGAAATTCTCGATAAATCCTCGGTAATAGCCCGCTAAGCCCAAAAATTGTCGAACTTCAGTCGGGGTTTTGGGAGCTTCCCAATTCTTTATTGCTTTTTATCTTGGCTGGGTCTACATGAATGCCCTTCTCATTCACAACGTGACCAAGAAATTGTACTTCGCGAATCCAAAATTCACACTTGGAGAATTTTGCATAAAGTTTCTCTTTCTTCAGTAGTTCCAAAATGGTTCTGAGGTGTTGCTCGTGCTCTTCTCTCGTTCGCGAGTAAATCAGGATATCATTGATAAATACAATCACGAATTTATCGAGATATGGTTTGCATACGCGGTTCATCAGATCCATAAATACCGCTGGCGCGTTCGTCAGTCCGAATGGCATCACAAGGAACTCGTAATGCCCATAGCGTGTTCTGAATGCAGTCTTTGGTACGCTTTCCTCTTGGATTCTTAACGGATGGTACCCAGATCAAAGGTCGATCTTGGAATAGTAGCTTGATCCTTGCAACTGATCAAATAAATCATCAATCCTCGGTAGTGGGTACCGATTCTTGACAGTGAGCTTGTTCAGTTCTCTGTAATCGATACACATCCGAAGTGTTCTGTCCTTCTTCTTCACGAACAATACTGGAGCTCTCCAAGGCGAGAAGCTTGGCCTTATGAATCCTTTATCCAACAACTCCTGGAGTTGTGTAGATAATTCTTGCATTTCGGATGGTGCAAGCCGATAGGGTGCCTTGGCTACAAGAGTGGCTCCTGGAACCAAGTCTATATGGAATTCGACTTGTCATTGCGGAGGTAGTCCTGGCAGATCTTCGGGAAAAATATCAGGGAATTCCTTCACCACAGGAATGTCTTCGAGTTTCGGCTCCTCAGCCTTCTTATCTACAACGTGCGCAGGAAGGCAACACATCCTTCCCTTAAGCATTTCTGCGCCTTCATACAATTGATGATGCGCAGAGGCGTATCTCGTTTCTCTCCATGCACGATGAGAGTTTCATCATTCGCCAGAGGGATGCGAATGATTTTCTCGTGACAAACAACTTCAGCTTTATTCTTGGACAACCAGTCCATTCCGACCACTACATCGAAGCTACCCAATTGGATAGGTAAGAGGTCGATGCTAAATCTTCGCTCACCAAGCTCTAATGTGCAACCCCTAACAACTTCGCCCTATTCAACAAGTTTACCATTGGCTAGTTCTATGGAATAAGGAATATCTAATCTACTAGATTCTATTCCAAGCATACGTTTAAATTCCACAGACATGAAGCTATAATCGGCACCAGTGTCAAATAATATGGATGCAAAGTGATTGTTAACGAGAAACGTACCGGTGACCACATTAGGGTCCTTGCGTGCGTTCCTTGCTCCAATCACAAATGCTCAAGCCTGAGCATTGTTCCCCCTTGGGCAATCTTTTATGAAATGATCCTTGCTTCCACAACCAAAGCATCCTTGGTTCTGCCCAGCTCCATTACCATTCTGGTTGCCATTGCCATTTCCACCACCGTTTCCATTACCAGCACCGTTACGGTTTCCATTCCCGTTCCTATTATCCCTTCCATTCCTATTAGCGCCTCAGTTTCCTTTTCCCCAACAATCTTCTGTTTGATGACTCAACCTACCACATTTGTCGCATCTTGGAATGCGACAAGCTCCCTCATGGTGATACCAACATTTTTGGCATAAAGGCTTGGTATCTTCTAGCTATAGTATCATTTGCCGCTGCAAAGGTTTTTGCCTCCTCAGGTGGGTTAGTATCACGCTTCTTATTGTTTGAACCCTTGTTGTTGCTGCGGGTTGCCTGATTCAGATTCGCATGCTTCCTTTTCTTCTCACCAGACGACTCAGCATGCGTCTCGGTCTTTTCAGTTGGGTTCAGTGATAACTTCTTCATGCGAACAACATCTTCAGTAAGGCTGACAGCCAGAGTTACAGCCTGAGTGATCGTTTCAGGTTTAGCCGAAGTTACCAAGCTGCGAAACTCTAGAGCCAATCCCCATATGTAGCGCTCAACACGCTTAAATTCGGGAGTCATCATATAGGGGATCACTCTCGACAAATCGTGGAACCTTCGAGTATAACCAGTAATGTCAGCACCTTCCATGGTCAAGTTCCAGAACTCAGTCTCCAACCTTTGGAGTTCAGCACGAGAGCAATACTTCTCTCTTATTCTTTCCTTCAACTCATCCCAAGACATGCCATACGATGCATCATCTCCCAGGGTTTGGACTTGCAAATTCCACCATGTCAAACCCTCGTCAACAAACAACCCAGTGACAAAAGTGACTTGCTGGTCCACGGTGCACTTGCTCATGCGGATAGTGGAATCAGTCTTCTCCGTCCAGCGTACAAAAGCCACTGCACCTCCAGTGCCATCATAGTTTAGTGGCTTGCAGTTGAGAAATTGCTTGAAAGTGCAACCTTGAGCTACGTTTCCTCCAGATGAGTCTCCATTCCCATTACGTCTAGTATTACTTGGTCCTCCACTATGTTCAGTATGGTTCACCTCATACTAGGCGATGGCTTTAGAGATCCTTTCTTCCAGCGGGGAGTTCAGTTCTTCAGCAGTCCTCAGCAGCGGGGGAGGAGGAGGTTGATCACGAGCGTTCACAGCTCTCCTTGGTGCCATGTTCTATTAGAACACAACACAACAGGGTTAGACATTTGTTTGATATCATCATACGAGACAGTAGTAGTACATACACACAGGCATTGATGTGCACAAAATGTAACATATAAATTACATCAATTGTGGCATAAAACTAACCCTTTTTTAGTACTAATGTAGGAAAAAGTGTGTTTTTGTCTTCCTTTTGTATTTTCAGGATTAAATGAGCTCAAATGAACAAAAGAAGCAAAAGGCAGCTAAATCTAGCATAAATACAAGAAAAGGAACAAACGTGGCATGCCCGACCGACAGCATCTTCCCAAGCAAAACAAGAGAACAGAAGGCTGAACACGCCCCATGCTCAATGGGCACGGGGGCGTGCCCAAGTGTCAGCAGAAAAGACAAACTTGTAGAAGCTTCTATCGCCCACCACGGGGTCATGCTCTGATACCAACTTTTCTGTCACACCCCGACCACGTAAAACAACAAAACGTGGCAGAAAACGTCGGGGAGTGTTGTAACAGAATCATTGTTTCATAACACATGGAAGTTTAAATATTGTTTTATTAAATAAAATAGTTACAAAGTCTTGACAATCAAAGAAACATAACATAAATAACTAGTCTTGCATCTTTTATTGTCGCTAAGGCCCAAGTCCGCCTAAGTGTATCTTGATCAATCCTATGCTTCACTTCCTGAAACACATGTGAAAATAGGTACGTCAGCATAAAAATGCCGGCGAGTACATAGGTTTTGTGAAAATGAGATTCATGACTTAAGTTTCAGAAAATGTTTAATAAAATTTAGTCATGAACCTTGTTAATTGTTTTGTTTTGTAAATCATTTGAAAAACGATAAATAAATCAAATGATATATATGTATAAAAGAATAATACATGGTTAAGCGAATAACCATGTGAAATGAGTTTGTATAAATTAAGTTGTTTGTAAAACAATGTATTGTGAAAAGTATGTTACTTTTATAAAATTTTATATGTCCAAATTGAAATGATTCAAATAACGCCACGATATGTAACACCATACAATCACTTATATATAGGAAGTACCAGCGGCGTATCCACCATGCTTGTATCATATTACACACGCCTCGTTACTTAAATCACTTACTCAAACCAAACCAACAATGTAAGATGTCTATGTTTAAACCAATTGTCAAATGTACTGAATAATATGTCAAAGTGTTTATGTCAAGATGTAAATCATGTAATGTATAACAAATGTCAAAAATGTTTATGTGTCAAATGTAAATCATGTAATGTGTAACCAAAATGATATGTATGGCTAGTGAAATGGATCAACTAAACCATATGCACAAAAACAAAGTATTGAAGTAAAACATGGTTTAAATCAAAGCTATGTTTTGTGGAACAAATGCATGCTATACTGATATAAACATTTATGCGGTATTGTGAGAATGCATACATCCAAGCCTTGAGACTGTGGCGATAGACCTTTAAACAAATTAAAGTTCTATCTTGTTGTAAAATGTATATCGAATTCGGTCATTCCTTCCAATCCAAACAAACCCAGGATTTCAGGAACGGGAGTTGTCAATTCCTATGGTACCACTACCTACTAACGAACGGCGTGATCGTTGTTAATGAATGTATATTGATCCATCAAAACAAACCAAATATCATATCAAAATGTAAGCATGTGAATGAAAATAACTGTACTAAGTATGATGAACATACATAGCATGTGAATGAATAATAAATGTACTAAGTATGATGAGCATACATAGCACGTGAATGAATAATAAATGTACTAAGTATGATGAACATACATAGCATGAAATGTAATGTAAAACAATGTACTAAGTATGCACACAATGGGCACACATAGCATAAACACAATTAAGTCATGTACTAATAGTGTACTAATGAACATAGCATGTATATGATATGAAAACAGGAAAGCATGAAAGTAACAAGTAGGCACATGTGTTCCACCCCAAAACAGTTTGAAAACAGTAAAAGAGGGTTCTATATACTCACTTGAGATTTCTCAGAAGTCCTAAGATAACCACCAAGCAATGCTAGAGATCACGGAATCAAACGACACCTAATATAGGTAACTATGTTAATAAACCGGACCTATATCGGAGGATCGGATAGAATGAGGGCTCGTAAACCAAATGAGTATGGGAACTCATGTAGTATGGTTTAGCAAGACCTACATTCTAAATGAAACCTAACCTAAGTGCTTACGACCCATCACGACCCGTTTAGGTAGCTTATGTTACTTTAACGCGTCGTTCGCGTAAAACGCGTTCAGACCGCTTAACTAGTCCTACGACAAGTAACATATGCCTTAACATGTCTAATATTGTTGTCAAATCAGTTTAGACGTCAAAAGTTACGTTACATATGCTTAAAATGAATTTTGGCATCAAAGGGGTATTTTGGTAATTTACCTAAGGCATATAAACTTACCTATCATACAACTACTTAAACGATGTGACCATAAGGTATAACCTCGGAAGGTTATTCCCTATATACTATGGTCACCTAATGTGTTTGGTCGGATCCTAATGATCGACCAAATGGGTCGGGTTCGAAGGTATAAGCGATTTATTAGATCGCTTACCCTTACGACCCTAGACAACGTGGTAATCAGTAGGCATAGTCACAAGGGACTATAACCATCGTGATTACGCTTACGTTGCGAAGTTCAAACGAACTTCGCATTGACCATAAACTGGTCAATGCAGAAAGTCAAACAAAGTTTGACTTTCGGACTCGAAAAGCAATAAAAGAACGAAGGAACACTTACAAAGGGTCCCCGAATGCTAATCTAGATCAAAATAGCTCAGGTATGAGACAAAGGTTTCAACTTAGAGCACATAAGATCAGATTCTTGTGAGGAATGAGTGAAAATGTGATGGGTATTTATAGATTTCGGTTCACCGTTAGGATCATTTCTTGGAGAAGAGGGAATGATCACATCCCTACACTTGTTGGAAAGTTGTGGTGGCTCATTTTGCTTCCACCACAAGAGTTTGACACTTGGCATTGGCCCTTGGAGGGTTTAAGGGATGTTAACATGTGTTTAAATGGATTTTGCTGATCAGAAGTGGCCTAGCGTGACGCCAGGGGGGCTAGGTGTCACGCTAGGGTCCCCCTGATCAGCAACCATTTTCCAATGTTCCCCTTTCAGTCCCCGTTGAGTATTAAGGCCATTCCCGACATCTTTAAGGCTCGTTAAATCATTTTCAAGGCTCCACAAGGATGCCTAAACATTGTGGACATGAAACATGCTCAAAAATATGTCGGATGTTGGTTCGTTTGGCCGTACGATCGCGATGTTCGGTTAAATACGACGGAATGCGCATAAGCGCGAAAAATGATTCAAATGACGTGATGAATGGACTTTTCTTATGCCAAACACTAAAATAATATATTTTAGTGCTTACATAAATTTTTGGATGTCCGGATGTATTCAGAACGTAAGATATGCGCGAAAGTGCAAACTTGTGCACTTTTTGACACTTTTAGTCCCTGAATGAGCCAAAAGTTTATTTTAGCACACCGAACCCCTCAAAGCCTATTTCTAAGCTATGTAAAGGATATTTAAGGTGTGTTTAACTTATGATCATGTTCTGGAATGTTCGTTACAGTTCAAATTGGCATACTTTCGCAGTTTGTCAAGTTTAGTCCCTGTAAACGAATTAACTTGTTTTTGCCATACCAAAGCCTTCAAAACTTATTTCTAAATTATGTAAAGGTTATTTAAGGTATGTTAAGCATATGTTGATGTTCCGGAGTATTTTTCGCATTAAACTGACTGTGTTTACGCACCAGTTTGCGTATAACTCTCCAGAAAGTGGTATAGAGTTTGAAATTTGACAAAAGTCAAAACATGAAAAATGTAAAACATAACCAAACAAACATTGGGATCAAATAACATTGTTTTATTGATAACTGAACTGTTCACAATGATTACAAGCACAGATGTTACAGTCTCCCCTACTTGTGGAAATTTTGTCCCGAAATTTTATTTAGAGAAAACTTGTGAGAGTTTGAAACATGAAGTTGAAAAGATCGAACAACAATGGTTAGGGTTCTGAACTTCTAGTAACTTTAATAACATCATGCTTGCAATGTAAGAGGGATACTTATATACAAGTATATGAAGCGTCATTGGTGCGTCCACCGTACCTCAATTACATTGTTCACGTTACGTTATTGTTGCCACTATCGGTTCTTACACATGATAAATTTTACTGGGTTTCTGTGCACTAAATTTCATAATTATGTACGCGTCCATAATTAGACAATTTCTTGCACAGTTCACGCAGTCTATTTTATAATGTGTAGGGTAAAACCAAATGAACAATCCTGTGATGAGTGTGACTAGACCGCCATAGAGTCCTTTTAATTAAATCAATAAATGATCTAAATAGACTATCAAGGAGTCTGTTCAGCTGCATCATTAGATGTCGTTCTTTAACCAGATTGTGAATCAATCTTTTTCACTAGACCACTAAAAGGGTCTTTTATGAATCATGGAGTGGTACTATATAACCCAAGGGTCTTAACTATTACATAGAAGCCCAATAAGGATTTAAGGTAGTACCTTTTTGAATATCCTTCTACGAATCCCTCATATGAAGATACGAAAGGTTCTACGAGGATTTGGATAACGAATATCCAGAGTATACCAAAAACACAAAGATGCATAAAAGAAAACACAAGGTGTATAAACACATAGTCACGTAACCACAAAATTGTTTGTTATTTTGTCTTGTTAATTGCGTACATGCATTTAAAGCACACTAGGAATCCAATACGTGGATTTCATTTGGTACTTTAAACATTATCAAGAATCTAACTATAAAGATAGAAAGAATTTTAAAGAGAAAATTCGATTTCGATTATAAAGAACCGAAATGTTCGAATTAAGGTACATAAGGAATCCAATTAAGGACTCTGATTTGAATGATAATCATCCACAAGGGTCTAAATGTGAAGATAAAAAGATCCCATATGGATTTTAGAAGTTGAAGATGTTTTGAAACCTTGCACTGGACGTGCTTAAGTCAGAATATGAAGTAAAATGCTTATGAAGTTGAGATGCTAGATATGCCAAGGCGACATATGAAGCAGAATTTGAAGGTTAAGTTAATGTATGAGGAAAATATTTTTGGAAAACTATGCATGGGGTTCAAAAAATGTTTTTGGAACCTTATAATACTTTTGAAATCATAAAGTAGGTTATTAGATAAGTATATTTATAAAAATGTTTTAAAATCATGCGAGATGAATTTTGAAATTATGTATAAGGTTTTTGGAAAACATAAATGATGCTTTTGAAATCATGCACTTGATAAGAAAATATATTGTATGAATATTGTTTTCAGGATATTTGAGACATTTTGAAATCATGTTGGTTGTTTTGAAAACTTTATGTTATGCATGTTGAAAGATCAGCACGTAATGGGTATGAGGTTTGAAAATATCCTTAGTTATATAACCAAGGATTCAAAGGCACAGATGTGCAAAAAGCACGATTATTCATAATTTCACTTTATTTCATGTACTTTGTTTCTTAGAATGAAACGAGTACTTAGAACTTTCGAGGAAATTATGAGCGATCACTTGAAAAGAGAGAGAATCACAAGAGTAGTTTGTAAAGAACATAGTTTCTTGATGTAGGTAACATAGGGGAATGCCATACACACATGTAACTATACTTGTATATCAGAATTGTGAACAACAACTTTTATTTATAAACAAACAGATTGTTTCACATTACAAGGATAACAAAAGAATAAAAGCATAAGACAGCAACATCCTTTGTTCAGCCAAATGCTCATCCAAGGGTTGGATTTGCACTGACAATCTTCGGACAGTTGTTCCTGAAATGGCTCGTCTCGCCACAGTTGTAGCAAGTACCAGACGGAAAACGAGCTTGAGTAGGGTTGACTTGGAGTTGGGTAGCAGCAAGGTTTATAGCAGCTTTGTTTTGGACAGCAAAGCGGCATGTGTTAATCAAATGTCCCCGCCGTCCACAGTAGGTACATTTGAAGCAGGGTATGAGGTTTGAATGATGACGGTTACATCGCTTGCACCTAGGAGCAGTTCCTAAGTACGGCTTCCTAGCAGGGGGTTGAGCTGGTTGGTTGGGGACGGCTTGACCATTGTGAGCGACCACGGCGAAGTTTTGAGAAGCCTTTCGCTTCTTTGACTTCTTAGGCGTTCGTTCATCCATGGTCTTTGATTCCTCGATTGGTTTCTTGGCTGGTGGTGCTGTCACCTGACTAGGTCCTGCCTGTCTTGGTGACTCTTGGGTGGCTTCATCCTGGAGACGATACATGGCAGTAGCTAATTCAACAGTCTTCAGGACTACTTCGCCTATTCGCTGAGCGAATTTGGCAGTCTGCTCTGATATCTGGGCGTCATCGTGATGAAGAGACATTCTAGAAAAAATGAAAGACATAGGAAGAAACAAGTGAAACGTTATCGGATAAATAAAACAGAATGGCAATGCAAAAGAATTTGCGATCATTTGTTTGTTATCTAAGGCAAACAAATGAGATGGTGACAAATCAAAGTAAACGGGTCATATTAATGTATCGCTGAAGACATGCTCGCCTATAAGTGAACACTCACCCTAAGAGTTCCCAGGTAAGAGTGACTGGCCCGATACTGTGGATTTGTACGAACACTCTAGCCTTCGACAGAAAACTCAGGGTACAGGCATTCACTATTCTAGTTTGCACGTGTTCATATTATAAGACCCAAACTTCGACGAGATTTTGAAAGTTCAAAGGGGTTCAAAACCTTATAACAGAGGGTTCAAAACCTTACAATAGAGGGTTCAAAACCTTACAATAGAGGGTTCAAAACCTAGTAATCAATCATCCTAGAACAGATGATTAGTTTTCAAAGCGGTTTTGAAATTTATGTCCGTGTTGTGGTTGTCGCCTAAGGATAGGTGACAGTATTGTTTTATGACTAAACGCAAGTAAACTCGCGTTAGGGTCCTAGGAAGGTTATAGACTAGGTCAAAGCATTACTAATAACCTAATTCCCTATAACCTGGCTCTGATACCAACTTTTCTGTCACACCCCGACCACGTAAAACAACAAAACGTGGCGGAAAACGTCGGGGAGTGTTGTAACAGAATCATTGTTTCATAACACATGGAAGTTTAAATATTGTTTTATTAAATAAAATAGTTACAAAGTCTTGACAATCAAAGAAACATAACATAAATAACTAGTCTTGCATCTTTTATTGTCGCTAAGGCCCAAGTCCGCCTAAGTGTATCTTGATCAATCCTATGCTTCACTTCCTGAAACACATGTGAAAATAGGTACGTCAGCATAAAAATGCCGGCGAGTACATAGGTTTTGTGAAAATGAGATTCATGACTTAAGTTTCAGAAAATGTTTAATAAAATTTAGTCATGAACCTTGTTAATTGTTTTGTTTTGTAAATCATTTGAAAAACGATAAATAAATCAAATGATATATATCTATAAAAGAATAATACATGGTTAAGCGAATAACCATGTGAAATGAGTTTGTATAAATTAAGTTGTTTGTAAAACAATGTATTGTGAAAAGTATGTTACTTGTATAAAATTTTATATGTCCAAATTGAAATGATTCAAATAACGCCACGATATGTAATACCATACAATCACTTATATATAGGAAGTACCAGCGGCGTATCCACCATGCTTGTATCATATTACACACGCCTCATTACTTAAATCACTTACTCAAACCAAACCAACAATGTAAGATGTCTATGTTTAAACCAATTGTCAAATGTACTGAATAATATGTCAAAGTGTTTATGTCAAGATGTAAATCATGTAATGTATAACAAATGTCAAAAATGTTTATGTGTCAAATGTAAATCATGTAATGTGTAACCAAAATGATATGTATGGCTAGTGAAATGGATCAACTAAACCATATGCACAAAAACAAAGTATTGAAGTAAAACATGGTTTAAATCAAAGCTATGTTTTGTGGAACAAATGCATGCTATACTGATATAAACATTTATGCGGTATTGTGAGAATGCATACATCCAAGCCTTGAGACTGTGGCGATAGACCTTTAAACAAATTAAAGTTCTATCTTGTTGTAAAATGTATATCGAATTCGGTCATTCCTTCCAATCCAAACAAACCCAGGATTTCAGGAACGGGAGTTGTCAATTCCTATGGTACCACTACCTACTAACGAACGGTGTGATCGGTGTTAATGAATGTATATTGATCCATCAAAACAAACCAAATATCATATCAAAATGTAAGCATGTGAATGAAAATAACTGTACTAAGTATGATGAACATACATAGCATGTGAATGAATAATAAATGTACTAAGTATGATGAGCATACATAGCATGTGAATGAATAATAAATGTACTAAGTATGATGAACATACATAGCATGAAATGTAATGTAATGTAAAACAATGTACTAAGTATGCACACAATGGGCACACATAGCATAAACACAATTAAGTCATGTACTAATAGTGTACTAATGAACATAGCATGTATATGATATGAAAACAGGAAATCATGAAAGTAACAAGTAGGAACATGTGTTCCACCCCAAAACAGTTTGAAAATAGTAAAAGAGGGGTCTATGTACTCACTTGAGATTGCTCAGAAGTCCTAAGATAACCACCAAGCAATGCTAGAGATCACGGAATCAAACGGCACCTAATATAGGTAACTATGTTAATAAACCGGACCTATATCGGAGGATCGGATAGAATGAGGGCTCGTAAACCAAATGAGTATGGGAACTCATGTAGCATGGTTTAGCAAGACCTACATTCTAAATGAAACCTAACCTAAGTGCTTACGACCCATCACGACCCGTTTAGGTAGCATATGCTACTTTAACGCGTCGTTCGCGTAAAACGCGTTCGGACCGCTTAACAAGTCCTACGACAAGTAACATATGCCTTAACATGTCTAATATTGTTGTCAAATCAGTTTAGACGTCAAAAGTTACGTTACATATGCTTAAAATGAATTTTGGCATCAAAGGGGTATTTTGGTAATTTACCTAAGGCATATAAACTTACCTATCATACAACTACTTAAACGATGTGACCATAAGGTATAACCTCGGAAGGTTATTCCCTATATACTATGGTCACCTAATGTGTTTGGTCGGATCCTAATGATCGACCAAATGGGTCGGGTTCGAAGGTATAAGCGATTTATTAGATCGCTTACCCTTACGACCCTAGACAACGTGGTAATCAGTAGGCATAGTCACAAGGGACTATAACCATCGTGATTACGCTTACGTTGCGAAGTTCAAACGAACTTCGAATTGACCATAAACTGGTCAATGCAGAAAGTCAAACAAAGTTTGACTTTCGGACTCGTAAAGCAATAAAAGAACGAAGGAACACTTACAAAGGGTCCCCGAATGCTAATCTAGATCAAAATAGCTCAGGTATGAAACAAAGGTTTCAACTTAGAGCATATAAGATCAGATTCTTGTGAGGAATGAGTGAAAATGTGATGGGTATTTATAGATTTCGGTTCACCGTTAGGATCATTTCTTGGAGAAGAGGGAATGATCACATCCCTACACTTGTTGGAAAGTTGTGGTGGCTCATTTTGCTTCCACCACAAGAGTTTGACACTTGGCATTGGCCCTTGTAGGGTTTAAGGGATGTTAACATGTGTTTAAATGGCTTTTGCAGATCAAAAGAGGCCTAGCGTGACGCCAGGGGGGCTAGGTGTCACGCTAGGGTCCCCCTGATCAGCAACCATTTTCCAATGTTCCCCTTTCAGTCCCCGTTGAGTATTAAGGCCATTCCCGACATGTTTAAGGCTCATTAAATCATTTTCAAGGCTCCAAAAGGATGCATAAACATTGTGGACTTGAAACATGCTCAAAAATATGTCGGATGTTGGTTCGTTTGGCCGTACGATCGCGATGTTCGGTTAAATACGACGGAATGCGCATAAGCGCGAAAAATGATTCAAATGACGTGTCGAATGGACTTTTCTTATGCCAAACACTAAAATAACATATTTTAGTGCTTACATAAATTTTTGGATGTCTGGATGTATTCCGAACGTAAGATATGCGCGAAAGTGCAAACTTGTGCACTTTTTGACACTTTTAGTCCCTGAATGAGCCAAAAGTTTATTTTAGCACACCGAACCCCTCAAAGCCTATTTCCAAGCTATGTAAAGGATATTTAAGGTTTTTTTAACTTATGGTCATGTTCTGGAATGTTCGTTACAGTTCAAATCGGCATACTTTCGCAGTTTGTCAAGTTTAGTCCCTGTAAACGAATTAACTTGTTTTTGCTATACCAAAGCCTTCAAAACTTATTTCTAAGTTATGTAAAGGTTATTTAAGGTATGTTAAGAATATGTTTATGTTCTGGAGTATTTTTCGCATTAAACTGACTGCGTTTACGCACCAGTTTGCGTATAACTCTCCAGAAAGTGGTATAGAGTTTGAAACTTGACAAAAGTCAAAACATGAAAAATGTAAAACATAACCAAACAAACATTGGGATCAAATAAAATTGTTTTATTGATAACTGAACTGTTGACAATGATTACAAGCACAGATGTTACAGGACCTGGGTCAAATTTAGTAGGACCTCCTTCAATACCCACCGGTATTGCATGGCGGGGGTCCAAACTCTTTGATCCCCTCATAAGTAAGCTACTATTAAAACTTTAACCCGGCTACTTAGGACTGTATCCCTGCTGACTCAGACTACTTAGCCGAAGGTAACATCACCTTCAAAAGAGGGGCCTACCACATTATGCATTAATAATTTAATTAATTATCTTTCAATAATCCGACCCTTTAGGATTGTATCCTTGCTGACTCAAACTACTGGGTTGAGGGTAACGTCACCTTCAAAAGAGGGGCCTACTACAATAACTAAGATAATCTCTTAAAAAGTGCAAAAGTGCGAAAATAATCAAAGGTTACACTACACACGAGTCGGATCCAAGTGATTCATCTTGTTTATCTGTTTTTACTTTTATTTTATTTTTCAGCATTTTAGTTAGTTTTATTTTTCTAGTTTAAAACCTTTTTCTAACTTTTTGATTTGATTAGATGTTGAGGATAAACCGGTACTAAAAGCTCTTGTGTCCTTGGACGACCTCGGTATCTTACCAACACTATAATACGTCCACGATGGGTGCACTTGATCATATGTGTGTTTAGTGTTAGTAAATATCGTGTTTTATAAATTTAAAACTTGGCTAAAAAGTGTAAAAGGGCTTAAAATATATATAAAAACCTATAACACACGACACGCATCAAGTTTTTGGCGCCGCTGTGACACCTATCTCACTGTGACCATCAAATAAATTCCAAACCAATGAAATATTGTGTTTCATATTTGGGATTTGTAAAAATATGTGTATAATTTGCACATATCAATTCTTGTTCGATTTCAGGCTTTAAAATCGCTTTCTGGAAGGTTATACGCGATCTGATGCGTAAATATAACCAGTTTAATGCAACAAACACTCCGGAATAGTGACATAGGCTTAACATACCTTAAATAACCTTTACATAACTTAGAAATAAGTTTTGGAAGGTTTGGTATGCCGAAATCAAGTTTATTCGCTTACAGGGACTAAATTCGACAAACTGCGAAAGTATGTCAATTTGTACTGTAACAGACCCTCCAGAACATGATCATAAGTTAAACACACCCTAAATATCCTTTACATAGCTTAGAAATAGGCTTTGAAGGGTTCGGTGTGCTAAAATAAACTTTATGATCATTCAGGGACTAAAAGCATCAAAAAGTGCATAAGTTTGCATTTTCACGCATAACTTACATTCTGAATACATCCGGACATCCAAAAATTTATGTAAGCATTAAAATATTTTATTTTAGTGTTTGGCATAAGAAAAATCCATTTGTCGCGTAGTTTGGATCGTTTTTCGCATTCGTGCGCATTTCGTCGTAAATGAGCGAATATCGCGATCGTACGACCAAACAAACCGACATCTGGCATATTTTTTAGCATGTTTCATGTCCATTATGTTTAGGCATCATGTTAGACCCTTGAAAATGGTTTAACAGGCTTCAAACATATCGAAAATGGACTGAAATGCATAACAGGGACTGAAACTATAAAACTGGAACTTGTTTGCTGAACTATGCAGCACAGGCGGGCCGCGTAGACCTCCCTTGGGTCTTACGCGGGCCGTGTAAGCCTGCCAGATCTGCACAGAATCAATTCCAGCCTGTTTCCAGCTGTTCTACCTATTTTTCTTGCTTGCAAATGGTATTCTAACTTACTAGGGGCTGGTTTTGAGTGCCCATTGTATTGCAAATCAGTGGGTGCTAGTGTAGGTATGAGATTTAAGCTCGGGAATCGAGGAACGATCCTAACGGTCCTAGAAATCCTATATAAACCCCACCCCCTTGCTTCAAAACCCACTTGATTTCTGAGATCTCTAAGTTGAAGTGTAAAACACTTCATACCTGAGAATACTTGGAAAATCAATCTTGCGGGGACCTTTTGTAAGTATTCTTTCGTTCTTTTTATTCGTTTTTAGCTTAAAAGTCAAACTGCGTTTGACTTTCTGCATTGACCAGTTTATGGTCAATGCGAAGTTCGTTTGAACTTCATAACGTGAGCGTAATCACGATGGTTATAGTCCCTAGTGACTATACCTACTGATTGCCACGTTATCTAGGTGTAGTGACGAGTCGTAGTTTCGGCCAAAATGCATATTCTTGCGTATTTTGTAACCAAACTACTTTTAGGTATCAAAACCGTTTGTTTTGATACCAAACCTGTTTTCTAAACTCGTTAAACATGTTTTAACATGTTTAACTCGTCACTTTTAGATTTGTGCTTATATAGGGTCGTAAGGTAAGCGATCTAAACAATCGCTTATACTTTCAAACCCGACCCATTTAGTCGATCATTAGGATCCGACCAAACACATTAGGTGACCATAGTTGTATAGGGAATAACCTTCCGAGGTTATACCTTATGGTCACGACGTTTAGTTAGTTGTATGATAGGTAGTTTATATGCCTTAGGTAAATTACCAAATGCCCTTTTTACACATAAATTCATTTTAAACATATGTAACACAAATTTTGACATCTAAGCTGATTAGGCAACATTATTAGACTTGTTAAGGCATATAATACTTGTCATAGGACTAGTTAGACGGTCCAAACGCGTTTTACACGAACGACGCGTTAAAGTGGCGTAAGCTACCTAAACGGGTCGAAATGGGTTGTAAGCACTTAGGTTAGGTTTCCTTTTTGAATGCAGGCTTTGTTAAACCATATTACATGAGTTCCTTTACTCATTTGGTTTACGAACCTCATTCTATCTGATCTCCCGATTTAGGTCCGGTTATTTATATAGTTACCTATATTAGGTGCCGGTTGATTTTGTGATCCCTCTAGCTTTGCTTGGTCGTTGTTCAAGACATCTAAGCACCCTCAAGTGAGTACATACCCCCCCCTCTTTTACTGTTTTCAAACTATTTTGGGGTGAAACACATGTGCCTACTTGTTACTTTCATGTTTTCATGTTTTTATATCATATACTTGCTATGTTCATTAGTACATGATTTCATTATGTTTTTATGCTATGTATGTTCATTTAGTGCATACTTAGTACATTGTTTTACATCACATTTTGCTGCATATGCTCATCCAGCATATGGTATACACATTGAATTACATTTTGAACCATTTGTAACTATTTGACTATGTGAACCGTTGTAACCATTTGATTATGTGAACCGTTTGTAACCGTTGAATTTTGTGAACCGTTTGTAACTGTTGAATCGTGTGAACCGTTTGTATCTGTTAATTGACATGAACCGTTTGTAACTGTTTGAACCGTTGGGTTTGGGAAGTGATTAGGTAACGGGGCGGGTGTAATGTGCTAAAAGCATGGTGGATACGCCGCTGGTACTTCCTATATATAAGTGCTTTTTACACATTATATATCGTTGCGTTATCTAGATCACTTGGGCAAGGTTATCAAAACAAAGTTATACTACAAGGTTTTTCTAACGATATATATATACTATTCGAGTTTTTATTTCAAAAACGATTTACAATCTGGATTTAATTAAACAAATGTTTTGGTGTTAAGAATCATGGCTACAAGAATTTGCAAATTATAACCAACTTGATTTGAGTTGGTTAATTATGTCGCAATACTATACTTTTCAAAACAAGGTTTTTAAATAAGTATTGCAACATGTAAAACGAGCCATGAATCTGACACTCATATAAAACCTATGTACTCGCCGACATTTTTATGCTGACGTATTTTCACATGTGTTTCAGGTACAATAGTTGATGATGTTTGATGATGATATTGATGTAAGCTCACATAGGAATGGACGAGAACTTAGTGACTTAATAACAATGAAAGTCTATTTGTTCATGTTTTGTTTCTAATTCCAATGTAATGTAATACATTTAATTCAATAAAATGAAACTGTTCATTTCATGGTTGTGAAACAATGATTCTGTTACAACACTCCCCGACGTTTCCGCCACGTTTTGTTGTTTTACGTGGTCGGGGTGTGACAGAAAAGTTGGTATCAGAGCCAATGGTTATAGGGAATTAGGTTATTAGTAATGCTTTGACCTAGACTATAACCTTCCTAGGTCCCTAACGCGAGTTTACTTGCGTTTAGACATAAAACAATACCGTTGCCTATCTTTAGGCAGCAACCACAATAAGAACCCAAAATTCGAATCTGCTTTGAAAACTAATCATCTGTTCTAGGATGATTTATTATAAGGTTTCAAACCTTCAAAGTTTTCAAGATCTCGTTAAAGTATGGGTCTCAATAATGTGAACACGTGCAAACTGGAAGGGTGGGTGCCTGTACCCTGAGTTTTCTGTCTAAGGCTAGAGTGTTCGTACAAATCCGCAGTATCGGACCAGTCACTCTTACCTGGGAACTCTTGGGGTGAGTGTCCACTTATAGGCGAGCATGTCTTCGCGATACATTATGAGGACCTATTCACTTTGATTCAGCCTTTGTGTGTCGTTTGTTTGCTTCGTGGTTCAAACAAATGACCATCACCCATGCTTTTGGTCGGTATTTGTAACATCCTATTCTTACCCAATGCCATTTCACTTGTTTCCTCTCTTGTTTCCCCTTTTTAGAATGCCTCCACGACCCGAAAATCAGGTACCTATTGAAGAACTGGCAGCTATCATTATGCAGCAAATGACTGCTGCAATCCCGAACATCGTTGCTCAATGTAACCAAGCTCTCAACAACAACAATGCCCCTACAACTTCAAGACGTTCAACTCAGCTAAGCCATCAAAGTTTTCTGGGTCTCAAGGAGCGACTGCACTTCTGCAATGGTTCGAGAGTCTAGAGAGCACCTTCAGACATGTTCAATGTCCAAACAAGGGAAAGGTAGATTTTGCATCTAGTGTCTTTGAGAAACGAGCTTTGACGTGGTGGAATGGTGTGATGAGAGATAGGGGCGCCGATGTGGCACTGGCTCAAACGTGGGAAGAGCTTCGAGCTCTGATGATGAAGGAATTCTGTCCTCGTCACGAGATCAGGGCCTTGGAAAGGGAATTCGATGATCTTAAGCAAGATAGCGGTGAGCATCGAGCCTACACGGATCGTTATGAGGAGTTAAGCCTGTAATGCCCAAATATGGTCACGCCTTTGGATAAGGCAATCGAAAAGTACATTGATGGCCTCCCTGACTCAGTACAAGACATTGTCACTGGTAGTAATCCCACTACAGTTAGACAGGCCATTGAGCTATCCGCTACCTTGACTGAATCCCAGATCAGGAAAGGTAAACTTTTCCGAAAAAGTGACAAGAAACCGATCGAGGAATCAAAACCGAAGGATGAGCAGACTGAATCCTCCAAGATGTCAAAGAAGCGAAAGGCTTCTCAGAACTTTGCCGTGGTCGCTCACAATGATCAAGCCGTCCCCAACCAACTAGCTCAACCCCCTGCTAGGAAGCCCTACAACAGAACTGCACCCTTGTGCAACCAATGTAGCCTCCATCATCATGCCAATGTAAAGTGCCGCAAATGCCAAACTTGTGGACTCATAGGCCATACAGCAAGAGTTTGCCCAGCTGCAGCTGCACCAAATCAAGCTGGCAACAATCCTGCTTAAGGTCGTTTTCCACCAGGTTCTTGCTTCAACTGTGGCGAGATGGGCCATTTCTGAAGAAATTGCCCAAAGCTTGCTAATGTGAATCCAGCGCAGGGATGAGCATCGGACCAATTGGAAGACAACACTGTTTAGAAATAATCAAGCCTTATGTATTATTTTATTTTGCTGTCATGGTCCATGAAACAGTTGTAATTGTTGTTTATAGATAAATCTTTTATTTTACATCGTAATATATTGATATGGTTGCATGTATAAACAACATATCCCCTACAATACCGACAACCAAGGAACCGTATTCCTTGAAAATTAGACTACCCCCAAATTTCTTCCATTTTATGATCTCTTGCATTTTCCACGAAAATCCTAAGTACCCGTTTCCTCCAAGGAAAACGAAGTACAAGGCGCAAGTTACAACTCTGGACGAATACACAATCCTTGATAGGATACCTAAGGGTATTTCCGTAAGTCCTTAATTGTTGTATACCTTAATTCGAATGTGGTGATTCCTTGTAATCAAAAATCGAATTTTTGGAAGATCATCCTATCTTTTCAGATAGATGCTTGAGGACGTTGAAGTCCATCGACTGGGTTCCTGGTATACCTTGAATACCCATGTTCAAATCAACGTCAAGTTAATAGCAATCAATAACAAGATAATAACAAATTAAAGGTCAAGTTAAACAATTATGTGATTATGTGCTTATGTGTTCCCTTTTATGTTTTTGTGTGATCCAGATTTTTGTTATCCAAATCCTCGTAGAATCTTCCATATCTTCGTATAAGGGATTCATAGTAGGATATCCAAAGGTACTACCTTAAATCCTTAATGGGCTTCTACGTAATAGTTAAGACCCTTGGATTATAAAGTACTATTCCATAATTAGACCCCTTGAGTGGTCTAGTTAAACAGATTGATCCAAAAATCTGGTTAGGAATATCATGTGATGATATAGCTAAAAAGACTCCCTAGTGGTCTAATTAAAGAGATCATTTGTCGATCTAATTAAAAGGACCCTATGGTAGTCTAGTCACACTCATCATAGGTTTGATTTTCTTCCCCTACACATTATGAAATGTACTGTGCGGACCGTGCAAGGAATTACATAATTATGGATGCGTACATAATTATGGAATTTAGTGCACAAAAATCACAGCAAGTTCTGTAATGTGTCTAGAGTTAACCCTTTTCATTTCCATTTCTGATGAAGCACCCGTTGAAAATGACTCCGTCTGTTCATTTTCGTTTCTGAAGATTGTCCGTTGAGGAAATGAATGTCCGTTTGATTATCCTTTTCATTTCCATTTCTAATGAATCACCCGTTGAAAATGACTCCGTCTGTTCATTTTTTGTTTTTGAAGATTGTCCGTTGAAAATGACTCCGTCTGTTCATTTCTGTTTCTGAAGATTGTCCGTTGAGGAAATGAATGTCCGTTGATTATCCTTTTCATTTCTGTTTCTAAGGAAGCACCCGTTGAAAATGACTCCGTCCGTTCATTTTCGTTTCTAAAGATTGTCCGTTGAGGAAATGAATCCCCGTTTGTGTATTCCTTCATTTCCGCTTCTAAAGAATACTCATTGAGGAAAATGACTCCGTCTGTTCATTTTTGTTTCTGAAGAATGTCCGTCAAGGAAATGACAGGATTATGCCTTGCATATCTCTGGTGGTTATTTGACACAAAGTCACAGAAAGACTCCTATGAATAAATTTCGGGACGAAATTTCCTAAAGTAGGGGAGACTGTGACACCTATGTCACTGTGACCGTCAAACAAATACCAAACCAATGAAATATTGTGTTTCATACTTGGGATTTGTAAAAATATGTGTATCATTTGCACATATCAATTCTTGTTCGATTTCGGGCTTTAAAATCGCTTTCTGGAAGGTTATACGCGATCTGATGCGTAAATATAACCAGTTTAATGCAAAAAACACTCCAGAATAGTGACGTAGGCTTAACATACCTTAAATAACCTTTACATAACTTAGAAATAAGTTTTGGAAGGTTTGGTATGCCGAAATCAAGTTTATTCGCTTACAGGGACTAAATTCGACAAACTGCGAAAGTATGTCAATTTGTACTGTAACAGACCCTCCAGAACATGATCGTAAGTTAAACACACCCTGAATATCCTTTACATAGCTTAGAAATAGGCTTTGAAGGGTTCGGTGTGCTAAAATAAACTTTATGATCAATCAGGGACTAAAAGCGTCAAAAGTGCATAAGTTTACATTTTCACGCATAACTTACGTTCTGAATACATCCGGACATCCAAAAATTTATGTAAGCATTAAAATATTTTATTGTAGTGTTTGGCATAATAAAAATCCATTCGTCGCGTAGTTTAGATCGTTTTTCGCATTCGTGCGCATTTCGTCGTAAATGAGCGAATATCGCGATCGTACGACGAAACGAACCGACATCCGGCATATTTTGAGCATGTTTCATGTCCATTATGTTTAGGCATCATTTTAGACCCTTGAAAATGGTTTAACGGGCTTCAAACATATCGAAAATGGACTGAAATGCATAACAAGGACTGAAAATATAAAACTGGAACTTGTTTGCTGAACTGTGCAGCACAGGCGGGCCGCGTAGACCTCCCTTGGGTCTTACGCGGGCCGTGTAAGCCTGCCAGATCTGCACAGAATCAATTCCAGCCTGTTTCCAGCTGTTCTATCTGTTTTTCTTGCTTGCAAATGGTATTCTAACTTACTAGGGGCTGGTTTTGAGTGCCCATTGTATTGCAAATCAGTGGGTGCAAGTGTAGGGATGAGATTTAAGCTCGGGAATTGAGGAACAATCCTAACGGTCCTAGAAATCCTATATAAACCCCACCCCCTGCTTCAAAACCCACTTGATTTCTGAGATTTCTCTAAGTTGAAGTGTAAAACACTTCATGCCTGAGAATACTTGGAAAATCAATCTTGTGGGGACCTTTTGTAAGTATTCTTTCGTTCTTTTTATTCATTTTTAGCTTTAAAGTCAAACTGCGTTTGACTTTCTGCATTGACCAGTTTATGGTCAATGCGAAGTTCGTTTGAACTTCATAACGTGAGCGTAATCACGATGGTTATAGTCCCTAGTGACTATACCTACTGATTGCCACGTTATCTAGGTGTAGTGACGAGTCGTAGTTTTGGCCAAAATGCGTATTCTTGCGTATTTTGTAACCAAACTACTTTTAGGTATCAAAACCGTTTGTTTTGATACCAAACCTGTTTTCTAAACTCGTTAAACATGTTTTAACATGTTTAACTCGTCACTTTTAGATTTGTGCTTATATAGGGTCGTAAGGTAGGCGATCTAAACAATCGCTTATACTTTCGAACCCGACCCATTTGGTCGATCATTAGGATCCGACCAAACACATTAGGTGACCATAGGTGTATAGGGAATAACCTTCCAAGGTTATACCTTATGGTCACGACGTTTAGTTAGTTGTATGATAGGTAGTTTATATGCCTTAGGTAAATTACCAAAATGCCCTTTTTACACATAAATTCATTTTAAACATATGTAACATCAATTTTGACATCTAAACTGATGTCTAAACATATGTAACATCAATATGTAACATCAATTTTGACATCTAAACTGATTAGGCAACATTATTAGACTTGTTAAGGCATATAATACTTTTCATAGGACTAGTTAGGCGGTCCGAACGCGTTTTACGCGAACGACGCGTTAAAGTGGCGTAAGCTACCTAGACGGGTCGAAATGGGTTGTAAGCACTTAGGTTAGGTTTCCTTTTTGAATGTAGGCTTTGTTAAACCATATTACATGAGTTCCTTTACTCATTTGGTTTACGAACCTCATTCTATCCGATCTCCCGATTTAGGTCCGGTTATTTATATAGTTACCTATATTAGGTGCCGGTTGATTCTGTGATCCCTCTAGCTTTGCTTGGTTGTTGTTCAAGACATATAAGCACCCTCAAGTGAGTACATAGCCCCCCCTCTTTTACTATTTTCAAACTGTTTTGGGGTGAAACAAATGTGCCTACTTGTTACTTTCATGTTTTCATGTTTTTATATCATATACTTGCTATGTTCATTAGTACACTATTAGTACATGATTTCATTATTTTTTTATGCTATGTATGTTCATTTAGTGCATACTTAGTACATTGTTTTACATCACATTTTGCTGCATATGCTCATCCAGCATATGGACACATTGAATTACATTTTGAACCATTTGTAACTATTTGACTATGTGAACCGTTGTAACCATTTGATTATGTGAACCGTTTGTAACCGTTGAATTATGTGAACCGTTTGTAACTGTTGAACCGTGTGAACCGTTTGTATCTATTGATTGACATGAACCATTTGTAACTGTTTGAACCGTTTGGTTAGGGAAGTGATTAGGTAACGGGGCAGTGTAATGTGCTAAAAGCATGGTGGATATTCCGCTGGAACTTCCTATATATAAGTGCTTTTAACACATTATATATCGTTGCGTTATCTAGATCACTTGGGCAAGGTTATCACAACAAAGTTATACTTGTTGGTGCATACATCTGTCGACTTCGTCTTGTATCGAGTCTTATATTGCTCATGGCACGAAGATCGAGGGAATATGATAGAAAGTTAATTTCGCATGAAGGATGCTATTTCCGTATGAAGAGTATCATGTAATTCCGTGTGAAATTAATCGTTAATTCCGTGTGTAGTGTAATTCCGCATCAATGTATTTCCGTATGAAGTGTGTTTCGTGCGGAATTAGATGGTCTATAAATAGGTTTGATTTCGTGTCATTCCATACGGAATTAGGTTGTGTGTTTCCGATGGCGAAGCTCTGTCGAAGTGTCTTCAGATCTGTAATCGCATCAAAATCAATACAAAGACAGTTTATAAGTGATATCTTGCTGAAATCAACTCATCATGTCTGTTTCCGCCTTTCATTTTGAGTAGAATGCCTCTGATCGACTCATTCGGGTCCAACATCGATCCAACATGTGGTATCAGAGCTCAGGAGGAGGAGTTCAACCGATTTCAGCCTGATTTCGCATGAAGGATGCTATTTCCGTATGAAGAGTATCATGTAATTCCCTGCGAAATTAATCATTAATTCTGTGTGTAGTGTAATTCCGCATCAATGTATTTCCGTATGAAGTGTGTTTCGTGCAGAATTAGATGGCCTATAAATAGGTTTGATTTCATGTCATTCCATACGGAATTAGGTTGTGGGTTTCCGACGGCGAAGCTCTGTCGAAGTGTCTTCAGGTCTGTAATCGCATCAAAATCAATACAAAGACAGTTTATAAGTGATATCTTGCTGAAATCAACTCATCATGTCTGTTTCCGCCTTTCATTTTGAGTAGAACGCCTCTGATCGACTCATTCGGGTCCAACATCGATCCTACATGTGGTATCAGAGCTCAGGAGGAGGAGTTCAACCGATTTCAGCCTGATTTCATCTTATTTTCTTACTTCTACACCTTCTTTTATCAATTGAACAAATTTGAACGGTTAAAATGATCTGAATTTCACATATAACATGCAAAACAGTGTTTTAACAAAGCCTTGAGAAAATTGGACCCTAATTCAATCAAAATCAGATAAAAATTGTAATTCCGTATGAAAATCTGTTCGAATCAAATGACATCAGCATGATTTCGCTTGAAAAGGTTCTTTAATTCCGCACGAAATTATGGTGTTTAGCTAATTTCGTTTAAAAGATCAGCTAATTCCGCACGGAATTAGTATTTTCGCGTGAAGTCATTCAAACGAAATTCTAATTTCATTTCAAAAGAGTAATTCTGTTTGAAATCTGGGTAATTTCGCATGGAATTACCTGATTTCGTTTGAAAAACACTAATTTCGTTTGAAAGTTGTTTGTAGCAGGTAATTTTGTTTAAACCTAATTTCGCTTGGGAGTAATTTCGTTTGAAGGACTTGATTTCGTTTGAAAATGTCTGACGAAGATTTCTACAATGCGTTTGCCACATCTTCGACTACTCCAGCTGCCATTGCTCAAAACATGAACTTGGAAAACGAAACCGGAACTTTGTAAAAACCCCCAAAGCTTATGGGAATTGAGGAGTACCATGGCTGGAAAAATCGTTTTGAGAATTGGGTTCAGGCAAACCATCTAAGAGCTTGGGAAAGCATTGAAACAAAGTATGTTAGACCTCAGACTGCTTTGAGAGTTGATAAAATTATCTCAGAATTTACAGACCAAGAGAGAGATAGTTATAAAGGAGAGAAAATGATGATTAGTCTTTTACAACAAGCTGTAAAAGAAGACATCTTTATTTTGCTTCAGCATGATGGAAGTGCGTATTCAATTTGGGAAGCACTTGAGAAAAAGTTTGAAGGAAGTACAAAAATGCTCAAGAGTAAAGCATCTTTGCTGAAAAAGGAGTTTGAGTTGTTTACCAGTATGCCAGGGGAGACTACAAAGACTCTTATTGAGAGATACTGTCATCTTGTGCGTACTATGTCTCAATTGAAAATTACCAAAACTCCAGCAGAGTGGGTTGAAAAATTAGCTGACGCATTACCGCAGAAAGAATGGGGTACTTATCTCATGATCTTAAAGAATTCTGGAGAGTTTAGCAGATTGTCAATTGGACAGTTTATTGAAAAGCTTGAGGCACAGGATCTTGAACAACAAAAGATTGCCAGAATGAACAGCTCGAGCAATCAACAAGACATCAAATTGTACTACAAAGGAAATATTCAAACTGTTGAAGCAAGTCCAAAGATCCAAACTGCTTTTAGTGCAGGAAATTCATCTGGATCAGTCAGTCAAAGTCAAAGTTCAATCAACACTAGTGGATTTTCAAATGTCAATCCTCCAAGTGTTCAAAGTTCAAATGTTGGTAATGGACATATGATTCAGTGCAATGTTGCTTTGCATCTTCAAAATGGTCAGAATTTTTCTGAAGAAGTGGTTAAAAGTCATATGGCATTACTGGTTACTGCTTTGGAATCTTATGAAGGATTGATTGCTGGAAAAATTGGCAATCCTATGCTAACCAAAGAAGATTATGATCAGATTGATGCAGAAGAATTGGAGCTCATGGACATCAAATGGTGTCTAGCTAGTGTATTGAGGAGAGCAGAAAAGTTTAAAATGATTACAGGAAGAAATGATTTCTTAGATGCAAATCTCTCTAATTTAGGTTTTGATAAATCTAAAGCTACTTGTTTTAAATGCAGGGAGAAAGGTCATTTCAAGAGAGAGTGCAAAAATAAGAAAGGTAGTGGAGCAGAGAATCCTTTTGGAAAAGATGATTACTATCGAAAAGCCATATATCAGCAAATTGCTCATCAACCGCATCAACAACAGGATTCACAAACTGCACATGGGAAAATGATCGAAGATACAAATAAGAAAGCTTATTTTGGTATCATTGATCAAGATGATGAGAAAATGGCTCCAGGTTTTAGCTGGGATAAATATGTGGATGAGAATAGGGAGTTTAAAGCTTTCATAGCTCAAATTGTTCAAAAGCCAGAATTGATGAAGGAATGGATAACAGTGTTGTCTGATGAAGAGAAGAGTCAAGATGAAGAATCTGTTTCTTCAGAAAACAGTTCAACAGAAAGCAGTGATGATGAGGAAGAAACTGAACAAATAAACATTGCAAAAACTCATTTATCTTCTGACAGTTTTGATTTTTATTTTGCAGATAAATTGAAGAAACTGAAAGAGAGAAAGCTGCAAGAGAAATGAAAGAAATCAAGATTGTTGAGAAGATAGTTGAAGTGGAAAAGGTAGTTGAAGTCAAGAAGATCGTGGATATTGAAAAGATTGTTGAAGTCACAAAACCGTGTCTTACATGTTTGGAATCCTGCAAACAATGTAAAGAAAAAGACGAGAGGTTTAGTGAATCAGAAAAGTTGATGAAAAGTTGTTGTTTGATGTGAAGAATGTGAAAGAGTCGTACGATGTATTGAACAAAACTGTGAATAGTTTGCAGAAGACAAACTCGGAAAGAGAAGATGCTTTGAAAATGATGAATGCAACAATGATGTCTAAGCAGAAAGAGATAAATTTTTACATTGAAGAATGTGCGAAACAGAAGCAAGAGTTGGAAACTGAGAAAGCTGAAAATGAAAGAATCAGACGATTACTGAGAAGTTATTCGAGTTCTGATTACTTAATTGACAGAATTTATCCAACTGTTGCAGATTTTGAAGCCTTTGAAGATAAGAAGCCGAAGAAAAAGGATACTGGTCCATCTGCTGAGGATGAAAAGAAGAGCTCTTTCTGGAGACAATCAAACCAGGAGTTTCTTGCTGAGAGGAAAGGGACTGGAGTTTTTCATAGAAAGGATACTAGAACCTGTTTTAAATGTAATGAAGCTGGTCACATTGCATGGAATTGTCCGTTGGATGCAAAGAAAAAACAGGGAGTTTCTGAAAAACTTAAAGGAAAAGTTGTTGAGGAAATTGAACAACCAACTGAAAAATTCAAAACTTTTGAAAATTCAACTTATGAAGTTGGTGAGTGTTCAAAGAAATTTTTTTACAAAAAGAAAGCCAAAAATAACCAAATGTGGGTTGTTAAAAAGTTGATGTAAAAACCGGCGATGATTCTGGTTCCACAAAGCCAGAAGAGCCACAAGTTGAAGTTAAAGAAGAGAACTCAACACCTTCAGTGAATGATGTTAATCTTCCATCATTGAAGGATGAAAATGTTATACAAAAAGTTGGTAAGGTTGAGATCTCGAATCAATTCTATTCTGAAAAGAAAGAATTTGATGTCGAGAAAGCTTTTAATGGAAATGTGAAAAATATTTTTGAGAAAATGGTAGAAGGAAAAGCAAAAGGGGTTAAAGATTTTTATGCGACAAAGAAGGCAACTTATAACCCAACTGAATCATAGTTAAAATCACCCAAGGTTGGTAAGACTTGGGTGGAAATTCTATTTCCTTAAAAAATCTGACTTGCCGGAGCTCCCAAGTTTGTTATCGCGGAGCAGGAATCGGCATCATTCTTGATAAAAATTGATTTTGTGAATGAATCTTAAAAATGGTTGAATTTTACAGGTTGTGACTTGCCGGAGCTTCCAGGTTGGTAAGTGTGAAGCAGGAATCGGCATCTTTATTGGTAAAATGAATTTATGTAGATGCGTTATTCCTACAACTGGTAAAGAGATTTGTTCTTACAAAGTGATTTATCAAGGTCATTAATTTGAACTTGATGTAATCCTCTTACAAGTGGTTGAAAACAAGGTGATGAATTGATCCCCAAACCTACAAGTGGTTTTAACAAAAAAATTATTTTTCGGAAAAACCATTTTGATTAAAAAAAAACTTAAGTGTTTTGAAATCTTAATGGGAAAATAGTTTGTTGAAAGGGGGAGTTCTGATTGTTTATGCCAAGTGGATGGCGAAATGAAGCGATTCACAGCAGTTGTCAATTTACTTATACAGTTTGTTTTCAAGTTTTCTTTAAATGTATTTGCATTTTAGGGGGAGTTAAAATTTTAGAAAAGCCAAGAACATTAGAAAATTTGAAAAAGACAAAAACATGATAAAATAAAAAACGAGTTTTGTTGTGAAAAGAGGAAATGATAGTACATCAGTGGACTATCACAACATGCTAAAGAAATGGAAAGTTAAAAATGTGATAAACAATCTCACTGTGGATGTGCCAGTAGGTTTTTACACATTCAATAGATTGTATTCGAGATATAAACCTAAATTTCAAACTTGCTTATATCGTGGGGAACATTTCTTGGATATATGGGTAACCCCTGAAATCTTGTTTGAAAGGTCCCTCTTTCTGAGATACTAGGTCTTTATACTCAGTGATATCTGGGGTATTATCCCGGGACTTCTGATTTTACGGATGCAATGACCTAGTCCCCGTATAATAATTTGCAAAATGCTTGAAATATAGCACAGCCCTCAGTACAAAAAATGATGAAACATTGAAAAATGTTAATCATGTGCTGTTGAAGAAAAGATTCTCTAAAGGGAACACACCAAAAGTCGAGCCGTCATCTCTCTGCTGAACGGAAGTTCTGACCTGAGCTCTCACGGTTTTGCATTTAACCCTTTAACAGATATCATCTAGTGTACATTCACCTGTAAGACTGAATATTGGGATCTGGATACAGGAGTATATTCAAGTAGTGGGACACATGAATAAGTTTAAGTTCTTAAGACATTAATCACGTATCTCAGAACAATTGAACTTTGTGTGAAAATTTAAGTGGATCAATATACTGACAATCTAGGTGAATTGTTTAGAACTTAAAATGAAATGAAGCTTAATGGTGTTGGTGATTTGTCTCATAAACTGATATGATCCTCTTACACAATCTCACAAAAATATTGTCTGTAAATATTTCTTTATTGCATTCTATTTCTTTTATATGAAAAATCCAAAAAGATTTTCGACAACTGATGTTGAAGAGTTGATTTTCAAAATTCCAAGTGCTAAACATTATGACAGTTTGTGAGGGGAGTTTGTGTTTAAAAGTTCTTAAAATGGTTAAATCATTCTTTCAAGTAGTTCATCAGAAAGAGATCTACAGATGGTGTTTGTGATTGTCAAATCTTAAAATCATAAACTTATGTTTGTGGTTGAGACAATGCAGGTTTGAAATTTGAAAATAGCCAGGTTCCAATACCTGAGGACTCTATGAATAGAGAAAGCCAGGTTCCGATACCTGAAGATCAGAATGGATGCTAGGTGACGATCCTGATTACGAGCATAACTCGAGGGGGAGTCTGCTTGCAAAAGGGGAGCCTGTGGATGCAAAGAGCCAGGTTACGATTCTGGAACTAAAGTTCACGCAAGCTGAGGATGCTGATGAACTTAAGGAATCAAGAGATCTGATCAAGAGAATTGGAGAAAAGATAGAGCCATGTTCTGATCCTGATCCTGAAAAAGGCATGTTGAGAGGGGGAGTCTGTTTGGTGGTGATAGAAAAGAGAGCAGACAGACTGATAAAGACTGAAGGTCGCAAAGACTCAACACAATAGACTCGTCAATATCTGAGGGGGAGTCTGTTGGTGCATACATCTGTCGACTTCGTCTTGTATCGAGTCTTATATTGCTCATGGCACGAAGATCGAGGGAAAATGACAGAAAGTTAATTTCGCATGAAGGATGCTATTTTCGTATGAAGAGTATCATGTAATTCCATGCGAAATTAATCATTAATTTCGTGTGTAGTGTAATTCCGCATCAATGTATTTCCGTATGAAGTGTGTTTCGTGCGGAATTAGATGGTCTATAAATAGGTTTGATTTCGTGTCATTCCATACGCAATTAGGTTGTGTGTTTCCGACGGCGAAGCTCTGTCGAAGTGTCTTCAGATATGTAATCGCATCAAAATCAATACAAAGACAATTTATAAGTGATATCTTGCTGAAATCAACTCATCATGTCTGTTTCCGCCTTTCATTTTGAGTAGAACGCCTCTGATCGACTCATTCGGGTCCAACATCGATCCTACAATACTACAAGGTTTTTCTAACGACATATATATATATATATTATTCGAGTTTTTATTTCAAAAACGATTTACAATCTGGGTTTAATTAAACAAATGTTTTGGAGTTAAGAATCATGGCTACGAGAATTTGCAAATTATAACCAACTTGATTTGAGTTGGTTAATTATGTCGCAATACTATATTTTTCAAAACAAGGTTTTTAAATAAGTATTGCAACATGTAAAACGAGCCATGAATCTGACACTCATATAAAACCTATGTACTCGCCGGCATTTTTATGCTAACGTATTTTCACATGTGTTTCAGGTACAATAGTTGATGATGTTTGATGATGATATTGATGTAAGCTCACATAGGAATGGATGAGGACTTAGTGACTTAATAACAATGGAAGTCTATTTGTTCATGTTTTGTTTCTAATTCCAATGTAATGTAATACATTTAATTCAATAAAATGAAACTGTTCATTTCATGGTTGTGAAACAATGATTCTGTTACAACACTCCCTGACGTTTCTGCCACGTTTTGTTCTTTTACGTGGTCGGGGTGTGACAGCCGCTGCCGGGGACACAAGGATTTTAAGAAATCTTAAAATCGACGGCCTAATCAGTTTTTCAAAACTTTTTCAAAACGCGCGCACATTTTTCTACATTTTAGTTTAGTTTTCATTTACAGTAGGTTGAACACGGGCCGTGCTCACTGAACACGGGGCGGTGCTGCATATTTTTAATAAAAACACCCAGATACAGAGTCTGAACACGGGGCCGTTGTGACAACTATACTCTGTAACCGATATACGATGTAAAACAATGTTGATTATTAATGAAACAATGTTCTTTGGTGTTATTATATGTGTTTTAATGTTATTATGTGTATATTTGTGTTTGGTGATTTTTCAATTCGATTCGATTCCGATTTAAAGCTCTAAAACGCTTTCTAGAAGGTTATACGCGCACTGATGCGTAAATATAACCAGTTTAATGAAACAAACACTCCAGGATAGTGAAATAGGATTAACATACCTTATATAACCTCCACATAACTTAGAAATAAGTTTTGGATGGTTTGGTGTGTTGAAATCAAGTTTGTTCGATCGCAGGGACTATTTGTGTCAAATTGCGAAACTACCAATTTATATAGTAATGAACGTTCTGGAACTTGATCATAAGTTAAACATACCCTAAATATCCTTTATATAGCTTAGAAATAGGCTTTGAGGGGTTCGGTATGCTAAAATAAACTTTATTGATCAATAGGGACTAAAAGCGTCAAAAAGTGCACAAGTTTGCACTTTCGCGCATATCATACGTTCTGAATACATCCCGACATCCAAAAATTTATGTGATCATTAAAATATTATGTTTTAGTGATTGGCTTGTCAAAAATCCATTCGTCACGCAATTTGGACCGTTTTTGCGTCCGTTACGACTTCCGTCGTAATTAACCGAACAACGCAATCGTACGGCCAAACGAACCGACATCCAAGATATTTTTGAGCATGTTTTGAGTTCCCTATACTTTAACTTCATTTTAGAGCTTTGAAATGGGGTTAACGGGGCTTAAACGTGTCAAAAATGCATCGAAAACCAAGTTTGGAGTTGCAGGGGCCTATTCTGCATTTTTTCAAACTCTGCTGGTCTGCAGGGTCCTTATGGACCGTAAGTATGAGGACCATACGGTCCGTAAGCATGTCCCAGAACCAGCAGATTAGTTTAAATAGCCTGTTAACAGCTGTTAACCACTCATAATCCAATTGCACTTGTCTCTTCCTGATGATGGGGGGCCATTTTGAGGTACCATGGAATTACAACAAGTGTAGGGGTGAGATTGAAGCACGATTTTCGAGAAACGATCCTAACGGTCCTAGAAATCCTATAAATACCCCCACCCTTCACTTGCAAAACCCACTTGATTTCTGAAAATTTCTCTAAGTTGATGTGTTTGAAACACTTCATACCTACGAAATACTTGGAAATCAAACTTGCGGGGACCCTTTGTAAGTGTTCTTTCGTTCTTTTCATTCATTTTAGCGTTAAAGTCAAACCGCGTTTGACTTTCTGCATTGACCAGTTTATGGTCAACATGAAGTTCGTTTGAACTTCATAACGTGAGCGTAATCACGATGGTTATAGTCCCTAGTGACTATACCTACTGATTACCACGTTATCTAGGCTCATTGACGAGTCGTAGTTTCGGCCAAAATGCGCATTTACGCGTATTTTGTAACCAAACTACTTTAGGATATCAAAACCATTTGTTTTGATATCCAAACTTGTTTTCTAACTTAATTAAACATGTTCTAGCATGTTTAGCTCGTCACTTTTTAGTTTAGTGTTTTTGTAGAGTCGTAAGTCAAGCGGACTAAACACCCGCTTAGACTTTCGAACAAGACCCATTTGGTCGATCTTAGGATCCGACCAAACATGTTTAGTGACCATAGTAGCATAGGGAATAACCTTCCGAGGTTATGCCTTATGGTCACCTAGTTTAGGTAGTTGTATGATAAGTAGTTTATATGCCTTAGGTAAATGACCAAAATGCCCTTTTCATACATAAATGGTAATTAAGCATATGTAACCTAAATTTTTGTCACATAACTGGTTATGTAACATATTTAAGCATGTTTAGGCATATAATACTTGTCATAGGACTAGTTAGACGTCTCGAACGCGCTTTGCGCGCACGACGCGTTAAAGTAGCATAAGCTACCTTAATGGGTCACGATGGGTCGAAAGCACTTAGGTTAGGTTTCATTTAGGATGTAGGATTTGTTAAACCATATCACATGAGTTCCAACACTCATTTGGTTTACAAGACCTCATTCTGTCCGATCTTCCGATTTAGGCGTCTATTGCTTGACTAGTGATTCGATTACTAGGTGCTGCTTGAATTCTCTGGTTTACTCGAGTTTGTTGAAGTACTATTGATTAAGGATACCTTGCACTACAGTGAGTACATAGTTCCCCTATTTTACTATTTTCAATTGTTTTGGGGTGATTCATATGTACTAAATGTTTTCAAGGTTTTAACGATGATTTCAAAAACGATTAGAACGATGTATACTAAACTAATAACGATTTCGATAATGTGAATGAATTTCAAAAATGATTAGAACGATGTATACTAAACTAATAACGATTTCAATAATGTGAACGAACTTGTTGGTTGTAGTTACATAACGAATGACATTCATTAGCAATGATCAAGCCGACCAGTATTAGGTTATGGTACCATAGGATCTGACAAATCCCGTTATTGTACTACACCCATGGTTATGTGTGGGTGTTGTGGGTAACGACAGAATCTGATGATTGTTAACTTACCCTTTGGTGGTTTGTTAATGCGAGAACGGGTTGAACGATGGGCGAGTCACGAAGGTTTGAATGTTATTAGCGAGACGACCATAAATAAGTTTTCACAATTAAAACAAGGGTGATTTAAATGAGAACGATATTGAACGATTGAACGATTTTGAAACAATATTGAACGATTACACGATTTGAAGCAATAGAACGATTTGAACGAGTTAAACGAATTGGATAAACGATGGGTTTTTGGATAAGTGTTTAGATAACGGGACGAGTGTGATATGCTGAAAACATGGTAGATACGCCGCTAGTACTTCTTATATATAAGTGTTTTCAACATATTACATACCGTGGCGTTATTTAGTTCACTTGGGTAAACGATAGCGAAACGATGTCACACAACGATGTTTTCGAAGTAACATATGAGTTTTGTTAACAAGTTTTTACGAGATGTTATACAAGATGGTTTTCTAAAACAAAACGTTTTGGGGTTAAGAAGCATGGCTACGAGATTTTATAAACTATAACCCATTTGGTTTGAGTTGGTTAATTATGTTGCAATACGCTTTTCAAAACGAGGTTTGTATTTTGACTCTCGAAGTCTAATAAAGTACTGCAACATGTAAACGAAGCCATGATTCCGATACTCCTATAAAACCTATGTACTCGCCAACATTTCTTTGCTGACTTTGTTTTACATATGTTTCAGGTGTTGTTGCTTGATTGACGCTCTAGGATGCATGCGTCACATAGGATCTGGACGAGGCCTTAGTGACATAAAACTATGATAGTTGATATAAAACTTGTTTGTTATGTGTTGAAACAATGTTAATGTTTAATATTATCAATAAAACGACACACTTTTTGTATCCATGGCTATGAAACGATAATTCTGTTACAACACTCCCCGACGTTTCCGCCACGCTTTGTTGTTTTATGTGGTCGGGGTGTGACAGAAGAGTTGGTATCAGAGCCAATGGTTATTGGGAATTAGGTTATTAGTAATGCTTTGACCTAGACTATAACTTTTAAGGACCTTAACGCAAAGTTTCATGCGTTTAGATTTTTAAAACAAAACTGTCACCTATCCTTAGGTGATAACCACAACGAGAACACAATTTTTGAATCCGCTTTAAAAACTAATCATTTGTTCTAAGATGATTGATTACTAGGTTTTGAACCCTCTGTTGTAAGGTTTTGAACCCTCTAAGTTTTCAAAATCACGTCAAAGTTTGGGTCAAAATAATGTGAACACATGCAAACTGGAAGAGTGAGTGCCTGTACTCTGAGTTTTCTGTCTAAGGCTAGAGTGTTCGTACAAATCCACATAATCGGACCAGTCACTCTTACCTGGGAACTCTTGGGGTGAGTGTTCACTTATAGGCGAGCATGTCTTCGCGATACATTATTCTTGACCTATTACTTTGATTAGTCACTGCGTGTCGTTTGTTTGTTCGAGGTAACAAACGAATGATCGCCTCTCTTGTGTTTTGTCGATACCTCTTTTGTTTTTTTTCCTAATTTTCAACCTCACTCGACTCTCTTGTTTCCTTGTTAGACAATGCCTCCTCGACGCGATGCTCGAACTTTTACTATTGAAGAAATCGCAGCCCTGGTTTCTCAGCAAGTGGCTGCTGTGCTTCCCGGTGTAAATTCAAGGATTTCAATTCTGCGAAACCGCTTAAGTTTTCGGGGTCGCAAGGAGCAACTACGCTCCTGCAGTGGTTTGAGAGTATCGAGAGCACATTCAGACACGTGCAGTGTACAAATGCGCATAAGGTTGAATTTGCTTCGAGCGTGTTTGAGAAACAAGCGCTTACCTGGTGGAATGGTATTATGCGCGACAGGGGTGCCGAAGTGGCGTTGACACAAACATAGGAAGAACTTCGGGCTCTCATGATGAAGGAGTTTTGTCCCCGTCACGAAATTCGGGCTTTGAAGCGAGAGTTTGACGATTTAAAGCAAGATGGGGCTGAACACCGTGCGTACATGGATTGTTTTGAGGAACTCAGTCTATTGTGTCCCACCATGGTTACCCCTCTGGAGAAAGCAATCGAGAGGTATATCGATGGTCTACCCGATTCTATTCTGGAGATTGTGACCGGTGTTAATCCTACTACCCTTCGTCAAGCAATCGAGTTGTCTGCTACCCTGACTGAGACTCAAGTCAGGAAGGGTAAACTAACCCGCAAGGGTGATAAAAAGAAGGCGACTGATTCAGGGAAGGACAAGAAGAAGGGTAAGGGTAAGGAAGGCGAGGCGTCGAAGAAATTGAGGAAGCGAAAGGGTGCCCAGAATTTTGCTGTTACAGCACAAACTGCTCAGAATCCGCAGAACCCACCGGCTCAGCCACCTGCAAAGAAAGCGTATGCTGGTACCGCACCTCATTGTGCACGTTGCAACGGTCATCATGTTGCACAACAAGCTTGCAAGCAATGTACGTCATGTGGTAAACTTGGGCATTTGGCCAATGTTTGTCGTCTGGGACAGAATCAGGTTGCCCAGGTTCAAGCTCTGGTTCAGGGGAATACTGTGAGATTCCCACCGGTTCATGTTTTAATTATGGGGAGTATGGTCACTTCCGCAACAATTGTCCGAGACTGGTGAATACAAACGCAAATGCTAACGCGAACCCGAATGCGAACGTCAATGTTAATGTGAATCCCCCTCATGGGCGAGCGTACAATTTGAATGCAAATGAAGCGAGGGCTAACAACGAGGTTGTCAATGGTACGTTTCTTATTAACAATCAACCTGCATCTATTCTTTTTGATTCTGGTGCCGATAGAAGTTTTGTTTCATTGTCTTTTGAGCCTTTGCTTGCGATACCTAGAACTAAATTGAGGAAACCCTTATCTGTTGAAGTTGCCACTGGTAAACCTATTATTCTCAATTCTGTTATTAGTAATTGTCAGTTGAACCTTGATAACCATCTTTTTCCTATTGACCTCACGCCGATGCAACTTGTGAGTTTCGATATTATTGTGGGGATGGATTGGTTAGCCAAACATCACGCTGAGGTGGTTTGTTTTGATAAGATTGTTTGTATTCCTTTGTCTTCTGGCGATGTTCTGGAGATTCGTGGCGAGAAGCCATCTGGCGGTTTGAAGCTTATGTCGTGTATAAAGGCCCAAAGTTATTTGCGAAAAGGATATGTTGCTTTTCTGGCGCATATCACTGAGGAGAAAGACAAGAGCAAGAGTATTCAGGATATTCCGATTGTTCGGGATTATCCAGAGATGTTTCCTGATGAACTGCCTGGTTTGCCTCCAGTTCGTCAAGTCGAGTTTCATATTGACCTTGTACCCAATGCCAACCCGATTGCAAAAGCACCTTATCGTCTTGCATCGTCGGAGATGCAAGAATTATCAAAACAGCTTCAAGAGTTATCTGATAAAGGATTCATCCGACCGAGCTTTTCACCTTGGGGAGCTCCTGTCCTCTTCGTGAAAAAGAAAGATGGATCTTTTCGAATGTGTATCGATTATCATGAGCTAAATAAGCTCACCATCAAGAATCGATATCCCCTACCTCGAATAGATGATCTCTTCAACCAGCTGCAGGGTGCTTCATGCTTTTCCAAGATCGATCTGCGTTTTGGGTATCATCAACTTCGTGTTCTCGAAGAAGATATTCCCAAAACTGCTTTCCGCACAAGATATGGGCGTTACGAGTTCACTGTCGTGCCTTTTGGTTTGACGAATGCTCCAGCTATCTTTATGGACTTAATGAATAGAGTCTGCAAACCTTATTTGGACAAGTTCATTATTGTGTTCATCGACGATATTCTCATTTATTCAAAGTCTCGAGCCGAGCACGAGCAACACCTTCGCTTAACATTGGAACTCCTGAAGGAGGAACAACTTTTTGCTAAATTCTCCAAGTGTGAATTCTGGCTTAAAGAAGTTCAATTCTTGGGTCATATTGTCAACGAGCAGGGTATTCATGTGGATCCATCCAAGATTATTGCTATTAAGGACTGGAATACACCGACGACGCCTACAGAGATTCGATCTTTTCTTGGTCTTGCTGGTTATTATCGTCGGTTCATTTCAAATTTCTCGAAGATTGCGGTTCCACTCACTGCTTTAACACAGAAGAATAAGCCTTTTGAGTGGGGTCTTAAGCAAGAAGAAGCGTTCCAAACGCTGAAACATAAGCTCTGCAATGCTCCTGTTCTATCTCTGCCCGAGGGAAGCGATGATTCCGTTGTCTATTGCGATGTGTCCAACTTAGGCCTTGGTTGCGTCCTTATGCAACGAGGTAAAGTTATAGCATATGCATCTAGACAATTGAAAATTCACGAGAAGAACTATACGACTCATGATCTTGAGTTAGGAGCTGTGGTTTTCGTGCTTAAAATCTGGAGAGACTACCTCTATGGAACGAAGTGTGTGGTTTTCACAGACCACAAAAGTCTCCAGCATATTCTTAATCAGAAAGAACTGAATATGAGGCAACGACGTTGGGTTGAACTCTTGAGCGATTACGATTGCGAGATTCGTTACCATCCTGGTAAGGCGAATGACGTAGCCGACGCACTTAGTCGAAAAGAGCGTGTCAAGCTTCATTCTGTTCAAACGCTATCTGATCTTCAAACTCGGGTTCTTCAAGCTCAGCAATTTTGTGTTTCACAAAACTTAAACTCGAAGCGAAAGACGGTGGTTTGCTCTATTTTAAGGATCGAATGTGGATTCCGAAACAAGACGATCTTCGCACTTTAGAGATGGACAAATTGCATAAGTCTCGATATTATGTCCATCCTGGTGCTGATAAAATGTACAAGGACCTTCGTACTAAGATCTGGTGGCCTGGTATGAAGAAAGATGTTGCCTTGTATGTGTCGAAATGCCTAACTTGTCTCAAAGTCAAGGCCGAACATCAACGACCTTCTGGCTTGCTAGTACAACCAAAGATACCGGTTTGGAAGTGGGAGAGCATTGCGATGGATCTCATCACTAAGTTACCGCGTACGTCTAAAGGTCATGATGCTATTTGGGTTGTTGTCGATCGATTAACGAAATCAGCTCATTTCATTGCGATTCGCGAGGATCTACCTGCTGATAAACTTGCAAAGATTTATGTTGATGAGATTGTATCACGACATGGTGTCCCCTTGGATATCATCTATGATCGTGACGCTCGATTTACATCTCATTTCTGGAAGGCCATGCAATCTGCTTTGGGAACCCAACTGAATCTAAGCACTGCTTATCATCCCCAAACAGATGGTCAATCTGAGAGAACGATTCAAACTTTGGAGGATATGCTTAGAGCATGCGTAATAGACTTTGGTGGTAATTGGGATTCTCATCTGCCACTGATCGAGTTCTCTTACAACAATAGTTATCATACTAGTATTAATATGGCACCATTCGAAGCACTCTACGGTCGAAAATGTCGTTCACCTGTCTGTTGGAATGAGATCGGTGAAGCTCAGCTTACTGGACCTGAGCTCGTTCTGGAAACAACGGACAAAATCAAGAAAATCCGTGATAATCTTGTGACCGCTAGAAGCCGTCAAAAGAGTTATGCAGATTTGGGATGCAAGCCCTTTGAATTTCAAGTCGGAGACCGTGTCCTACTCAAGGTTTCACCTTGGAAGGGAGTGGTGAGATTTGGAAAGAAAGGAAAACTTGCACCATGATATGTTGGACCATTTAAGATTGTGGAAAGAATTGGAAAGGTTGCCTATCGACTAGAGCTACCTCCAGAGCTTGGAAATGTTCACCCGACTTTTCACGTGTCCAATTTGCGAAAGTGTTTAGCTGACGCTGATCTTCACATTCCTCTCGACGAGATCCAAATCGATGAAACTATGCACTTTTTCGAGAAACCCGTGGAGATAGTGGACCGTACTTTCAAACAGTTGAAGAACAAACGGATTCATTTGGTTAAAGTTCGTTGGGAGTCCAAACATGGCCCAGAGTTTACTTGGGAACATAAGGACCAAATGAAGGCGAAATATCCTCATTTTTTTTCACAAGCTTCCTCTAGTTAAAATTTCAGGACAAAATTTCCTGAAGTAGGGGAGACTGTGACAACTGTACTCAGTAACCAATGCATGATGTAAAACAATGTTGATTATTAGAGAAATAATGTGCTTTGGTGTTATTATATGTGTTTTAATGTTATTATGTGTATATTTGTGTTTGGTGATTTTTCAATTCGATTCGATTCCGATTTAAAGCTCTAAAACGCTTTCTGGAAGGTTATACGCGCACTGATGCGTAAATATAACCAGTTTAATGCAACAAACATTCCGGGATAGTGAAATAGGCTTAACATACCTTAGATAACCTCCACATAACTTAGAAATAAGTTTTGGATGGTTTGGTGTGTTGAAATCAAGTTTGTTCGATCGCAGGGACTATTTGTGTCAAATTGCGAAACTACCAATTTATATGTAACGAACGTTCCGGAACTTGATCATAAGTTAAAAATACCCTAAATATCCTTTACATAGCTTAGAAATAGGCTTTGAGGGGTTCGGTATGCTAAAATAAACTTTATTGATCAATAGGGACTAAAAGCGTCAAAAAGTGCACAAGTTTGCACTTTCGCGCATATCATACGTTCTGAATACATCCTGTGACACCCCAGGAAAACCAGGAAAACCATGCAACTTAACTAGCTTCCTCAGTGAGTACGTGCTAAATTTCGGGACGAAATTTCTTTCAACTAGGGGATAATGTGACAACTCGAGTTTCCAAGATTTCCATTTTCGCATTTATTGCACGTTAATTGTTTAGGTGGTTTGTTTACACGACTTGTTTGTTCACAACTGTATACGTTTGTAATATGTTAAATCATATTGTGATTTATATGATTTATATGGTGTGCATTAAGTGTGTATGTAATATATGTTTTGTATTAGTGACATGCCTTATATCAACAAATTGGAACCTTTGGCCGAAACCCCCCCCCCCATCTCGTTCATGTGCTCCTCGGCCCACACACTCACACTTATCAGGCCCAAACCAAAGGGAGCCTGGCCCATCCTTTGCGACCTTGTATATACGTTAGTATGAGAGGAAGCACGCAACTCCCTTCACACGTTTTGCAAACCCTAATTGCTCCAAGACCCTTGACGGCAGTTTCTCTCGGTGAACCTTCCTGCTCGTCGCACCATCCTCATCGTCCTAGTAGGGCCTCTACAAACCCTCGGTTAGTATTGAAATATCTACTTTGATTCTGGTTGATTATGTTCGGTTGTGTGCAAACGTGTTAATGATAATAAACGTGCACGTGTAATTATAGATCTCGTATGATATGTGGTTGTTGATTAGAAAATCTTAATTTCAATATGAATCATGAGAATAAAGTTTGATATATGAGGGCCATGTGTTTACTGAAAAGGTAAATTGGGTTAGTCAAAGTTGTAAGGTAGTGTTAGCTCACATTAAATACTTGCAGTGGACTTTTTTGAAAAGGTAAACTCATGTGAGATGTATAGAACCAATGATAAATGATTGTCAATATCTTTTGAAGGTCCAATTACATAATAAATTGTAAAAGGGTTGTCGGCCATTATCCTCATAATTTAATATATTGTTATCAACATGGTTATGAATTCATGGGTGCCGAATGCAAATTTGACTCTTTGTAATGTTGTGTGTAATCCAAAATTTGATGTTTCTTACTGGTGGTTAATTGATAAACTCGAGTATGAGGTTAACATGAAACTGGTGCTTGTTGATTATATGTTTAGGGTTCATAGAGATTTAGTACTAAATCTTTTGTTTGATCGATTATTGGTTGGCATGGAAATTGATTAGTTATTAATTGATAAACCACAAAAATAGGAAACTGTGTGAATTGATTTGGACGGTTATTAGTTTATTAATTCTATTCAAAATGTTACTCTGTTAAGCTTGTTAACTTTGTTGGTTTATTAACTCCTTTTAAGTTTATTAACACTGCTAAACATGTTAGTTATGTTAAGTATGATTAACTATGTTATGTGTGTTAACTTTATTATGTATACTAACTCTGATAATCCTGGTTAACATTGTTAAGCTTGCCATGACTGTCAATGAATAACCATGTTGGAATAAACTGCGAAAGACACTTATTTGAAGCATGAATTTGCATGAGATTGATTAATTGCTTTCGTGATACATGATGATTAACTGCCAAACACACTATGTGACATTAGAATACATGCGAATCGTTACGAACCTAAACCGATTGAGTATACGTGTGCACCATAGGACTTGACTGATTTCTTGTGAGCACTTAACTTAGCATACCGAGCAAACCAAGGTGAGTTCACACTCTTACCAAGGCATGGGATTCCCGGGGTTGGGAATGGGATTGAATGATTACATGTACTTACACTGCTACTAGAATACTTACCACTGTCCCCGGGTTGGGAAGGACACCTATAGATACAGCTAGACTAGCAATACATGGGAAGCCCCCACTACTCTTCGCAAACATGCCTGGAATGGCCGCGATACAAACACTACTCTTCGCACACATGCCTGGAATGGCCGCGATACAAATACTAATCTTCGCACACATGCCGGGAATGGCCGCGATACAATTACTAAACTTCGCAAACATGCCTGGAGGGCCGCGATACAAATATAACTAGTCTAGAATACATGGGAGACCCCCACTAATCTTCGCATACATGCCGGGAAGGCCGCGATACAAATAAATACGATACATTGGTTACTAAACAAACACACGGTTTACGAAACGAATACTATAACTAAACAACCAACTGTGAACTCGCTCAACTTTGTTGTTGACTCGTTGTTACATGCCTTGCAGGACCTTAGGTACACATGGAGCTTGCACGGGAGGCGCAGTCGTTGTGGGGCATGGATCATGGATACCACGTTAAACTTTATAACACTTTGAACTTGATACTTATGTTGGGTTTTTTTACATTTATGCTTCCGCTAAACATTGATACTATACTTTGGTTTTTGGAACACCTTTCATATTGTTTGGTTGAATTACACTTACTATTTACATTGTTCAATATGATTGGTGGCTTGATCCTGGTCAGTCACGCCTCCAAGCGGTGATACTCCGCGGGTGGATTTTGGGGGTGTGACAGATTGGTATCAGAGCCAGGTTTTATAGAGAACTCGGTTTTAATAAGGGGAAAACATTTTTATTAAAACCAGACTATAACCTGTACAGTGCTCAACGATCCACAACGACGCTTCACTCCACGTGCAAGGCTCAACATTCTAGGTGATATGGTTTATGTTTACATTGCCTACTTGCTAGACTACATAGAACTTTGCTCATGGTATGCTTAGATAAACGTAACAACTATTGCTTGAAAACACATGTGTGCTTGTTTCCTTCTATCACTCCACATTTACACACATTCGCGACACCTTTCCTATTTGTGTTTCCTTCGATGTGAAGATCATGAGGGAACGTGTGAACCTAACTCAAGCCAGCTGACGGGTCTTATCAACGAACAAGTTACGGCAGCACTCGTAGCCGCTCAGGCAGGAGGTATAACCTGCTGTTCCGAACCTAACCTAGGATGTTATATCCTACTCTCATGACCCAACTCTCGCGCTTTACCCTGTCTTTTCTTCCTCGCGCAACAAGGTCAGAACGCTCAGTCGCCTGTATGCACATTCAGGACGTTCATGGACTGTCGTCCTAGTACTTTCAGTGGCACTAAAGGAGCTGTTGGACTCCTCCATTGGTTTAAAAAGCTCGAGACTGTCTTAGAAATGCGTGAATGCCCTGAGGCTCGCAGGGTGAAGTACGCCTCTGGTACTCTCGAAGGCACTGCGCTAACATGGTGGAACGCGCAAGTTTAGATGCTGGGGCTAGCGGCTGCTAATGCCACCCCATGGAATAATTTTAAGGAACTGATCAAACGTGAATACTGTAGTCGTGATGACATCCACAAACTGGAAGTGGAGTTCTTTAACCTGAAGATAACGGGGTCAGATATAGAAGCATACACGAAACAATCCAATGAACTGGCAGTGTTATGTCCAACTATGGTGGATCCTCCCATCAAGCGCATTGAGCTGTACCTCAAAGGCTTAGTACCAGAGATTCAAGTCGTGTGACTTCTGCTAACCTTGCTACTATCCAGGATGTTACTCATCTTGCTCATCATCTCACAGACCAAGCAGTGGAACAGAACAAGCTGCCTAAACATATCGGTGCTACTACTACTACTTATGCTACTCCCAGTGACAACAAACGGAAGTGGGATGGAACCTCTAGCAAGGGTTCGACTACGGTTCAGTCCCAGGCACAACAGCGAAAGATCGATGACTACCAGAGTCCTGGTCAGCAACCTTCTGGTATTCAAGGGCAAGGTGGATATCGAGGAAACCTCCCGAAGTGCAACAGATGCAACAGGCACCACAGTGGTCAGTGCAACAGGGGTCGTTGCCAGAGGTGTCTCAAGATGGGTCATGAAGCTAAGGAAATGCAGGAGCTCGCGACCTACGAATCAGAACCAACGACAACAATAATCAGGGCAACGGGAATAACAACGGGGGTAATAACGACGACAATGGTGCCAGGGGTCAAGTGTTTGTGATTGGTCAGGGTGATGCTAGGAATGACCCCAACGTTGTGATAGTTTCGACATCGTCATTAGGATGGATTGGTTATCCCAACAACAAGCAGATATACTATGCAAAGAGAAGATTGTTCGTATTCCCCGTTCTGGCAGAGAACCTCTCGAAATTCAAGGCGACAAGAGTGGTGCTGTAGTGGGCATCATCTCCTTCCTTAAGGCCTAGAAATGTTGCGTAAGGGCCACACTGCACTTTTGACTCTCGTTACTGACACCTCGAAGAAAGAGAAGAAGATAGAAGATATTCCGATTGTACGCGACTATCCTGAGGTATTCCCTGAGGAATTGCCTGGCCTTCCGCCTCATAGGCAAGTCGAGTTTCAAATCGAGCTAGCTCCTGGAGCAGCGCCCATAGCTCGTGCACCGTATCGCTTAGCTCCATCAGAGTTGAAAGAGCTATCTACGCAACTACAAGAACTCTTGGATAAGGGTTTTATTCGTCCTAGCTCTTCGCCCTGGGGAGCTCCAGTACTATTTGTAAAGAAGAAGAACGGTACCTTCCGCATGTGTATAGACTACCGCGAACTGAACAAGGTGACTGTGAAGAATCGCTATCCTCTTCCACGCATCGACGACTTATTCGACCAGTTGCAAGGGTCGAGCTATTACTCGAAGATTGATCTGAGGTCAGGTTACCATCAACTGAGAGTCCGGGATGAGGATGTCTCCAAAACAGCGTTCAGAACACGCTACGGTCACTACGAATTTTTTTGGTCATGCCATTCGGGCTAACGAACGCGCCTGCGGATTTCATGGATCTTATGAACAGGGTGTGCAAACCCTATCTTGACAAGTTCGTTATTGTTTTTTTATCGACGACATCCTGATCTATTCGAAGAGTCGGGAGGAACACGAGCAGCACTTACGACTTATTTTGGAACTCCTTCGAACGGAACAGCTATACGCCAAGTTTTCAAAATGCGACTTCGGGCTTCGTGAAGTCCACTTCCTAGGCCACGTGGTAAACTAGGATGGGATTCATGTCGATCCATCCAAGGTAGATTCGATCAAGAACTGGCCTGCACCTCGCACCCCAACCGAAATACGCCAATTCTTGGGTTTGGCGGGTTATTATAGAAGGTTCATCAAAGATTTCTCAGAGATTGCACAGCCGCTTACACTACTGACACAGAAAGGTGTTGCTTACCGTTGGGGTAATACACAGGAAACAGCGTTTCAGCACTTAAAGGATAGACTCTGTAGCGCACCTATCCTCTCATTGCCTGAAGGCACGGACGATTTTGTAGTCTACTACGACGCATCCATCCAAGGTCTTGGATGTGTGTTGATGCAACGGGATAAAGTTATTGCTTATGCTTCGCGCCAACTTAAGATTCACGAACGGAATTACACTACACACGATTTAGAGCTGGGATCTGTTTTTTTTTGCGCTCAAGATATGGCGATATTACCTGTATGGTACCAGGTGCACCATCTACACCGATCACAGGAGTCTTGAGCATATCTTCAAGCAGAAAGAATTGAACATGCGACAACGTCGATGGGTCGAATTACTGAACGATTACGAATGTGCTATAAAGTACCATCCGGGCAAGGCCAATGTGGTGGCCGACGCCCTCAGTCGAAAGGATACTACACCTAGGCGTGTACGAGCGTTGCAACTCACTATTCAGTCTAGTCTTCCTTCACAGATACGAGATGCTCAGGTAGAAGCATTGAAACCAGAAAACGTCAGGGCTGAAGCCCTACGCGGCTCAAGGCAACGGTTAGAACAAAAGGCAGACGGCGCCTATTATGTAACAGGACGCATTTGGGTCCCACTTTATGGCAACCTACGAGAGCTTGTGATGGATGAGGCACACAAGTCTCGTTACTCAGTACATCCTGGTTCAGATAAGATGTACCACGATATCAAAACTACGTATTGGTGGCCTAGTATGAAGGCTCACATAGCCACTTACGTCAGCAGGTGTTTGACTTGTGCGAGAGTCAAAGCCGAATATCAGAAACCTTCAGGCCCACTCCAACAACCTGAGATACCACAATGGAAATGGGAGCAAATTTCCATGGATTTTGTTACTGGCCTACCTAGATCTCAGCGCGGAAATGATACTATTTGGGTGATCGTGGATCGACTCACAAAGTCTGCTCACTTCTTGGCCATCAAGGAAACGGATAAGTTCTCCACTCTAGGAGGCGTATACCTTAAGGAAGTTGTCTCGAGGCACGGGGTGCCCACCTCTATTGTCTCTGATCGTGATACACGCTTTACTTCGGAACTATGGCAAGCAATGAACAAGTCTTTTGGCTCACGTTTAGACATGAGCACAGCTTATCACCCTCAGACGGATGGGCAGTCTGAATGCACCATCCAAACCCTAGAAGACATGCTTCGTGCATGTGTAATCGATTTCGGCAACGGCTGGGAAAAACATCTCCCGTTAGTGGAGTTTTCATGTAACAACAGTTACCACACCAGCATTCAAGCCGCTCCATTCGAGGCATTGTACGGGCGTAAATGTCGGCCACCTCTTTGTTGGGCAGAGGTGGGGGATAGTCAGATCACTGGACCAGAACTTGTGGTAGACACAACAGAACGAATTGCTCAAATACGACAACGAATGGCGGCAGCTCGTGACCGTCAGAAAAGCTACGCCGATAAGGACAGGAAACCACTCGAGCTCCAGGTTGGGGAACGAGTGCTACTCAAAGTTTCACCCTGGAAGGGTGTGGTTCGTTTTGGTAAATGAGGCAAACTTAACCCACGATACGTTGGACCTTTCGAAGTGATCGAGAAAATAGGCAAGGTGGCCTACAAACTAAACTTACCAGCAGAGCTCAGTGCAGTTCACAACGTTTTCCACGTGTCGAATCTGAAGAAGTGTCTGTCAGATGAGACCCACATAGTTCCTTTGAAGGGGCTCACTATCGACGAGCAGTTACGATTCGTCGAGGAACCAGTTGAAATCACGGACCGGGATGTTAAGGTCCTCAAGCGCACTAGAATACTCTCGTTCGAGTTCGTTGGAACTCCCGTCGCGGCCCAGAGTTCACCTGGGAACGCGACGATCAAATGAAACAAAAGTATCCCCAACAATTCGCAAACAATACAACCACTACTGAGGCCGAAGCTACGGCATTTCGGGACGAAATTCCAGATCAACGGGGGGAGGATGTGACACCCCAGGAAAACCAGGAAAACCATGCAACTTAACTAGCTTCCTCAGTGAGTACGTGCTAAATTTCGGGACGAAATTTCTTTCAACTAGGGGATAATGTGACAACTCGAGTTTCCAAGATTTCCATTTTCGCATTTATTGCACGTTAATTGTTTAGGTGGTTTGTTTACACGACTTGTTTGTTCACAACTGTATACGTTTGTAATATGTTAAATCATATTGTGATTTATATGATTTATATGGTGTGCATTAAGTGTGTATGTAATATATGTTTTGTATTAGTGACATGCCTTATATCAACAAATTGGAACCTTTGGCCGAACCCCCCCCCCATCTCGTTCATGTGCTCCTCGGCCCACACACTCACACTTATCAGGCCCAAACCAAAGGGAGCCTGGCCCATCCTTTGCGACCTTGTATATACGTTAGTATGAGAGGAAGCACGCAACTCCCTTCACACGTTTTGCAAACCCTAATTGCTCCAAGACCCTTGACGGCAGTTTCTCTCGGTGAACCTTCCTGCTCGTCGCACCATCCTCATCGTCCTAGTAGGGCCTCTACAAACCCTCGGTTAGTATTGAAATATCTACTTGGATTCTGGTTGATTATGTTCGGTTGTGTGCAAACGTGTTAATGATAATAAACGTGCACGTGTAATTATAGATCTCGTATGATATGTGGTTGTTGATTAGAAAATCTTAATTTCAATATGAATCATGAGAATAAAGTTTGATATATGAGGGCCATGTGTTTACTGAAAAGGTAAATTGGGTTAGTCAAAGTTGTAAGGTAGTGTTAGCTCACATTAAATACTTGCAGTGGACTTTTTTGAAAAGGTAAACTCATGTGAGATGTATAGAACCAATGATAAATGATTGTCAATATCTTTTGAAGGTCCAATTACATAATAAATTGTAAAAGGGTTGTCGGCCATTATCCTCATAATTTAATATATTGTTATCAACATGGTTATGAATTCATGGGTGCCGAATGCAAATTTGACTCTTTGTAATGTTGTGTGTAATCCAAAATTTGATGTTTCTTACTGGTGGTTAATTGATAAACTCGAGTATGAGGTTAACATGAAACTGGTGCTTGTTGATTATATGTTTAGGGTTCATAGAGATTTAGTACTAAATCTTTTGTTTGATCGATTATTGGTTGGCATGGAAATTGATTAGTTATTAATTGATAAACCACAAAAATAGGAAACTATGTGAATTGATTTGGACGGTTATTAGTTTATTAATTCTATTCAAAATGTTACTCTGTTAAGCTTGTTAACTTTGTTGGTTTATTAACTCCTGTTAAGTTTATTAACACTGCTAAACATGTTAGTTATGTTAAGTATGATTAACTATGTTATGTGTGTTAACTTTATTATGTATACTAACTCTGATAATCCTGGTTAACATTGTTAAGCTTGCCATGACTGTCAATGAATAACCATGTTGGAATAAACTGCGAAAGACACTTATTTGAAGCATGAATTTGCATGAGATTGATTAATTGCTTTCGTGATACATGATGATTAACTGCCAAACACACTATGTGACATTAGAATACATGCGAATCGTTACGAACCTAAACTGATTGAGTATACGTGTGCACCATAGGACTTGACTGATTTCTTGTGAGCACTTAACTTAGCATACCGAGCAAACCAAGGTGAGTTCACACTCTTACCAAGGCATGGGATTCCCGGGGTTGGGAATGGGATTGAATGATTACATGTACTTACACTGCTACTAGAATACTTACCACTGTCCCCGGGTTGGGAAGGACACCTATAGATACAGCTAGACTAGCAATACATGGGAAGCCCCCACTACTCTTCGCAAACATGCCTGGAATGGCCGCGATACAAACACTACTCTTCGCACACATGCCTGGAATGGCCGCGATACAAATACTAATCTTCGCACACATGCCGGGAATGGCCGCGATACAATTACTAAACTTCGCAAACATGCCTGGAGGGCCGCGATACAAATATAACTAGTCTAGAATACATGGGAGACCCCCACTAATCTTCGCATACATGCCGGGAAGGCCGCGATACAAATAAATACGATACATTGGTTACTAAACAAACACACGGTTTACGAAACGAATACTATAACTAAACAACCAACTGTGAACTCGCTCAACTTTGTTGTTGACTCGTTGTTACATGCCTTGCAGGACCTTAGGTACACATGGAGCTTGCACGGGAGGCGCAGTCGTTGTGGGGCATGGATCATGGATACCACGTTAAACTTTATAACACTTTGAACTTGATACTTATGTTGGGTTTTTTTACATTTATGCTTCCGCTAAACATTGATACTATACTTTGGTTTTTGGAACACCTTTCATATTGTTTGGTTGAATTACACTTACTATTTACATTGTTCAATATGATTGGTGGCTTGATCCTGGTCAGTCACGCCTCCAAGCGGTGATACTCCGCGGGTGGATTTTGGGGGTGTGACACATCCCGACTTGAACGAGTCAAACGAATTGGATAAACGATGGGTTTTTAGATAAGTGTTTAGATAACGGGACGGGTGTGATATGCTGAAAACATGGTAGATACGCCGTTGGTACTTCTTATATATAATTGTTTTCAACATATTACATACCGTGGCGTTATTTAGTTCACTTGGGTAAACGATAGCGAAACGATGTCACACAACGATGTTTTCGAAGTAATATACGAGTTTTGTTAACAAGTTTTTACGAGATGTTATACAAGATGGTTTTCTAAAACAAAACGTTTTGGGGTTAAGAAGCATGGCTACGAGATTTTATAAACTATAACCCATTTGGTTTGAGTTGGTTAATTATGTTGCAATACGCTTTTCAAAACGAGGTTTGTATTTTGACTCTCGAAGTCTAATAAAGTACTGCAACATGTAAACGAAGCCATGATTCCAATACTCCTATAAAACCTATGTACTCGCCAGCATTTCTTTGCTGACTTTGTTTTACATATGTTTCAGGTGTTGTTGCTTGATTGACGCTCTAGGATGCATGCGTCACATAGGATCTGGACGAGGCCTTAGTGACATAAAACTATGATAGTCGATATAAAACTTGTTTGTTATGTGTTGAAACAATGTTAATGTTTAATATTATCAATAAAACAAAACACTTTTTGTATCCATGGTTATGAAACGATAATTCTGTTAGAACACTCCCCTACATTTCCACCACGCTTTGTTGTTTTACGTGGTCGGGGTGTGACAGCCGTGCTCACTGAACACACCCCCGTGCTGCACAAAACAAGTAACTTTTAATTCAAATGCCTAGATACAGATCCTGAACACGGGCCGTGTCCACTGAACACGGGACCGTGTCCAGCCTCTGTTTCTGTTTTTTATTTTTGTTTTCTGGTCTCGAGACTCTGTTGAGTGATTCTTATGGATCAATACTCAGGAGGCTACAACTACACCTATGAGGAGGATGATTATAGGGAAGACTATTGCACTAATTGTGGTAACCCACACTCGGTTCAATATTGTAACTTATTTCAACCATCCACTTCATACACCTACTATAAGGAGCCCAGGTACGAGCCATCGACTTCATACACATCCTATGAAGACCAAAGGTATAAACCTTCTCCTTCATACTCATATTTTGATGAACTAAGGTATGAGCCTTCATACTCATACTTTGAGGAACCAAGATATGATGCACCACCTTCATATGCTTATTATGAGGAACCATGGCGTGAACAACCCACCTCATATGAGTATTATGAAGAACAAAATTACGACCCTTATCCATCATATGCTTACAATGAAGAACAATGGTATGAACCATCTACTCCATATGAGTACTATGAGGAACCAAGGATCGAACATCCGGATTCAAGCTTTGAAAATCTTGATCCTTACTCCATCACCGAAGTGACCGATAGGATATTAGAACACCTTAAAACTATCGAGCGATACATAAAAGAATCTCGCGCAAGGGAAGAGGAGTCCCGCGCAAGAGAAGAATTAACTCGTAATAAAGAAGAGATAGTTGAAGAGGTAAAAATGGAAGAACAAATAAGTAAAAAACCGACACATGAGTTAAACAACGAAAAAGGTGAGTCCGATAACGTTAAAATTCAAGAAGAGTCTAATTTTAAAGAAACTAATCTCTTGTCACCTTCTTTTGAAAATCATTGTTTAGTACCCACTCATGCTAAGTTTTTAAAAGAGTTAAACACGAACACTAAAATTGACGAAACAGTAAGTATTAAGTTAACTAACGATCAAACTGCGCTAATAAAAGAAGATCCATTTGAAATCAACATTACACCGGTTCCATGTTTTTTTCAAAATTCCTTTATTAGTAATATCACGATTGATAAAGATCTTTGTGTTAACATAATGCCTAATTACATTTTCGAAAAATTAAGCATTAGTGATTTTTCTCCACTTCAAATACCCATTTTTCTATCCGATCGGAAAGTAATAAAATCAATCGGTGTAGTTGAGAATGTTTTGGTTCAAACAAATCAAATGGTAATCCCAACTGACTTTGTCATCCTCGATGACGCTCCTCTAGTGTTGGGACGACCCTTTGTAAAAACCCACGAAGCTTGGAAAAACCGGAAGTACAACAATCTACCTCTTCAATTAGGGGCATTCAAAAGGAGCATAGATCTTGAGCGTTCAATGAAATATCCTTTTGGCAATAATGACCCCCTAATTGAAGATGAAGATGAACCACCCGATACAAGTGAAAAGATTGACCACTTTGTTAAAGAAGATGTCACCATAGAACAAACTTTTAAAGTTCTTGATCAAAATGAGCAACCAAATAAGGAGTCTCCTAAAGAACCACCTCTTGAGCTCAAAGAACTTTCGAAAGGTTTGGAATATGCTTTTCTAGACAAAGATGGTAAATCACCTGTAATTATTTCGTCTAAATTAAGTAGTATAGAAAAAGAAAAATTAATTAAACTCTTGAAAAAACACAAAAATGCGATCGCTTGGAAGCTTGTAGATATTAAAGGAATAAATCCTTCCATGTGCACGCACAAAATTTTAATGAATGACGACTACAAATCGGTAATACAACCACAACATAGAGTAAATCCAAATGTCCAAGAAGTGGTTAAAAACAAGGTCATCAAATTACTTGACGCCGGACTTATTTATCCTATCTCCGATAGTCCTTGGGTAAGTCCCGTCCAAGTAGTACCAAAGAAAGGAGGTATGACGGTAATAACTAAAGAAAAAAATGAACTAATACCAACGAGAACCGTCACAGGATGGAGAGTATGTATAGATTATAGACGGTTAAATGAAGCAACAAGGAAAGATCACTTTCCCTTACCCTTCATCAACCAAATGTTAGAAAGATTATCCGGTCATAAATTTTATTGTTTCTTGGATGGTTTTTCAGGTTACTTTCAAATCCCGATAGCACCCAAAGACCAAGAAAAGACAACATTCACATGTCCTTATGGAACTTTTGCTTATCGACGCATGCCATTCGGTCTATGTAATGCCCCCGCAACCTTCCAACGTTGCATGGTGGCCATCTTCCATGACATGATAGAAAAGATAATGGAAGTCTTCATGGACGACTTTTCTATCTTCGGAGATTCATACGACCAATGCCTCGATAACCTTGAACGAATGCTATCCCGATGTGAGGAAACTAACCTCGCCCTTAATTGGCAAAAATGCAATTTCATGGTAATGGAGGGAATAGTACTCGGTCACAAAATCTCAAGCGAAGGAATGGAGGTTGATCGAGCAAAAATAGACACTATTTCTCGATTACCACCACCATCCTCCGTTAGAGCAATCAGAAGTTTCTTAGGGCATGCCGGATTTTATAGACGGTTTATCAAAGACTTTTCAAAAATCTCAAGGCCTCTAACAAAATTACTTGAAAAAGATGCCCCTTTCATCTTTGATAAGGATTGCAATCAAGCATTCCTAACACTCAAGGAAATGCTAGTCAATGCACCTATCATGATAGCGCCTGATCGGAAATTACCTTTCGAAATCATATGTGATGCAAGTGACTTTGCAGTTGGAGCAGTCTTGGGACAAAGAAAAGAAAAGCGTTTTCACCCAATTTATTATGCTAGTAAAACACTTAATGATGCACAAGAAAATTACACAACAACTGAAAAAGAGTTACTAGATGTGGTATTCTCTTTTAATAAATTTCGTTCGTATCTTGTTCTTTCTAAAACAATAGTCTATACAGATCATGCAGCCATTCGATACCTTTTCAAGAAACAGGATGCTAAACCGCGTTTGATTCGGTGGATTCTACTCCTCCAAGAATTTGATATTGAAATCAAAGATAAAAGAGGAGCAGAAAACACCGCAGCAGATCATCTTTCGCGCTTAGAAGACCCAGCTTTGGAGGCAACCAGGGACGAGCAGATCAACAAATAATTTCCAACAGAATCCCTAGAAATGGTGGAATACAGACAAGAACCATGGTATGCCGACTATGCTAATTACTTAGCTAGCGGTATAGTCGCCAAAGGATGGCCACATCACCAAAGAAAGAAATTCTTTGCTGATGTAAAGCATTACTTTTGGGAAGATCATTATCTTTTCAAAATGTGTGCCGACCAACTCATCCGACGGTGCGTACACGGTAGCGAGGCAAGAAGAATTCTCCGCCATTGTCATGAAGGTCCATACGGAGGACATCATGGTGCCGCTAGTACCGCACGAAAGGTATTTGATTCAGGAATTTATTGGCCTACCATTTACAAAGATGCCCAAAGTCTTGTCAAGACATGTGACGCTTGCCAAAGATCAGGTAATATTTCTTCCAAAAACGAAATGCCACAAAATGGCATTCTTGTTTGTGAAATTTTTTATGTGTGGGGACTCGACTTTATGGGACCTTTCCCACCGTCAAAAGGAAACAAATATATACTTGTGGCGGTAGATTACTTGTCTAAATGGGCCGAGGCTGAGGCACTTCCAACAAACGATGGAAGAGTCGTGGTAAGATTTCTGAAAAAATTATTCTCTCGTTTTGGCACACCTAAAGCATTAATAAGTGATAGAGGAACCCATTTTTGTAATCATAAACTTGAATTTTTTTTAACAAGATATGGGGTCTATCACTGGGTCTCAACAGCATATCAACCTCAAACAAATGGACAAGCCGAAGTGACTAATAGAGGTTTAAAACGAATACTTGAAAAGACCATAGGGTTAAATAAAAAGGAATGGGCCAATAAATTAGATGATGCTTTACGGGCTTTTCGAACTACTTATAAAACAACAATAGGTACAACCCCATATAAGCTCGTCTATGGAAAAAGCTGTCATTTGCCAGTAGAAATAGCTCACAAAGCCTACTGGGCAATTAAAATGTCACACCCCCAAAATCCACCATGCGGGGTATCACCGCTTGGAGGCGTGACCTGACCAGGATCGAGCCACCAATTGTATTGAACAACACATTTAAGTAAATAAAACCAACCACAATAAGATTGGTGATCAAAAGAAAGTAAACCGACATTAGGTTAACAGCGGAAGCATAAAATGTGAGTTCAAAACATAAGTTCGTAGTTCATAAGTTTAAAGTCCCAAAACATAAGTTTCATAAGTTTATAAAGTTTATTTATTGAGTACGGGACATATCAGTTCGCATCCCACAACGACCACCTCCATGTGCAAGCTCCATAGCATCTAACGACCTGCAAAGCATGTAATAACGAGTCAACAACAAAGTTGAGTGAGTTCACGGTTGGTTGTCCATTTTAGAGTTGTTTCCAAAAACGTAGTTCAATCTCATTCAGCTATCCAGCCGTGGGGGTTACCCCATAGTTCGAAAACGTTTATTAGTTAACCATCCCATGTCCACCTTCTCTGGCTATCCAGCTCGGTGCTTCGGCCGTGGGGACTACCCCATTATTTAAACTACCAGACTCGTTTATCATATCGACTACTAACGAAAATTTATTGTGCCCTAGCGTCGGTGTCTATCACCACCGACGTGCCATAGTCCATTAGTACACGCCCGTCCGACTGGCACGGTGTGAGGTTTGTTAAACCTAATAGCGTTATTAACTAATGACCCGCTCGCCATAGCCTCGGCGATTAAGTCGATATAAAAAGGGAGGGACTTCGCTGATAGAGTTCAAGTCCAGTAAGTCTAATTCCATCCCAACAGGACGAGGAACTCTCATTCCTGAACATGTCCCAAGGACGAGGAATCCCTATTCCTGAACCCATTCCCATTCCCACCGGGAATTACCATGCTTTGTAGAAAAGTGTGAACTCACCTCGGTTTGCTTGGTTAGATTCTCAAATATAGCTAACAGTCAAGGTCGGTCAATCACGTCCTAATATGATTACCAGTTAGTTATTTAGTGATTTTTAAATAGAGCACAAAGTTCCTACACGTATCTATCACATAACATGCATCACTTTAACGGTTCATGCCCAAATAAACTTCCCATCCATTCCCCACTCATAAACAAACATACGATAATGCACATAACACTTTTATTGACACATAATCATGTTAGGTCACTTACAGATAGCATACTTGACATTTAGACACGCAAATTACAACTTATGTCGTTTCAGCATAAATATTCAAAACTGGGCTGTTTTCGAGCATTTTAATAAAATAGTTATCTTATTTCAAAAATTCCCAAATTTTTAAAGAAGGTGCTAAAAGATCCAAATATTATTGTGTAAAAATCTTGGGATCCGATTCGTTACCAATATTTTATTAAAAATCATTTTCCAGACTGAAATCAGATTCATCTTTTCTGACTGCAGTCCACGTAATAATTAATTAAAAATTCATTGTAAGTTGGATTGATGAAATTCCAGTGGGACAATTACTACGAAATAAGTGTCCATCTACAGTACCAATTTCATGATCCAACTTTACACAGAACTCAAGTTATGACAGAAAACAGAATGCATATTTTCAGCAGTAAAAATGCAGCTCTAGCTGCTGTTACAAAATGACTCTTTAAAAATAGTAAACGAAGTCCAAAAATTACGATTCTGGTGCCATTAGAACCTTATTTCATAATACATAAATCTAGGCTTCAGAAAATACATATTTCGTTAAGCTACGGTCTGGTTACAGCCAACTGAAGTTGGCTGTAAAAACCAAACAGCCTACTGTTTCAGCTTTTATCTTTTTAACTTGTGTTCGATTGATTCCGTTAACATGTTTAGTGATCACAACAACATCAAACATCAATATTACAAGTAGATCAGCAAGTAAATCAGTAACATAATCAAGACAACTTCAGTTTATCATCACTTCATTATGTTTCATCAATATTTCATTACAAGTTAGTTTATATGCAAGACTTTGTTCATGGTTCTTTAGTGTTCATGGATTTTCATCATCAAACAATTATTAACCACTTAAATAACATGAAGAAAGAACGGATCTAAGTTCTTACCACTAGTTCAAGACTAGGGGACTTCGAGTGAAGAAAAGTGGTGGTTAATAGCGAATGGAGAAGGTCCTTCCACTTCCGAGAGCACCGAGCTTCGTTGTATGACCCGTAGCACCTTTGGGTGTATGTAAAATGACTTGAATGGAAGTTGATGGTGGTTGTAGGGTGGTGGGTGGTGGAAGCCGAGAATGGTGGTAGGAGAAGGAGAGGGTGTTGGTTGATGTTGTGTTTATGAAAGAGAAGGGTTATCCTTTATGCATATTTATAAACCAAATTTATAATATCCATCATGTAACATGCTTACTAGATATCCAACAACAATCAATACAATAATTAAAAGAAAGCAAGGGGTGTCCTACATGTCTCTAACCGGTTTGAGGGGGGGGGGGGGGGTACTTGGTTGAGTTTCAAATGGAAGGTTACAATCTAGTTAGAGAAACAAGTGTCTAGTTAATGGTTATGATGCATTGTTGTTTATAAGGTTTGTTAAGTTGTTCGGGGACCCTTACTAGCTCAAGAAAATAAGAATAATGTGTTTAACAATATTTTCATGTTCCGGGTAATGTCCGGTTGTTCGTTTTGACACTGTTCCGTTAAAGTGCTTAATTAATCCGTAAAGTGTTTTATATATATATTTTTGTAATGTTTTTAATTTTCAACACTCAGGAAAACATAACGGACTATTTAATGACTTTTCTGTACACTACTAGTATGTTAACAAGTACATGTAAGTATAACACAGTAATCAGAGAGCAGTTAAGTAATTCCACACAGTCGTCAAGCACTTTAATTATCATTAATAAATTGTACGGAATACATGGAATTTTGAGGGTTGTCACATTCTCCCCCTGTTAAGAAAATTTCATCCCGAAATTTAACACGTGGTTACTGAGGAAGCTAGTTATGTTGCGTTGGTTTCCTGGTTTTCTTGGGGTGTCACATAATCTCCCCGTTGATTTGGAATTTCGTCCCGAAATTCTGCAGTAGCTTCAGCCTCAGTAGTGGTTGCGTTTTTCTTAAACAGCTGGGGATACTTGAGTTTCATATGGTCTTCTCGTTCCCAGGTATACTCTGGGCCACGACGGGAATCTTAACGAACTCGGACGAGAGGTATCCTGGTACGCTTGAGGATCTTAACATCTCGATCCGAAATCTCTACTGGTTCCTTGACGAATCGCAGCTGGTCGTCGATTGTGAGTTCCTTGAGAGGAACTATGAGGGTCTCATCTGACAGACACTTCTTCAGATTTGACATGTGGAATATGTTGTGAACTCCGCTGAGTTCTTCAGGTAGGTTCAGCCTGTAAGCGACTTTGCCAATTTTCTCAATGATTTCAAACGGTCCGACATAACACGGATTGAGCTTGCCTCGTTTTCCAAAATGAACTACGCCTTTCCAAGGCGAGACTTTGAGTAGCACTCGATCTCTAACCTGGAACTCGAGTGGTTTTCTTCCCTTATCAGCATAGCTTTTCTGACGGTCACGAGCTGCCGCCATTCGTTGCCGTTTCTGGGCAATCTTCTCGATGGTATCTACCACAAGTTCTGGGCCAGTGATTTGGCTGTCACCAACTTTTGCCCAACAGAGAGGTGATTGGCATTTGCGTCCGTACAATGCCTCGAACGGAGCGGCTTGGATGCTGGTGTGGTAGCTGTTGTTATATGAAAACTCCACCAACGGGAGATGCTTTTCCCAGCCATTACCAAAGTCGATTACGCATGCCCTAAGTATGTCTTCAAGGGTCTGGATGGTGCGTTTAGATTGCCCATCCGTCTGTGGGTGATAAGCGGTGCTCATATCTAAACGTGAGCCAAAAGACTTGTGCATAGCTTACCACAGTTCGGAAGTAAAACGCGCGTCACGATCAGAAATGATGGAGGTTGGCACTCCGTGCCTTGATACCACTTCCTTTAGGTAGATGTCTGCGAGAGTAGAAAACTTGTCGGTTTCCTTGATAGCTAAGAAGTGTGCAGACTTAGTCAGTCGATCCACGATCACCCAAATGGTAACATTTCCGCGCTGAGATCTAGGCAGGCCAGTAACAAAATCCATGGAAATTTGCTCCCATTTCCATTTAGGTATCTCTGGTTGTTGAAGTAGGCCTGATGGTTTCTGATATTCAGTCTTGACTCTCGCATAAGTCAAGCACTTACTGACGTAGGTTGCTATGTGGGCTTTCATGCCAGGCCACCAACTCGTAGTCTTGAGGTCGTGGTAGATTTTATCCGAACCAGGATGTACCGAATAACGAGACTTGTGTGCTTCATCCATCACAAGCTCGCGTAGGTCTCCATAAAGTGGAACCCAGATGCGTCTGTTAACATAGTAGGCACCGTCTTCCTTTTGTTCTAGCCGCTGCCTCGATCCTTGTAAGGACTCAGCCCTGATGTTCTCTGCTTTCAATGCTTCAACCTGAGCATCTCGTATCTGAGCGGGAAGGTTGGATTGGATGGTAAGCTGTAACGCTCTTACACGCTTAGGTATAGTATCCTTTCAACTGAGGGCGTCGGCCACAACATTGGCTTTGCCATGATGGTATTTGATAGCGCATTCATAATCGTTCAAGAGCTCAACCCATCGGCGTTGACGCATGTTTAACTCCTTTAGCTTGAAGATATGCTCGAGACTCCTGTGATCGGTGTAAATGGTGCATTTGGTACCGTACAGGTAATGTCTCCATATCTTAAGGGCGAAAACAACTGCTCCCAGTTCCAAGTCATGTGTAGTGTAGTTCCTTTCGTGAACCTTAAGTTGGCATGATGCGTAGGCAATGACCTTATCACGTTGCATCAACACACAACCAAGTCCTTGGATGGAAGCATCGCTGTAAACCACAAAATCATCTGTGCCTTCAGGCAATGAGAGGATAGGCGCACTACAAAGTCTATCCTTCAAGTGTTGAAATGCGGATTCCTGGGCATCACCCTAGCGATAGGTGACACCTTTTTGAGTCAATGAAGTGAGAGGTTGCGCAATCTTGGAGAAATCTTTTATAAACCTTCTGTAATATCCTGCCCAACCCAAGAATTGGCGGATTTTTGTTGGTGTGCGGGGTGCAGGCCAGTTCTTGATCGATTCAACCTTAGATGGATCCACATGAATTCCATCCTTGTTTACCACATGGCCTAGAAAGTGGACTTCGCGATGCCAGAAGTCACATTTCGAAAACTTGGCATACAGTTGCTCTGCTCGAAGAAGTTCCAGCATAAGTCGTAGATGCTGCTCGTGTTCCTCCTGACTCTTCGAATAGACCAGGATATCGTCGATGAATACAATAACGAACTTATCCAGGTAAGGCTTGCACACTCGGTTCATGAGATCCATGAAGACCGCTGGTGCATTTGTCAGCCCGAAAGGCATAACCAGAAACTCGTAATGGCCGTAACGAGTTCTGAATGCTGTTTTGGAGACATCCTCATCTCGGACCCTCGGCTGATGGTATCCCGATCTCAAATCAATCTTAGAGTAATAACTCGAACCTTGCAACTGGTCGAACAAATCGTCAATACGTGGAAGGGGATAACGATTTTTCACGGTCACCTTGTTAAGTTCGCGATAGTCAATGCACATTCTGAAAGTACCATCTTTCTTCTTCACAAACAAGACTGGAGCTCCCCAGGGCGAAGAGCTAGGACGTATAAAACCCTTTTCCAAGAGTTCTTGTAGTTGCATGGACAGTTCTTCAAGTTCTGACGGAGCTAGTCGATAAGGTGCACGAGCTATGGGCGCTGCTCCAGGAGCTAGCTCGATTTGAAACTCAACTTGACGATGAGGCGGAAGACCAGGTAATTCCTCAGGAAAATCGCGCACAATAGGAATGTATTCTATTCTCTTCTCTTCCGTTGATGTGTCAGTAACGAGTGCTAGAATGGCAGTGTGGCCCTTTCACAAACACTTCTGGGCCTTAAGAAAAGAGATAATGCCCACGACAGCACCACTCTTGTCACCATGAATCACGAGGGGTTCTTCACCAGAACGAGGGATGCGGACAATCTTCTCGTTGTAAAGAATTTCCGCTTGATGTTGAGATAACCAATCCATCCCAATAACGACGTCAAAACTACCAAGTGTGATAGGAATAAGATCGATAGAGAAAGTCTGACCAGCTAAGACGAGGTTACAACCTTTAACTACGTGTGTGGCTTCAAGACTTTTACCGTTTGCTAGTTCTACCGTGTGTTTGGTGTTTAGAAGTGTTGGAGTGCGCTTAAGCATTTGGCTAACTTCTAAGGACACATAACAAGTATCGGCACCTGAATCGAATAAAACAGTAACAAAGAAGTCGTCCAGAAGAAACTTACCCATCACAATGTTGGGATCGTTCCTTGCATCACCTTGACCAAGCACGAACACACGTCCCCTGGCACCATTGCCGTTATTGTTTCCCCCATTGCCGTTTCCATTCCCCTGATTGTTGTTGTTCTGGTTCTGATTTAGCTGGGGGCAGTCTTTCTTGAAATGGCCCTCAGCACCACACTGAAAGCACCCTCTGTTGTTACCTTGTTGTTGTTGCTGCTGGCGTTGTTTGGGTGGGGCTTGCTATTGCTGCCAGTTCTGATTCGCCAGATGCTGACTCCTGCAATCCCTCGCAATGTGATCAGGCTTGTTGCATCGATGACAATTGCCTTTACCACATGGCCCACTGTGGTGCAAGTTACAACGATTACATTTGGGGTGTTTCCCCTTGTATCCACCCTGACCTTGATTCCCAGAAGACAGCTGACCGGGGCTCCTGTACTCATCCGTCTTTCGCTGTTGGGACTGAGCTAAAGTAGAACCTTTACCGGAATTCCCATCCCATTTATGCTTGTTATCGGTAGGTGCATCAGAAGTAGCTGTGGCACTGATACGTTTGGGCAGCCTGTTTTGCTCCACCGCCTGGTCAGTGAGTCGATGGGCCAACTTAATGATTTGTTGTATGGTACCCAGGTTGGCTGAAGTCACGTAACTTTGAATCTCTGGTACAAGGCCCTTGAGATACAGCTCAATTCGTTTGATGGGAGGGTCCACCATGGTAGGGCACAAGATGGCTAGCTCATTTGACCTTTTTGTGTACGCCTCAATCTCAGACCCCGTCATTTTCAGGTTGAAAAACTCCACCTCTAGTTTGTGGATGTCATCACGGCTACAATACTGTTCCTTGATCATTTCCTTGAAATCGTTCCATGGGGTGGCATTAGCAGCAACCAACCCCAGCAGCTGAACCTGAGCGTTCCACCACGTGAGCGCTACCCCTTCAAGAGTACCAGTAGCATACTTCACCCTACGATCCTCAGGGCATTCACACATTTCGAAGACCGACTCGAGCTTCTCGAACCAGTGGAGGAGTCCAACGGCCCCTTCAGTGCCACTGAAAGTACTAGGACGACAGTCCATAAAAGTCTTGAACGTGGACACAGGCGGCTGGGCATGCTGGCCTCCTGCTTGGGCGGCTGCAAGTGCCATAGTAACTTGTTCGTTGATCAAAGCCGTCAGTTGGGCTTGTGTGAGGTTGATTCGTCCACTCATGATCTTCACCATACAGAGAACACAAGTAAGAAGTGGTGTCGCGAAAGTGCGTAAGTGTGGAGTGACAGAAGAGAGCAAACACACAGGGTTTCAAGCAATAGTTGTTACGCTAACTAAGCATGCAATGTACTATGTAGACAATTACACAGGCAATGTAAGCATGAACCATTTCACCTAGGATGTTGAGAGTTGCACGTGGAGCGAAGCGTCGTTGTGGATCGTTGAACACTGTACAGGTTATAGTCTGGTTTATCAAAAAGTTTTTCCCCTTTTTAAAACCAAGTTCACTATAACCAATGGCTCTGATACCAATCTGTCACACCCCCAAAATCCACCATGCGGGGTATCACCGCTTGGAGGCGTGACCTGACCAGGATCGAGCCACCAATCGTATTGAACAACACATTTAAGTAAATAAAACCAACCACAATAAGATTGGTGATCAAAAGAAAGTAAACCGACATTAGGTTAACAGCGGAAGCATAAAACGTGAGTTCAAAACATAAGTCCGTAGTTCATAAGTTTAAAGTCCCAAAACATAAGTTTCATAAGTTTATAAAGTTTATTTATTGAGTACGGGACATATCAGTTCGCATCCCACAACGACCACCTCCATGTGCAAGCTCCATAGCATCTAACGACCTGCAAAGCATGTAATAATGAGTCAACAACAAAGTTGAGTGAGTTCACGGTTGGTTGTTCATTTTAGAGTTGTTTCCAAAAACGTAGTTCAATCTCATTCAGCTATCCAGCCGTGGGGGTTACCCCATAGTTCGAAAACGTTTATTAGTTAACCATCCCATGTCCACCTTCCCTGGCTATCCAGCCCGGCGCTTCGGCCGTGGGGGCTACCCCATTATTTAAACTACCAGACTCGTTTATCATATCGACTACTAACGAAAATTTATTGTGCCCTAGCGTCGGTGTCTATCACCACCGACGTGCCATAGTCCATTAGTACACGCCCGTCCGACTGGCACGGTGTGAGGTTTGTTAAACCTAATAGCGCTATTAACTAATGACCCGCTCGCCATAGCCTCGGCGATTAAGTCGATATAAAAAGGGAGGGACTTCCCTGATAGAGTTCTAGTCCAGTAAGTCTAATTCCGTCCCAACAGGACGAGGAACTCTCATTCCTGAACACGTCCCAAGGACGAGGAATCCCTATTCCTGAACCCATTCCCGTTCCCACCGGGAATTACCATGCTTTGTAGAAAAGTGTGAACTCACCTCGGTTTGCTCGGTTAGATTCTCAAATATAACTAACAGTCAAGGTCGGTCAATCACGTCCTAATATGATTACCAGTTAGTTATTTAGTGATTTTTAAATAGAGCACAAAGTTACTACACGTATCTATCACATAACATGCATCACTTTAACGGTTCATGCCCAAATAAACTTCCCATCCATTCCCCACTCATAAACAAACACACGATAATGCACATAACACTTTTATTGACACATAATCATGTTAGCTTTTGGTTTTTCATGTTGTCAAAGAGTTGAACAATGGTTTTTTCGTGTTGTTAAAGAGTTGAACAATGAAAATAGATGGCGAGTGCCGATCGAATTGATCGGGTCATGTAGGAACAAGGTTTCACTTACAGATAGCATACTTGACATTTAGACACGCAAATTACAACTTACGTCATTTCAGCATAAATATTCAAAACTGGGCTGTTTTCGAGCATTTTAATAAAATAGTTATCTTATTTAAAAAATTCCCAACTTTTTAAAGAAGGTGCTAAAAGATCCAAATATTATTGTGTAAAAATCTTGGGATCCGATTCGTTACCGATATTTTACTAAAAATCATTTTCCAGACTGAAATCAGATTCATCTTTTTCTGACTGCAGTCCACGGAATAATTCATTAAAAATTCATTGTGAGTCGGATTGACGAAATTCCAGTGGGAAAATTACTAAGACATCAGTGTCCATCTACAGTACCAATTTCAAGATCCAACTCTACACAGAACTCAAGTTATGGCAGAAAACAGAATGCATATTTTCAGCAGTAAAAATGAAGCTCTAGCTGCTGTTACAAAATGACACTTTAAAAATAGTAAACGAAGTACAAAAATTACGATTCCGGTTCCATTAGAACCGTATTTCATAATACATAAATCTAGGCTTCAGAAAATACATTTTTCGTTAAGTTACGGTCTGGTTACAGCCAACTAAAGTTGGCTGTAAAAACCAAACAGCCTACTGTTTCAGCTTTTATCTTTTTAACTTGTGTTCGATTGATTCCATTAACATGTTTAGTGATCACAACAACATCAAACATCAATATTACAAGTAGATCAGCAAGTAAATCAGTAACATAATCAAGACAACTTCAGTTTATCATCACTTCATTATGTTTCATCAATATTTCATTACAAGTTAGTTTATATGCAAGACTTTGTTCATGGTTCTTTAGTGTTCATGGATTTTCATCATCAAACAACTATTAACCACTTAAATAACATGAAGAATGAACGGATCTAAGTTCTTACCACTAGTTCAAGACTAGGGGAGTTCGAGTGAAGAAAAGTGGTGGTTAATAGCGAATGGAGAAGGTCCTTCCACTTCCGAGAGCACCGAGCTTTGTTGTATGACCCGTAGCACCTTTGGGTGTATGTAAAATGACTTGAATGGAAGTTGATGGTGGTTGTAGGGTGGTGGGTGGTGGCAGTCGAGAATGGTGGTAGGAGAAGGAGAGGGTGTTGGTTGATGTTGTGTTTATGAAAGAGAAGGGTTATCCTTTATGCATATTTATAAACCAAATTTCTAATATCCATCATGTAACATGCTTACTAGATATCCAACAACAATCAATAAAATAATTAAAAGAAAGCAAGGGGTGTCCTACATGTCTCTAACCGGTTTGGGGGGGGGGGGGGTACTTGGTTGAGTTTCAAATGGAAGGTTATAATCTAGTTAGAGAAACAAGTGTCTAGTTAATGGTTATGATGCATTGTTGTTTATAAGGTGTGTTAAGTTGTTCGGGGACCCTTACTAGCTCAAGAAAATAAGAATAATGTGTTTAACAATATTTTCATGTTCCGGGTAATGACCGGTTGTTCGTTTTGACATTGTTCCGTTAAAGTGCTTAATTAATCCGTAAAGTGTTTTATATATATATTTTTGTAACGTTTTTAATTTTCAACACTCAGGAAAACATAACGGACTATTTAATGACTTTTATGTACACTACTAGTATGTTAACAAGTACATGTAAGTATAACACAGTAATCAGAGAGCAGTTAAGTAATTCCACACAGTCGTCAAGCACTTTAATTATCATTAATAAATTGTACGGAATACATAGAATTTTGTGGGTTGTCACATAAAAATGTAAACTTAGATTTAGAATTTGCCGGTAAAAATCGATTTTTTCAATTAAACGAATTAGACGAATTAAGGAATTATGCATACTCTAACTCTGAAATTGATAAGGAAAGAATGAAAAATTTGCATGATAAACACATTAAACCTAATGAATTTCGAGTAGGAGATCAAGTTCTATTGTTTAATTCATGACTTCGATTATTTCCTGGTAATTTAAAGTCTAGGTGGTCAGGACCTTTTTCCATCACCCATATATTCCTATACGGTGCAGTAGAAATTAAATCTTGGAATGGAATTCCATTCAAAGTCAATGGCCAACGACTGAAACTCTATCAAGGATTCATTGAGGATAAAGAGGAAGAAATCTCGCTTCAAACGGTAGAAGAGTAAAAGCATCAACATCATACCTGGTAAATTACGAACAAACGGGATGACATCTTAATCGGTAAGTCTTCTAACCAAGTTTTGGGAAAACAGGGCACTCACACGAGCACTAATATATATATATATATATATATATATATATATATATATAAAATAATTTTTTGCTCGGCACGAGGCCGTGTCCGCGCGACTGTCGGGATAAAACTCCTTTTCCAAACAGTTTCTTCATTTCCACACGCCCCGTTTCACCGAAAACTCTCTGGTTCAGGCGATTTTTCCACAGAATTTCGACGTCTCCTCTACTTCTAACATCAAGGTATGATTCTATCATCATTAGTAGTTAGATTAAGCACTTGCATGTAGTTAAAACATCAAAAATTTGGGGAAAAATCTAGGGTTCTTGAACATCATCCGGATCGAACCTTAATTTTTTGCATAAATCTGTTAGCATTAGTTTAGATTAATGTTATAGGAAGTAAATCCACTTGTAGTGTTCATAGATTCGCCCTATTTCTCACAAAAACCCCAAACCCTTGTTTTTGAACCGAAAAAGATAAAATTGAAGGGGTTAACGGTATGTTTTGGGAAAAACGGCACTTGGGGTTTCATTTTCGGGGGAAACCGCACCTACTGGACCAAAAATTTTCAAGTTTTTGGGATCGGGTCGAAAAATGAAGTTTTTGAGTAACAGACGCCTGGACACAGGGTCGTGTCCGCTGAACATGGGGCCGTGTCCAGCTAGCTGTTTTCAGTTTTCTCCGAAAATTTCACTGTTTCGTGCTAACTTTTGGTGTATTCTTTCAGATGTCAAAGAAATTCACAAGGTTCAATGCAAATGAGCTCGATGCTAAAGCAAGATACGACGTACTTCGAACCAGACCAGAGGAATACCCAAGACAAGTGTGCACGGATCTTTTGGGATTAGTGAACCAATGGGACCGCTTCAACAACCTAGTCACCGGGCCGCTGAGAGTCGCCCTTACTACTCGCCTTCGCTCGGTCCCCGAATATACTCTGGAATTCTATAGCACATTCGTGTTCAATTCAAGGTGCGACCCATTTGATAATGAGGGGGTAGAATTCCGATGTGGGGGAACCAAGTACTCAATTGCGATGGCACAGTTTGGGTCGATGGTGGGGTTGTATGCGGAAGAAGATGCGGGTAATGAAGAAAACACCGGAGGGTTACGAGAATTATTAGAAAACGAACGCCAAGCCGCTTGGGCTCAAATAGGAGATGGGCACTACAACCCAAGCAGCACTAAGAGCACTAGGTTGAGGGACCCTCTCTACCATTACATTCATCGGGTCCTCACCTACTCTCTTAGTCAAAGGCATGATAGCAGTGGCGTTGTTGGGTTGAGAGATCTGATAGTTCTTCATTGCATTCATACCCGCAGACACCTCAATGTTCCGTACCTCCTGCTCCGAAACATGCATTGGAACCGGCTTGCTACCCCACCAACCCCTATCTTCTTTGGGTGGTGGATATACCGTCTCTTCAAGCGCTTCGTGAACATGCCTCGGCCTTTCCAAAGGAGCCCATGGTTGGGAAGGGTGGACATACACATCTGCCGCTCCATGAACTTGATCTATGAAGCCGAAGACGGGTCGGTTAGCTTCCAACGAGTCCAAGGGCATGCATGGAACCCGCAAGAGGCACTCGTCCTTCACGCTTCCAACCACCTCCTCAACACCAATACCAGCCCCATGGTGATCTGGGCCAGTCCTCCTCACAAGGATGTGGTTTTCCTAACTTCCAAAGTTTACATGATTTGTTGCAGGAAAACCTCATGTGCACCAGGAACACCTATAACATGGCGAGCAACACGTACACCCGGGTCGGAGCAATTGAGAGAAACATCTCCGACATTTAGGATGACATCGGGAACATCCGGGAGTACATGGCGAGACACGGAGGAGGAGGAGGAGGAGGAGGAGGTGATGATGAGGATGAGGACATGGACTAGGCGGGTGGAGTAGAGGCAGAAGCAGCTGGTAGGAGGTCCCACAGGTTAACCCTCTTTTATCTTGAACAATTTCTGGTCTGCGTGCCGTGTGTTGAACAATTTACTTTCCTTTAACTCTTTTTACTTTCTGCATTTGTTTTTCTTTTTAACTTTGTGATGTGGATGTTGAACTATGGTAATTTAGGATGTTTGCTATGGTTTGGTGTAGTGTTTATTGATAAAAAAGGTACATATGAGGCTTAGAGCACTAAACATTTGTGCTACTGGGACAGGAAAAAACGGAGCCAGAAACCTGTTTTTCACCTTTGCAGATTGTCTACACGGGGTCGTGTCCAGCCGACACGCCCCCGTGCCCACTTCCCCAGACCTGCTGTTTGTTTAATTCTGCAGACTTTTGACAGACACGGGGTCGTGCCCAGCCAACACGCCCCCATGTCCACCTTCTGTAAGTTTTCGTTACTGGTACTCTGAACACAGGGTCGTGTTCATCCGACACGGGGTCGTGTCCAGACGCCCAGTAAAATAAATTTTGCTTTTTCACACCTTTTTACACGTTCAATCAACCTAAAAACTTATTTTTGGGACACATTGAGGACAATGTGTAATTTAAGTGTGGGGGGACGCTAAAACCTTGAATCTTGCAAGTCCTAAATACAAGCCTTACACAAAACTCTATTGGAACCGCTAATCACCCCAATTTTTTTTCAAAAATTTCCATTTTTTTTTACTTATCTAGGTTTAAGTTGGGAAATTCAAGTTCTAAAAAGGTTATATTTTTACAAATTTACAACCGATAGCGTCGTGATAAAAAGAACCAACATACGAAAATTATGAAACGGCATGATAGGTTTAGTTAAAATTTGATTATATATACTTGATCACATAAAAACCCATTCCCACAAAAAGTGAGTTTTGAGCCTTTATTGAGCATACAAATACATATCTTTAAACTAAATGCTCATTTTTTTTTCTTGTGTGAATAGCCGCTTGGTTCTTACGACAATAGAACTTGCCACGACGATACATTCCCGGTCCTTACCAACTTAAACCCGAGTAAGTAAATGATGGAGGCATTAGGACTAACCCTTTTTATTTCTACACCATTATTTTTCTTTTTTTTACCACCTACCCAAAATCCCCCTAGTTAACCCCTTTGAGCCTAAACCTTTTCATTTCTTAACCCAAAATAAACACCCTTTTACCCACCAAAACCCTTTTTCATTTTAAACCCTTTATTTTTAGTAACAAGGCTCGGTTTTTCTTATGACTTGCTTATAAAAAAAAAATTTGATGATGAAGCCAAAAGAAATAAACAAACAAGTTTATCAAAAAGAACTTTGTTTGAAAGAAATACTTCATCAAAATAAAAAGTTATGAAAAATAAAAAGTCTTTCGAAAACCGACGCTTTTTACGCCTTTCGCCCTTTTACTAACCACTAACCCAACAACCCACCTTTAGCCCAAGCCTAACCCTTCACCCCAAAAGTCCTCTTGATGTTTACAAAGGTGTATAGTTAAAAAAGGAGGAGGATTGATTGCTTGGCAAGCTTATGGTAGGAGAAAGTTCCATGCCGCTCTCGAGTGATTCACTAAAAATACATCTTCGGCCGAGTGTTGAGTGATCCCCCGTGAGGTATGTGAACTTGTATATAAATGGAATTTTAAAAAGGCATGTTATGCCCTAATAAGTAATTTATCTTATGTAATGTTTTTAATAAATCATGACGAATAGGAATGTAAATAAATAAAAAATAAAACTTAATAAAGAATCTTGGAAATCCCAACACTCTATGACAAGCCCAAAAACCTTCTCTTCTACCCATTCCATTTGGGAGTGTAAAGCCACATTATAAAGGGTTTTGCTTGAGGACAAGCAAAGATTCAAGTGTGGGGGTATTTGATGTGCACAAAATGCAACATATAAATTACATCAATTGTGGCATAAAACTAACCCTTTTTTAGTACTAATGTTGGAAAAAGTGTGTTTTTGTCTTCCTTTTGTATTTTCAGGATTAAATGAGCTCAAATGAACAAAAGAAGCAAAAAGGCAGCTAAATCTAGCATAAATACAAGAAAAGGAACAAACGTAGCATGCCCGACCTCCCCGACAACATCTTCCCAAGCAAAGCAAAACAAGAGAACAGAAGGCTGAACACCCCCCGTGCTCAATGGGCATGGGGGTGTGCCCAAGTGTCAGCAGAAAAGAAAAAGTTGTAGAAGCTTCTATCGCCTACCACGGGGTCGTGCTCAGCGGACATGGGGCCGTGGTCAACTCTAAGATTCGCAGAATCTAGGGAAATCTTGATAGTACAGATACGCTTCTGCACACGGGGTCGTGCTCAGCGGACACGGGGGCGTGGTCAACTAATGCAGACAAACTGCAATTAATGAAGAAAGAGAAGGAGTATGGACACGGGGCCATGCCCAATGGACACGGGGTCGTGCCTGAGCTGCTGTTCAGGCTATAAATAGGGGTGCTTGGCTCATTTGCAAACGATCCCTTGGCACACCACCTCTCTCACACTTCACCCACCACCCACCACCATCACAACACCATCATCCACCACGATCATCCATCATCCATCATCCATCATCCATCATCCATCATAGAGTGTGTGAGTCGTCTAGGGATCCAAGATTGATCGTAAGAGTTCTTGACAATCAAAGGCCATGTTTGCCTAAGTCTCTTACATCACTTGGTGAAGACAAGTGTCTAGTGTAATACTTTTTATTTTTAATCTTTTTGCACTTTTTATTTGGTTATGTATTAATGACTTTAATAACTAGTTTCTTATGTTGAAGGTGATTCTTCCTTATCGTTTGTCTGTGGTGTCTTGGCATTATTTTACTGTCTATATAAAATAAAAGATTTTCACCATTCATATCTCCACGGTCTATATGGTGATATATTGGCTACCTGGTCGGGGGTTAAGGGAACGGTTTGGTAAGTGTCTTGCCATTGTTCAGTGTATAGATCCTGCAAAGGACCTGGGTCAAATTTAGTAGGACCTCCTTCAATACCCACCGGTATTGGATGGCGGGGGCCCAAACACTTTGATCCCCTCATAAGTAAGCTACTATTAAAACTTTAACCCGGCTACTTAGGACTGTATCCCTGCTGACTCAGACTACTTAGCCGAGGGTAACGTCACATTCAAAAGAGGGGCCTACTACAATAACTAAGATAATCTTTTAAAAAGTGCAAAAGTGCGGAAATAATCAAAGGTTACACTACACACGAGTCGGATCCAAGTTATTCATTTTGTCTATCTGTTTTTACTTTTATTTTATTTTTCAGCATTTTAGTTAGTTTTATTTTTCTAGTTTAAAACCTTTTTCTAACTTTCTGATTTGATTAGACGTTGAGGATAAACCGGTACTAAAAGCTCTTGTGTCGTTGGACGACCTCGGTATCTTACCAACACTATACTACGTCCACGATGGGTGCACTTGCCCATATGTGTGTTTAGTGTTAGTAAATATCGTGTTTTATAAATTTAAAACTTGGCTAAAAAGTGTAAAAGGGCTTAAAATATATATAAAAACCTATAACACACGACACGCATCAGGCATATTGTGACACCTGTGTCACTGTGACCATCAAACAAATACCAAACCAATGAAATATTGTATTTCATACTTGGGATTTGTATAAATATGTGTATCTTTGGCACATATCAATTCTTGTTCGATTTCAAACTCTAAATCGCTTTCTAGAATGTTATACGCGCACCGATGCGTAAATATAACCAGTTTAATGCAACAAACACTCCGGAACATCAAAATATACTTAACATACCTTAAATAACCTTTACATAACTTAGAAATAAGTTTTGAAGGCTTTGGTATGGCAAAAACAAGTTAATTCGCTTACAGGGACTAAACTTGACAAACTGCGAAAGTATGCCAATTTGAACAGTAACGAACATTCCGGAACACGACCATAAGTTAAACACACCTTAAATATCCTTTACATAGCTTATAAATAGGCTTTGAGGGGTTCGGTGTGCTAAAATAAACTTTTGGGTCATTCAGGGACTAAAAGTGTCAAAAAGTGCACAAGTTTGCATTTTCGCGCATAACTTACGTTCTGAATACATCCGGACATCCAAAAATTTATGTAAGCATGACTATATTATATTTTAGTGTTCGCCATAAGAAAAATCCATTCGTCGCGTCATTTGGATCGTTTTTCGCGCTTGTGCGCATTCCGTCGTAATTAAGCGAACATCGCGTTCGTACGACCAAACGAACCATCATCCGACGTATTTTTGAGCATGTTTCATGTACACAATTTTTAGGCATCATTTTAGGGCCTTAAAGTTGGCTTTACGGGCCTTAGAAGTGTCGGAAATGGCCTTAAACACATGCAGGGACTGAAACTGTCATTTCTGAAACATGTTGGCTGATCAGGCAGGCCAGGCGGCCCGCATTATATTTGTCTGATCCTGAAGCGGGCCGCGTCCGACTATCAGACCAGATTAACTGCATTTAACAGCAGATTGCAGCTGTTTGATTCTCACCCACACATTCTCAATTGCCTAGTCAGATGATAAGGATCATTTTTAGCTACCATAAGGTTCCGACACTTGTACGGATGCGATTAAGGCACGATATTCGACAAACGATCTTAACGGTTCTTCGAAAACTATAAATACCCCATCACCCCAACTTCAAAAATCACTAGAATTCTGATTTGAGGAGCTCTAAGTTGAAACCTTTGTTTCATACCTGAGCTACTTGGATCGGGATTAGCATTCGGGGACCCTTCGTAAGTATTCTTTCGTTCTTTTATTGCTTTTCGAGTCCGAAAGTCAAACTTTGTTTGACTTTCAGCGTTGACCAGCTTATGGTCAATGCGAAGTTCGTTTGAACTTCGCAACGTGATTGTAATCACGATGGTTATAGTCCCTTGGGACTATGCCTACTGATTACCACGTTGTCTAGGGTCGTAGGGTAAGCGATCTGATAAATCGCTTATACCTTCGAACCCGACCCATTTGGTCGATCATTAGGATCCGACCAAACACTTTAGGTGACCATAGTGTATAGGGAATAACCTTCCGAGGTTATACCTAATGGTCACATCGTTTGAGTAGTTGTATGATAGGTAGTTTATATGCCTTAGGTAAATTACCAGAATACCCTTTTCATGTATAATTGGTAATTAAGCATATGTAACCTAAACTTTTGTCACATAACTGATTATGTAACATGTTTAGGCATATAACACTTGTCATAGGACTAGTTAGACGTTCCGAACGCGTTTCACGCGAACGACGCGTTAAAGTAGCATAAGCTACCTAAACGGGTCGTAATGGGTCGTAAACACTTAGGTTAAGTTTCATTTAGTATGTAGGCTTTGTTAAACCATATCACATGAGTTCCTACACTCATTTGGTTTACAAACCCTCATGCTACCCAATCTTCCGATTTAGGTCCGGTTTATTAACATAGTTACCTATATTAGGTGCCGTTTGATTCCGCGATCTCTAGCATTGCTTAGTGGTTATCTTAGGACTTCTGAGCAATCTCAAGTGAGTACATAGACCCCTCTTTTACTGTTTTCCAAACGTTTTGGGGTGGAACACATGTGCCTACTTGTTACTTTATGCTTTCTATGTTTTCATATCATATGCTTGTTATGTTCATTAGTACACTTATAGTACATGATTTCATTATATTTTATGCTATGTATGCCCATTGCGTGCCTACTTAGTACATCGTTTTACATTACATTTTATGCTATGTATGCCATTGTGTGCCTACTTAGTACATTGTTTCACATCACATCACATCACATGCTATGTATGTTCATTTGTTGCATACTTAGTACATTTTCATTTCATCACATGCTTACATTTTGGTATGACATTTGGTTCGTTTAAATGGGACAATACATTCATTAACATTAGCTACGCCATTCGTTAGTAGGTAGTGGTACCATAGGAATTGACAACTCCCGTTCCGGACATCCCGGTTACGTGGGGATGAAAGGAATGACCGAATTCGATGATATGAAGCACAGATAATCCTTTAAGTCGTTTAAGGGTTTATCGCCACAGTCGCAAGGCTTGGATGTATGCATTTTTACAACACCGCATAAATGTTCATATTCACTATTAGCATGCATTTTCCACAAGACATAATATTGATTTAAACCATGTTTTACTTCAATACTTTGTTTTTGTGCATATGGTTTAGTTGATACATTCCACTTGCCATACATGACATTTTGACATAGACATTTTGACATAGACATTTCGACATAGACATTTTAACATGATTTACATTTGATCATGCATTTCCACAAGACATAACATTGATTTGAACCAAGTTTTACTTCAATGCTTTGTTTTTGTGTGTTTCACCTATGGTTTAGTTGATGCATTTCAATAGCCATACATATCACATTTGTTATACATTACATGATTTACATCTTGACATAAACACTTTGACATATTATTCAATACTTTTGGCAATTGGTTTAAACATAGACATCTTACATTGTTGGTTTGGTTTGAGTAAGTGATTTAAGTAACGAGGCGTGTGTAATATGATACAAGCATGGTGGATACGCCGCTGGTACTTCCTATATATAAGTGTTTGTATGGTATTACATATCGTAGCGTTATTTAAATCATATCAATTTAAGACAAATGACATTTTATACAAATAACATACTTTTCACAATACATTGTTTTACAAACAACTTAACTTATACAAACTCATTTTACATGGTTATTCATTTAACCATGCATTATTCACTTATTTATACATATCATCTGAACTTATTGTTTTTCAAATGATTTACAAAGACAAAGCAAATTACAAGGTTCATGACTAAACTTTTTCTTAAACAGAAGTCATGAATCTTATTTTTACAAAACCTATGTACTCGCCGGCATTTTTATGCTGACGTACCTATTTTCACATGTGTTTCAGGAAATGAAGCATAGGATTGATCAAGATACACTTAGGCGGGCTTGGGCCTTAGCGACAATAAAAGATGCAAGACTAGTTAATTTATGTTATGTTTCTTTGTTTGTCAAGACATTGTAACAACTTTAATCAATAAAACAATATTTCAATTTCCATGTGTTATGAAACAATGATTCTGTTACAACACTCCCCGATGTTTCCGCCACGTTTTGTTGTTTTACGTGGTCGGGGTGTGACAGAAAAGTTGGTATCAGAGCTCATGGTTATAGGGAATTAGGTTATTAGTAATACTTTGACCTAGTCTATAACCTTACTAGGACCCTAACGCGAGTTTACTTGCGTTTAGTCATAAAACAATACCGTTACCTATCCTTAGGCGACGATCTCAACAAGAACATAAATTTCAAAACCGCTTTGAAAACTAATCATCTGTTCTAGGATGATTGATTACTAGGTTTTGAACCTTCTATTGTAAGGTTTTGAACTCTCTGTTATATGGTTTTGAACCCCTTTGAATTTTCAAAATCTCGTCAAGGTTTTGGGTTTTAAATAATGTGAACACGTGCAAACTGGAAGGGTGAATGCCTGTATTCTGGGTTTTCTGTCTAGGCAAGCACTTCGTATACATCTCATCAGACGCGAGACCAGTTGTGCTTACCTGGGAATTCTTGGGATGAGTGTTCACTTATAGGCGAGCATGTCTTCGCGATACATTATTTTTGACCCATTTACTTTGATTTGTCACCATCTCATTTGTTTGCCTTAGGTAACAAACAAATGATCACAATTTTCATTCGTTACCATTCTGTATTGATTATCCAATAACCTTTCACTTGTTACTTCCTATGTCTTTTATTTTCTTCTAGAATGTCTATTCCTCTCAGCACTGGTCAAATGTCCGAGGGAACAGCCAAATTTGCCCAGCAAATAGGCGAAGTGATTCAGAAGACTATGGATTTAGGCATTGCCATGGCTCGTCTCAACAATGAAGCCTCTCGTCTCGACAATGAAGCCACTCAAGAGCCACCAAAGGAAGCAGAAGTCAAGCCAGCACCAAAATCAAGGAAGCGTAAGGCTTCAAGGAAACCCGCAGCGGTTACACCTAATCAAGCGGGACCTAGCCAAGTGGCAAGGCCACCAGCTAGGAAGCCGTACTTAGGAACTTCACCATTATGCAACAAATGTAAGGGGCATCACCTAGCTCACTTACAGTGTCATCGGTGTGTATCATGTGGACGAGTTGGTCACCTGGCGAGTGCTTGCCAATGTAACCCAAACCAAGGTGGTCCAAATCAACCCCAAGTCAACCCTACTAAAGCTCGCTTTCCGCCTGGAACGTGCTACAACTGTGGCGAGACAAGCCATTACAGGAACAAATGCCCAAAGCTTGCTAATGCAAATCCAACCCTTGGATGAGCATTCGGCTGAACAAAGGATGTGCTGTCTTATGCCTTTGTTTCTTTTGTTTTCGTGTATTGTGAAACAATATGTCTTGTTCATAAATAAAAGTTGTTGTTCGCAATTCTGATATACAAGTATAATTACATGTGTTTATGGCATTTCCTTATAATACCTACATTAAGGAACTATGTTCCTTATAAACTACTCTTGTGATTCTCTCTTTCAAATGATCGCTCATGATTCCTTCGAAAATCTTAAGTACTCGTTTCATTCTAAGAAACGAAGTACATGAAATAAAGTGACATTATGAGTAATCATGCTCCTGCACATCTGTGCCTTTGAATCCTTGGTTAAATAACTAAGGGTATTTTCAAATCTCATACCCATTACGTTTTGATTTTTCAACATACACAGTACAAGTATTTCAAAAACAATCTTCATGATCTCAAAACATTTCATATAGTTTGAAAACAATTTTTCTAAATACATTGTCTATGTTATTTCAAAAACATTGGCCATGTTATCAAAACCAACCTTCCTAATTTCAAAATATTTCATATAGTCTGAAGGCAATATTTACACAGTACATTTTCTTATCAAGTGCATGATTTCGAAAAGCATCATTCATATTTTCAAAAACCTTATACATAATTTCAAAAATTCATCTCGCATGATTTTAAAACATTTTTATAAATATACTTACCTAGTACACCTACTTTATGATTTCAAAAGTATTATATATAAGGTTTCAAAAACGTTAAACACAATTTTTCTTAAAAGAACCCCATGCATAGTTTTAAAAAATATTTTCCTCATACATTGACTTAACCTTCAAATTCTGCTTCATATGTCGCCTTGACATATCTAGCATCTCAACTTCATAAGCATTTTACTTATGTTTTGACTTAAGCACATCCAGTGCAAGATTTCAAAACATCTTCAACTTCTAAAATCCATATGGGATCTTTTTATCTTCACATTTAGATCCTTGTGGATAATTATCATTCAAATCAGAGTCCTTAATTGGATTCCTTATGTACCTAAATTCGAACATTTCGGTTCATTATAATCGAAATCGAATTTTTCTTTTTCCATCTATCTTTATAGTTAGATTCTTGATAATGTTTAAAGTATCGAATGAGATCCACAAGATGGATTCCTAGTGTGCTTTAAATGCATGTACGCAATTAACAAGACAAATTAACAAACAATTTTGTGGTTATGTGATCATGTGTTTGCATATTTTGTGTTTCCATTTATGCATTTTTGTGTTTTTGGTATACTCTGGATATTCGTTATCCAAATCCTAGTATAATCTTTCATATCTTCATATGAGGGGTTCGTGGTAGGATATTCAAAAAAAGGTACTACCTTAAATCCTAAATGGGCTTCTATGTAATAGTTAAGACCCTTGGATTATATAGTACTATTCCATGATTCATAAGAGACCCTTTAGTGGTCTAGTCAAAAAGATTGATTCACAATTTGGTTAAAGAACGACATCTAATGATGTAGCTGAACAGACTCCTTGATAGTCTATTTAGATCATTTATTGATTTAATTAAAAGGACTCTATGGCGGTCTAGTCACACTCATCACAGGATTGTTCATTTGGTTTTCCCTACACATTATAAAATAGACTGTGTAAACTATGCAAGGAATTGCCTAATTATGGACGCGTACATAATTATGAGATTCAGTGCACGGTAACCACAGTAAGATTTATTATGTGTAAGAACCGATAGTGACAACAATAACGAAATGAGAACGATGTAATGGAGGTACGGTGGACACACCAATGATGCTTCATATACTTGTATATAAGTATCCCTCTTACATTGCAAGCATGATGTTATTAAAGTTACTAGAAGATTCAGAACCCTAACCAATGTTGTTCGATCTTTTCAACTTCATGTTTTAAGCTCTCACAAGTTTCCTCTAAATAAAATTTCGGGACGAAATTTCCTAAAGTAGGGGAGACTGTGACACCTGTGTCACTGTGACCATCAAACAAATACCAAACCAATGAAATATTGTATTTCATACTTGGGATTTGTATAAATATGTGTATCTTTGGCACATATCAATTCTTGTTCGATTTCAAACTCTAAATCGCTTTCTGGAAGGTTATACGTGCACCGATGCGTAAATATAACCAGTTTAATGCAAAAAACACTCCGGAACATCAACATATACTTAACATACCTTAAATAACCTTTACATAACTTAGAAATAAGTTTTGAAGGCTTTGGTATGGCAAAAACAAGTTAATTCGCTTACAGGGACTAAACTTGACAAACTGTGAAAGTATGCCAATTTGAACAGTAACGAACATTCCAAAACATGACCATAAGTTAAACACACCTTAAATATCCTTTACATAGCTTATAAATAGGCTTTGAGGGGTTCGGTGTGCTAAAATAAACTTTTGGGTCATTCAGGGACTAAAAGTGTCAAAAAGTGCACAAGTTTGCATTTTCGCGCATAACTTACGTTCTGAATACATCCGGACATCCAAAAATTTATGTAAGCATGACTATATTATATTTTAGTGTTCTCCATAAGAAAAATCCATTCGTCGCGTCATTTGGATCGTTTTTCGCGCTTGTGCGCATTCCGTCGTAATTAAGCGAACATCGCGTTCGTACGACCAAACGAACCATCATCCGACATATTTTTGAGCATGTTTCATGTCCACAATGTTTAGGCATCATTTTAGGGCCTTAAAGTTGGCTTTACGGGCCTTAGAAGTGTCGGAAATGGCCTTAAACACATGCAGGGACTGAAACTGTCATTTCTGAAACATGTTGGCTGATCAGGCAGGCCAGGCGGCCCGCATTATATTTGTCTGATCCTGAAGCGGGCTGCGTCCGACTATCAGACCAGATTAACTGCATTTAACAGCAGATTGCAGCTGTTTGATTCTCACCCACACATTCTCAATTGCCTAGTCAGATGATAAGGTTCATTTTTAGCTACCATAAGGTTCCGACACTTGTACGGATGCGATTAAGGCACGATATTCGACAAACGATCTTAACGGTTCTTCGAAAACTATAAATACCCCATCACCCCAACTTCAAAAATCACTAGAATTCTGATTTGAGGAGCTCTAAGTTGAAACCTTTGTTTCATACCTGACCTACTTGGATCGGGATTAGCATTCGGGGACCCTTTCGTAAGTATTCTTTCATTCTTTTATTGCTTTTCGAGTCCGAAAGTCAAACTTTGTTTGACTTTCAGCGTTGACCAGCTTATGATCAATGCGAAGTTCGTTTGAACTTCGCAACGTGATTGTAATCACGATGGTTATAGTCCCTTGGGACTATGCCTACTGATTACCACGTTGTCTAGGGTCGTAGGGTAAGCGATCTGATAAATCGCTTATACCTTCGAACCCGACCCATTTGGTCGATCATTAGGATCCGACCAAACACTTTAGGTGACCATAGTGTATAGGGAATAACCTTCCGAGGTTATACCTAATGGTCACATCGTTTGAGTAGTTGTATGATAGGTAGTTTATATGCCTTAGGTAAATTACCAGAATACCCTTTTCATGTATAATTGGTAATTAAGCATGTGTAACCTAAACTTTTGTCACATAACTGATTATGTAACATGTTTAGGCATATAACACTTGTCATAGGACTAGTTAGACGTTCCGAACGCGTTTCACGCGAACGACGCGTTAAAGTAGCATAAGCTACCTAAACGGGTCGTAATGGGTCGTAAACACTTAGGTTAAGTTTCATTTAGTATGTAGGCTTTGTTAAACCATATCACATGAGTTCCTACACTCATTTGGTTTACAAACCCGCATGCTACCCAATCTTCCGATTTAGGTCCGGTTTATTAACATAGTTACCTATATTAGGTGCCGTTTGATTCCGCGATCTCTAGCATTGCTTAGTGGTTATCTTAGGACTTCTGAGCAATCTCAAGTGAGTACATAGACCCCTCTTTTACTGTTTTCCAAACGTTTTGGGGTGGAACACATGTGCCTACTTGTTACTTTATGCTTTCTATGTTTTCATATCATATGCTTGTTATGTTCATTAGTACACTTATAGTACATGATTTCATTATATTTTATGCTATGTATGCCCATTGCGTGCCTACTTAGTACATCGTTTTACATTACATTTTATGCTATGTATGCCATTGTGTGCCTACTTAGTACATTGTTTCACATCACATCACATCACATGCTATGTATGTTCATTTGTTGCATACTTAGTACATTTTCATTTCATCACATGCTTACATTTTGGTATGACATTTGGTTCGTTTAAATGGGACAATACATTCATTAACATTAGCTACGCTATTCGTTAGTAGGTAGTGGTACCATAGGAATTGACAACTCCCGTTCCGGACATCCCGGTTACGTGGGGATGAAAGGAATGACCGAATTCGATGATATGAAGCACAGATAATCCTTTAAGTCGTTTAAGGGTTTATCGCCACAGTCGCAAGGCTTGGATGTATGCATTTTTACAACACCGCATAAATGTTCATATTCTGTATTAGCATGCATTTTCCACAAGACATAATATTGATTTAAACCATGTTTTACTTCAATACTTTGTTTTTGTGCATATGGTTTAGTTGATACATTCCACTTGCCATACATGACATTTTGACATAGACATTTTGACATAGACATTTTGACATAGACATTTCGACATAGACATTTTAACATGATTTACATTTGATCATGCATTTCCACAAGACATAACATTGATTTGAACCAAGTTTTACTTCAATGCTTTGTTTTTGTGCGTTTCACCTATGGTTTAGTTGATGCATTTCAATAGCCATACATATCACATTTGTTATACATTACATGATTTACATCTTGACATAAACACTTTGACATATTATTCAATACTTTTGGCAATTGGTTTAAACATAGACATCTTACATTGTTGGTTTGGTTTGAGTAAGTGATTTAAGTAACGAGGCGTGTGTAATATGATACAAGCATGGTGGATACGCCGCTGGTACTTCCTATATATAAGTGTTTGTATGGCATTACATATCGTAGCGTTATTTAAATCATATCAATTTAAGACACATGACATTTTATACAAATAACATACTTTTCACAATACATTGTTTTACAAACAACTTAACTTATACAAACTCATTTTACATGGTTATTCATTTAACCATGCATTATTCACTTATTTATACATATCATCTGAACTTATTGTTTTTCAAATGATTTACAAAGACAAAGCAAATTACAAGGTTCATGACTAAACTTTTTCTTAAACAGAAGTCATGAATCTTATTTTTACAAAACCTATGTACTCGCCGGCATTTTTATGCCGACGTACCTATTTTCACATGTGTTTCAGGAAATGAAGCATAGGATTGATCAAGATACACTTAGGCGGGCTTGGGCCTTAGCGACAATAAAAGATGCAAGACTAGTTAATTTATGTTATGTTTCTTTGTTTGTCAAGACATTGTAACAACTTTAATCAATAAAACAATATTTCAATTTCCATGTGTTATGAAACAATGATTCTGTTACAACACTCCCCGATGTTTCCGCCACGTTTTGTTGTTTTACGTGGTCGGGGTGTGACACATATACCCACATAATGACATCAAACAATTCCGCCAAACATATAAATCAATTCATACAGCAACAAGCATGCATAAATAGATAAATACTAATGTGTCATAAGATATTCACCGAGTCTCTATACATATCATGACAACTTGTTACATCATTGTTTTGCGAAGTAAACAAAATGCATAAGGGTTACATCACCCCATAGTACAAGTTTAATATATGTAAAGGACAAAATATATTTCTTCACGTTGGCGGCTCCTGTCTTTATGCCCTAAATCATTACTCCAACAGAGTATTTAATAGGCTGGGGTAGGGGTGTTCATGTTTGACCTTTTCTTGTATTGAAGGAATCTCGTTTGACACATGACAAGACTTATTGTGGTTTCTGTGAGCTGAATTCCATAATTATGTATGCATCCATAATTACGTAACTCCTTGCACAGTCCGCACAGTTTGTCTCATCATTGGGTCACTTCCCTCAGGTAGGCCACTGCTTTCAGACAAAGATATGTGTACCTGTGATATTCTATTTCTAGTATATGTATATATTAGTTATCACACATAATTGCAAGTAATTTCTTAGTCAAAGACAAGTGCTACTCCAGTGCACCCTAAGTCTCGTAGTGTCCTTTCTTGACTCTTTGAAAATCTGTTTCAGGCAGTGGATGTCGCGGAAAGTTTTATGCAATGAAAAACTTTTGAAAAGTCGTTTTCGTGAGAGGATCCTAAAGATTGTAGTCTAGACTCGAGAAGGAATCCTGGTTCACTACAATCGCAGCTGTAACACCCAACGTCCTTGAACTTTAGGAACTTGTCAAGACTAGTCCCTGAAGTTTAACTTTTGTCTATAATTAACCCTAGTCTATGTGGATTGCCTATTTTCTTGTAATGCCTAATCCTATAAACACTTGGAATGCTTAATTCTATGCTTGAATGTCTATCTGGAATGCCTAATGTTGGAATGCCTAAATGAGGAATGACTATGTGTGGGATTTGTCTAATTCTATATGACTAAAATGCCTATTCGGAATGTCTATATGCTTGGAATGTCTAAATCACAACACTTGGACTGCCTAAATGTCTATATCTTGGGAATGCCTAACTCTATGTGCTTAGAATGTCTATATACTCGGAATGTCTAAATCTATACGTGGAATGTCTATATCTTGGGAATGCCTATATTTGGAATGTCTAAATCTATTGGGTGCTTGACCCCTTAGACTCGTGAAACTTGATTCTTGGTTGAACGAGAGACTGGAGCCTTGTCACTGGCGGAATCTATCAATCTTGAAAACTTTTGATGTATATTCTATAATCTAGTTATTCTATTTGCCTATACATAATGCAACGCCTAACCTAACGCGTAAAATAAATCAGAATCGGGAACACGAAAGGATGGATTGGCCAAAGTGGCCATCCGATCGGATGGTCATCTGATCGGATGACCAGCCGATCGGATGACCAGCCGATCAGATGACCAGCCGATCGGATGACCACCCCAGCCGAACCACCTTTCCTCCTTTCTCCCTTCACCTATAAATAAGCTGTCACATCACCATTTTGAGTGATGTGACAGCTCTGCTCGACCAAGAACACGCGCATGCTATTTCCCCACTTTCTCATCAATTTCGGTACGTTTCAAGCTAGATCTTTGTACTTTCTTGATCTACACATCATTCTCTTCGTGATTCTCACTTGAAATCACACTTTTCACCGTGAAATCTCTCAGATATGAGTTCTTGAGGGTGATGTCATCATGGTGGTTTGTACAAACTGCCATGTGATGTCATTCTAAGCAAGATATAGCTCGGATCTAAGGTATTTCATACGTTTTTACACTAAATCTAAGTTAAATCTATACTTTTCATATGAAACTTGGGTTGTTCTTCATCTTTTCATCAAAATTCGATTTACTTCGCTGATAAACGGGACTGAACGAACTGTAGACTTGAGCAGTGGTCTAGAGTTGGTTAGGAACGGGTTGTTCATTGATTAAGACGATCACGGGATGGATTCCGGCATAAAACTGTCACCAACGGACAAACGGGTCGGACTGGGGTGATTCCCGACCGATCAGAATGTCTGTGAAATGATGAGTAACTGTTGCCTCAGTCGGTACCGAGACGTCACCATTAATCTTCAAACTTAGAAACTTTTACAGAATGATAAGCAAGAACAAGGGTCGCCCGATCGAGCGGCAACCCGATCGGACAACAATCCGATCGGAAAGCCACCCTATCAGATGACACTTGTCTTGAAATTCTCAAGCTCTTGGTAAATAAATAAAAACTTGGAAGTTTGACCGAATGGCCATCCGATCGGACAGTCATCCGATCGGACAGCCAGCCGATTGCAATGACCACTTTACACGCACTCGGACCGAGTGGCAATCTGATCGGATAGCCATCGGATCGGACAGCCACCTTGGTCTCTTCTTTTGGTTATAAACACTTCACTCGAGTGACGACCCGACCGGATGGCCATCCAATCGGGCAGTCACTAGCCGTACGCATACAAGGTCATCCAACCGGCTGACCATCCGATCGGACAGCCATCCGATCGGACAGCCATCCGACTCAATGACCCTGTTAACTCCTTTATTCAAACCCAATACGCTGCCCGACTCTTACCCTATTACCATCTAAGCAGGCTAATCTCAAAAGAGCTCCCTTTGATCCTATAACAGTTGCGATTGTTAAGCAATCACTATGAGTATACTCGATCCCCTTTTTACTTTAAACTTTTGGGGTGTAACATGTATTCTATTAAACTAAATACTTTTGGCAATCTATACTCTATCCTTTGTGTTTGTGAAAACTTGTGCATTCTAGTATTCTATTTGTGCTATGTGACGTTTAATCCAGGGTGTTTAGTTCCGCCTTAACAATAGTAGCGCTATAGGGGGTGCACCTCTCCCATTATTCTTCGGGGGTATTGTTAGGAGGATTCTAGTTTACCTTGAGTCTTGGGTAAACACTAAAGCATCGGGATACTTGGGTTGGGCTATCACTGCGTGGAGTGCGACACTAGCACGGCTGAAACTATTTTTATTGCTTACACTGTGGATATGAGTTGTTTTAATCTATTACTCTATTATCAAACTTGTATACTCGCCAATACTTTTGTATTGATATTTTAATACATGTTGCAGGCTGATAGGTTGCTGAGGAACATGGAAAAACAAGCTAGGATGATGCTCTAGAAACGTCGCCTAGTTAACTTAGTATTTTGAAACAATTTGAACAATTTATGTTTGGTTTGTAATGTGATGATTGTGACAATGTTTTAGACTACTTGCATGAAATCTATTAATCTTTATCGAAACAAATAGTGTTATGGAATTCTCATGAGCAATCTGAACGCCTAGTGCTTGCACCCCGATGTTTCCGCCATAGGTTGGGGTGTGACAGCAGCTCTGATACCAATCTATCACACCCCTTTCTAAGGCGGAAGCACGAGGTGTGATCTTGAAAGGTTCTCATTGCATACGATTGGTAAACATACTACATGCTCGTAAAAATAACTCCAAATGCCAATAACATTACGTAATTAAAACATAGTTTAAGTGTTTACATCACAAGACAGCATAAAAACATTGTCTGAAAAGTTTACATCATTATTCGAAGACAAACATAAAGGTTTTGGTCCTTATATCACCACACGGAGTGGGACACAACAACCAAACCCAGCAAAACGGCATAGGAGTCTTGACACAACATAGTTAACAACATAAACAACATCCAAAAGCAAGAGTAAGACCGCGCGTACATCCACTTTAGTTACCTAAAATACATGTGAGTTTTTGGAAAATCGTCAACATAATGTTGGTGTGAATTCATGCAGTTTTTGTATTGAACGTTTGTATACTTGAATGAAAACATGGTATGTAATTTGTATGAAACAAGTATTTCTATAAATGTAAAGAATTCGAGATCGCTAATGGTTTGCAAGGCCATTAACATGTGACACGACATAGGAAGCATCCAAACCATAGGCATTTTTACTTGTCGATTCACGACTAGAGACACAAAAGCTATCCAGGTAGCGCGTGGCCCAGAGTGTGGCTGCCTAAAACCCATTAGATCTAACCTTTTGTTCTGCGGTCTAGGTATACTGTTGATTAATGGTGCTTATGACACCCTATTCATGACATGATCTAAAGTATCATTCCTTAGTTTTTGTATCCAACATACCATAACACATGTATTTTCCCCAAGTTTAGAAAGCATATAAAAGTTTAAAAGTAGGGATATGAACTCACAACTTTGTGTTTCTTGTGCCATAAACTTCACCGGGTTTGCTTATTTAGCATCGTGACCTATACGTGTTTTATTAACGTTAGTCACTAGACTTGTATCGCACAAGTACAAGTCACCATCTTTTAAGTATGTGTTCTTTGTTGTTAAAAATAATTTATATTTTTAACTATGTATCTTACTTATATTATTTTCTCAGAAATAAATATAAGTATCTTGTATTTTTCACCCGAGTTATGTATTTTGTCCAAAACTTCATTTTAAGTCCTTAACTTGTCCAAGTTAAATAATCTCTTGAGAAATATATTTTCATAAATATATTTTCTTGTTTTTGTCTATGCATGATGTATGTGTATTTTTGTATTTTTACTCCCTAGGAGTATTTAGGGTATTTTCAAGTCCTAATACACTATTACATGTAATACATACTACATACACTTAGCACAAAATTTGGTGATCAATAAATATATATATATATATATATATTTTCCTCAAAAATATACATACTTAATATCAATTTTTATCTTGAAGAAATCATCATTTCTTATCTTGAAGTTTACACAAAAATTAGGGAAACCTTGGCAAAACATTTTTAGGTAAATTTTTAGGGAATAAGTTTCACCAAAACTTATATTTTTCTAAGTGTCAAAATTTTATAGAAATTTTGACATAGTTTCCCCTAAAAATGGAGGTTTCCCATGTTTTCAAAACATGTGTTTATTTTCTTTTAAAATCATCACAAACAATCATCAACTCATTCAACACTTACCGAGTGTCAAAATCAAGTAAATTACACTACATCATGAACTTGAAGTTTTTGTAAAAACTTGTAGTAACTTACCATGTTATTTAGTAGGTTTAGTTACCCTTAAAAAAACATATTTATTTGTTTGTAAATCACATTATTAAAAGATTTGGTCATTTACAACTTGTAAGATGATTTTTCTAAAAATATTTCTTTTGTATTTTTCTTGTTATAAACATGTTTCTGGTCTTGTTTAGACACTAAAAATATGATTAGTTTACTTAGAAACCATGACTTTGTAAATCTCATAAATGAACTTGGTTTCTTGAGAAAATCATTTTTGTAATCATCTATTTACAAGGCTTTTAACATGTATCAACCATCATCATACTCTAAAACATTTTTACTTTCAAGTTCATGAGAAACATAAAGTGTGATCAACTTGGTATTTCACAAGATCATCACCTTAACTTACTAGATCATGTGTTTAATCACAATCTAGTAGGGTTTCCTATGATGTCTAACATCACTAACACTAATAATCAATCAACAAGAAACAAATCATCACAAATCAACAAGATTTCATATGTTAATATGCTTATGTTAAAGTATCATGATCATGTTCTTTAGTGTTCTTGTGATTAACAACATTCATCATCTTTTATTCACCAAAATATGAAGTAACAAAGGGTTATGAGGGTCGTACTACTTGCACAAGGCTAGGGAAGAACACTTGATGTTAAAGATGATAAATGGGTTGGATAATAGCAAAGGAAGAAGGTCCTTCAAGATCCACAAGCTCTAAACGTCCTTAAACACCTTCTAGCACCTTGTGAAGAACTTGGAATGATTGAATAATGGATGAAAGTGGTGGTGGTGTCGTGAGCTAGGATCGGCCAAAAGTGGGGAGGAAAGGAAGAAGGTGAGTTGTGTGAAGTGATGAATGAGGGCTTATGCTATCTTATAGTACATGCAATATCTTCACCATATCATAATGAATCCAAGGAAGATCAAGTGAATCAAAAGAAATCTAGGGAAGATCAAGTAGGATTTTGTAGGATCTTGAAAAGATTATGGTGGGGTCACATAAGGTGACCGTCCACTATGGGGGGGTAAAGTGTAAGTTTCAACCACTAATTTCATAAATAAGTTAAGTTTCAAGTGTCTTGATTAGGGACTTGATGTGTTATTATGTTATAAGAGGTGTTATGGGGTTTGGGAATCATAACTAGTTCATAAATAATAAAATAATGCTTCTAGTATAATTTTGGTGTTTCGGGTAATGTCCAGTTGTTCGGTTAGATACCGGTTCGTTAAAGTGCTAAATTGCACCGTTTAGTGTCCTTTATGTACCCTTTTGTGACACTTTCAATTCCCGATACTTAGGAAAGCATTCAGGACTAATTAGTCATATTTTTACATGTTACTAACTTGTTACAATGCTGAATTTTGCTGAAATATATGAATTCAGCATTTAAAGTGTGTTTCGGGTGCTTTTTAGTGCGTATTTTAGCTTCCGAAAAGTCTATATGTTAACCCTTGTATATATTCTTGGGTTTCAATGTATTTTAGACTTTGGACCTACTCCTAGGCCCCAATTCTATTGTCTGACTGCTTTCTGCAGAATTGTTGACACATTGTGTCTTACCGGTGAGTTTACTAGTATTTCTGACGCAACGCTATCATTAATGCATAAAGCAATATTTGTAGTACAAAACGTGCATGAATTCACAAGTATAGCATGTAATCAGACAATGTTGAAATTTAAGCACATAATTGCAGTTATCAAGTATTAATTAAATTGTACGGAAATTACCGGTTTTGTGCCAGTTGTCACAGGAATCATTTACCCGATCTCCGATACTCCTTGGATAAGTCCCGTTCAAGTAGTTCCTAAGAGAGGAGGTGTGACGGTGGTCACTAACGAGAAAAATGAATTAATACCAACAAGAACTGTCACCAGATGGAGAGTGTGTATAGATTATCGTTGATTAAATGAGGCAACAAGGAAAGATCATTTTCCTTTACCTTTTATTGATAAAATGTTAGAAAGATTATCCGGTCACAAATTTTATTGTTTCTTAGATGGCTTTTCAGGTTACTTTCAAATACCGATAGCACCCGAAGACCGAGAAAAGAAAACATTCACATGTCCCTACGGAACTTTTGCTTATCGACGCTTTCCTTTTGGTCTATGTAATGCCCCCGCAACTTTTCAATGTTGCATGGTGGCCATCTTCCATGACATGATAAAAAAGACTATGGAAGTCTTCCTGGACGACTTTTCTATCTTTGGAGATTCATATGACCAATGCCTCGATAACCTTTAACGAATGCTATCCCGATGTGAGGAAACTAACCTCACCCTTAATTGGGAAAAAATGTCATTTCATGGTAACGGAGGGAATAGTACTCGGTCATAAAATCTCAAGCGAAGGAATGGAGTGTGACAACTGTGCTATGTAAACGATGTACGATGTAAAACAATCTTAATTATCAATAAAAAAATGTGTTTTGGTGTTAATATTTGTGCATTTGTGTTTGATGATTTTACGTTTTGATTCTAGTTCGATTTCAAGCTTTAAATCGCTATCTAGAAAGTTATACGCAAACTGATTCGTAAACATAATCAGTTTAATGCGACAAACACTCCGGAATAGTGATATAGGCTTGACATACCTTAAATAACCTTAACATAACTTAGAAATAAGTTTTGGAGGGTTTGGTGTGTCGAAAACAAGTTTATTCGATCGTAGGGACTATTTACGACAAAATGCGAAACTATGCCGATTCGTATAGTAACGAACATTCCGGAACTTGATCATAAGTTAAACATACCCTAAATATCCTTTACATAGCTTAGAAATAGGCTTTGGGGGGTTTGGTATGCGAAAATAAACCTATTTGATCAATAGGGACTAAAAGCGTCAAAAAGTGCATACGTTTGCATTTTCGCACATATCTTACATTCTGAACATATCCGGACATCCAAAAATTTTTGTAATCATTAAAATATTTTATTTTTGTTATTGGAATGAAAAAGTACCATTCTTTGTGAAATTTGGATGGATTTCGCGTGCGTTCGAGTTTTCGTCGTAATTAACCGAATAACGCAACCGTACGACCAAACGAACCGACATCCGAGATGTTTTCAAGCATATTTCATGTTGTAAGGAAAATGTTGTAGCCGATGCGCTCAGTCGAAAGGAACGAGTCAAGCTTAATTATGTTCGCACTCTATCTGATATCCAATCTCGTGTCTCTCAAGCTCAACGTATTTGTGTTTCGCATAATCTGATGGGTAAGGAATTACCACGCAAACTAGAGCTTAAACTCGAAATGAAGAACGATGGGTTACTTTATTTTAAGAATCGTTTGTGGATTCCGAAACAAGACGATCTTTGCACTTTAGTGATGGACGAATCTCATAAGTCTCAATATTCTATTCATCCTGGTGCTGACAAAATGTACAATGATCTTCGTACTCGGTAGTAGTTGCCTGGTATGAAGAAGGATATTGCCTTGTATGTATCGAAATTCCTAACTTGTCTCAAAGTCAAGGCTGAACATCAACGACCATCTGGTTTTCTTGTACAACCAGAGATACCGGTTTGGAAATAGGAAAACATTGCAATGAATCTCATCACTAAATTACCGCGCACATCTAAAGGTCACGATGTTATTTGGGTTATCATTGATCGATTAACGAAGTCAACTTATTTTATACCGTTTCGTGAGGATCTATCTGCTGATAAACTTGCCAAGATTTATGTTGATGAGATTGTGTCTCGACATGGTGTTCCTTTGGATATCATATCTGATCGTGATGCTCGATTTTCATCTCATTTTTGGAAGACCATGCAATCTGCTATGGGAACCCAACTAAATCTAAGTACTACTTATCATCTCCAAACAGATGGACAATCCGAGAGAACAATACAAACACTGGAGGATATGCTTAGAGCATGCGTGATAGACTTTGGTGGTAATTGGGATTCTCATCTACCGTCTATTTGTTGGACTCTGTATGCCCAAGACACATATTAAATTGATGTGGCTAGTACGTTATGATCCAAGTCGAGTCATACCCAATAACAAGCTAGACAAACACTTATATTATTTATTTGTGATATGATCAAACAAATAAATATTAACACTTACAATATTTAGAAATTGGTGTTCTAAATAATTACACTTGAGAAACCAATAAATTATATGGATAATTTATTTTGAGAGAATATTTTATTTTGTTATTTAATGGGTTAAATAACATTTTAAAAGGTTGTATAAAGTCTTGCATTCATGTAGTGTTATATTTATAAAAGTTATAAATATATAAACAAAGACTTGAATTTTATAAAAGTTAAAAAAAAAACAAAGCTAGCCCCCCCCCCCCCCCCATGGGAACTCACAAACCTCTTCTTGGTCCAATGAAATGACTTGCATGTTGTCATAACTTGCATGTGTTTTGATTGGAAGGACCAATGAAATGGCTTGTATGTTGTCATAACTTGCATGTGTTTTGATTGGGAGTTGGTGGTGGCAATATTCTCTCTTAGACTATAAATAAATTGGATGACCAAATGAGACATGGAAGACTTGTGTTCTTGCTCTCTAAAAATCGGTCATAAGAGGGTGTTTTTCAAGTGTTCGGTTTTTGATCTTTGGTGTTAAAATCCTATCTAATCTCAAGGTGTTTGTTGGAAGCTTGGGGTATACAAGCTTGAGGTCTTCTACTCTTGAGGACAACCATTTCAAGAAGCATCATCCGTTTCATCATCCTTGTTCTCCAAGAAGGTAGTTTTCTAAACATCCTATGGTTATGTTTGAAAGTATGCATTTTCATATATGGATCCGGGTTTTGGGATTTTGCATATAAATGGTTTTATATCTTATAAAAGTAACATGTTTTAAACATTATTTCCGCTGCGTTTTTATTTCATATGGATGAAATTGCTTTGATAAACATGTTAAAATCCCATCAATGGCATCTAGAGCCGCTTATATGAGTGCATACTTCAATAGATTAAAAATTTCGGGTTTCGGGTTTGAATAAAACCCTATGGCCGAAAATTTTAACATGGTTAACCCTTTGTTTTTCAAGATTATTTTCTTACATGCATAAGAGAATCTTGAAAAATTTATTTCATATGGATGATTTGTTTGTTTGGACAAAACTTACCTTTTTGGTTTTTTGAACATAGCCGAAAATGTTTACAAAAGGAAACCATTTTTTTATGCTTCTTGAAATTAATATATATATATTTGGATATATATTTTGGTGCATATGACCTAGCCATGACCTTGTGTTGAATGATTGTGTTGTTATTTATTATTTCAATGGGTTGTAATAATTATTATTTTGTTCTTCCATTAGAAGATATGTAATTTATTTATTTTCATTTGGTATGTAAAATAAATAGATTAGGTGCATTTTATTTTACTAGAAAAAATGTATTAGGATATATTTTGTAAAAGAAGATGCACACAAAAATGCGGTTTTGGTTTGGACCATAATATTCGGTCCAAAGAACTTCATCGTTCTCAACGGGATTTTAACCCGATAACCAAAACACATTTTTGAAGTCCAAAAGAGTTTGGAGCTGAATATAAAAGACTTTTGGAAGCTCAAAGAAGGTGGAGAAAACACAACACAAGAAGGAGACTTGAAGCATTTAGATGCGAGATCAAGTGGGAGTTCAACGACACATTTCTTGTGTCATTTTTCACCCTTTAGGAAGGACCTTTTGGCACACTTATTTCGGCTAACAAGTGTTGTCAAAATAGTTGGCTATGGTTATGCACCTATTGTTGTGAATGATGTGCTTGTGTGGTTGTTTATTTTGTTGTTTAGATGATATGTAGATATGCATGACTTAACAAACTAATAATCAATAACAAGCGTAAAATTGGTTCTTGACAAAATCATTAAAATGTTTAATAAAGGTTTTATTAAAAAATTAATGATTTTATAATAAAATGAGTTTTATTAAAAAGAACCTTGAAATTTTGTTTTCACCAAAGTACCAATGATTTGAATGCATGCAAATATATGGTACATAATATTTTCTAAACTAGAATTTTGAAATATTGAAAACCCTTTTATAGAACAAGTCAAACACCATCCTTTTATACAACACTCGAAACACTTGGGAACTCTTATTGTGGGATAAAGGTCACCTAACCACATTTGAGGGAACTTGTACGTTCGAGGTGAGTTTACCATGTTTGTGGGATAAAGGTCACCTAACCACTTATGTGAATAAACTCACATGTGTGTATAAGTTGGATGACTTGATTTGGAAACCATGAACTTAGGGTCACCGAAGCATGGGGAACAAAGGTGCTGATGGGATTAAACATGCCAACTAAACATAAAGATGTTTAACCGATCCCATATGGCTAGAAATTGCAAAGAGTTGCAATTGTCAAACGTTGACTACCTTGTTAATTTAAATAGAGGGATAAAGGTCACCTAACCAATATTTAAATGTAACGTTGGATTCTAGATTTTAATTATTAATTGTCTTTAAGACACAAAAGGGTATTAATGATTAAAATATAATAATATCGAAAATACTAAAATTGAACTTGTTTTTTGTAGATGGCCGCTAACAATGCAAACCCGACTAACCAAATCGTCCGAAACCTATCACTAAGAACCATCCTTGAAAAGGATCGTCTCAACCATAACAACTTCATGGATTGGTTTCGAAACTTGAGAATCGTTCTCAAGCAAGAGAAGATATCCTATGTGTTGGACGATCCTATTCCCGATGAACCTAACGTGGAAGATGTGGAAGCCTACAACGATTGGGTTAAGTATACCGAGGACTCCATGCAAGCCTCATGCCTCATGTTGGGAACTATGATTCCCGAAATTCAAAAGGATTTTGAACATCACAGGGCATACGACATGATTACCCAGTTAAAGGAAATGTTCCTACAACAAGCAAGGGTAGAACGCTTCGAAACTGTTCGGGCGCTTCATGCATGTCGAATGGAGGAAACCCAATCGGTATCATCTTATGTTCTCAAGATGAAAAGCCACATTGATCGCCTTGAATGGCTAAATTGTCCCGTCTCTAAAGAGTTGGCTACGGATTTGATCCTCAACTCTTTAACAAAGAGATTCGAAAGCTTTGTAATGAATTACAACATGAATGGATGGGACAAGAGCATTGGTGAACTTCACGCAATGCTCAAAACGGCCGAAGCAAGTATGGGCAAAAAGGCTTTACCCGTCCTAGCGATCAATGAAGGAGGCAACAAGAAGAGGCCCCACCCCACTCTAAAGCAAGCCATGCTAAAAGAAAGGGACACGTCAAGGGAAAGGGAAAAGGAAAAGCTAAAGCAGAACCCACCAAACCAAAAGAGAAGAAGCAAAAGGTTGCTATGAATGACCCATGTTTTGAATGTGGTGAGATAGGACATTGGAAGAGAAATTGTCCGACCTATCTCAAAGAGTTGAAAAACAAGAGGGATGCAGGGCAAACCTCAGGTACTATCTGTATGATACATATTGAGCTTAATGTTATTTCTTCTAGCACATGGGTACTAGATACCGGATGTGGAACTCATATTTGCAATTCGTTGCAGGGGTTCAAAAGAAATAGACATTACAAGAAGGGAGACGCTAGTCTCTTCATGGGCAACAGAGCAAAGGTTGATGTCGAAGCTCAAGGAGACTATGTTTTAGAGCTTCCAAGTGGTTTGGAAGTTATTTTGAAAAATGTTTTGTATGCTCCTAGTTTAACTAGGAACATAATTTCAGTTTCCCTTTTAAGACAATGTGGTTTTAATTTCGAATTTGTTAACCAAGACATTTATGTTTCTATGAATGATGTGTTTTATTTTAAAGATATATCTTTAAATGGTATTTATGAATTAGATCATGATAACGCATCATACGATAGCTCAATGTACCAAGTAACCAACAAGAAACTCAAAATGGATTTGAGTGATTCCTACCTTTGGCATTGTCGCCTTGGACATATAAGCAAGAATCGCATGCATACACTTCAGAAAAATGGTCTTCTGAATACAAATGAAGATAATTCATTTGATGTATGCGAATCTTGTTTACAAGGCAAAATGACCAAGACACCCTTTAGTGGAACTTTTGAAAGGGCTAAAGACTTACTAGGTATCATACATTCAGATGTATGTGGTCCTTTTAAGCCAATGACTAGGAATGGTGAAAGATACTTCATTACCTTTACCGACGACTATAGTCGTTATGATTATGTGTATTTACTAAGACACAAGGATGAAGCATTTGAAATGTTCAAAGACTTCAAAAGTGAAGTTGAAAATCAACTCAAAAGGACAATCAAAGTCCTTCGCACCGATAGAGGAGGGGAATACCTTAGTGGTGCTTTTCAAGATCATCTTAGAAGTTGTGGAATCATTTCATAACTTACTCCACCTGGAACACCACAACACAATGGTGTGTCTGAAAGGATAAATCAAACTCTATTAGATATGGTTCGATCTATGATGGCTAGAAGCACATTACCTCTATCATTTTGGGGTTACGCTTTGCTCTCCGCAGTCCGTATACTAAATATGGCCCCAACCAAGAAAGTGGAAAAGACTCCTTTTGAAATATGGCATGGAAATCCTCCATCATTATCATTCTGAAGGGTTTGGGGTTGTGAAGCTTATGTTAAGCAATACACTCCAAATAAATTGGAAGTCCGATCTACTAAGTGTATCTTTGTAGGATATCCTAAAGATGATATAGGATATTATTTCTATGACCCAACCGAGCAAAAGGTATTTGTTGCTCGAAAGGGTAAGTTCTTAGAAGCTAAGTTCCTTATGGAAGGAACTAGTGGTAGAACAGTGGAACTTGAGGAGGATCAAGAACCACAAGACGATACATGTTTGGTTGATACTAGCACTCAACAAGAGGTTGTTGAAAATGATCAAGAGGTTGATCAGAACACACAAAATGTTCGCAGATCTTGTAGAATTAGTAGTCCACCTGAAAGATATGGATTTTTCATGGATGGATGCTATGTGGTGGATTCAGATGAACCAACCACATACCATGATGCAATGTCAAAATCCGATTGTGACAAATGGCTTGAAGCCATGAACATAGAGATGCAATCCACGTATGACAACCAAGTTTGGGAATTGGTTGTGCCACTACTTAACTCTAAAATAGTTAGAAGTAAGTGGGTTTTCAAGAAGAAAACAGATATGCATGGTAACTTGGATACTTACAAAGCAAGACTTGTAGCAAAAGGTTTCACTCAAACTCAAGGGATTGATTATGATGAGACCTTCTCGCCTGTGGCGATGCTAAAGTCAATCAGGATATTATTTGCCATAGCTGCATATTATGACTATGAGATCTGGCAATTGGATGTCAAAATGGCTTTTCTTAATGGATATCTTGATGAAGATGTCTATATGGTTCAGCCTGAAGGTTTTGTCGATCCAAAACATCCTGACAAAGTATGCAAGTTAAAGAAATCAATCTATGGATTGAAACAAGCATCTAGAAGTTGGAATCACCATTTTGATGAAGAAATTAAGAATTTCGGATTCATCAAGAATGGCGATGAAGCTTGTGTGTACAAGAAAGCTAGTGGGAGCGTCATCACTTTCTTAGTACTGTATGTCGATGACATTCTACTATTTGGGAATGACATTCCAACCATGGAAGGTGTAAAAGCTTGGCTTGGAAGTTGTTTTTCCATTAAGGATCTTGGTGAAGTAGCCTACATTCTGGGAATAAAGGTCTATAGGGATAGATCAAGGCGCTTGATAGGTTTAAACCAAAGTGCATACATTGACAAAGTCTTGAATAGGTTCCAAATGGAGAACTCTAAGAGAGGTTTTGTACCTATTCAAAAGGGGACAATATTGAATACATCTCAATGTCCAAGCTCAAAGGATGAGCAAGAGAAAATGAAAAGAATCCCATATACGTCAGCTATAGGATCCATCATGTATGCAATGATATGCACCAGACCGAACGTCTCATGCGCCTTGAGCATGACGAGTAGATACCAGCAAAATCCAGGTAACAGTCATTGGATGGCTGTTAAAAGCATATTGAAATATCTTAGGAGGACTAAGGATATGTTCTTAATATATGGATCTGGTGAGGAGGAAGTCGTTGTAAAGGGTTACACGGACGCGAGTTTCCAAAACGATCGAAGTGATTCTCGATCACAATCGGGGTATGTATTCATTTTAAATGGAGGAGCAATCTCTTGGAAGAGCTCAAAACAAGACATGGTAGCATTGTCCACTACAGAATCAGAATACATCGCCGCTTCATTGGCAGCCCAAGAAGCTGCATGGTTGAAGAAATTCATAGCCGACCTAGGGCTGGTTCCTACCATTCAAGACCCCCTAGAGATCTTTTGTGATAAAGAGGGTGCGATTGCACAAATCAAGGAACTTCGTGCGCACCAAAAGACTAGACATATCGAGCGGAGATTCAACTACATAAGAGATGAAGTTGAAAAAGGAAAGATATGTATCCGCCAAGTTCACACCGATCAAAACATTGCGGATCCACTCACGAAGCTCCTTGACCGGGCAAAACATGAGGGTCATACATGTGCCTTAGGACTTCGATATTCTAGTGATTGGATTTAATTAATTTTGTATTTGGATATTGAAACAATTGTTAATTTAACTCTTTTATGGTATTTTGAGTTACGTTTAATATTAGCATGTTTAAATCCGTGAATAAGTTAATTATTCTAAATGTCCGTAGTCGATCATACTTGTGGGAACAAATATGAATGTAAGACTATTATGAATTTGGATTGGTGGATATTCATTAGATATGAATATAGAGCAAAGTGTTGCTACCAAAGTTCATAGATATTTATGGGATACAAATATTGGACTGACTCGCTCTCAAATATTACTGCATGGAATCATTTGTGATTGATCATAAGTAAATTTGAGTAAAGGCGAATATCATAGTATCCTCTGACCTGAGATACATATTGGGTCTTGATATTCACCAAGTATTATACCTTGACCTAGATCTTTGTTGTCTGTAATAAGGCAGTACACAAGGCTAAACTCAGGTGTGGTACAAGGTGATTGTGAGAGACGTATGTAGTCAAGAAGGAATTTGTTCCTCTTATTCATTGAGAGTAAGATGTCTAAGGCCTGATAAAGTTAAATCAACAGAAAGTGATCACTCTATGTCTCTGGATTTAACATGACATCTGTAACGAAAGGATAAATGATAGATTCACCTAAATCATGTTCAAGTAAGGGACTTGAAAGGGATGATGTTATCGAATGGAAAATATAGTCATACGTATTGGGGGTAGTAAACCGTAGTTAGGCGTCATTTACTACTTGCATCAATCTTCTATGTATCTTGCGCAAGTGGGAGATTGTTGGACTCTGTATGCCAAAGACACATATTAAATTGATGTGGCTAGTACGTTATGATCCAAGTCGAGTCATACCCAATAACAAGCTAGACAAACACTTATATTATTTATTTGTGATATGATCAAACAAATAAATATTAACACTTACAATATTTAGAAATTGGTGTTCTAAATAATTACACTTGAGAAACCAATAAATTATATGGATAATTTATTTTGAGAGAATATTTTATTTTGTTATTTAATGGGTTAAATAACATTTTAAAAGGTTGTATAAAGTCTTGCATTTATGTAGTGTTATATTTATAAAAGTTATAAATATATAAACAAAGACTTGAATTTTATAAAAGTTTTTTTTTTTAAACAAAGCTAGGCCGCCCCCCCCCCCCCCCCACATGGGAACTCACAAACCTCTTCTTGGTCCAATGAAATGACTTGCATGTTGTCATAACTTGCATGTGTTTTGATTGGAAGGACCAATGAAATGGCTTGCATGTTGTCATAACTTGCATGTGTTTTGATTGGGAGTTGGTGGTGGCAATATTCTCTCTTAGACTATAAATAAATTGGATGACCAAATGAGACATGGAAGACTTGTGTTCTTGCTCTCTAAAAATCGGTCATAAGAGGGTGTTTTTCAAGTGTTCGGTTTTTTATCTTTGGTATTAAAATCCTAGCTAATCTCAAGGTGTTTGTTGGAAGCTTGGGGTATACAAGCCTGAGGTCTTCTACTCTTGAGGACAACCATTTCAAGAAGCATCATCCTTGTACTCCAAGAAGGTAGTTTTCTAAACATCCTATGGTTATGTTTGATAGTATGCATTTTCATATATGGATCCGGGTTTTGGGATTTTGCATATAAATGGTTTTATATCTTATAAAAGTAACATGTTTTAAACATTATTTCCGCTGCATTTTTATTTCATATGGATGAAATTGCTTTGATAAACATGTTAAAATCCCATCACTATTGAATTCTCTAATAACAACAGCTATCATGCTAGCATCAATATGGCACCATTCGAAGCTTTACACGGTCGAAAATGTCGTTCACCTGTCTGTTGGAATGAGATCGGTGAAGCTCAACTTACTGGACCTGAGCCCATTCTGGAAACAACAGATAAAATCAAGAAAATTCGCGATAATCTTCTGACAGCTAGAAGTCGTCAAAAGAGTTATGCGGATATGCGATGCAAGCCCTTGGAATTTCAAGTCGGAGACCGTGTCCTACTCAGGTGTCACCTTGGAAGGGAGTGGTGAGATTTGGAAAGAAAGGAAAACTTACATCTCGATATGTTGGACCATTTAAGATTGTTGAAAGGATTGGAAAGGTTGCCTATCGACTTGAGCTACCTCCTGAACTTGGGAATATTCACCCAACATTCCACGTGTCCAATCTACGAAAGTGTTTAGCCGATACTGATCTTCATATTCCACTCGACGAAATCCAAGTTGACGACACGATACACTTTGTCGAGAAACCTGTGGAGATAACACCGTGAAATCAAATGATTGAAGAACAAGCGAATTCGATTAGTTAAATTTCACTGGGAGTCCAAACGTGGCCCAGAATTTACTTGGGAACGTGAGGACCAAATGAATGCGAAATATCCGCATTTGTTTTCGCAAGTTTCCTCTAATTAAAATTTCGGGATGAAATTTCCTAAAGTAGGGGAGACTGTGACAACTGTGCTCTGTAAACGATGTACGACGTAAAACAATCTCAATTATCAATAAAATGATGTGTTTTGGTGTTAATATTTGTGTATTTGTGTTTGACGATTTTACGTTTTGATTCTAGTTCGATTTCAAACTTTAAATCGCTTTCTGGAAAGTTATACGCAAACTGATGCGTAAACGTAATCAGTTTAATGCGACAAACACTCCGTAATAGTGATATAGGCTTTACATACCTTAAATAACCTTAACATAACTTAGAAATAAGTTTTGGAGGGTTTGGTGTGTCGAAAACAAGTTTATTCGATCGCAGGGACTATTTACGACAAACTGTGAAACTATGCTGATACGTATAGTAACGAACCTTCCAGAACTTGATCATAAGTTAAACATACCCTAAATATCCTTTACATAGCTTAGAAATAGGCTTTGAGGGGTTTGGTATGCGAAAATAAACTTATTTGATCAATAGGGACTAAAAGCGTCAAAAAGTGCATGAGTTTGCATTTTCGCGCATATCTTACGTTCTGAACATATCCGGACATCCAAATTTTTTTGTAATCATTAAAATATTTTATTATAGTTATTGGAAAGCAAAAATACCATTCATCGTGAAATTTGGATCGATTTCGCGTGCGTTCGAGTTTTCGTCGTAATTAACCGAATAATGCAACCGTACAACCAAAAGAACCGACATCCGAGATGTTTTCAAGCATATTTCATGTTCCCTATGCTTTAACTTCATTGTGGAGCCTTGAAATGGGGTTAACGGGGCTTAAACGTGTCGAAAATCAAGTTTTAAGCATGCAGGGACCTGTTCTGCCAATTTGTGAAACTTGGAACTGGCCTCCCCCGCGCCACGCGCCAAGACCAAGTAGACCTGGCATGACACGTGATAGGGACCAAAACTCAGCAGTCCAGTTTCAGCAACTGGCTTGATTTCCAGGGTTATTTATGCAATTTTCTCAATACCTTGAGCTGGTTTTTGTGTTCCTCCTGTTTTAGAAACCATGTTCCACAAGTGTATGGCTAGGATTGTGCCTTGATTCTTGCAAAAACACTTGGAATGATCTTGTTGATCCTAACTTCCTATAAATAGAAGTGGGTTCTTCACTTCATTCTTCACACTTGATTCTAAATCTTCTCTAAGTTGTAGTTTAATACTTCATACCTAAGTAATTTGAATCAATTCTTCCTTGCTTGGACCTTTTGTAAGCTTCTTTCATGCTTTTTATGCTTTTCAAGCATGAAAGTCAAACAGTGTTTGACTTTCTTCTTTGACCACGATTTGGTCAACACAAAGTTCGTTTGAACTTTGCAACGTGAGCGTAATCACGATGGTTATAGTTCCTTGTGACTATACCTACTGATTACCATGTTGATTAGTCAAAGTCACGAGTCAAAGTTTCGGTCAAAATACGTGTTTATGCGTATTTTGCGACGAAGCTATTTTTGGGTATCAAAACACTTTGTTTTGATATCAAACCTGTTTTAACATCATTGGCAAGTTAGTGGTGGCGGCGTCGGCTTATTTTGTTTGGCAGGAACGGAATAACAGATTGTTTTCTTCGAAAAAAAGGAGTGCAGCTCAAGTAATTGAGGTGATTCTAACGACCATTCGCATGAAGTTACATACAATGAAATTTAGAAGGACAAGCCATGTGAATCAAGTTTTGCTCGAGTAGAGTTTACCACGAGAATTGCTTATGGATCAAGATGAATGGGGCTAATACCTGAGAGCGTGTTGATGTAACTATTTGGTTACTTGTTTGTGACACTTCGGATTTTCCCGGACAACCTTTCGATGTAACATGTGTGTACGTAAACTATTAAGTGAAAAATTATGAATTGCTTGTTATTACGTGTTGTGTGCATATATGTACGTATAAATATATATATATATATGTGTGTTATATATATAGGAGCCGAAACCCGACTCGAGACCCGGGATGGTCTCGAATGAACAGTAAATTGGCCGGTTAGGGCCAAAGCCCATCCTCAACCCACTCGATATATATACCGGCCAACCCTCACCATTCTACCATTTTTGCAACATTTTCTCTCATACTCTCCTCTCATCTCTCTCACCAAAACCCTAAAACCCTCACAAAGAATCACCTCCCTCCCCTCTCCTTTTCCCTCTCGGATCAACCAACAACAAGAACACCTCGGCTCTAGCTCGGAATCACCAACCGGAAAGAATCTTTGCTTCTTCAAACCCACAACTTCAACCGGTTAGTACAAAAATGTGTTACTATGATTCTTGTGTATGGATGATGATTGTTGCCATGTTTTGTGTGAATAATATGTGTGTGAAATGCATAACCGAATAACATGTTTGTTTCGGAATGTTTAGATAGAATGAATATTCATGACTTTGGTTGAATGGTTAGTATCCGATTATGCTTAGGAACCGAGAATGATAATATCTATTATGTCCGTTCATGTTATGATGTTTAGTGATGAAATGTGTTCTAATATTTTTATCAGGGATTTGGTGATTTTGCTATCCGAATGATATTAAAGTGATGTTAAGGATTGAATATTCATGAATAATGTTTGAATGTTATGAACAGCATGAATGTCACTCAAATATTTTGAATATGCTTTGTTTGATCCAAATTAGACACATTATAGACAAACAGACATGTTAGTGGATATAGTACACAATTTACATGAAAATGCAATCCTATTGGTCAGTACATTGCAGGTTCTAGAAGAGTTTGTTGTGCACGTAATCACGGTTGCGAGTCGTAACCTTTGGTTGCGACTCGAGACCACATCAAGTCTTGTCGAGATCTCCCAGTTGCGAGTCGCAATCAACGCGTATCGAATCCGGTTGCGAGTCGTAACCACTGCTGCTAAGTCGGAACTGCTAGTTGCGAGTCGGAACCTCTGGTTGCGAGTCGTAACCAAAACGTGATGAACCGAGACCTCGGTTGCGAGTCGTAACCTCGGTTGCGAGTCGCAACCACCCTTGTCTCGACTGGGCTACCTTGTTGTTATTGGGCTTTGACTGTTGGGCTTTCTGTTGACTGGACTGCATGTTTGTTACTGCTGATTATATGTTAGGGCTGACCCAATAACCCAACTGTTGTGTATTCGCATGTTATACGTGTTTGCTATATGTATTGCCATACGTGTTCGCTATGTGTTTACTTGTACCCGACTTGACCCATATCTGGTAACCATGTTAGGACGTGGTGACCAACATACTTGACCGGGTAAAAATAATCTACCGAGCAACCCAAGGTGAGTTCACAACCTAAAGCATGTATTCCCGGTGGTTTGGGAAACGGAACTAAAACAACACTATCCCCTTGTAAGGGATACAACTTACTTTTCTTCCCTTGTTATTGGGAACCTTTTAGTTAATTACTGTTTATACGGATTGCAACCAACGGCACTAAACGAAACTCTATCACTTAAAGTCCCTACTACTTAATACCGATTAGTCGCCAGGGCCAGGCGAACGGGTTATTAGTTGATAGCGCTATTTAGGTCTTACCAACCTCACACCGTGCCAAGGTATGGGATCGGTCGTGAACTAATGTACTCAGGCATCCGTCAATGATGATAGAACATTGACATCGGGGCACTTTCTTGCGGATACGCAACGGTCACCTAGTGTTCGGTATTGGAAAAACAGTTTAGTTGCTAACTTTTGGGGTAGCTCCCCATGGCATGTATAAACGGATAAATTAACTGGTGAAACAAGTTTTTGGTAATTAAAACTGGACAACTAGTGAACTCACTCAGCATTATTGTTGACCCCTTACTGCATGCTTTGCAGGTAACCAGTGACTGTGGAGCTGCTGCTTGGGAAGTGTAGTGGTCGTGTAAACCCGCGTGTTGGGTTCTAAATAATTTGAACCATGAACCTTATTTAAACTATTTTATCTATGCTTCCGCTACTTACTTAATTGATATTTGAACTTAAACATTTGAACTTTAAACTATGGTGTTTACTAACCATTATGGTTGGTGATCATCCTCGCTATTATCCAATGCTCAGTATAATTGGTGGCTGGATCCTGGTCGGTCACGCCCTCAAGCGGACGGTACTCCGCAGGTGGAATTTGGGGGTGTGACAGATTGGTATCAGAGCCATTGGTTATAGTGAACTTGGTTTTAAAAAGGGAAGTCTTTTTGAGAAAAACCAGACTATAACCCGTGACTCGTGACGACACTACACTCCAAGGGCAAGACTCGACATACTAGACCTCGTAGCTCGGACTTGTGTTTACTTGCTTGTTTATCTTATATTGACTGCTCTACTATGCATACTAGTGTGCCTGATTAGATAGATACACGTTTCTCTTCTACCTCATTCTCGCTACGTTACGACATCACACTCATACTGTGTTTTCTGGTTATGAAGACAATGAGTGGACGCGGAAGAGGAAGCGTTAACATGACTCAGGCTCAATTCGCCAACTTGCTCAACACGGTGGCTGCAGCTTTCGCAGCTCACCCTGGAGGTAAACTCGTTGCTATAGGATGTTTAGATCCTACCCCCACGTCGTCTTTTCACCTCTAAAACCTATTCGCAACAGGTCAGCCTGCGCCTGCGCAACCACGTGTTTGCACTTTCAAAACCTTCATGGATGGCAAGCCTCTCCCTTTCAACGGCACTGAGGGTGCCATAGGCCTCCTGCACTGGATTGAAAAGGCCGAAGCTGTCTTTGCCGTCTGCGAGTGTCCCCCTGCTAACTGGGTTAAGTACGCAACTGGTACGCTTGAAGGAAATGCGCTCTCATGGTGGAAAGCACAGATTCAGATGCTTGGTCTGGAAACTTCTAATGCTACGGCATGGGAAGATTTCAAGGACATGATCAAAGAGGAATACTGTCACAGGGATGACATCCACAAGCTCGAGAACGAGTACTATGCGCTCAAGATGGTTGGGTCAGAGGTTGAGACCTACACCAAGCAGTCCAACGACTATGCTGCACTTTGCCCAAACATGTCCCGACCTATGTACCGAAGGATTGAATTGTACATCAAAGGCTTGGTCCCCGAAATCAGAAGTCATGTGACCTCAGCCAACCTCAATACCATACAGCCTGTGGTTCGTCTTGCCCACAAACTCACCAACCAGGCTGTGGAGGAGGGCAGGTTGCCCAAGAGGATCAGTACTGCGGAAGGAACTTCTAGTGATGGTAAGCGAAAGTGGGATGGAAATCAGGGCAAAGATGTTAGCTCTACTCAGGCCCCAGCCCAGCAAAGGAAAACTGACAACAACAAGGGCACTCAGCAACAGGGTGGCTACCGGGGAAGCTACCCTAAGTGCAACAAGTGTAACAGGCACCACAATGGGGCATGCAACAAGGGTCAGTGTCAGCGATGCCACAAGATGGGGCACGAAGCCAAGGATTGTAGGAGTCAGTTCCCAGCAAGACAGAATCAGCAACAACCTCAACAGCAACAGCAGCAGGGAAACAACCGAGCATGTTTTAAATGCGGGGCAACAGGGCACATGCGAAAGGATTGCCCTGAGCTGAATCAGAATCGCAACAATCAGGGAGCTGGGAACAATGAGCAAAACAACAATGCTGGGAATGGTGCAAGGGGAAGAGCTTTCGTGATTGGAGCTGGTGAAGCAAGGAATGACCCCAACGTTGTGGCGGGTAAGTTCCTACTTGATGATCGTTATGTTTCTGTGTTATTTGATTCCGGTGCCGATGCCAGTTATGTATCCCTTCGCATTAGTAAGAAACTTAAGCACTCGCCTGCATTATTAAGTTCTAAGCACGTCGTCGAGATAGCTAATGGTAAGAACATCGAGGCCACGCACGTGATCCACGACTGCACACTAGAATTGTCTGGCCACACGTTTAGTATCGATCTTTTCCCTGTCAAACTTGGAAGCTTCGACGTCGTCATTGGTATGGATTGGTTATCCAAACATCGCGCTGAGATCCTCTGTCAAGAGAAAGCAGTTCGTATACCTCGTCGTTCGGGCCAACCCCTCATCGTCCAAGGCAACAAAGGTGGAGAAGTCACAGGCATTATCTCGCTTCTAAAAGCCCAGAAGTGTTTGCAGAAAGGACACACCGCTATCCTAGCACTTGTCACCGATACTCACGAAAAGGAAAAGAGGATTGAAGGTTTTCCTGTAGTACGTGACTATCCCGAGGTATTTCCTGAGGAACTACCTGGACTCCCTCCCCACCGTCAGGTCGAATTCCAAATCGAGCTAGCTCCCGGAGCAGCACCCATAGCTCGTGCACCATACCGTTTAGCCCCCGCAGAACTGAAGGAACTCTCTACGCAACTACAGGAACTATTGGATAAAGGATTTATCCGTCCTAGTTCATCACCCTGGGGAGCCCCAGTACTCTTTGTTAAGAAGAAGGATGGCACATTCCGAATGTGCATCGACTATCGTGAGCTGAACAAGGTTACCATCAAGAATCGTTACCCTCTCCCGCGTATTGACGATCTATTCGATCAGTTGCAAGGATCGAGCTACTATTCTAAGATTGACCTGCGATCAGGCTATCATCAGCTAAGAGTTCGCAATGAAGACATCTCTAAGACTGCGTTCAGGACTCGTTATGGTCACTATGAATTCCTCGTTATGCCTTTTGGAATGACTAACGCACCTGCAGTGTTCATGGATCTTATGAACCGCGTATGTAAGCCTTACCTCGACAAATTCGTGATTGTGTTTATCGACGACATCCTGATCTATTCGAAAAGTCAAGAGGAGCATGAGCAACACCTACGCCTTATTCTGGAACTCCTTCGCAACGAGCAGTTGTACGCCAAATTCTCTAAATGTGACTTCTGGCTTCGAGAAGTCCATTTCCTTGGGCATGTGGTCAACAAGGACGGAATTCATGTTGACCCAGCTAAGATCGAATCGATAAAGAACTGGCCTACGCCTAAGACTCCCACTGAAGTTCGCCAATTCTTGGGATTGGCAGGTTACTACCGCAGATTCATTCAGGGATTCTCAAAGATTGCGCAACCCCTCACTATACTCACTCAGAAAGGCATCGCCTACAAGTGGAATGAAGCACAGGAATCTGCTTTTCAAAAGCTAAAGGATAACCTCTGTAACGCTCCTATTCTCTCGTTGCCTGAAGGCACTGACGACTTTGTGGTTTACTGCGATGCGTCTATCCATGGGCTCGGTTGCGTGTTAATGCAACGCGAGAAAGTTATTGCCTACGCCTCTCGACAACTCAAGACGCATGAAAGAAACTACACTACGCATGACTTGGAACTGGGAGCAGTGGTTTTTGCTCTTAAGATATGGAGACATTACCTGTACGGTACCAAGTGCACAATCTACACCGATCATAGGAGTCTCGAGCATATCTTTAGGCAAAAGGAGTTGAACATGCGACAACGTCGATGGGTCGAACTCTTGAATGACTACGAATGCGCCATCAAGTACCATCCGGGCAAAGCCAATGTCGTGGCAGACGCCCTCAGCCGAAAGGACACTGTACCGAAACGCGTGCGAGCATTGCAACTTACCATCCAGTCTAACCTCCCTACCCAGATCCGAAATGCTCAAGTCGAAGCATTGAAGCCGGGAAACATCAGGGCTGAGTCTCTGCGAGGATCGAGACAGCGACTAGAACAGAAAGAAGATGGCGCTTACTATGTAACAGGGCGCATTTGGGTCCCTTTCTATGGAGACTTACGTGAACTCGTGATGGACGAAGCCCACAAGTCCCGCTACTCAGTACATCCTGGTTCGGACAAGATGTACCACGATTTGAGAACTACATATTGGTGGCCTGGTATGAAGGCCCACATAGCAACATACGTCAGCAAATGTTTGACTTGCGCCAGAGTCAAGACAGAGTACCAGAAGCCAGCAGGTCTACTCCAACAACCAGAAATCCCGAAATGGAAATGGGAACAAATTTCCATGGATTTTGTTACAGGGCTACCTAGGTCTCAACGCGGAAATGATACTATTTGGGTAATAGTAGATCGATTGACCAAGTCCGCGCACTTTCTGGCTATTAAGGAAACAGACAAGTTTTCTACCTTGGCGGAGATTTACTTAAAGGAAGTAGTTTCGAGGCACGGAGTGCCAACCTCGATTATTTCCGACCGAGACGCTCGTTTTACTTCGGAATTGTGGCAAGCTATGCACAAATCCTTTGGCTCACGTTTGGACATGAGCACTGCTTATCACCCGCAAACGGATGGACAATCTGAACGCACCATCCAGACTCTAGAAGACATGCTTAGAGCATGTGTGATCGATTTTGGCAAGAATTGGGAGAAGCATCTACCGCTAGTAGGGTTCTCTTACAACAACAGCTACCACACTAGTATTCAGGCAGCACCTTTTGAGGCATTGTACGGTCGTAAATGACGGTCACCTCTCTGCTGGGCGGAAATCGGTGATAGTCAAATCACGGGCCCAGAGATGGTGGTAGATACAACGGAAAAGGTTGCCCAGATCAGACAACGCATGGCGGCAGCTCGTGACCGTCAGAAGAGTTACGCTGATAAGCGTAGGAAACCATTGGAATTCCAGGTCGGTGACCGGGTTCTACTTAAAGTCTCACCCTGGAAGGGTGTGGTTCGCTTTGGTAAACGGGGCAAGCTTAATCCGCGTTATATCGGACCATTCGAAATTACCGAGAAAATCGGTAAGGTTGCTTATAGATTGAACCTGCCTGAAGAACTGAGTGCGGTACACAACGTATTTCACGTATCTAACCTAAAGAAGTGTTTGTCGGATGAAACACTTGTGATTCCTTATAAGGAACTAACAATCGACGAGCAACTACACTTTACTGAGGAACCGATCGAGATCACGGATCGAGTGATCAGAACCCTCAAACGTAGCCAGATACCTCTTGTACGAGTCCGTTGGAACTCGCGGCGTGGCCCAGAGTATACCTGGGAGCGGGAAGACCAGATGAAGCACAAGTATCCCCGGCTATTCCCTAACGAAAACCCCAGCACTGAAGCTACAACCGAATTTCGGGACGAAATTCCAAACTAACGGGGGGATGATGTGACACCCCGTTGAAACGCTTTTACTTACACTAGCTTGACAGTGGCTGCCTTAACTTTCGGGACGAAAGTTCTTAAAACTTGGGGATAATGTGACACTTCGGATTTTCCCGGACAACCTTTCGATGTAACATGTGTGTACGTAAACTATTAAGTGAAAAATTATGAATTGCTTGTTATTACGTGTTGTGTGCATATATGTACGTATAAATATATATATATATATGTGTGTTATATATATAGGAGCCGAAACCCGACTCGAGACCCGGGATGGTCTCGAATGAACAGTAAATTGGGCCGGTTAGGGCCAAAGCCCATCCTCAACCCACTCGATATATATACCGGCCAACCCTCACCATTCTACCATTTTTGCAACATTTTCTCTCATACTCTCCTCTCATCTCTCTCACCAAAACCCTAAAACCCTCACAAAGAATCACCTCCCTCCCCTCTCCTTTTCCCTCTCGGATCAACCAACAACAAGAACACCTCGGCTCTAGCTCGGAATCACCAACCGGAAAGAATCTTTGCTTCTTCAAACCCACAACTTCAACCGGTTAGTACAAAAATGTGTTACTATGATTCTTGTGTATGGATGATGATTGTTGCCATGTTTTGTGTGAATAATATGTGTGTGAAATGCATAACCGAATAACATGTTTGTTTTGGAATGTTTAGATAGAATGAATATTCATGACTTTGGTTGAATGGTTAGTATCCGATTATGCTTAGGAACCGAGAATGATAATATCTATTATGTCCGTTCATGTTATGATGTTTAGTGATGAAATGTGTTCTAATATTTTTATCAGGGATTTGGTGATTTTGCTATCCGAATGATATTAAAGTGATGTTAAGGATTGAATATTCATGAATAATGTTTGAATGTTATGAACAGCATGAATGTCACTCAAATATTTTGAATATGCTTTGTTTGATCCAAATTAGACACATTATAGACAAACAGACATGTTAGTGGATATAGTACACAATTTACATGAAAATGCAATCCTATTGGTCAGTACATTGCAGGTTCTAGAAGAGTTTGTTGTGCACGTAATCACGGTTGCGAGTCGTAACCTTTGGTTGCGACTCGAGACCACATCAAGTCTTGTCGAGATCTCCCAGTTGCGAGTCGCAATCAACGCGTATCGAATCCGGTTGCGAGTCGTAACCACTGCTGCTAAGTCGGAACTGCTAGTTGCGAGTCGGAACCTCTGGTTGCGAGTCGTAACCAAAACGTGATGAACCGAGACCTCGGTTGCGAGTCGTAACCTCGGTTGCGAGTCGCAACCACCCTTGTCTCGACTGGGCTACCTTGTTGTTATTGGGCTTTGACTGTTGGGCTTTCTGTTGACTGGACTGCATGTTTGTTACTGCTGATTATATGTTAGGGCTGACCCAATAACCCAACTGTTGTGTATTCGCATGTTATACGTGTTTGCTATATGTATTGCCATACGTGTTCGCTATGTGTTTACTTGTACCCGACTTGACCCATATCTGGTAACCATGTTAGGACGTGGTGACCAACATACTTGACCGGGTAAAAATAATCTACCGAGCAACCCAAGGTGAGTTCACAACCTAAAGCATGTATTCCCGGTGGTTTGGGAAACGGAACTAAAACAACACTATCCCCTTGTAAGGGATACAACTTACTTTTCTTCCCTTGTTATTGGGAACCTTTTAGTTAATTACTGTTTATACGGATTGCAACCAACGGCACTAAACGAAACTCTATCACTTAAAGTCCCTACTACTTAATACCGATTAGTCGCCGGGGCCAGGCGAACGGGTTATTAGTTGATAGCGCTATTTAGGTCTTACCAACCTCACACCGTGCCAAGGTATGGGATCGGTCGTGAACTAATGTACTCAGGCATCCGTCAATGATGATAGAACATTGACATCGGGGCACTTTCTTGCGGATACGCAACGGTCACCTAGTGTTCGGTATTGGAAAAACAGTTTAGTTGCTAACTTTTGGGGTAGCTCCCCATGGCATGTATAAACGGATAAATTAACTGGTGAAACAAGTTTTTGGTAATTAAAACTGGACAACTAGTGAACTCACTCAGCATTATTGTTGACCCCTTACTGCATGCTTTGCAGGTAACCAGTGACTGTGGAGCTGCTGCTTGGGAAGTGTAGTGGTCGTGTAAACCCGCGTGTTGGGTTCTAAATAATTTGAACCATGAACCTTATTTAAACTATTTTATCTATGCTTCCGCTACTTACTTAATTGATATTTGAACTTAAACATTTGAACTTTAAACTATGGTGTTTACTAACCATTATGGTTGGTGATCATCCTCGCTATTATCCAATGCTCAGTATAATTGGTGGCTGGATCCTGGTCGGTCACGCCCTCAAGCGGACGGTACTCCGCAGGTGGAATTTGGGGGTGTGACATTGTTTCTCGGTTTGACTTGTTGTGCTTGTTTGCGTATTAGTTTCTTGTTTTTGCGAGTGAACTCTAGTAATGGCATGTCATTCTAGAGAATTGAGGTATACACTATTCCTCACTTGTTTTATTTTGGTTGATGAATGAAATTTAACCGGGGTAACCCTTTACCCAAAAAAAAGTGCTTATTTAGGGTCGTAAGTCAAGCGGTCTTGACAACCGCTTAGACTTTCGAACCCGACCCGTTTGGTCGATCGTTAGGATCCGACCAAGCATATATTGTGACCATAGTTGTATAGGGAATAACCTTCCGAGGTTATACCTTATGGTCACTTAGTTTAATTAGTTGTATGATAGGTAGTTTATATGCCTTAGGTAAATGACCAAAATGCCCTTTTCATGCATAATTTGTATTTAAGCATATGTAACTTAATTTTTGTCACTTAAACTGATTATGCAACATATTTAAACATGTTAGGGCATATAATACTTGTCATAGGACTAGTTAGGCGTCTCGAACGCGCATTTGCGCGAACGACGCATTAAAGTGGCGTAAGCTACCTTAATGGGTCGTAACGGGTCGTAAGCACTTAGGATAGATTCCGATTTAGAATGTAGGCTTTGTAAAACCATATCACATGAGTTCCAATACTCATTTGGTTTACGAGACCTCATTCTACCCGATCTTCCGATTTAGGTGTCGATTTATTAACTAGCGATCCGATTACTAGGTACCACTTGATTTCCTTGGTTTTCTCGAGCATTGTTAGTTCATTAGATCAAGGATATTTGCAATTCAATGTGAGTACATAGTTCCCCTATTTTACTATTTTCAATTGTTTTGGGGTGATTCATATGTGTTAAACGATTTCGATGTTTGCAACGATGATTTCAAAAACTAATACTATGGTATATATTAAACAATAACGATTTTGATAATGCGAACGAACTTGTTGGACGTATTTACATAACGAATGACATTCATTAGCTTTGGCCAAGCCGACCAGTATTAGGTTATGGTACCATAGGATCCGACAAATCCCGTTATCGGACTGCACCCATGGTTATGTGTGGGGGTTATGTGGGTAACGACTGAACCTGTTAATTGTTAACTTACCCTTTGGTGGTTTGTTAATACGAGTTGAACGATGGATGAGTTACGAAGGTTTGAATGTATTCCACGAGACGACCAAAAGTAGTTTTCACAATTAAAACGAGAACGATTTGAACGATTGAACGATTTTGAACGATTTTGAACGATTGAACGATTGGAAACGATTGAACCATTTGAACCATTTGAAGGATTTAAACAAGTTAAACAAATTGAACGAATGATTAGTTTTTTGTTAGTGTTTAGATAACGGGACGGGTGTAACGTGATAAAAGCATGGTAGATACGACGTTGGTACTTCTTATATATAAGTGTTTTTATCGTATTACATTTCGTGGCGTTATTTAGTTCACTTGGACGAACGATTTTGAACGATGTCACACAACGATGTTTACTAAATGATATAAACGATACGAGTTTTACTACGAGAATGATTTACGATTTGGTTTACATAAACAAATGTTTTGGGTTAAGATTCATGGCATCGAGGGTTTATAAACTATAACCAATCTGTTTGGACTTGGTTATTCATTTTACAATACAAATGTTTTACAAAACAAGGTTTTTAAATAACAACTCACGTAGTTGTACGATTTTTTTGCAACATGTATACGAGCCATGAATCTGACACTCTCACAAAACCTATGTGCTCGCCGGCATTTCTTTGCTGACTTTATTTTTACATATGTTTCAGGTGGTGTCGAATGATGTTGATTGAGACTAGGATGCATGCTCACTTAGGACTGGACAAGGCCTTAGTGACTTAATAACGATGATAGTCGAGATGTGAACTTGTTTGTTTTAAATTTAAGACAATGTAAATGTTTAATAATTAAATAAAATGAAACTTTTGAATCCATGGTTGTGAAACAATAATTTTGTCGCTCCACTCCCCGACGTTTCCACCGCGGTTTCGTTGTCTTACGTGGTCGGGGTGTGACATGGAGGTTGATCGGGCTAAAATAGACACCATTTCCCGACTACCACCACCATCCTTCGTTAGAGCCATCAGAAGTTTCCTTGGGTATGCCGGATTTTATAGACGATTTATCAAGGACTTTTCTAAAATCTCAAGACCTCTAACAAAATTACTTGAAAAAGATGCTCCTTTCATCTTTGACAAGGATTGAAACCAAGCATTTCTAACACTGAAAAAAAATGCTAGTCAATGTACCTATCATGATAGCACCTGATTGGAAATTACCTTTCGAAATCATGTGTGATGCAAGTGACTTTGCAGTTGGAGCTGTCTTGGGACAAAGAAAAGATAAGCATTTTCACCCGATATATTACGCTAGTAAAACACTTAACGATGCACAAGAAATTTACACAATAACGGAAAAAGAATTACTAGCTGTAGTATTTGCTATTGATAAATTTCGTTCTTATCTTGTTCTTTCTAAAACGATAGTTTATACAGACCATGCAGCCATTTGTTATCTCTTTATGCTAAACCACGCTTAATCAGATGGATTCTACTCCTCCAAGAATTCGACATTGAAATAAAAGACAAAAGAGGAGCAGAAAACACCGTTGCAGATCATCTATCTCAATTTGGAAGATCCAGCTTTGGAGGCAACTAGGGACGAGCTAATCAATGAAAAATTCCCAACAGAGTCCTTAGAAATGGTGGAATACCGAGAAGAGACATGGTACGCCGACTATGCTAACTATTTAGCTAGCGGAATAGTCACAAAAGGATGGTCACATCATCAAAGAAAAAAATTATTTGCTTATGTAAAGCATTATTTTTGGGAAGATCCTTATCTTTTCAAAATGTGTGCCGACCAACTTATCCGCCGATGCGTACATGGTGGTGAAGCAAGAAGAATTCTCCGCCATTGTCATGAAGGTCCATACGGAGGACATCATGGTGCTGCTAGTACCGTGCGAAATGTATTTGATTCAGGATTTTATTGGCCGACCATTTACAAAGATGCCCAAAGTCTTATCAAGACATGTGATGCTTGCCAACGGTCAGGTAATATTTCTTCCAAAAATGAAATGCCACAAAATGGCATTCTTGTTTGTGAAATTTTTGATGTGTGGGGACTCGACTTTTTGGGACCATTCCCACTATCAAAAGGAAACAAATATATACTTGTGGCAGTAGATTACTTGTCAAAATGGGCAGAAGCCGAAGCTCTTCCAACAAATGATGGAAGAGTTGTGGTAAGATTCCTGAAACGATTATTTTCTCGTTTTGGAACTCCAAAAGCATTAATAGGTGATAGGGGTACCCATTTTTGTAATCATCAACTTGAAAATTTTTTAACAAGATATGGGGTCTATCACCGGATCTCAACAGCATATCACCCTCAAACAAATGGACAAGCTGAAGTGACTAATCGAGGTTTAAAAAGAATACTTGAGAAAATCGTAGGATTAAATAAAAAGGAATGGGCCGATAAATTAGATGATGCTTTATGGGCTTTTCGAACCGCATATAAAACAACAATAGGTACCACCCCATATAAGCTTGTCTATGTAAAAAGTTGTCATTTGCCAATAGAAATTGCACACAAAGCCTACTGGACAATAAATAACGTAAACTTAGACATAGAAATTGCCGGTAAAAATCGATTTTGTCAATTAAATGAATTAGACGAATTAACAAATCACGCCTACTCTAACTCCGAAGTTTATAAGGAAAGAATGAAAAATTTGCATGATAAACACATTAAACCTAATGAATTTCGGATAGGAGATCAAGTTCTATTGTTTAATTCACGACTTCGATTATTTCACAGTAAATTAAAGTCTAGGTGGTCAGGACCTTTTTCTATCACCCATATTTTTCCACACGGTGCAATTGAAATTAAATCTCGAAATGGAATTCTATTCAAAGTCAATGGCCAACGGCTAAAGCTTTATCAAGGATTCATTGAGGATGAAGAGGAGGAGATCTCACTACAAGCGGCTGATGAATAAACGAAGGTTTATGCATCAACATCATATCTTGTAAATAACGAACGACAGGAAAGCTTCTAAATCGGTAAGATTTATTAAACCAAGTTTTGGGAAACAGGTCACTCACACGTGCACTAAAAAAATTAAAATTTTACCTGCCCACGGGGTCGTGCCCAGCTGGACACGGGACCGTGGTCGGCTAACAGACGGGGATAAAACCCCTTTTTCCTTTCATTTCTCACTTCAACAAGACCCGTTTCCCCGAAAACTCTCTGGTTCCTTCGCGAATCTCTGCAGATTTTCACGTTCTTCCACCGTTCAACAACGTCAAGGTATGATTCTATCATCATAATTAGTTAAATTAATCATTTGCATGTAGTTTAACCTCAAAAATTTGGGGAAAAATCTAGGGTTCTTCAACTTGAACCAAATCAAACCTCAAATTTTTGCTTAGATCTGCTAGTAGTAGTTTAGTTGCATGTTATAGGAAGTAAATCAACTTGAATTGTTTGTAGATTTTTCTGATTAAACAAAAACCTCAAACCTTTATTTTTGAACCGAAAAAGATGAAATTGAAGGGGTAAACGGTTTGTTTTTTGCAAAAACGGCACTTGGGGTTTCATTTTCGGGGAAAACCGCCCCTACTGAACAAAAAATTTTCAAGTTTTCGGAACCGGGTCGAAAAATGGGATTTTTTTGGAAACAGACGCCTGAGCACGGGGTCATGCTCAGCGAGCATGGGGGCGTGGCCAGCAAATTTCCTTCGAACACGGGGCGTGGCCAGTGGCCACGATGCCGTGTTCAGCTTGTTGTTTTCAGTTTTCTTCGAAAATTTACTGTTTAGTGCTAATTGTTTTGTGTTTTCTTTCAGATGGCCAATAAATTCACACGCTTCAACCAGAATGAATGGACTTATCAAGCCCGATTTGAAGTTCTTCAAACAAGGCCCGAGGAAAATCCAAGACAAGTATGCCTAGACACCCTGGAAGCAGTGGGGCAGATTGACCGCTTCAACACCCTTGTCACAGGTCCACTCAGAGCAGCCCTATGCTCTAGACTCCATTCAGTCCACGAATACAACATGGAGTTCTATAGCTCTTTCGCATTTAAAGCTAAAGTAGAGCCATTTGATGAGGAGGGGGTTGAGTTTCGCTGTGCTGGAAATGTACTCTCAATCTCCATTGCACAATTTGGGTCGATTATTGGGTTGTTTGCTGAAGAAGATGTCGGAGACGAGGAAAGCACGGGTGGTCTCCATGAAATCTCACAAAACCTGCGTCAAACGGCCTGGTCTCAAATTGGAGAGGGAGCATACGATCCAAGTCAAACCAAAAGCTCACAGTTGCAGGACCCTCTATACCGCTACATCCATAGGGTCCTTAGCAACTCCCTCAACCAAAGGCGTGACAATACTGGTGTTGTTAACCTAAGGGATCTGATGGTCTTATACTTCATTCACAACTGTGTGCATCTCGATGTTCCACACCTGCTCCTCCGAAACCTGCACCTGAACCAGCTAGCCAATCCCCCGACCCCTATCTTCTTTGGAGGATGGATCTACCGCCTTTACAAGAACTTCATGCAAAAGATGCCAAGATCCTTCCGTAAAGACCCATGGTCGGGAAAGGTGGATCTCGTCATATGCCGCTCAATGGGAATCATCAATGAAGCAGGTGACGGGACGGTTCGATTTCAAACGGTTCAGGGACATGTTTGGAACCCACAGGAGGCTCTCGTCCTTCACGCCCCACAAATCCGTCTTCCTCCTCAGTTTCATGGCCATGCGGGCTCATCCTCTTCTCAAGGGGGTGGTTTTCCTAATTTTCAAAGCTTACATGATCTTTTGCAGGAAAACCTTTTGTGCACCCGCAACATCGGAGCAATAGAGAGGAACATCTCTGACATTCAAGATGACATTAGCCACATCCGGGACTACATGGTGAATCAAGGAGGAGATGATGAAGATGAAAATATGGATTTAGGCGGAGACGTCGGAGGTCGTGTGACACGGTTGCGGCTTCTACCAGGTTAACCCTTTATCCCAGGGACAATTATCTGGCCTGCGTGCCAAAGTTGAACAATTTACTTTCCTTTAACACTTTTACTTTTCTGCATTTTCTTTTCTTTAGTTTGTGATGTGGATGATAACTTGTGGTATGTTAGGATGTTTGTTATTTGTGTGGTGTGGTATTTAAGCAAAACAGGTACCTAGGAAGCTTGGAAGCACTAAGTATTAGTACTACGTGAGCCCGGAAACCAGAACCAAAAGCCAAAAACCTGTTTTCATTAAATGCAGACTCTGACCACGGGGCCGTGCTCAACCAGGCACGCCCCTGTGGCCAATTTCTGTAAGTTATCGTTACTGGCACTTTGACCACGGGGCCGTGGCCAAATGCCCAGTAACACCAAAACCTTGTTTTTAACCCTTTTTACACATTCAATCAACTTAAAAACTTATTTTTGGGACACATTGAGGACAATGTGTAATTTAAGTGTGAGGGGATGCTAAAACCTTGAATTTTGCAAGTCCTAATAACAAGCCTTACACAAAACTCTATTAGAACCGCTAATCACCCCAATTTTTTTCAAAAACTTTTCATTTTTTTTACTTGTCTTGGTTTAATTTGGGAATAACAAGTTCTAAAAAGGTTATATTTTTACAAATTTACAACCGATAGCGTCGTGATAAAAAGAACCAACATAAGAAAATTATGAAACGGCATGACAAATCTAGTTAAAATTTGATTATATATACTTGATCACATTATAAACCCATTCCCACAATAAGTGAGTTTTGACCCTTTATTGAGCATACAAATATACATCTTTAAACTAAATGCTCATTTTTCGTTTCTTGTGTGAATAGCCGCTTGGTTCTTACGACTCTAGAACTTGCCACGACGATACATTCCCGGTCCTTACCAACTTAAACCCAAGTAAGTAAATGATGGAGGCATTAGGACTAACCCATTTTCCTTTCAACACCATTATTTTTCATTTTTTTCACCTACCCAAAATCCCCCTAGTTAACCCGTTTGAGCCTAAACCTTTTCATTTCTAAACTCACAAAACAAACACCCTTTACCCACCAAAACCCTTTTTCTTTTAAACCCCTTATTTTAGTAAAAAGCTCGGTCTTCTTGTGGCGTTTTTTATCAAGAAAAATTGAAGTCTAGCAATAAACAAACAAGTTCCTCAAAGAATCTTTGTTTGAAAAAGCTTAGTTTGAATAAAAGTCACAAAAACAAAAAGTTTTACGATGACCGACGCTTTTTACGCTTTTAGCCTTTTATACTAACCACTAAACCAAAACCACCTACCTTTAACCCAAGCCTAACCCTTCCCCAAGTCCTCTTGATATTTACAAAGGTTTATAGTTAAAAAGGAGGAAGATTGATTGCTTGGCAAGCATATGGTAGAAGTAAGTTCCATGCCGGTCCCGAGTGTTTCACAAAAATACATCTTCGGCCGAGTGTTGAGTGATCTCCCGTGAGGTATGTGAACTTGTATATAAATGGAATTTTAAAGAGGCAAGTTATGCCCAAATAAGTAATTTCTCTTGTGAAACGTTCTAAATAAATTATAACGAACAGGATTGTAAATAGTATAAAAATAAAGCCCAATAAAGATCTTGGATTCCCGACACTCAAGACAAGCCCAAAACTTATCTTCTACCCATTCCATTTGGGTGTGTAAGCCACATAATAAAGAGTTTTGCTTGAGGAGAAGCAAAGATTCAAGTGTAGGGGTATTTGATGTGTGTAAAATGCAACATATAAATTACATCAAATGAGGCATAAAACTAACCATTTTTTAGTACTAATGTTGGAAAAAGTGTGCTATTGTCTTCCTTTTGTATATTCATGACCAAACGAGCTTAAATGAATAAAAGGAACAAATATGCAGCAAAAAACTAACATAAATACAAAGAAAAGGAATAAACGTGGCATGCCCGACCCCTCGACAGCATCTCCCCAAGCAAAAACAAGAAACAGAAGGCTGACCACGGCCCGTGCCCAGTGGACACGGGGGCGTGGTCAGGTGTCTGCAGAAATGGACAAAGTTATAGAAGCTTCTATTCCCACCACGGGGGCGTGCCCAGCTCAGCACGGGGCATGGTCAACGCTAAGATTCGCAGAATCTTGCAAATATTGATAGTACAGATACGCTTTTGCACACGGGGCCGTGCCTAGCGAACATGGGGCCGTGTGGAGCCTAATGCAGACAAGAACAACTAATGAAGGAAGAGAAAGAGGATGGCCACGGGGCTGTGTCCAGCGGACACGGGGCCGTGGCCAGGCTACTGTTCTGACTATAAATAGGGGTGCTTGGTTCACTTCAAAGGCATCCCTTGGCAAACCACTTCTCTCTCATTTTTCCACCACTCCACCACCACTACAACACCCACATCTACCACCATCATCCATAATCCACCTTAGATTGTGTGTAGTAGTCTCAGGATCCAAGATTGATCGTAAGAGTTCTTGTCAATCAAAGGCCATGTTTGGCTAAGTCTCTTACATCACTTTGTGAAGACAAGCATTTAATGTAATACTTTTGATTTTTAATCTTTTTGCACTTTTTATTTGGTTTTGTATTAATGACTTTAATAACTAGTTTCTTATGTTGAAGGTGAAACTTCTTTATCATTTGTCTGTGGTGTCTTGGCATTACTTTACTGTCTATATAAAGTAAAAGATTTTCACCATTCATATCTCTACGGTCTATATAGAGATATGTTGGCTACCTGGTCGGGGGTTAAGGGAATGGTTTGGTAAAGTTCTTGCCTTATTCAGTGTATAGATCCTGCAAGGACCTGGGTCAAGCTTACTAGGACCCCCTTCAATACCCACTGGTATTGGATGGCGGGGGTGTGAATGGCTTGATCCCCCCATATGTAAACTACTATTAATACATTAAACCGTCTACTTGGGATTGTATCCATGCTGACTCAAACCACTTAGCCGAGGGTAACGTCGCCTTCAAAAGAGGGGCCTACCACTTTACGCATTAATAACTTAATTAATTATCTTCCAATATTCCAACCCTTTAGGATTGTATCATTGCTGACTCAAACCACTGGGTTGAGGGTAACGTTACCTTCAAAAGAGGGGCCTACTAATATAACTAAGATAATCTGTTAAAAAGTGCAAAAGTGCGGAAATCATCAAAGGTTACATTAAAGGCGAGTCAGATCTAAGTGATTCATGTTATCTATCTGTTTTTAGTTTATTTTTATTTTCAGCATTTTAGTTTTTATTTTTCATGTTTAAAACCTTTTCTAAAATTTTTGATTTGATTAGACGTTGAGGATAAATCGATACTAAAAGCTCTTGTGTCCTTGGACGACCTCGGTATCTTACCAACGCTATACTACGCTCACGATGGGTGCACTTGCCTATGTGTGTGTTTAGTGTTAGTAGAATATCGTGTTTTATAAATTTAAAACTTGACTAATGTGTAAAATGGGCTTAAATAATCAATAAAAACATATTACACCCGACACACACCACCCGCATCTTGTCAACAAGTCTCACTCCTTGATTTTCAAAACCCGCCAAGTCTTGAATTTCGATGGATTAGGGACATGTAGTAACCGGAAGGGTGAATACCATTAACAGAAATTTTGGCGGGAGTATTCTACCTATTAGGCCAAAGCATGCTTCTCAAACTCAAAAGAACTTCGTTCACTTTGGTTTAGTCAAAGTTCCATTTTGGAACAATCCAAGTTTTAATCAAACCGCCATTTTACTAGTATCATTTTTACACTCATCACGATCCAGACTTTTCCTTTTAAAATTCAAATTATTTTCACAATGGTTAGACACACATCGTACTAATCCTTTTCTTATACCTATACGTTATTTACATGCATGATTTCAAAACGTCGCCAACAAGATTTACACTACTCATAATCCCAAAATGGAGGCATATGATCAAGATAGGAGCGATTCCCTTACCTTGACGATTAGCTCCGCTCCTTCCCTTCTTAAAACGACCTCACCAATGGGCTAGGGGTGATTCCCTTACCTCGGTGATAGTTACCAACTCTCATTTTTCTTCAAAGAAACTTTATCATGCCAACCACACTATCAAGACTTATACTTAAACCTTTTATCATTGTCAAATTTCTACTTATCAAGTCTTATACTTAAACCTTTTATCATTGTCAAATTTCTACTTATGCAAAAATCTCAAACCTCATTGTTTTATCAAGCGTATTTCTTACAACCTATTTTACGTAAATCACATGCACGAAATTCATAATCACACCTTAAATGCTTTATTACCCGATTTTCAAAATCTTATGAAATGCTACCTACCAACCTAGTCGGTCTAATTGTGACAACCCGAGTTTCCAAGGTCTCTATTCGACTTAACTTAATACTTATTTGCAAAGTATGTCGTTATATTTATTTGAGGTGCAATATACGTATTGATTGTAGATTCGTTGTGTGTATATTATGGGTGTATGTGTATACATATCTTGTATTAATAATTGATAACTAATAATATGATTAATATGTATTATTTAATGTAAATGGAACCTTGCCAAGCCCCCTACGAAAACACCTCTAGAGCCGAAAACACCAAGTGTTTTAGGATGGCCGGTGAAAAGCACATGGGCCTCGGCCCAGTAGTTATCGATTTCAGGATTTTGTTATTTAATCTTCACGCAGACTGTAACTAGGAAAACCCAAGGTTCCCTTCTCTATCTTGTACGTGACGGCAATCACTCACCCTCCCGGATTCTTGCCAGTTCGTTACATAATCGGTTAGTGTGAAATAATCAGTTTTGAATTATTGATTAAACTGTTTAGATTGTCTGTGTAAATGCTTGTTTGTACTTGTAAGATACATGTGTGATAAGATCCCGAATATTACGAAACTATTATGGCGATTATTATGTATATGTTATGAAATCCGATATGATGATGATCTTGCTTTACAAGTATATTATGTTCCAGTAACCTTTGTATGACTTTGTTTGCATATGTGTAGTTTTTCGATGTCAACAGTATAGGGTCACATGGGCATTCAATTGTATGCACTCTATATTTGACTAAAGAACACTCAAGTGTATTTGATTGGGTTGCACGACCACATCATGTGATTATCATACCTGTTGGATTTTATTCAAGGTTGTTTAATAATAAATAAATGGCTATCTTAGTTAGACTTATAGGGTATTATGATGATGTGCATAGCATGTGACTGTGAAACTCAGAATGTATGACAAAAGCTTCAGTTTGGTCGAGTACCATAGGATGAATGTGTAGTATGAGTTTGTTTGACTTCAAGAGAAATCATAATTGAATATTTTTGGTGGTAGCTAGTTTAGGGGTGTTGATGTTACTGATCATTAACTGATAATTGATGATGATGATGTAACCCGACGAAAACCCCCACCCCGAGGAAAATACATCTCGACGAAATCCCAAGGGATTTCGTCGCCCAAGGGATTTCGTCACCTGAAGGGTTTTCGCCATTAGGTGATTTCGCCACTGGTGATTTCGTCGTGTGTTCTGGACATTAACTCTGTTAACTCTGTAAAGTTTATTAATTATGTTAGTATGTCACCCCTGTTAGCATGTTAACCCCGTTAGAATGATAACTCTGTTGATACGTTAATTCTGTGGTATGTTAACTCTGTTAAACCTGTTAATTGATTTAACTGCTTACGTGATACATGATGTTAACTGCTAAGCACTTTGTGACATAGATTGTATGTGAAACATTTACGAACTCAAAACTGATTGTATATACGTACGTACTATAGGTCGTGATTGATTAATTGTGAGCGTGTATTCCTTTAGCATACCGAGCAAACCAAGGTGAGTTCACACTCTTTCCAAGGCATGGGATTCCCAAGGGCTGGGAATGGGATTGAATAACTACTCGTACTATCATTACTATTAAATTTCTTTTTACTGTCCTCGGATTGAAGGGCACGTACGTAAAACCTACGTACACTCATACTTACAACCATCCTCCGTGGGTAGGATGCTTAGATTACACACTGGACCAAACCTCTATCACTGAAGTCCCTCATTTATATCGACTTAATCGCCGAGGCCTATGGTGAGCGGGTCATTAGTTAATAGCGCTATTAGGTTTAACAAACCTCACACCGTGCCAGTCGGACGGGCGTGTACTAATGGACTATGGGCAAAGGGTCAATGCTGATAGACATTGACTTAGGGCACCACTTACATTTTCGTAGTAGTCTATACGCACGGTCTAGTAACACATGGGAAGCCCCCACCAATCTTCGCAAACATGTCTGGGAGACCGCGATACGAATTAATACGATACATGGTTTACAAAACGAACATACGATTTACGAAACGAATGCTATAACTAAACAACCAACTGTGAACTCGCTCAACTTTGTTGTTGATTCGTTGCTACATGCCTTGCAGGTCGTTAGGTACTCTTGGAGCTTGCACAGGGAGGCGCGGTCGTTGTGGGACATGGCAGTGTGTGCCATGCTAAGAACATTTCTTTATCTCGTACTTAATACTTACATTGGGTTTTTACGATTATGCTTTCGCTGAACACTTAACTACGTTTTGGTTTGAAACACCTTTCATATTGTGTGGTTGAATTTTACATATTACTTGTTATGTTCAATATGATTGTTGGCTTGATCCTGGTCATGTCACGCCTCCAAGCGGTGATACTCCGCGTGTGGATTTTGGGGGTGTGACAGATTGCTATCAGAGCCATTGGTTATAGTGAACTTGGTTTTAATAAGGGAAAAGTTTTTGTTAAAACCAGACTATAACCTGAACAGTGCTCAACGATCCACAACGACGCTTCGCTCCACGTGCAAGACTCGACATTCTAGGTGATATGATTTATGTTTACATTGCCTACTTGCTAGATTACATAGAACTTTGCTCATGGTATGCTTAGATAAACGTAACAACTGCTGATTGAAAACACATGTGTGCTTACTCTCTTCTGTCATCGCACTTTCACGAACCTTTTCTCACTCATGTTTCCTTTGATATGAAGATCATGAGTGGACGCGTTAATCTAACACAAGCCCAGTTGGCGGCTTTGATCACTGAACAAGTTACCGCAGCACTCGCAGCTGCACAGGCAGGAGGTATAACCTGCCATCACAATTTACTCTAGGATCTTTAGATCCTACTCTCGTAACACCACACTTGTGCTTAATTTTTGTTTACTCTAACGCACACGACAGGTCAACACGCTCAGCCACCTGTATGCACATTCAAGACTTTTATGGACTGTCGTCCTACTACTTTCAGTGGCACTGAAGGGGCCGTTGGACTCCTCCACTGGTTCGAGAAGCTCGAATCGGTCTTCGAAATGTGTGAATGCCCCGAGGCTCGTTGGGTGAAATATGCCACTGGTACTCTCGAAGGCACTGCGCTAACTTGGTGGAACGCGCAAGTTCAGATGCTGGGGCTGGCGGTTGCTAATGCCACCCCATGGAATGATTTTAAGGAACTGATCAAACGTGAATACTGTAGTCGTGATGACATCCACAAGCTGGAAGTAGAGTTCTTTAACCTGAAGATGACGGGGTCAGAGATAGAAGCGTACACGAAACGATCTAACGAACTGGCAGTGTTATGTCCAACTATGGTGGATCCTCCCATCAAGCGCATTGAGCTGTACCTCAAAGGCTTAGTACCAGAGATTCAAAGCCATGTGACTGCTGCTAACCTTGCTACTATCCAGGATGTTACTCGTCTTGCTCATCGTCTCACAGACCAAGCAGTGGAACAGAACAAGCTGCCTAAACGTATTGGTGCTACTACTACTACTATTTCTGCTATTCCCAGTGATAACAAGAGAAAATGGGATGGAACCTCCAGCAAGGGTTCGACTTCAGTTCAGTCCCAGGCACAACAGCGAAAGATTGATGACTATCAGAGCCCTGGTCAGCAGTCTTCTGGTAGTCAAGGGCAGGGTGGATATCGAGGAAACCACCCAAAGTGCAACAGATGCAACAGGCACCACAGTGGTCAGTGCAACAGCGGTCGTTGCCAGAGGTGTCTCAATATGGGTCATGAAGCTAAGGATTGCAGGAGCTCGCGACCTGCGAATCAGAACCAACAACAACAACCACCAGCTGCACAGAACCAGCAGCGACAGCGAGGTAATAGGGGATGCTTTCAGTGTGGTGTTGAAGGCCACTTCAAGCGGGACTGCCCTCAGTTAAACCAGAATCAGAACAACAACAACAACAATAATCATGGCAATGGGAATAACAATGGGGATAACAACAGGGGAAACAATGGAAATAATGGCGCCCGGGGTCGCGTTTTCGTGCTTGGTCAGGGTGACGCAAGGAATGATCCTAACGTCGTGATGGGTAAGCTTCTACTGGATGACTTTTATGTTACTGTTTTATTTAATTCAGGTGCCGATACCAGTTATGTGTCTCTAAAAGTTAGTCAAATGTTAAAACGCACACCAACTCCCTTAAACACCAAGCATGTCGTAGAATTAGCAAACGATAAGAGTGTAGAAGCCACACACATAGTTAAGGGTTGTAATCTCGCCTTAGCTGGTCAGACCTTGTCTATCGATCTCATTCCTATAGTTTTGGGTAGTTTCGACATCGTCATTGGGATGGATTGGTTATCCCAACAACAAGCAGATATCCTATGCAAAGAGAAGATTGTTCGTATTCCCCGTTCTGCCAAAGAACCTCTCGAAATTCAAGGCGACAAGAGTGGTGCTGTGGTAGGCATCATCTCATTCCTGAAGGCCCAGAAGTGTTTGCGAAAGGGCCACACTACTATCTTAGCACTTGTTACTGATGCATCGACGAAAGAGAAGAAGATAGAGGATATTCCAGTAGTACGCGACTTTCCTCAAGTATTTCCTGAAGATTTACCTGGGCTACCGCCTCATCGCCAGGTCGAATTCCAAATCGAGCTAGCTCCTGGAGCAGCACCCATAGCTCGAGCACCTTATCGCTTAGCTCCAACCGAACTGGAAGAACTGTCTAAGCAATTGCAAGAGCTCTTGGAAAAGGGTTTCATTCGTCCTAGCTCTTCGCCCTGGGGAGCTTCAGTATTATTTGTGAAGAAGAAAGACGGTACCTTCCATATGTGCATAGATTACCGCGAACTAAACAAGGTGACAGTAAAGAATCGCTATCCTCTTCCACGCATTGACGACTTGTTCGACCAGCTGCAAGGGTCGAGCTACTATTCAAAGATTGATCTGAGGTCAGGCTACCATCAACTGAGAGTCCGGGACGAGGACGTCTCCAAAACAGCATTCAGAACACGCTACGACCATTACGAGTTTCTGGTCATGCCATTCGGGTTAACAAACGCGCCTGCAGTCTTCATGGATCTTATGAACAGAGTGTGCAAGCCTTATTTGGATAAGTTTGTGATTGTATTCATCGACGACATTCTGATCTACTCTAAGAGTCGGGAGGAGCATGAGCAGCATTTACGACTCATTTTGGAACTCCTTCGAGCAGAACAGTTGTACGCCAAGTTTTCAAAATGCGATTTTTGGCTTCGTGAAGTCCACTTTCTAGGCCACGTGGTAAACAAGGATGGGATTCATGTTGATCCATCTAAGGTAGACTCGATTAAGAACTGGCCTGCACCTCGCACGCCAACGGAAATTCGCCAATTCTTGGGTTTGGCAGGCTACTACAGGAGGTTCATCAAGGATTTTTCCAAGATTGCGCAACCTCTCACTTTACTAACTCAGAAAGGAGTCACTTACCGTTGGGGTGAGCCACAAGAATCTGCATTTTAGCATCTAAAGGATAGGCTCTGTAGCGCACCTATTCTCTCATTGCCAGAGGGCACAGACGATTTTGTGGTCTATTGGGTGTGTATTGATGCAATGTGACAAGGTTATTGCATATGCGTCACGTCAACTTAAAGTTCATGAAAGGAATTACACCACACACGATTTGGAGCTGGGAGCTGTTGTTTTTGCACTCAAGATATGGAGACATTACCTGTACGGTACCAAGTGCACCATCTACACCGATCACAGGAGTCTCGAGCATATCTTCAAGCAAAAGGAATTGAACATGCGACAACGTCGATGGGTCGAGCTATTGAATGATTACGAATGTGCCATCAAGTACCATCCGGGCAAGGCAAATGTTGTGGCTGACGCCCTCAGTCGAAAAGATACCACACCTAGGCGTGTGCGAGCATTACAACTTACCATCCAGTCTAGTCTTCCTGCACAGATACGAGATGCTCAGGTAGAAGCATTGAAACCAGAAAACGTCAAGGCTGAAGCCCTACGCGGCTCAAGGCAACGATTAGAACAAAAGGAAGACGACGCCTATTACGTAACAGGACGCATCTGGGTCCCACACTATGGAAGCTTACTTGAGCTTGTGATGGATGAAGCGCATAAGTCTCGTTACTCGGTACACCCTGGTTCAGATAAGATGTACCACGATCTTAGAACTACGTATTGGTGGCCTAGCATGAAAGCTCACATAGCAACTTACGTTAGCAAATGTTTGACTTGTGCGAGAGTCAAGACTGAATACCAGAAACCATCAGGCCTGCTCCAACAACCAGAAATTCCACAATGGAAATGGGAGCAAATTTCCATGGATTTCGTTACTGGCCTGCCTAGATCCCAACGTGGGAATGATACTATTTGGGTGATCGTGGATCGACTCACAAAATCTGCACACTTTTTGGCTATTAAGGAAACGGATAAGTTCTCCACTCTAGCAGACGTCTACCTTAAGGAAGTTGTCTCGAGGCACGGGGTGCCAACCTCTATTATCTCTGATCGTGATGCACGATTTACTTCAGAACTGTGGCAAGCAATGCATAAATCTTTTGGCTCTCGATTAGACATGAGCACCGCTTACCATCCGCAAACAGATGGGCAGTCTAAACGCACCATCCAAACTCTAGAAGACATGCTTTGTGCATGTGTAATTGATTTCGGCAACGGCTGGGAAAAACACCTCCCGTTAGTGGAGTTTTCGTATAACAACAGTTACCACACCAGCATTAAAGCCGCTCCATTCGAGGCATTGTACGGGCGTAAATGCCGATCACCTCTTTGTTGGGCAGAGGTGGGTGACAGTCAGATCATGGGTCCAGAACTGGTAATAGACGCAACGGAAAGGATTGCTCAGATACGACAACGCATGGTGGCAGCTCACGACCGTCAGAAAGCCTACGCAAACAAGCGCCGGAAACCACTCGAGTTCCAAGTTAGGGATCGAGTGCTACTCAAAGTTTCACCCTGGAAGGGTGTGGTTCGCTTTGGAAAAAGGGGCAAACTTAATCCGCGATACGACGGACCGTTCGAAATCATCGAGAAAATAGGCAAGGTGGCCTACAGACTGAACCTACCCGCAGAACTCAATGCAGTTCACGACGTTTTTCACGTGACAAATCTGAAGAAGTGTCTGTCAGATGAGACCTTCATAGTTCCTTTGAAGGAGCTCACTATCGACGATCAGTTGCGATTCGTCGAGGAACTAGTTGAAATCACGGACCGGGACGTTAAGGTCCTCAAGCACACCAGAATCCCTCTTGTTCGAGTTCGTTGGAACTCCCGTCGTGGCCCAGAGTTCACCTGGGAACGAGAAGATCAAATGAAACTCAAGTATCCCCAGTTGTTCGGAAACAGTGCAACCACTACTGAGGCTGAAGCTACTACAGAATTTCGGGATGAAATTCCAAATCAACGGGGGGGGGGGTGATGTGACACCCCAGGAAAACCAGGAAACAACACAACACAACTAGCTTCCTCAGTAACTACGTGCTAAATTTCGGGACGAAATTTCTTTCAAGTTGGGGATAATGTGACAACCCGAGTTTCCAAGGTCTCTATTCGACTTAACTTAATACTTATTTGTAAAGTATGCCGTTATATTTATTTGAGGTGCAATATACGTATTGATTGTAGATTCGTTGTGTGTATATTATGGGTGTATGTGTATACATATCTTGTATTAATAATTGATAACTAATAATATGATTAATATGTATTATTTAATGTAAATGGAACCTTGCCAAGCCCCCTACGAAAACACCTCTAGAGCCGAAAACACCAAGTGTTTTAGGATGGCCGGCGAAAAGCACATGGGCTTCGGCCCAGTAGTTATCGATTTCGGGATTTTGTTATTTAATCTTCACGCAGACTGTAACTAGGAAAACCCTAGGTTCCCTTCTCTATCTTGTACGTGACGGCAATCACTCACCCTCCCAGATTCTTGCCAGTTCGTTACGTAATCGGTTAGTGTGTAATAATCAGTTTTGAATTATTGATTAAACTGTTTAGATTGTCTGTGTAAATGATTGTTTGTACTTGTAAGATACATGTGTGATAAGATCCTGAATATTACGAAACTATTATGGCGATTATTATGTATATGTTATGAAATCCCATATGATGATGATCTTGCTTTACAAGTATATTATGTTCCAGTAACCTTTGTATGACTTTGTTTGCATATGTGTAGTTTTTCAATGTCAACAGTATAGGGTCACATGGGCATTCAATTGTATGCACTCTATATTTGACTAAAGAACACTCAAGTGTATTTGATTGGGTTGCACGAACACATCATGTGATTATCATACCTGTTGGATTTTATTCAAGGTTGTTTAATAATAAATAAATGGCTATCTTAGTTAGACTTATAGGGTATTATGATGATGTGCATAGCATGTGACTGTGAAACTCAGAATGTATGACAAAAGCTTCAGTTTGGTCGAGTACCATAGGATGAATGTGTAGTATGAGTTTGTTTGACTTCAAGAGAAATCATGATTGAATATTTTTGGTGGTAGCTAGTTTAGGGGTGTTGATGTTACTGATCATTAACTGATAATTGATGATGATGATGATGTAACCCGACGAAAACCCCCACCCCGACGAAAATACATCTCGACGAAATCCCAAGGGATTTCATCGCCCAAGGGATTTCGTCACCTGAAGGGTTTTCGCCATTAGGTGATTTCGCCACTGGTGATTTCGTCGTGTGTTCTGGACATTAACTCTGTTAACTCTGTAAAGTTTATTAATTATGTTAGTATGTCACCCCTGTTAGCATGTTAACCCCGTTAGAATGATAACTCTGTTGATACGTTAATTCTGTGGTATGTTAACTCTGTTAAACCTGTTAATTGATTTAACTGCTTACGTGATACATGATGTTAACTGCTAAGCACTTTGTGACATAGATTGCATGTGAAACATTTACGAACTCGAAACTGATTGTATATACGTGCGTACTATAGGTCGTGACTGATTAATTGTGTGCGTGTATCCCTTTAGCATACCGAGCAAACCAAGGTGAGTTCACACTCTTTCCAAGGCATGGGATTCCCAAGGGCTGGGAATGGGATTTAATAACTACTCGTACTATCATTACTATTAAACTACTTTTTACTGTCCTCGGATTGATGGGCACGTACGTAAAACCTACATACACTCATACTTACAACCATCCTCCATGGGTAGGATGCTTAGATTACACACTTGACCAAACCTCTATCACTGAAGTCCCTCATTTATATCGACTTAATCGCCGATGCCTATGGCGAGCGGGTCATTAGTTAATAGCGCTATTAGGTTTAACAAACCTCACACCGTGCCAGTCGGAGGGGCGTGTACTAATGGACTATGGGCAAAGGGTCAATGCTGATAGACATTGACTTAGGGCACCACTTACATTTTCGTAGTAGTCGATACGCACGGTCTAGTAACACATGGGAAGCCCCCACCAATCTTCGCAAACATGTCTGGGAGACCGCGATACAAATTAATACGATACATGGTTTACAAAACGAACATACGATTTACGAAACGAATGCTATAACTAAACAACCAACTGTGAACTCGCTCAACTTTGTTGTTGATTCGTTGCTACATGCCTTGCAGGTCGTTAGGTACTCTTGGAGCTTGCACAGGGAGGCGCGGTCGTTGTGGGACATGGCAGTGTGTGCCATGCTAAAAACATTTCTTTATCTCGTACTTAATACTTACATTGGGTTTTTACGATTATGCTTCCGCTGAACACTTAACTACGTTTTGGTTTGAAACACCTTTCATATTGTGTGGTTGAATTTTACGTATTACTTGTTATGTTCAATATGATTGGTGGCTTGATCCTGGTCATGTCATGCCTCCAAGCGGTGATACTCCGCGTGTGGATTTTGGGGGTGTGACACTAATGAATCTCTTGCCCACGAAATTCGTATTCAACACATTATACTAAAGACATTTTGTTCCCAATCGGGAACTAAACAAAACTTTCTCGCACATGCGTATAAAATCTTATAGATGTCGCTTCGTTAAACTCGCTTAGTTGGTAAAACTTAATTTGTTCATAGACAACCTAACAAACAAATGCAAATGGCCTATTCATACACCCTTGAGACTTCGATTTCCCACAGTATATCCTAATTTAGAACTAGCGCGCCTACCAGAAAATCCATCAATACCTTATATAACAAGGATGGAACTCTTACAACCCTCGTCTATACTCACAACCCAAGGAACTCGATATGAACCATACTTAGAGGAACTTCCCATATCCACGACTAGTAACTTACTAATACGCCATGCCACAAACACCAAGGAACCGAACCTATAAACACTTAGTCGAGACTTAGCACCCTACCATCAAACTACCATTCAATCAACTTACCACAATCGTCGCTAAAACTCACACCCACTACATACGCTAGACATAGTAACCCTACACCTACACGACTATACCAACGAAGTTTGACTATCTATAAGTTCATTTTGCTAAAATTCTTTTCAAAGACCAAAGTTTTCACCAAAATTTCCGAAATAAAACTCTTCGTATTTTAATACAAAATACTTTAAATGAAGCGAACTCACTGTTTTCAAAAATCTTTTCATACACCACTAATACATGATTCTAAATCTAAATACGTGGGCAAGGAAACTTCATAGGAGAAAACAATCTACGCCATACGTAAATCCCATTCTTTTTTAAACAAAAGTAGCATTTTCTTCTTACAAAACACATCTCGCATAACAAATGGATACTTTATATTCTCTTGACATTCACAAAAATCTAGTTCTCCACTCCCAACAAACTCAATCCATTTTGATTCAACAAACTCAACAGTTTGCTCAAATAACTACACATGCATATCACCGTACACGTTTTAATCAATATTCATGACAATCTCACATATATTATCATTACACTTCTTTTTCACATGCTCATAATTTCATGATCATTTTATATGCTTAAACTCGTTATGATTCGATTTATACTATGTACGCAATTATCATCATTCATACTCATACTCATACTCATACATTCGCACCTATACATAAGCGTGACCCGAGTGGTTCTCTTACGTTGCTCACATACATAATTAAACATAATCATGCTTACATGCTTAATTTTATATGCTATCACACACACACATTCTCACTTTAATGTTACTACATACCCTGATTTATACACTACTAGTACAAACTATGCGGATCATGAAACGACCAATATAATCGTGGGTGCACACGGGATTATAGTGGTAGGCGTATGAAAACCGTAGGGTGTTCTACTGTGTATTGTAAGACACGGAATGTAACATGACACCGAATAATGAACGGACGTAACATAACTAGAACATGGTGGATACGCCGCTGGTACATCTTATATATAAGTGTTCTTACCATATTACCAAACTTTCGTAAAACATGACATGAGAAATTCGGTGTTTTCCCAGACCTTATTTAAAGGCGATTAAACAAACTTTAGTAACTCATAAACGCACTACTAAATGCGCGATATCCGATTATCCATGACGAAACCTCATCCTCAACGCTTCATATTCACATTATATCCAATAATCATACCATTCCCATCCTTGCATTCATCTACTGAATCGATGCGTTCACTCTCATACCACGATTATTCCCAATTATTCTTTTAACATTTTATACAAACCTTATTTACAATAAATCAGCCTAAACATTCAATCCCTAAAATACTTCTTTACTTTTATAAAAAGGGGGTTTATATATGGATCTGGATTGTGGCTGGATGTATGAGATTATTTTGTCTCAGTTCTAAAAAAAGGGGGGGTTTATATATGGATCTGGATTGTGGCTGGATCGAGTTAGGACAAAACGGGGCTTCATTTATAAAAAAAAAAAAAAAAAAAAGCGGACCCGTGGTTTTGGAGCCAAAACCAACATTCAGAAGCTCTATAATTACACCACGTCAACACCTTTATTTTCATTTATTAAATATAATAGTTTATCACCCGGGATTGCTTCCCGGGTTGGAGAAAATTAATTAGATAAATATCAAGTGTATAAACAAAATAAAATATAAAATACCATGTTATATAAATTAGTGACAAAGTGGAAATACTATTCAAAGATAGTTGAGTGAAAATTACTACATAATGGTTGTTATAAAGACATTTTTGGGGGTGAGTGGCTTCCATTGACGATTTTCTTTTTCTTAGACTTCTGGATTGTCTGCCTTCCAAAAACCAAGTTCCAGCATATCTTATTTTGCCATAAAAATCCTAACAATACAAAGATTTTATTGTAAGATTTGACTTTAAACAACGTAGAAAGAATTGTAGGCGTCCAATTCATAAACATAACTATATATATCACCCATACCAGGTCCCTTTTGACCCATTTGATTTGTATCATCTTTAAATAGTATATATGCTTAATCCATTAAAATGTGTGTGTATGTTATGTATATATGTTTAATCCATTAAAATAGATATGATAGTGTGTATGTATATATATGCTTAATCCATTAAAACGAAACTTTCATCTTCTTTATTTACCATTATGTGATATCTTCTTTTTCTGATGCAAAAACATGGTCGAGGGTAAACACATGTTCTCTACATATTGATATCATAACTGTAATTCATAAATGAATGTCTTATGTTAAAATATTATCATTTTATAAATTTAAACATAAAACATCCTAAATAATTTATTAAAAAAAGATAAAACATCACACAGATAATATTATAAACACTACTCAAATTTGTAAAGGTCATCATATTTTAACATAAAACATTCCATGTGACCTATTTTGACCCGTATCCAAGATTATCCGTTTTAACTTGTTGGTTGTTGCCCGACCCACATCTACGTATCAATGGGTTAGTTAAACACACTTAACAATTTCGTAAAAGGAATAATATTAACAAAAAGCATTTAAGGTGAATTCAAACCAACCCATTTGACCCGTTGCTCAACCCGTCCATCCACTACTATCAAATCACATACAACGAAAAGCCCCTTATAACAAGGAGAAGTGGAAATATACATTACTTTTTCTTTTTTTTTCTTTTACATCATATTATGCACTTCTAGCAGTATATATGAAATTCCTTTGCTGATACATGAACGAATTTATTAGCTCCTTCAACAGCACCTGCAATCTAGATTGAGTTTGAAAAAAAGGTAAAAAATAGAGATAAAGTATGTTAATATATAAACCATACAAAATTTAGAATAATAAAAAGATATAAGCATAAAGCATAGAAGTACATGTAAAATGGTCACAACTCACCTAAATCCCATTTTTCCTAGATATTTTGGTAAATAATAACGACGACGATCCTCCCAAGCAAACCAATGGAAGAAACATAAAACATGCAAAAGGTTTCAAAAGAATTTGTTAAGTTGAGTAGAGATGTAAAAAAAACCCTCACCAGGCCAGCTAAGGCACTAAGATTTTCAGTGAAGCTCTTCAGTAATTCTTGCGCCTCACGTTAGAAATAGCGACATGCTCTTGCGCCTCACGTTAGAAAAGCGACATGCTCTTGCGCCTCGGCTCGGGACCCTATCTCCTTAACGCGTCTGGTACCTTTAAAACCCAAGCTCCATGCTAATATCTTTGTTATCCGTGAGTGACCAACTGGACCATATAGTTTATCATAGTTAGGGACAACATAAGTGACCGTATCGCCTTAGTGCGACTCACTTTTGTATATAAATAAAATAGAAAAGCGCAATCAATGTAATAACATGTAAAACAGACATCTATAATCAAATAGAAAAAGAAAATATTAAGATTTTTGTTTACCTTAGCTTTAGAAATGATGAAAACCGTTTTAGATTTTCAATGCAGTAAGCACAAGTACGCATTAAGGCTCCAACTTTTACATATTATTTCCATGGGTGTCTAAACTTGAAAGCCCATGCACAGGCTTCCATCTAGACGTATTTGCCTGCACAAGTGAATAATATGTAGAAATGTTAAAATAAATATACCTAAAGGCTGAAATGATTATAAGCATACCATAGCTTCTTCATCAGCCTTTGAATTAAACGCAAATTTGTAACCCTTAAGAGTCAGCTAAACAACAAACGGTTTGAATGTCATCGAAAATGTAATAACGAATTATTAAGAAACAATGTTAATTAAAAGATATATAAAAAGAAAATGGACAAAAGGTGTTTTGGGTCAACCCAACTACGTTCAACCCGTAACAGAAATTATGTGTCTTGACCCATTACACATCCTGCCCAGCTCTCCAAGTAACCAAAACTACTCTGACCCGTGACCATAATGTTATAAAGGAGCAGCCTAGAACCAAGAAATGGTGCTTAATAATGGTTTAAGATTCCAAATTATTGGTTTCAAAGCATATATAGAAAGGTTCAGTTCTAAACCTACTGCTCGTATATTCATACGTAGTGATGTTGCTCGGCCCACATGTAATAGACTTTTGCATGCGACATACTAAGGTTGCTTTGTGTCCAGTAAGGATCAATGTATAATATACATTTATACACTTATTTAGCAACCCTTATTTTTTTATAATTAATTTATAAACACCCATCTTCAAGTTATAACTCCACCTCACCCCCATCTTCCGCCGTCATTAAACACAAATAACTTGCAAACTCAATCTCCACAACACCGACATCACCATGGCCCTCCTCCCACTAAAAAGGAACACTAACTAATATGTAGTAGAAAAGTCAACATTATATTAAAAGGATATAATATGAAATAAAAAAAAACACTTCCTTAGCGAAGAAACAGATGCTTCTAACATTCTTTGGCCAACAGTCGGCTTTTTTTGGGAAGTCTTTGCATTACTTCCATATGGCAATGAAGAGTTTCCAGCAAACTGCATTAAAAAAATAACCTCTAACTCAAGCTGATCATATATTTGAAAGGAGATGAAATAAATATATAATAATAAAACAATGTAATGCCCCATTCAGGCGTTCTATAGACTTTTATAGGACATTCCCGCCTCTTATGCAGTCAAAATCACCTTAAACAATAACCTTAATCCACACTTAAACTTGTCAATCAAATCAGCCAGCTATGAATTATTTTCACAACCAAATTAAGTTAACAAATTTCTTAAACTCAAACTATGGCTTTCTAAAAGCGCTTCACAGCTCGGATCAAACAAAAAATTGGGTTTTTGATAGTGATGATGATTAATTTGAGATATGTACCTGGTGGCGAAGGCAGTAGCTGGAGGTCATGTACCAGCGAAGAAAAAGAACAATGGTGGAATCAAAGTCTCTAGTGGTGATATCTCATATTAGGGTTTGGGAATACAAACAGAATCAAATTACCTAAAAAAGGAAAACAAAACAAAACAAAACAAAAGAAGAACAATCGATAATGCAAAACACCAACAACTGAAAAATAAGAACAATTACCTTAAGAATTAGAGAATTAGACGTGGCCCAGTGAGGTGTAGTACTTCAACAAAGATCTGCAGAAATCGTGATGAGAAAGAAGTAGAAAACCATATCTAGGAAGCGTCAATGAGAAGATGGGAATTAGGGTTTCAGGGTATGAAGTGGGCTTATCGAGGGAAAAGTAGGTTTATATATGGATCCAAAGTGTATAGATGGTTCGGGTTAGGAAGCGGGGCTTCACTGCTAAAGATTTTGAGTGGGAAAATGAAATTGTGGAGCTCTAAATGCCACATCAGCCCAAATTCTTTCATTCATTATATATAACTAGCAGTAAGACCCGTGTGCAAATACGGGTCGTTTCTTAGAAAACCATGCATAGCCCATATTGATAGAGAGTAAAAAAACAATTAGTGTAGACTTATAAAATTGATATACACTAATGGTCAATAGGTTTATTCAACAGCAATTTCATTATGTTGATAGCAAACTACTGTTGTCTATTAACTGTTAAAAACTTCAGTTGCTTTCCATCAGACTTTCCTAAAAAATGTTATCCATTATCTCCAACAGAGCTTACCAGATGGATAGCTTAAAGTGAAACCACTGTTTTCAAAACCATCTGAGATACTATATTTTATTAACTTTAGATCGAAGACAATTCTTGCAATAAGAATGAGAAATATACGGTACTTGTAATTTAAATTCAATTAAAGTTAAAACCAATTTTTGCAAATAAAGTTGACCAATTCCATTGATGATTGCTTAAAGTAAAACCACTGTTTTCAAAAAGTCTGTTTGACCAAAGTCAAACCACTGTTGGCAAAACTATGATTCTTAGTGGTTCAAAATCTGTTTGACTTTTGGTCAACATATGTTTAACTGTTGGTCAACATCTGTTTGATTTTTGATCAACAACCGTTTAACTTTTGGTAAACATCTGTTAGACTTTTGGTCAACATCTCATTTAGTATTCAACAGAGGGTAAAAAAATAATTAGTTCAGACTTATAAAATTGATATGCTAATGGTCAATAGGTTTATTCAACAGCAATTCCATTATGTTGATAGCAAACCATTGTTGTCTATGAACTGTTAAAAACTTCTGTTGCTTTCCAACAGACTTTCCTAAAAACTGTCATCAATTATCTCCAACAGAACTTGCCAGATGCATAGATAGTAAGTATCAGATGTTAGAAAACCATGCATAAAACAGATTGATAGAACATATAGATATATGTATAGATATTGTACCAAAACGTGTTATCTATTATAAATATGCATCATCAGTTAATATAGAAAATACATATGAGTATTTCCATTGTCCTATCCACAAAAAAAGTAGCACCCACCCATTAATAATGAAAGATGTTTATGTGACAACTGTACTTTAAACCGATGAACGATGTAAAACAATGTTGATTATTAATAAAACAATGTTCTTTGATGTTATTATATGTGTTTTGATGTTGTTATGTGTACAATTGTGTTTGGTGATTTTACAATTCGATTCGATTCCGATTCAAAGCTCTAAATCGCTTTCTGGAAGGTTATACGCGCACTGATGCGTAAATATAACCAGTTTAATGCAACAAACACTCTGGAATAGTGACATAGGCTCAACATACCTTAAATAACCTTTATATAACTTAGAAATAAGTTTATGGAAGGTTTGGTATGCCGAAATCAAGTTAATTCGCTTACAGGGACTAAATTTGACAAACTGCGAAAGTATGCCAATTTGAACTGTAACGGACATTCCAGAACATGACCATAAGTTAAACACACCATAAATATCCTTTACATAGCTTAGAAATAGGCTTTGAGGGGTTCGGTGTGCTAAAATAAACTTTTGGGTCATTCAGGGACTAAAAGCGTCAAAAAGTGCACAAGTTTGCACTTTCGCGCATAACTTACGTTCTGAATACCTCCGGACATCCAAAAATTTATGTAAGCACTAAAATATTTTGTTTTAGTGTTTGGCATGGGAAAAATCCATTCGTCGCGCAATTTAGATCATTTCTCGCGCTTATGCGCATACCGTCGTAATTAAACGAACACCGCGTTCGTACGACCAAACGAGCCAACACCCGGCATATTTTTGAGCATGTTTCATGCCCACAATGTTTAGGCATCCTTGTGGAGCCTTGAAAATGATTTAACGAGCCTTAAACATGTCGGAAATGGCTTTATTACGCAACGGGGACTGAAAGGGGAACACTTGAAAGTGTTTGATGATCAGGGGACCCCTAGCGTGACACCTAGCCCCCCTAGCGTCACGCTAGGCCCCTTCTGATCAGCAAAAGCCATTTTAAACACAAGTTAACAACCCCTAACACCCTCCAAAGGTCAAGTGCCACATGTTAATCTCCTATGGTGAGCAAAATCAGTAACCACAACATTCCAACAAGTGTAGGGATGTGATCATTCCCTCTTCTCCAAGAAATGATCCTAACGGTGAACCGAAAACTATAAATACCCACCTCCACCCTTCACTTTTCCTCACAAGAATCTGATCAATTGTGCTCTAAGTTGAAACCTTTGTTTCATACCTGAGCTATTTTGATCTAGATTAGCATTCGGGGACCCTTTGTAAGTGTTCCTTCGTTCTTTTATGCTTTTCGAGTCCGAAAGTCAAACTTTGTTTGACTTTCTGCATTGACCAGTTTATGGTCAATGCGAAGTTCATTTGAACTTCGCAACGTGATTGTAATCACGATGGTTATAGTCCCTTGTGACTATGCCTACTGATTACCACGTTGTCTAGGGTCGTAAGGGTAAGCGATCTAATAAATCGCTTATACCTTCGAACCCGACCCAGTTTGGTCGATCATTAGGATCCGACGAAATACCTTAGGTGACCATAGTATATAGGGAATAACCTTCCAAGGTTATACCTTATGGTCACGTCATTTAAGTAGTTGTATGATAGGTAGAATATATGCCTTAGATAAATTACCAAAATACCCTTTTTATGCATAAATTCATTTTAAGCATATGTAACCTAAATTTTGACATCTAAACTGATTAGGTAATTATATTAGACATGTTAAGGCATATTTTACTTACCATAGGACTAGTTAGGCGTACCAAACGTGTTTTACGCGAACGACGCGTTAAAGTAGCATAAGTTACCTTAATGGGTCGCGATGGGTCGAAAGCACTTAAGTTAGGTTCCGATTTAGGATGTAGGCTTTGTTAAACCATATCACATGAGTTCCAACACTCATTTGGTTTACAAGACCTCATTCTGCCCGATCTTCCGATTTAGGTGTCTGTTGTTTGACTAGCGGTTCGATTACCTGGTGTTGTTTGATTTCACTGGTTTGCTCGAGTTTGTTGAAGTTCTATTGATTGACGATACCTTGCACTACCGTGAGTACATAGTTCCCCTATTTTACTGTTTTCAATTGTTTTGGGGTGATTCATATGTGCTAAATGTTTTCAAGGTATTAACGAAGGTTTCACAAACGATTTTCGATGATTTATGCAAAACTAATAACGATTTCAATAATGTGAACGAACTTGTTGGTTGGGTTACATAACAAATGACATTCATTAGCAATGATCAAGCCGACCAGTATTAGGTTATGGTACCATAGGATCGGACAAATCCCGTTATTTTACTACACCCATGGTTATGTGTGGGTGTTGTGGGTAGCGACTGAATCTGAAATTGTTAACTTACCCTATGGAGGTTTGTTAATGCGAGAACGAATGGTACGAGGGACGAGTCACGAAGGTTTGAATGTTATTAGTGAGACGACCATATATAAGTTATTCACAATTAAAACGAGGACGATTTGGACGATGTAAATGATTTGTAAACGATTTGGTAACGATGTTAAACGATTTGGGTAACAATTGGTTTTTAGTTAGTGTTTAGATAACGAGACGGATGTAATGTGGTGAAAACATAGTAGATACACCGATGGTACTGCTTATATATAAGTGTTTTCAACATATTACATACTGTGGCATTATTTAGTTCACTTGGGTAAACGATAGCGACATGATGTCACACAACGATGTTTTCAAAGTAACATACGAGTTTTATTAACGAGTTTTACGAGATGTTTTACAATTTGCTTTACTAAAACAAAGGTTTTTGGGTTAAGAATCATGGCTACGAGGTTTTTATAAACTTTAACCCACTTGATTTAAGTTGGTTAATTAGGTTGCAATAATATACTCTTTTCAAAACAAGGTTTTCGATAAAAGTATTGCAACATTTAAACTAGCCATGAATCCGACACTCCTACAAAACCTATGTACTCGCCAGTATTTCTTTGCTGACTTTGTTTTCACATATGTTTCAGGTATTAATGCTTGATGATGATTACTAGGAAGCATGCGTCACGTAGGATCTGGACGAGGCCTTAGTGACATAAAACAATATTAGTCGATATGTAACTTGTTTGTTCTATTTTAAGACAATGTAATGTTTAATATTATCAATAAAACGACACACTTTTGTATCCATGGTTATGAAACGATAATTCTGTTGCAACACGCCCCGATGTTTCCGCCGCGCTTTGTTGTTTTACGCGGTCGGGGTGTGACAGTTTATAGACATAACAACATATAGAACATGTCTAAGAAGCAAAATTAGTACCACTGACGAACCAGATGTACAACCACAAACAATCATGACATGAAAGTAAGAGGACTTAATCTTTGTCACGGTATGCACAACTTTTTTTAACTTTAGCAATTGAGTAGACTTGTGAAACTCTAACGAAAGTTCATCACCAAAAGCAATATTGCAAGATCTCAGATAAGAAGACCATCCAACAACAGCGTAGTTGAATCCAGTATTGGTTTTTTGAGATGTTGCAAACAGTTCCTTGACTTCACATTTGAGATTTTGGATATTGATAGGCTTAGGATTATCAGTATGCAGATCCAACGCAGAAGATACATCTGATGGCAGATGCTAAAAACAGAAAATTGAATAGTGAATTTTATAAATTATTGATATATAACTGAAATTGTTGAAATAAAGAAACAAAGCAACGACTGCAAAAGCTTACAATCTATCTTCAGCATGTATGGTGAAGTGTAACACTGATTCTGAAGTGGATGATACTAAACGAACCTTTCGAACTTTACATGGTCTATCAACAGCTTGGTTATCCTCTACAGTTGTCTTGCCACGAAGTTTATACATCTTATCCACCTAAGTAAACTAATTTAGAATATAACAACTCTAAATTCTTGAAATTTTATAACTTTCTTTATCAACACAAACTATCTTCTCAACTCAGCTTTGAAGTTTAAGACTCAATCATACAGAAGAATATCAATATATTGAGACAATAATAAAATAGACAATATAAAACTAATAAACGCTTACATTAGATACAACACTTGAAGAGGCAGAAATGTCACGAACAGGAAAATCTTTAGACTGTAGTTGAGGATCGTTAACATCATCAGCTATTTTTACAGAATGATCTTTAGGCTACAACAAAATTTAAAAAAAACTTCTTATACTTATTATACAATAAAATATATGCGTAGAAAATTATAAATTTACAGCATTTTTAACATCTGACTCGTCAACCAGACGTGTAATCTTTGAATCAAATAGCCCATCATCAGCAAACTATATTTATAAGAAGGATCATATATAAGAAACCATATTTAAATCATAATAATATATAAATGTTACATGTATATATATACATTAAAAATATCCTCAAAACTCGTAAACTTCTTAGAATTACCAACCGAAGCTCCAGTATCCTCATCATCCAAAGCAACTTCCCCAGAATCCAGAAGCTGTTTGTGTTTAGCCTACAAAATGAGATTTCAAAAGATATTAGCATAATATAATAAAAGTTACTTATCACCGTCATGTTATCAAATAATGTATTTTATCATCAAAATTTTATACCGCAGCCAATAAATCAAACCCATCATCTCCATAAACTGAATCATCCAAAACAACTGCATCAGCTTTCTTGAAGGAAACCTCAGTTCCAGTCTCGGAATGGAAAACGGAAAGCTCAAACGTTTTAGATGCAATCATGGTGAAAACCAACCAAGATTCAACTGGTATGGGAACTTCTTCAATCAACTTTGACCATCCATCAGTAAATCCGCATCCATCAGTCCATCCTTTCATCATCACATTCCAAAACCTTTCACCAACATAGATAGTTGCCATCCCATACTCGTAATTTTTACCATAGAATTGTTTCCAAAATTTGTCAGCAATTAGCTATAGAAGAAGCAAAGGAATATTTAGCGCAGACTTACAAATTTGATATGAACTAATGAGAAACAAAAGTTAAAATGAGAATTACTCAACAGGGTTAGTCAACGGTAGTTACAGTATTTACACACAACCTAACCACTGTTTGGCTATCAACTATTACATACCTCTGTTGCTATCCAACAGAGGTTTCCTAACAACTGTCATCCATTATGTCCAGCAGAGGTTACAACGTGGACAGATCTTAAATATCAGATGTTAGTAAACCGAGGTTAAAAGACTTAGTCAACAGAAGTTAAGATTATAAGGAAACAGACGTTAAAAGGGCAAACAGATGTTAGCAAGCTGTTGAGCTTGCATAAAATATTTAGAGTAAGTAACAAAATAATATATCGTTACTTACAGTCATGTCAACTTCAGGGCTAATATTTGCTGAAATGTAAGAGTTCTCATAGACTTTTTCTTTAAAACATGAGACAATGAATGACAAACGTCCAATAGCTTTCACCAATATAGCATCTTTCGTTTTCAAACAACAATCTCTAACAAACTTTGTCCATCCATCCGTAAATATACAATCATCATCTCTCTTCCTTACCCGTACTAACCATGATTTGTCACCATCAAGTAACTCTACAATTCGCCCATACGGGACCTCCTTGCCCCACAACAGAGTCTGAAAATCAAGTGGTATATTCTACAACAGTAGTTAAAAAATATCTTACATCAAAAATTAACGTAGAATCCTAATAGTAGAAGGAAAGTTAAAAAACATACCAAAAATATAAAATCATCTTCATTAAGGAATTGTAAAAAGGATGGTGTTTGATTGGATATATTCATATCTGCAATAAACAATTTAAACTAACAAGTTATAAAAATGAACAGCATCCAACAAAAATCATAGACAAACAACATTATAAAATTGACATCACTAACATCCCTTAAAATAAATCAGCACTTAAAAAACAAAAACATCAAATATTAACCGGACTATTTGTATAATCACACACTTAAAGTATTATAAAAACAAAGCACAAAACGAAAATCATCATCTTTCACAACAATTAAGCAAATGAGCATCAAACAAAAATTATATAGTTAATTTATCAATCGTAATGTAGAAGACAACATCATGAAGATGCATGCACAAATTATCACAGAGAATGCTATCAGTAACTTCATTTAAGTTAATGCAGTACTTAATCGATAAAAATATACCGGATTACAGCAACTATTATTTGCTTCAAGAGAGAATATGAAACGCCGTCAGTGACAAACACATGCTCATAACATCAAATAATGATTAATCTAACATATATAATACAAACAATAAATTCAAAGAAACAATACTTGATTTTATAGGGTGTAATCTATATTATGCAATAGAACCTTGCCAATTTTGATAAGAAAGTTATTTGAGAAAACTTCCAAATATGTTTTCTGGAGCTTATATTCAATAATGGAGGTGAAAAGTATATTAAATGGAGTTAATACAGATGTTACATTTACACTGGTTGGTTGAAATTAAGTTTTGTAAAATTTATATTTTACCCCCTTTTACATTAAAACAGCGCAATTTTTGCACAGCTATAAACACTGTTTGACTATAAATTTAAAATGTTAAATATGAAAAACTTATCTATTAATTTAATATATTTATATTTATATAATTAAAAATAGTTTTTAAATCCCGATATTAAAGATTATTATAAGTTAAATAAATAAACAATTACAAGTTAATAGATAAATATCTTATTTTCAACAATCCCAATACAATCTCACATCTTCTTCTCCGGCGAAAAAACTCTACAGTTTCTTCTTCCTCAGACTCGACAATCAGAAGTTTAAAGTTTTAGATCAGGTATTTTTTTTCTCTTGTGTATTTTACAGGTATACTTTGACATGTTCCTTTCAGTTTCCTCATTTCAAATTATATAAACATCAAAATCATAATCTACTGATGTTAAAATAGATAAACTTGTGTGAACTTGTTTTCTTTATTTTATAATAAGATTTATATCAACCTATTTAGTTACATTTTGATTCATTCAATCTAAATAACAATCTGAAATATTATTGTTTAATAAATATTTGGTTGTAAATTTTACGAATGGTTTTAGAATTATTGTATAAACTGCCATGTAGTCTTGATACATTTGTTCTATCAATATTAATTTTGATAAAATATTCTGCAATCAGTTCATAGTACTCATATGTCTGATTTGTAAGTGAATATAGCCTTGTTTGCTGAAAAAAACTAAAGTTTGAAGTTGACACAAACATGGATATTTGAAAAAATTTTATTGTTGGTTGTAGGGACCATATTGAAGTACACAACATATAAGTTTGGTCCTACAGAATGTTGGATATTTTTTTATAACTTAAATAGAATACTTTTCAGATACAATTGATTTTATATTTTAGTATTTAACTGTTATTGTATTTTTTACTTTCAGATGGAGTTTATGATAATTATCAACGTCTCTCAATTGGCAGACCTAAATGAGGGATTGGTAAGCTATATTCTTAGAACAAATTAGCTCAAATCACAATTGTATGCTAAAAACTGTATTTATATAATTAAAGATATATTAAATGTTGTGTATTTTATATACATAGATACTTCCAAAGATAATGGCTAACCAATTACCAAGAAAGTGTGAAGTGATAAAGTTGGTTGATTATACGGGTTTTAAGTATAAGATTACAGTACAGAGCATCGGTCATAAAAGTAAGAGGATAAACGGGCCAGAATGGACCCGGTTTGTTGAAACTTATAGAAATAACAACATAGACAAGTTGTGTTTAAAAAAATTGAAGGAAGCAAAATTTGAGATAAATGTTTTGGACAATGAGGGATTGGAGATTAGAAAAGATGGATCAAACAGAGATTATGTTCATGGATGCTTGATACATGCTGAAGAAGAAACATACTGCAAGCAGGTTAAAAATTCCTACTTATTTTTATATATTACCAGTGTATCTTTTGGACTGTTACCAAAACTTCTAATTTATATTTTGTATCCTATATAAAATCTAATATGACATTTCTAAAATTTATGAAAATTATAGCATTTACCACACGATTTGCTGAAGCTTTTGTCGCAAAGGAGATTAAAAATTGATAACTTGGTTGCCAAAGTACATGGACCAAAGCAGAGTAGTAAAGTTGATGTCCATTATGTTTTCTCTCCTGAAAACAAAAAGGGATTAGCTGCTGGTTTTATGGGACCAGGATGGACAACTTTTTGCTTCGAAAATGATATTGAGGAAAGCTGCCAACTACTATTTCAATGGATGGGAAGTACTCCTGAAGACGACTTTAACTTTACTGTGAAGGTTTTTAACAAAGACGGGATTGCACTTCTCGGAGAGACAAAACATCACTGCAGCCGTACCAATCACCAACACCGCAAAAGGAGCCACATTATAAAAAATAGTTTGAATAGCATGTTTTACAGACACACAGCTTGGTATTTACATATCCACTTTTAATATAGTTGATTTTACTTATAATCTTGGATCTATCTGTTATTACTTAAATTATATGATGTTTTGAATGAATAACTAAAGAAAAAAATTTCCTTTACAGGCAATACCGAGGAACTTTGTTCGAGAACACCAGCTAAATGATTACCGTAGAGCTGTGCTGTCATTTGGTCATGTGAAATTTTTGGTACAGCTGGCTGTTAGGTGAGATCCTAGAACACCTGACGACAACAACCATCTAGTGATGCATACAGACTGGCAGCGTATCATGGATGAAACAGGAATATTTGTGGGGAAAAAGCTGAAGTTTGAGATAGTCGAAGAAAAAAGTGTGTTAGTGCACTTATGTGTCACACCCCGACCACGTAAAACAACAAAACGTGGCGGAAACGTCGGGGAGTGTTGTAACAGAATCATTGTTTCATAACACATGGAAAATTGAAATATTGTTTTATTGATTAAAAGAGTTACAATGTCTTAACATACAAAGAAGTATAACAAAATTAACTAGTCTTCCATCTTTTATTGTCACTAAGGCCCAAGTCCGCCTAAGTGTATCTTGATCAATCCTATGCATCATTTCCTGAAACACATGTGAAAATAGGTACGTCAGCATAAAAATGCCGGCGAGTACATAGGTTTTGTGAAAATAGGATTCATGACTTATAAGTTTAGAAAAAGGTTGTTTAACAAAAGTCAGTCATGATCCTTATAAAATGTTTTGTTTTATAAATCATTTGAAAAACGATGATAAAGTAGATGATATGTAAAAGAATAATGTAAGATTTAATGAATAACCAAGTAAAATGAGTTTGTATAAGATAAGTTGTTTGTAAAACAATGTCTTGTGAAAAATATGTTATTTGTATAAAAATGTTATATGTCTAAACTGAAATGATTTAAATAACGCTACGATATGTAATATCATACAAGCAGTTATATATAGGAAGTACCAGCGGCGTATCCACCATGCTTGTATCATATTACACACGCCTCGTTACTCAAACCACTTACCCAAACAAACCACCAATGTAAATTGCCCATGTCTAAACCATTTGTCAAATGTCTTTGTGTAAACCATGTCAAAATGTTTACGTCAAAATGTAGTCTATGAAATATGTATATCAATATCAAAATGTCTATGTCAAATGTCAATTATGAAATGTGTAAACAAAATGTCATGTATGGCAAGTGAGATATATATATATATATATATACTGAGCCATAGATAAAAATGCACAAAACAATGTATTGAAGTAAAACGTGGTTTAAATCAACATTATGTCTTGTGGAAATGCATGCTATACTGAATACAAACATTTATGCGGTATTGTAAAAATTCATACATCCAAGCCTTGTGACTGTAGAATAAACCCTAGCACAAAGTCTAAGGTCCACCTAGAAATGTATTCGGATTCGGTCATTCCTTCCAATCCAAACAAACCCGGGATTTCAGGAATGGGAGTTGTCAAGTCCTATGGTACCACTACCTACTACCGAGCGGCATGATCGGTGTTAATGAATGTACATTGTCTCATTTAAACAAACCAAATGTCATACCAAAATGTAAGCATGTGATGAATAATAAATGTACTAAGTATGCACACAATGGACATACATAGCATAGAATGTAATGTAAAACAATGTACTAAGTATGCACACAATGGACATACATAGCATAAAATGTAATGTAAAACAATGTACTAAGTATGCACACAATGGACATACATAGCATAGAATGTAATGTAAAACAATGTACTAAGTATGCACACAATGGACATACATAGCATAAAATGTAATGTAATGTAAAACAATGTACTAAGTATGCACACAATGGACATACATAGCATAAAATGTAATGTAAAACGATGTACTAAGTATGCAACAAAGGACATACATAGCAAAAACACAATGAAATCATGTACTATAAGTGTACTAATGAACGTAGCAAATATATGATGTGAAAACAGGAAAGCATGAAAGTAACAAGTAGGCACATGTGTTCCACCCCAAAACAGTTTGAAAACAGTAAAAGAGGGGTCTATGTACTCACTTGAGATTGCTCAATAGACTTTAGATATCCACCAAGCAAAGCTAGAAGGTCACGAATATCAAACGACACCTAATATAAGTATCTACATTAATAACCGGACCTAAATCGAAAGATCGGATAGAATGAGGGCTCGTAAACCAAATGAGTATGGGAACTCATGTAATATGGTTTAACGAAGCCTACATACTACAATGAAACCTAACCTAAGTGCTTACGACCCATTACGACCCGTTTAGGTAGCTTATGCTACTTTAACGCGTCGTTCGTGTGAAACGCGTTCGGACCGCTTAACTAGTCCTATGACAAGTAAAATATGCCTTAACATGTCTAATATTGTTGCATAATCAGTTAAGTGACAAAAGTTTGGGTTACATATGCTTAAACATCAATTATGCATAAAAAGGGCATTTTGGTAATTTACCTAAGGCATATAAACTACCTATCATACAACTAACTAAACGTCGTGACCATAAGATATAACCTCGGAAGGTTATTCCCTACATAATTATGGTCACCTAATGTGTTTGGTCAGATCCTAATGATCGACCAAACGGGACGGGTTCGAAAGTATAAGCGATTGTTTAGATCGCTTACCTTACGACCCTATATAAGCACTAAGCTAAAAGTGACGAGCTAAGCATGTTAAAACATGCTTAACTAAATTTAGAAAACAGGTTTGGTATAAAAAAACGGTTTTGATACCTAAGAGTAGTTTGGTTACAAAATACGCAAGAATGCGCATTTTGGCCGAAACTACGACTCGTCACTGAGCCTAGATAACGTGGTAATCAGTAGGTATAGTCACTAGGGACTATAACCATCGTGATTACGCTCACGTTATGAAGTTCAAACGAAATTCGCATTGACCATAAACTGGTCAACGCAGAAAGTCAAACAAAGTTTGACTTTAAGGCGAAAACGAATAAAAGAACGAAGGAACACTTACAAAGGGTCCCCGAAAGCTAATCTTGATCCAAGTAACTCAGGTATGAAGCAATAGCTTCAACTTAGAGCATTCTTAGATCAGATTTGTGGATTTTGTGAATGAATGGGTTGGGTATTTATAGGATTAGGACCACCGTTAGGATCATTTCTTGAAAAACGTGATCGAATCCTATCCGTACAAGTGTTGGAAAGTTGATGTACCTCAATTGGCCCCCCACCATCTGGTTAACATGTGGCATTGGCCTTTGGAGTGTTTAAAAGCTGTTAACAGCAGAAAAAAATGAGTTTCTGTGTCTGACCCCTGCTTACGGACCGTAAGGGTGATGGCTTACGGTCTGTAAGCCATTAAGTTTGGCAGAATGTCAGTTTCAGTCCCTGCACCTTGTTTCGTTGCGTAACGGCACTTCTAACACCTGTCAAACCCAATTTCAAGCTCCACAATGATGTTAAAACATAGGGAACATGAAATGTGCTCAAAAATTTGTCGGATGTCGGTTCGTTTGGCCGTATGGTTGCGTTGTTTGGTTAATTACGACGGAGGTCGTAACGAACGCAAAAACGGTCCAAAATGTGCGACGAATGGAATTTTGACAAGCCAAACACTAAAGCATAATATTATAATGATTACATAAATTTTTGGATGTCCGAATGTATTCAGAATGTAAGTTATGCGCGAAAGAGCAAACTTGTGCACTTTTTGACGCTTTTAGTCCCTGAATGACCCAAAAGTTTATTTTAGCACACCGAACCCTTCAAAGCCTATTTCTAAGCTATGTAAAGGATATTTATGGTATGTTTAACTTATGGTCATGTTCCGGAATGTCTGTTACAGTTCAAATTGGCATACTTTCGCAGTTTGTCAAATTTAGTCCCTGTAAGCGAATTAACTTGATTTTGCCATACCAAAGCCTTCAAAACTTATCTCTAAGTTATGTAAAGGTTATTTAAGGTATGTAAAGCCTATGTCACTGTTCCAGAGTGTTTGTTGGATTAAACTGGTTATATTTACGCATCGGTGCACTTATAACCTTCCAGAAAGCGATTTAGAGCCTGAAATCGAACAAGAATTGATATGTGAAAATGATACACATATTTATACAAATCCCAAGTATAAAATACAATATTTCATTGGTTTGGTATTTGTTTTATGGTCGCAGTGACCCAGGTGTCTGTCTCCCCTACTTTAGGAAATTTCGTCCCGAAATTTATTCAGAGGAAACTTGTAAGGGCTTGAAACATGAAGTTGAAAAGATTAAACAACACTGGTTGGAGTTCTTAAACTTCTAGTAATTTTAAATAACATCATGCTTACAATGTAGGAGGGACACTTATATATAAGTCTAATAAGCGTTATTGGTGCGTCCACCGTACCTCCATTACATTGTTCACACTTCGTTATTGTTGCCACTATCGGTTCTTACACATAATAAATCTTACTGTGGTTTCTGTGCATTGAACTTCGTAATTATGTATGCATCCATAATTACGTAATTCCTTGCATAGTTTACACAGTCTATTTTATAATGTGTAGAGTAAAACCAAATGAATAAACCTGTGATGAGTGTGACTAGACCGCCATAGAGTCCTTTTAATTAAATCAATAAATGATCTAAATAGACTATCAAGGAGTCTGTTCAGCCATATCACCATATGTCATTCTTTAACCAGATTCTGAATCAATCTTTTTGACTAGACCACTCAAAGGGTCTTTTATGAATCATGGAGTGGTACTATAAAGTCCAAGGGTCTTGACTAGCACGTAGAAGCCCAATAAGGATTTATGGTAGCACCCTTTTGAATATCCTACTACGAATCCCTCATATGAAGATATGAAAGATTCTACGAGGATTTGGATAACGAATATCCAGAGTATACAAAAACACAAAATGCATAAAAGAAAACACAAGATGCATAAACACATAGTCATATAACCACAAAAATTGTGTATTTGTTAATAGCGTACATGCATTTAAAGCACAATAGGAATCCATTCCGTGGATTTCATTTGGTACTTTAAACATTATCAAGAATCTAACTATAAAGATAGAAAGATTTTTAAAGAGAAAATTCGATTTCGATTATAAGGAACCGAGATGTTCGAATTAAGGTACACAAGGAATCCAATTAAGGACTCTGATTTGAATGATAATCATCCACAAGGGTCTAATGTGAAGATAAAAGATCCCATATGGATTTTAGAAGTTGTAGATGTTTTGAAACCTTGCACTTGATGTGCTTAGGTCAAAACATGTAGTAAAATGCTTATGAAGTTGAGATGCCAGATATGCCTAGGCGACATATGAAGCGGAATTTGAAAGTTAAGTCAATGTATGAGGAAAATATTTTTGAAAACTATGCATGGGGTTTTTTTTTTTTTTAAAATGTGTTCAATGTTTTTAAAACCTTATGTATAATACTTTTGAAATCATAAAGTAGGTGTACTAGGTATGTATATTTATAAATTGTTTTAAAATCATGAGTTGGATTTTGAAAGTATGTATAAGGTTTCTGGAAAACAAGAATGATGCTTTTGAAGTTATGCACTTGATATAAGTAATTATATGGTATTAATAACATTTTGAAATCATGAAGGTTGTTTTTGAAAACATAGACAATGTCCTTGAAATCATGGAGGTTGTTTTTGAAAAACATATGTTGTGCATGTTGAAAAATCAGAACGTAATGGGTATGAGATTTGAAAATATCCTTAGTTATCTAACCAAGGATTCAAAGGCACAGATGTGCAAAAAGCACGATTACTCATAATTTCACTTTATTTCATGTACTTCGTTTCTTAGAATGAAACGAGTACTTAGAACTTTCGAGGAAATTATGAGCGATCACTTGAAAGAGAGAATCACAGGAGTAGTTTGTAAGGAACATAGTTCCTTGATGTAGGTATCATAGGGAAAAGTCATACACACATATAACTACACTTGTACATCAGAATTGTGAACAACAATTTATTTATAAACAAAACAGAATGTTTCACATTACAAGACAATAGAAGAAACAAAAGCATAAGACGGCAACATCCTCAAATCAGCCAATTGCTCATCCGTGGGTTGGATTTGCATTAGCAAGCTTTGGGCAATCCCTTCGAAAATGGCCCATCTCGCCACAGTTGTAGCAAGACCCCGGCGAGAAACGAGCTTGAGCATGATTGTTGTCGGCTTGATTTGGTACAGCTGCAGTTGGGCAAACCCTTGTTGTATGACCTATAAGTCCACAAATTTGGCATTTGCGGCACTTCACACTAGCATGATGGTGAAGGCTACATTGGTTGCACAAGGGTGCAGTTCCATTGTATGGCTTCCTAGCAGGGGGTTGAGCTGGTTGGTTGGGGATGGCTTGACCATTGTGAGCGACCATGGCGAAGTTCTGAGAAGCCTTTCGCTTCTTTGACTTCTTAGGGGATCCAGTCCGTTCATCCATGGTCTTTGATTCCTCGATTGGTTTATCGGCTGGTGGTGTTGTCACTTGGCTAGGCCTTGCCTGTTTTGGTGCAACCGCTGCGGGATTCTTTGAAGCCCTACGCTTCCTTGATTTTGGTGCAGGCTTGACTTCTGCTTCCTTCGGTGACTCTTGAGTGGCTTCATTGTTGAGACGAGACATGGCAATGCCTAAATCCACAGTCCTCAGAATCACTTCACCTATTCGCTGGGCAAATTTGGCTGTTTGCTCGGACATTTGACTGTTGCTGAGAGGAAGAGACATTCTAGAAGAAAATGAATGACATAGGAAGAATCAAGTGAAAGGTTATCAGACAATCAAAACAGAATGGCAATGCATAAAAATTGCGATCATTTGTTTGTTACCTAAGGCAAACAAATGAGACGGTGACAAATCAAAGTAAACGGGTCATTTTAATGTATCGCTGAAGACATGCTCGCCTATAAGTGAACACTCACCCCAAGAGTTCCCAGGTAAGAGTGACTGGTCCGATACTACGGATTTGTACGAACACTCTAGCCTTCGACAGAAAACTCAGGGTACAAGCATTCACTCTTCCAGTTTGCACGTGTTCACATTATAAGACCCAAACTTTGACGAGATTTGAAAACTTTGAAGGTTCAAAACCTTACAATAATCATCCTAGAACAGATGATTGATTTTCAAATCGCGGTTTTGAAATTTGTGTTCTTGTTGAGGTTGTCGCCTAAGGATAGTGACAGTATTGTTTTATGACTAAACGCAAGTAAACTCGCGTTAGGGTCCTAGGAAGGTTATAGACTAGGTCAAAGTATTACTAATAACCTAATTCCCTATAACCATGAGCTCTGATACCAACTTTTCTGTCACACCCCGACCACGTAAAACAACAAAACGTGGCGGAAACGTCGGGGAGTGTTGTAACAGAATCATTGTTTCATAACACATGGAAAATTGAAATATTGTTTTATTGATTAAAAGAGTTACAATGTCTTAACATACAAAGAAGTATAACAAAATAAACTAGTCTTCCATCTGTTATTGTCACTAAGGCCCAAGTCCGCCTAAGTGTATCTTGATCAATCCTATGCATCATTTCCTGAAACACATGTGAAAATAGGTACGTCAGCATAAAAATGCCGGCGAGTACATAGGTTTTGTGAAAATAGGATTCATGACTTATAAGTTTAGAAAAAGGTTGTTTAACAAAAGTCAGTCATGATCCTTGTAAAATGTTTTGTTTTTTAAATCATTTGAAAAACGATGATAAAGTAGATGATATGTAAAAGAATAATGTAAGATTTAATGAATAACCAAGTAAAATGAGTTTGTATAAGATAAGTTGTTTGTAAAACAATGTCTTGTGAAAAATATGTTATTTGTATAAAAATGTTATATGTCTAAACTGAAATGATTTAAATAACGCTACGATATGTAATATCATACAAGCACTTATATATAGGAAGTACCAGCGGCGTATCCACCATGCTTGTATCATATTACACACGCCTCGTTACTCAAACCACTTACCCAAACAAACCACCAATGTAAATTGCCCATGTCTAAACCATTTATCAAATGTCTTTGTGTAAACCATGTCAAAATGTTTACATCAAAATGTAGTCTATGAAATATGTATATCAATATCAAAATGTCTATGTCAAATGTCAATTAGGAAATGTGTAAACAAAATGTCATGTATGGCAAGTGAGATTTATATATATATATATTTATATATATCTATTGAGCCATAGATAAAAATGCACAAAACAATGTATTGAAGTAAAACGTGGTTTAAATCAACATTATGTCTTGTGGAAATGCATGCTATACTGAATACAAACATTTATGTGGTATTGTAAAAATTCTTACATCCAAGCCTTGTGACTGTAGAATAAACCCTAGCACAAAGTCTAAGGTCCACCTAGAAATGTATTCGGATTCGGTCATTCCTTCCAATCCAAACAAACCCGGGATTTCAGGAATGGGAGTTGTCAAGTCCTATGGTACCACTACCTACTACCGAGCAGCATGATAGGTGTTAATGAATGTACATTGTCCCATTTAAACAAACCAAATGTCATACCAAAATGTAAGCATGTGATGAATAATAAATGTACTAAGTATGCACACAATGGTCATACATAGCATAGAATGTAATGTAAAACAATGTACTAAGTATGCACACAATGGACATATATAGCATAAAATGTAATGTAAAACAATGTACTAAGTATGCACACAATGGACATACATAGCATAGAATGTAATGTAAAACAATGTACTAAGTATGCATACAATGGACATACATAGCATAAAATGTAATGTAAAACAATGTACTAAGTATGCACACAATGGACATACATAGCATAAAATGTAATGTAAAACGATGTACTAAGTATGCAACAAAGGGCATACATAGCAAAAACACAATGAAATCATGTACTATAAGTGTACTAATGAACATAGCAAGCATATGATGTGAAAACAGGAAAGCATGAAAGTAACAAGTAGGCACATGTGTTCCACCCCAAAACAGTTTGAAAACAGTAAAAGAGGGGTCTATGTACTCACTTGAGATTGCTCAATAGACTTTAGATATCCACCAAGCAAAGCTTTCGTCACGAATATCAAACGGCACCTAATATAGGTATCTACATTAATAACCGAACCTAAATCGAAAGATCGGATAGAATGAGGGCTCGTAAACCAAATGAGTATGGGAACTCATGTAATATGGTTTAACGAAGCCTACATACTACAATGAAACCTAACCTAAGTGCTTACGACCCATTACGACCCGTTTAGGTAGCTTATGCTACTTTAACGCGTCGTTCGTGTGAAACGCGTTCGGTATGCCTAACTAGTCCTATGACAAGTAAAATATGCCTTAACATGTCTAATATTGTTGCATAATCAGTTAAGTGACAAAAGTTTGGGTTACATATGCTTAAACATCAATTATGCATAAAAAGGGCATTTTGGTAATTTACCTAAGGCATATAAACTACCTATCATACAACTAACTAAACGTCGTGACCATAAGATATAACCTCGGAAGGTTATTCCCTACATAATTATGGTCACCTAATGTGTTTGGTCGGATCCTAATGATCGACCAAACGGGTCGGGTTCGAAAGTATAAGCGATTGTTTAGATCGCTTACCTTACGACCCTATATAAGCACTAAACTAAAAGTGACGAGCTAAGCATGTTAAAACATGCTTAACTAAATTTAGAAAATAGTTTTGGTATCAAAACAAACGGTTTTGATACCTAAGAGTAGTTTGGTTACAAAATACACAAGAATGCGCATTGTGGCGTTGGCCTTTGGAGTGTTTAAAAGCTGTTAACAGCAGAAAAAAATGAGTTTCTGTGTCTGACCCCTGCTTACGGACCGTAAGGGTGATGGCTTACGGTCTGTAAGCCATTAAGTTTGGCAGAATGTCAGTTTCAGTCCCTACACCTTGTTTCGTTGCGTAACGGCACTTCTAACACCTGTCAAACCCAATTTCAAGCTCCACAATGATGTTAAAACATAGGGAACATGAAATGTGCTCAAAAATTTGTCGGATGTCGGTTCGTTTGGCCGTATGGTTGCGTTGTTTGGTTAATTACGACGGAGGTCGTAACGAACGCAAAAACGGTCCAAAATGTGCGACGAATGGAATTTTGACAAGCCAAACACTAAAGCATAATATTATAATGATTACATAAATTTTTGGATGTCCGAATGTATTCAGAATGTAAGTTATGCGCGAAAGAGCAAACTTGTGCACTTTTTGACGCTTTTAGTCCCTGAATGACCCAAAAGTTTATTTTAGCACACCGAACCCTTCAAAGCCTATTTCTAAGCTATGTAAAGGATATTTATGGTATGTTTAACTTATGGTCATGTTCCGGAATGTCTGTTACAGTTCAAATTGGCATACTTTCGCAGTTTGTCAAATTTAGTCCCTGTAAGCGAATTAACTTGATTTTGCCATACCAAAGCCTTCAAAACTTATTTCTAAGTTATGTAAAGGTTATTTAAGGTATGTAAATCCTATGTCACTGTTCCAGAGTGTTTGTTGGATTAAACTGGTTATATTTACGCATCGGTGCACTTATAACCTTCCAGAAAGCGATTTAGAGCCTGAAATCGAACAAGAATTGATATGTGCAAATGATACACATATTTATACAAATCCCAAGTATGAAATACAATATTTCATTGGTTTGGTATTTGTTTGATGGTCGCAGTGACCCAGGTGTCACATTATGTCTATCGCTTTCGTCAATCCGAGCCGTAGCGAGAAACAGAAAAAAACGAGTCTTTATAGTGTTATATATAGTGTAACAACTCGTATTAAAAAGTCTTAATTATTATTTTAATTGTCCAATAGGAAACCCTAATTGAGACACCTAAGTGATTATGCACAAACCCTAAAATTTTCAGAATCATCAGAATCAGGATCAGGGCCCCTAAAACTCAGGGGGGTAAAACCCTAGTAACGATTATCTAAATTGTGTGCTGTAAAAACCGAATTTACGAAATCCGTCAACTCAGCAGGCCTAGTCCCAAACATGGCTACCCTATTAAAATATGTTGTCCTTCGCGTCACGTGAAGCCCAAGGGGGGGTCCTTCGCGTCACGCGAAGGGGACAAATTCTGGCTATAAATAGTAGGCATTGGGACTTGAATTCTGGCACTGAAACGACATAGAAATTCCAATTCTACACTAAGTTATCGTCTGTTTACTATAATTAACAGACACGGATCACTAATCGACGCCGCAATACAGGGTAATAACTCGATCGCTGCTACGATTCAATGTCCGATTGATTAAACTATCCAATGGATGTTTAAGTGCTGCCCACATTAGGGTTTATGCTTTGTCATTCGTTGTTAATTCAATGGATGTTTAAGTATCGCACTTTGTCATTCGATGTGAGGGTTTAATCTCGTGAGTTATCGTAAATGCTGTATTAAGTTACTAACCGAATTGTGTGCCTATTATTAATTTAGGTTAAAAGGCTAATCAGTAGGCTAGGCTCTGCTCAATTAAATCTGCAATGTGAGTCATTCTCTTTTTATCAAATTTGATTTCAAAAGCATGTTTATTTCAAAGTTATAATTACAGGGATTAAGTCTTTGTAATCACCAAACGTACAGCCGGTATGTGGGGTATTGTATACATTACTTGATAATCGTCACCATTGGGGCAGCCAATGGGGGATATGACCACAGTCACAGATCCCGTCGAGCGACAAATACCGTGGGTAGTTGGTTTGATATCAGAAACATTGTAATTGCTCTTAATACTGTAAATTATAACAAATGAGTCGTTTTAGTAAAAAGAATGATTCACTCAGTATTTCCCGCTGACAAAACCTTTTTCAAACATGTTTCAGGTGATCTGTTGTGATCCAGGAAAAGTGCCGAGAAGCACTACAAGCTTAAGGAAGTGGCTCAGTATAAAATAAAGAAACATGTTTTGTAAAATAAAGATTTCTCCGTGAAATCTCAAGATTGTAAATTACCGGGTTTTATTCCGAGTTGTGAAATAAAATAATCGGGAAATATTTCAGTTTTAAAAGATCCTGATGAAAACTTCCGCTGTTAAATAAATACCACGGGATTTCTGTCCCGCGGCTCCTGAAACGGGTCAAATCGGGTCGGGGGCCGTGATAGAAATAAGGAAGTATCAGAGCCACTGATTTAAGCCTATTAAGTATTTAGAAAATACTTAATTTTTCTACTTGTCATTCTGTGATTATTTGTTTTCTTATTTGAATATTTGCGTACAATATGGGTAAACAAAAGCTGTCAAACATCTATCTTAAATTAGATAGGTCATCCAATGAGAAGGGAAGTTCATCCCAAACCAAATCCTCAAATCACTTTGTAATTCCTGAAGAAGGAATATTTGTGCGAAGGGCACAATATGAGGAACCACTTTCTCCTAGTAAAAGAAGTCTGATTATTTGGAAAAGTAAGGAGAAAATAAAGAAATCTCAAGAAAAGAAAGTTAAACAGGAAACCCAGGAATTAACTAGTAAATCACCATGGGAAGACAAGTTAGATGAAAAATGGGCAGACCTGTATATGCTAGCTACTGTAGCAGTAAATGCAACTCTTTAAATATTTTAACTCACGTTTTAGCAGTTTTATCACCCACAATCCAGAAACCTTATCCAGTAAATAAATAAGTTTACAGTAAACCCTAGTGTGTTTAAAATTTCAGTTGTTTTATAGTCACATGGTATAAAATAATATTTAAAGGTTATTTATGAAATTTTAACTTAGTATTTGTGTTTATTTTGCATATATGCTAAACAGCATGAACGACTTGTCTGACGCCCTTCAGAATTTAAATCTCTATCCAGTAAAAATAGAGGTTTCCAGAAATTTCAATAGGTATATACCAGATATAGAAGAACCTATTGAATTCAATGCTCCACCTCCGGAGAAACCCAAACCCAAGAAAAGGAGTGGATTTGTGGGATGGAGACGTGTGTGTAGGAGGAAGCCTACAACTAGAAAATTGCCTAAAATAGAAAATCCCTTAGACAAAGGGAAGGAAATTGAAGTCGGGGAAGAATCTAGGCAGATGGGAATACAGTTTGAAGAATATTCTAAGCAAATAGAGAGGGAAGTTGGGGAAAGCTCTAGACAGGTGGAGGAGTTACCTTTTCAGGAGGAATTAGATCGGGCATTGGCAAGCTGTGATGTCGTTAGGCCAATTAATAATAATCTATACCCTTCTCTTGAAACACAACTACCAATAAATTTGAAACCAGCAATCCCAGAACCTATAATCCACCCTCAACCTATAGGAGGAATGGATGAATGGTGGACTAATGATTGGCAGTTCCAAAATCTCTTAAATAACTTTGATACCTTTTTCCCACAATTCGACCCAGAACCATTGCCAAATCCGCCCATGAGTAATGAAAACCTAGCCGAACTTCGTATTTCGGTGAAGAACTGATAGATGCAGGTAATAGGATTAGGGGAATAGGAGAGCAGATCACATGGAAATACGATGAGAGAGAGCATCATTACTAAAGGAATAGTTAAAGAGGGATAGTACAATGGGGAGACTGGATTGTATAATAATAATAATAATAAAATAAGGGTGTAAAATAACTCTAAATAAAACTTGTAGTGTGTATTGATGCATACTATTAAATATAAATGGAAATCGAGAAATCAATAGTTTTGACTATATGTGTGTATTTGAAATTTGTGTGATTATTTTGTTTAATCGATACTAATAAAATATATATTATCAGATGGAAAACGCTAATAATGAACCAGTAAATGATGTTAATCAATCCGAGCAACAACCGGGGGATCAATATATGACTAGGCAGGATATAGAAAATATCGTTGCTCAAGGAATAGCCAATGCTATTCCAGCAATAGTTGTTGCTGTTAAAAATCCAATAGAACCGCAACAAATCATTCCTAGTAAACGTATTTCTGAAGATAACTTCAGTAATAGCATAAACGGAGGCAATGATCATGTTAATCATGATAATGGTTCACGGCAGGCTCCGCTCCCTAAGAAAATGAAAGCTGCAACATCTGGTTGCACTTACAAAGAATTTCTTGCTTGTAAACCCACTGAGTTTGCAGGCAATGAAGGAGCAACTGCGGCACTGCGTTGGTTAGAGAAAACCGAGGCAGTAATTGCCATAAGTAAATGCGACAAGGATGATCAGGTCATGTATACGTCAAATCTTTTCAAAGAAGGGGCGCTAGAATGGTGGAACACGGTGTTACAGGCGAAAGGAAGGAATAGGGCTTATGCCATGAAATGGGAAGAATTTAAGGGTCTTGTAGAAAGAAAATTCTGTCCCGAATATGAAAGAGATCAAATGGCAAATAAGTTTTTGAATCATCGAATGATGTGTGTAGATTGTCGCGGTTATACTTCGACATTCTTTGAATATGCTAGAGTGGTACCAACACTGGCTTCGCCAGAACCGGTACTCATTTCTCGCTATATTTGGGGATTGATTAGTGAAATCCGCAATATCGTTAAAGCTGCGAGACCTCGTACTATTGACGATGCTGTGGAATTAGCTAATACCCTAACTGACGAACTGGTACGCACGCAAGATGAAAACAGGAAGAAGGAACTGGCTCAGAAAATTATCCAAGGAATTCATACGGGTAATAATAACAGTTTCAGGAAAAGAGGAACAGGGCAATATTCAACTCCGTCATTCTGCAGGAAATGCAAAAAGAAACATTATGGAAGATGCGATATAACCTGCAACTTTTGTAAAGTTGTAGGACATCGTGAAGAAAACTACAGGAAGAAATCCATAATTTGTTACAATTGTGGAGAAGCAGGGCATTTCAAAACAGAATGTCCTAAATTAGTCAAACCAGCAGATAACAAAGCCAAAGCAGCTGACAGAGCTACCAAGAAGAATGTTCGAGCCTTTCAGTTAACTACTCAGGAAGCCGAGATGATTCCTGATGTGATAGCTGATACGTTCTTAGTTCACAACATATATGCAAAAGTATTATTTAACTCTGGTGCGAACCAAAGTTTTATCAATACTTCATTTTGCCAAGCTCTTAATTTACCATTAACCAAACTTAGGCAGATTTTTTACAGTCGAAACGGCAGACGGAAATTCTGTTAGCATAGATAAGGTTTTGCAAAAGGAAAATATAGAACTCTTAGGTCATAAATGCTTTGCAAACCTATTACCTATGAAATTAGCCGAATTTGATGTGGTGTTAGGAATAGATTGGTTAGTAGCCAACCATGCTCGAATTCTTTGTGATCAGAATTCCATAGAAATTCAAGCACCTACTGGAGAAATAATCATGATTACAGGAGATAAACCACGTATGCCCATGAAGTTCATATCAGTAATAAAAGTTGCTAGTTATGAATGAAAGCAAGGAATAGTGTATATGATTTCGGTAATCATTAGTACTAAGGGAAAAGAACTTAAGGAAATTATTGTAGTCTCAGAATATCCAGATGTATTCCCAGAAGAGTTACCAGGGTTACCACCAGATAGGGAGGTAGAATTTAGGATTCATCTAATTCCAGGAACTATACCGATAGCCAAGGCACCTTATCGGTTAGCACCTACAGAAATGTTATAATTGAAAAAGCAATTAGATGAATTACTAAGTAAAGGTTTCATACAACCTAGTTCATCCCCTTGGGGAGCACCAGTGTTGTTTGTTAAGAAAAAGGATGGTTCAATGAGAATGTGTATCGATTATAGGGAATTGAATAAGGTTACAATTAAGAAACGATACCCATTACCTAGGATTGATGATCTTTTCGATCAACTTCAAGGAGCTAGATATTTTTCTAAGATCGACTTACGCTCCGGATATCATCAATTGAAAGTACAAGAAGAAGACATACCTAAAATTGCTTTCAGAACTAGGTATGGTCATTACGAGTTTACAGTCATGCCTTTCGGATTAACGAATGCACCTGCAGCATTCATGGACATGATGAATAGAATCTGTAAACCGTATTTGGATAAATTTGTAATTGTCTTCATCGACGATATACTTATTTATTCCAAAAATCAGAAAGAACATTGCCAGCATTTGTATGCACTCTTAACTTTGTTAAGAAAATAAAAGCTGTACGCCAAATTCTCAAAGTGTGAATTTTGGTTGCAAGAAGTGCAATTCTTAGGGCATATGGTGAATCACGAAGGTATTCACGTAGATCCTGCTAAGATAGAGGCAATTACCAAATGGAAGGTTCCACAATCCGCAATGGAAATTAGAAGTTTTATAGGTTTAGCTGGCTACTATAGACGGTTTATTAAGGATTTTTCCAAGATAGCTGTACCATTAACTAAGCTAACCTGTAAAGCAGTTAAGTTTGAATGGGGATCTAAACAAGAAGAAGCCTTTAGGATCTTGAAACAGAAGTTAACCAATACTCCAATCTTAGCCTTACCAGAAGGAACTGAAGATTTTGAAGTATATTGTGATGCTTCAAAACTAGGATTTGGATGTGTGCTGATGCAACGCAAGAAGGTAATTGCGTATGCTTCAAGACAATTGAAAAAGCATGAAGAAAACTATACGACTCATGATTTAGAATTAGGAGCTGTAATTTTTGCCCTGAAAATCTGGAGACATTATCTGTATGGAAGTAAGTTTACTGTCTATACAGATCATAAAAGTTTAAGATATATATTTGGGCAAAAAGAGTTAAATATGAGGCAAAGGAGATGGATGGAAATCCTAAGTGACTACGACTGTAATATTCAATATCATGAAGGAAAGGCAAATGTAGTTGCAGATGCCTTAAGTCGTAAGTATCATGAGAAACAACGACGAGTTCGTGCTCTTAGGTTAAATCTACAGTTAGATTTAATGGAACAATTGAAGATTGTTCAAGAAACAGCAATTAAGGATGATACTGAAGGAATGAAAGGACAAATAAAAGAATTAGAACAAGGAGCTGATGGAATTTGGAGATTCCACAAAAGCAGAATTTGGGTACCTAAGCAGGGAGAATTAAGAAATAAGATTTTAGAAGAAGCTCATAAATCTAGATATACCATACACCCTGGAAACAATAAGATGTACCAAGATTTAAGAAAGAATTTCTGGTGGATAGGCATGAAGAAGGATATAGCTAGATATGTTTCTAAGTGTCTTACTTGTTCACAAGTTAAGGCAGAACATCAGAAACCTTCAGGTCTATTACAACAACTAGAAATGCCTGTATGGAAATGGGAACTCATAACAATGGATTTTGTTACTAAGTTACCCAAAACCAGAAAAGGTAATGATGCGATTTGGGTAATTGTGGATCGATTAACCAAATCAGCTCACTTTCTACCTATGAAAGAAACCTTTAGCATGGAAAGATTGGCAAAGTTGTATGTAGATGAAGTTGTATCTTTACATGGAGTTCCACTCTCCATTGTATCAGATAGGGATAGTCGTTTCACTTCTCATTTCTGGAAAAGTTTCTAAGAAGCTATGGGAACTCGACTAAACCTAAGCACTACATATCATCCTCAAACAGATGCGCAAAGTGAAAGAACGATCCAAACTCTAGAAGACATGCTCCGAGCATGTGTAATAGATTTTGGTGGAAATTGGGACGATCACTTACCTCTAATTGAATTCTCCTATAACAATAGTTATCATTCAAGTATTGAAACTGCCCCATTCGAGGCACTGTATGGAAGAAAGTGCAGAACTCCAGTTTGTTGGGCAGAAATAGGAGAAAGTCAATTGTCAGGTCCCGAGATAGTGCAAGAGATGACCGACAAGATTACTCAAATCAAGGAAAGGCTGAAGACGGCTCGAGATCGCCAGAAGAGTTATGCAGACAATAGATGCAAGTCGTTAGAATTCCAAGTTGGAGACAGAGTACTGTTAAAAGTTTCTCCTTGGAAAGGAGTTGTTCGATTCGGTAAAAAGGGAAAGCTAAGTCCAAGATACGTAGGACCATTTCCAGTGATCCAATGTATAGGACCAGTTGCTTATCGTTTACAACTACCAGAGGAGTTAGCTGGAGTACATGATGTATTTCATGTATCCAACCTCAAGAAATGTCTATCAGACGAATCTTTGGTAGTACCTCTCCAAGATATAGAGGTAAACGAAAAGTTAAAATTTGTTGAGAAACCTCTTCAGATAAAAGACAGAAAAATAAAGTTTCTCAAGCATAAGCGACTAGTACTAGTTAAAGTCAAGTGGGATTCGAAGAGAGGAGCTGAATACACTTGGGAGCTGGAATCAGAAATGAAGAAAAAGTATCCCTACTTATTCTAGTAAATCTCGAGGACGAGATTTTTATTAAGGTGGGGAGAATGTAACAACTCGTATTAAAAAGTCCTAATTATTATTTTAATTGTCCAATAGGAAACCCTAATTGAGACACCCAAGTGATTCTGCACAAACCCTAAAATTTTCAGAATAATTAGAATCTGGATCAGGGCCCCTAAAACTCAGGGGGGGGGGTAAAACCCTAGTAACGATTATCTAAATTGTGTGCTGTAAAAACCGAATTTACGAAATCCGTCAACTCAGCAGGCCTAGTCCCAAACGTGGCTACCCTACGAAAATAGGTTGTCCTTCGCGTCACGCGAAGCCCAAGGGGGGGTCCTTCGCGTCACGCGAAGGGGTCAAATTCTGGCTATAAATAGTAGGCATTGGGACTTGAATTCTGGCACTGAAACGACGTAGAAATTCCAATTCTACACTAAGTTATCATCTGTTTACTACAATTAACTCACACGGATCACTAATCGACGCCGCAATACAGGGTAATAACTCGATCGCTGCTACGATTCAATGTCCGATCGATTAAACTATCCAATGGATGTTTAAGTGCTGCCCACATTAGGGTTTATGCTTTGTCATTCGTTGTTAATTCAATGGATGTTTAAGTATCGCACTTTGTCATTCGATGTGAGGGTTTAATCTCGTGAGTTATCGTAAATGCTGTATTAAGTTACTAACCAAATTGTGTGCCTATTATTAATTTAGGTTAAAAGGCTAATCAGTAGGCTAGGCTCTGCTCAATTAAATCTGCAATGTGAGTCATTCTGTTTTTATCAAATTTGATTTCAAAAGCATGTTTATTTCAAAGTTATAATTACAGGGATTAAGTCTTTGTAATCACCAAACGTACAGCCGATATGTGGGGTATTGTATACATTACTTGATAATCGTCACCATTGGGGCAGCCAATGGGGGATATGACCACAGTCACAGATCCGGTCGAGTGACAAATACCGTGGGTAGTTGGTTTGATATCAGAAACATTGTAATCGCTCTTAATACTGTAAATTATAACAAATGCGTCATTTTAGTAAAAAGAATGATTCACTCAGTATTTCCCGCTGACAAAACCTTTTTCAAACATGTTTCAGGTGATCTGTTGTGATCCAGGAAAAGTGCCGAGAAGCACTACAAGCTTAAGGATGTGGTTTAGTATAAAATAAAGAAACATGTTTTGTAAAATAAAGATTTCTCCGTGAAATCTCAAGATTGTAAATTACCGGGTTTTATTCCGAGTTGTGAAATAAAATAATCAGGAAATATTTCAGTTTTAAAAGATCCTGATGAAAACTTCCGCTGTTAAATAAATACCACGGGATTTCTGTCCCGCGGCTCCTGAAACGGGTCAAACCGGGTCGGGGGCCGTGACATCTAGTCAAAAGGCAAGGTGGCAATCTTGTAATTAATGAAAAGTTTCATTAAAGCCTTGGCCTATAAATAGGATGTTATGTCATAGTTTAGAGACTTTTGGCTCATTTGTGTTTTGGAGAACTCTAGATCTAGAGAGAGATTCTAGAGAGAGAAATTGATTCAAGGTGGTGTATATTTTCATATTTCTAATCGAATCACATTTATTTGACATCGTGTGTGTTAGTTCGTGTTCGTGTATGGATTCCGCACGTCACACGTTCGTTTCGCAATCGTTTCGGAGTCAAAACCGGTCCTACAAGTGGTATCAGAGCAGGAGCTCGATTGCACTGATCTATCACACGATTTCGCACAAGATTTCATCGATTTCAGATCCGAATTTCATCTATTTCTTCATCTTTTTCATTTTTTTCATGTTTTTCACAGAAAATCGTCAAATTGAACAGGTTTTTACGGTCGAAATTACATGATTTTTTGATATGTTGTGCGAAAACACCTGATCTACAACCCTACAAAGTTTCAGATCCTAATTCAAAGCCGTTTGAGAGAAATCAAAGGTTTTTGTTCCGATAACGAGTGACATCAGGTTGATTTCGCTTGAAACAGCCTAATTTCGCTTGAAAACACCTAATTTCGTTTGAAAAACACCTAATTTCGCTTGAAAACACCTAATTTCGTTTGAAAAACACCTAATTTCGCTTGAAAACACCTAATTCCGTTTGAAATCACATATAATTTCGCACGGAATTAGGCATTCCGAGTGAAAGTGCATATTCCGTTTGAAGATTTCGCGTGAAAGTCATTATTCCGCTTGAACAGATCGTAATTTCGTTTGAATATGAAGTGTCTATTTCCGTTTGAAAGTGTCTCAGCAGTTCACGTGATCAGTATTATTGGCCCAATAGGAATTAAGTAGTGATGTATGAGTGCATGTGAAATTGAATTGCATATTGATTGTTGTCGGCCCATTTATTAAAAACAGTTCATCGATCCATTAAACAGATATATAATTGTCGGTCACTGTTTGAAGCCCATGTGAATCATTGATTACATGTTAGTTTGGTCCAATCGAGTAACAGTCCAGTAAAAGTGAGGTCCAATTAAAAATTGTTTAAAAAAAAGAAGAAGGGTTATCGAGGTTCATTAGAAGCTAGCACGTGATTCTCGTAAATTGTCAGATTCCATTCACGTTTTGTCGGCCTGTTACATCTCTTGGTTCAATAACAGTTTTAAAAAGTTTGCAGTCCATTAAAGCAATTAATGTGTTAATAAGCGGCCCAATTAGATTGACTTTAAAAAGCATTTGTTGTCGGCCCATGTGCATAAATTTCAAAAGTAAAATTCATTGATTCTAAGTGTCAGATTGTCGGCTCATTATATCATCAGCCCATGTGATCATCTAGGTCCAATCAAAGTTGTTTTGTGAATTGTCGGCATTGATTAGTGTGTGCATGAGATATCTCAGTTTGCATGGATTGAAAGTCAAGATTCATAGCATCAAAGTCATACAGTTCAAAGCAGTTCAGTCAAATCGCTTAAAACAGTTCAGGTCGTGTCTTTGTGAACCAGGTCAATTGAGAGTGAACTCAGTCTGCACGTAGTGGGTCAGGTTGTTTGAATTTGATCCGGGTCATAGCAGTTCGCATGATTTGACAAATTAAATCTCAGTTCGCATCAAACTCTGTCCACGCAAAATATTCACCAGTCTGAGTATCAGTTTGATTCAATTGTTTGATAGTGTTTAAACTGACAAGTGTTTGTTTGTTTGATTCAAGGTGATTCAAGATATTCAAGGTAATTCAAGAAGTTCAAACCATGGCTGAAGAATTTTACAACACGTTCTACAACGCGCTTACATCCGAGACTTCCGAAACCTCAATTGTTACTCCAAAAGCTATAACTAAAGCGATCAATGAAAATATCAAACATGATAATTTCTACGGAACAAATTCAAAACCACCAACTCTTGAAAGTATTGAAGATTACACTTGGTGGAAAGAACGTTTCATTAGCTGGGCAAAAGCTTACGCGCATGAAAGCTGGTTCTGTTTGGAATTTGGTTACAGTAGACTAGTCAATGATAAAGGAGAAGAACTCCCACTCAAAAGCTTACCCAAAGAAGAAAAATCTGAATTCGCAGCTTAACAAAGAATGATTGCTTTAATTCAATCATCAATTAGACATGATTTGTTTGCTTTACTACAACATGATGGGTCATCGAAATCTATCTGGGAAGCTTTACGGGTAAAAGCTAAGGGGGTTAAACAAATCAAGAAAAACAAAATCGTATTATTAAAAAAGGAATTTGATTTGTTTGATAGTTTGAAAGGTGAATCAGTTAGACAAATTATAGAGAGATTTGGTCATCTAAAAATTGAACTTGATCGTTTTGGCATTGTTAAAACTCGAGAAGAAATAATTGATAAGATCATAGAAGCGTTACCACGAGCTGATCAGTGGCAAACGTTTGTATTCATATTGAAAAATGATGCTTTATATGATACAATTTCTCTTGATGTCTTGATAGAAAAAATTGAAAGTCATGAACTGGAGCTTCAAAAGCAAAGCAAGATGAACAATTCTTCGCATCTTCAAAATGTTGGTCTTTATTACAAAGGTAACATACCTTCGGTGAAAGTTAGTGAATCACCAAAGACGGCATATAGTGAATCACCAAAAACAGCATTCAGTGGTGTGAAGACAAAAGAACCTCCGACAAGCTCATCAAGCTACAATCCTGGATATCATTCATCTTCATCAAAATCAAGTGTTGAAGAATCTGAAGAAGTTTTCTGCAACATTGCTCTTAAATTGAAGAATTCTCCATCTATGAGCATCAATGCAGCTAAGCAACAAATGAGTTTTCTTGCATCCGTTCTGGAATCATATGAAGGACTAGTAGCTGGCAAAATTGGAAATTCTGAATTGACCAAAGAAGACTATGACCAAATTGATCCGGAAGAGATGGAACTTATCGATATTCGCTGGTGTTTGGCTAGTTGCATCAGAAGAGCTCAGAGATATATGGAGATTACAGGGAAGCATTCTATCGGTGGTCCATCAACTAAACTGGGATTTGATAAATCCAAAGTGACATGTTTCAAATGCAAGCAAAGAGGTCATTTCAAGAGAGAATGTCATAATTCTGCAGTCGATGGAAATGAAAATCCTTTCAATGATGATTATTACCAAAAAGCGATTTACCACCGAAGCAAAGAAGAGCCGAAAATGATTGAAAACAAGAAGAAAGCCTTACTTATACATCAAGATGATGAAAAAGTGGCTGAAGGTTTCAGTTGGGACAAATACATTCCACCTGATTCTGGATTGGCTGCTAAAATCAAGAAAATAAAAGAAGAGGATTGTATTGATGAAACAGTTACAGCTCATGGCAGAAAAATAACACAAGGCAAACATTATGTTTTTGTTGCTGAAATCAAAGAGAAAACCAGAGAGGAGATTCTGAGTGAGAAAACATACCGAGACAGAAACATTGCTTGGAACAGAATGGATGAAATGCAAGAAGAGTATGAGAGTGCTGTAGTCAACAAGAGATGGGATAAGAAGCGAGAATGCTATGTCAACAGAAATGGTGAACCTGTTGTTCCCAAGAAAGACATAATCTTTGAAGATGTTCTTTTGGAAATTCCTCGATCCATTGAGTACTATACAAATATTGGGAAAGACAAAACATATGTAAAAAAATTTGAAAAACACCTTAGAGATGTTATGATTTCAAGTTTGAGGAAGAGGGATGAAGAAAGAATGAAGAAGAGTGTTGATGAGATGGTGAACGATTTGAAGAAAGTCACCGAGGAAGTTAAAGTTGAAGAAGTGAAAGTTGTTGAAAATGAGAAGATTGCTGAGGAAGAGAAGGTAGAAGAAAAAGTTGTTGAACAAGAAGCTGTTACAGAAGAACAGCAAGTTGAAGAAGCTGAGGAGAAGCTAGAAAGTTTGGGTGAAGTGAAGAGTGATGCTGGTGCTGGTGATTAGAAAAAGAAAGATGCTGATCAATCGGAAGTTGCAGTAAACACCGAGGTGCCAATCACTGAGGTAAATTCTGATTCTGAAACTCAAATCAAAATCGTTAAACAGTGCAAGAAATGCATGGAAACTTGCAGTGCTTGTACTGAGAAAGACGAAAAGTTCAGAACAAGAGATATTGAATTTACTAAGATAGAAGAAGTTTTTAAAAACAAATACAAAGAAATGTTTGAAAATGAAAATATTTTAAAAGAAAATGATGAAAAGATTTCAGAAAAATGTAAAAATTTAAAAAAAGAAAATGACAATTTGAAAGAAAAAGTTTTAAAAATAACGGAAGAATGTTCTCAAAAGGAAAATGTTTGTCAAGAAATGAAAAAAGAATATGATTCAATAAAATTGGCATATCACATTATAAAAGAGTCATATGAAAAGGTGAAAAGTGAAATGAAACTTGTTCAATCATGATTGAATTACTGTTCTGAAACATCTAATGAGCTTAAGCGACAGTATGAAATAAAGCAACAAGTTGTAAATTCTTACATTGAGGATGTTGCTAAGCTTAAACGTCAGATTGCTGATTTAGAACAGGATAACAACAAGTTAAAAAGTTATCATGCGTCATCATATGTGCTTGAACGTATTTTCAATATAAAACCGGGAGATGGTGATTTTGAGCAAAACAAGAAAGGTATTGGCTCAGAGTATCATCAAGTTCCTCCACCGGAAAAGTTTGCATTTTATGATGATGAAAAGGTCGAAAAAGCTTTCAACATGGTAGATCAATTGCCAGACAACATTGACGTAACCTATTCCAAATCTGATGATTCTAGTGTGTCACACCCCGACTGCGTAAAACAACAAAGCGCGGCGGAAACATCGGGGCGCGTTGCAACAGAATCATTGTTTCATAACCATGGATACAAAAAGTGTTTCGTTTTATTAAACATTGAATATTTACATCGTCTGGAAATTTAAATACAAAATTTAAACATAGTCTATCATTGTTATTTAGTCACTAAGGCCTCGTCCAGTCCTATGTGAGCATGCATCCTATCAGTCGATATCATTCAACAATACCTGAAACATATGTGAAAACGAGGCCAGCAAAGAAATGCTGGTGAGTACATAGGTTTTGTAGGAGTGTCGAAATCATGGCTAGTTTAGATGTTGCAATACTTTATTAAAAACCTTGTTTTGAAAAGAGTATAATATTGCAACTTAATTAACCAACTCAAATCAAGCGGGTTATAGTTTATAAAACCTCGTAGCCATGACTCTTAACCCAAAAACATTTGTTTTAGTAAAGCAAATTGTGAAGCATCTTGAAATAAATCGTTAATAAAACTCGTTAATAAATCTCGTTAAAAACTCGTATAGTTTATATCATATCGAAAACCTCGTTTATGTGACATCGTTTGAAAATCGTTTACCCAAGTGAACTAAATAACGCCACGGTATGTAATATGTTGAAAACACATATATATAAGAAGTACCAGTGGCGTATCTACCGTGTTTTCACTACGTTACACCCGTCTCGTTATCTAAACACTAACTAAAATCAATCGTTTACCCAAACCGTTTAACATCGTATCGTCCATATCGTTTACAAATCGTTTACATCGTCCAAATCGTTTACAAATCGTTTACATCGTCCAAATCGTTTACATCGTCCAAATCGTTTACAAATCATTTACATCGTCCAAATCGTTCTCGTTTTAATTGTGAATAACTTATATATGGTCGTCTCGCTAATAACATTCAAACCTTCATGACTCGTCCCTCGTCCCATTCGTTCTCGCATTAACAAACCTCCATAGGGGAAGTTAACAATCATCAGATTCAGTCGCTACCCACAACCCCCACACATAACCATGGGTGTAGTATGATAACGGGATTTGTCAAATCCTATGGTACCATAACCTAATACTGGTCGGCTTGATCATTGCTAATGAATGTCATTTGTTATGTAACCCAACCAACAAGTTCGTTCACATTATCGAAATCGTTATTAGTTTTGTATAAATCGTCTTAATCGTTTTTGAAACCATCGTTATAACATCGAAAATCGTTTTGATATCATCGTTAAAACCTTGAAAACATTTAGCACATATGAGTCACCCAAAAACAATTGAAAGCAGTAAAATAGGGGAATAATATACTCGCCTGAGAATGCTTAGAGGTCTTGAACAACAACCAAGCAAAGCTAGAGGGAGCACGGAATCAATCGGTACCTAATATAGGTAACTACGTTAATAAACCGGACCTAAATCGGAGGATCGGATAGGATGAGGGTTCGTAAACCAAACGAGTATAGAGACTCGTGTCATATGGTTTAACAAAGCCTACATACTAAATGAAACCTAACATAAGTGCTTACGACCCATTACGACCCGTTTAGGTAGCTTATGCTACTTTAACGCGTCGTTCGCGTAAAACGCGTTCGGACCGCCTAACTAGTCCTATGACAAGTAACATATGCCTTAACATGTCTAATATTGTTTTCAAATCAGTTTAGATGTCAAAAGTTATGTTACATATGTTAAAAATGAATTTTGGCATCAAAGGGGTATTTTGGTAATTTACCTAAGGCATATAAACTACCTATCATACAACTACTTAAACGAAGCGACCATAAGGTATAACCTCGGAAGGTTATTCTCTATATACTATGGTCACCTAATGTATTTGGTCGGATCCTAATGATCGACCAAATGGGTCGAGTTCGAAAGCATAAGCGACTGATCAAGTCGCTTACCCTTACGACCCTAGACAACGTGGTAATCAGTAGGCATAGTCACAAGGACTATAACCATCGTGATTACAATCACGTTGCGAAGTTCAAACGAACTTCGCATTGACCATAAACTGGTCAATGCATAAAGTCAAACAAAGTTTGACTTTCGGACTCGAAAAGCAATAAAAGAACGAAGGAACACTTACAAAGGGTCCCCGAATGCTAATCTAGATCAAAATAGCTCAGGTATGAAACAAAGGTTTCAACTTAGAGCACATAAGATCAGATTTGTGAGGAATGAGTGAAGTGGGTGTTGGGTATTTATAGTTTTCGGTTCACCGTTAGGATCATTTCTTGGAGAAGTGGGAATGATCACATCCCTACACTTGTCACAATGTTGTGGTTACTGATTTTGGCCACCATAAGAGATTAACATGTGGCACTTGACCTTTGGAGGGTGTTAAGGGATGTTAACTTGTATTAAAAATGACCTCTTCTGATCAGAAGGGGCCTAGCGTGACGCTAGGGGGGCTAGGTGTCACGCTAGGGGTCCCCTGATCAGCAAACACTTTCAAATGTTCACCTATCAGTCCCCGTTGCGTATTAAGGCCATTTCCGACATGTTTAAGGCTCGTTAAATCATTTTAAAGGCTCCACAAGGATGCCTAAACATTGTGGGCATGAAACATGCTCAAAAATATGCCGGGTGTTGGCTCGTTCGGTCGTACGAACGCGATGTTCGCTTAATTACGACGGTATGCGCATAAGCGCAAGAAATGATCTAAATTGCGTGACGAAAGGATTTTTGACAAGACAAACACTAAAGCATAATATTTTAGTGCTTACATAAGTTTTTGGATGTCCGGAGGTATTCAGAACGTAAGATATGCGCGAAAATGCAAACTTGTGCACTTTTTGACGCTTTTAGTCCCTGAATGACCCAAAAGTTTATTTTAGCATACCGAACCCCTCAAAGCCTATTTCTAAGCTATGTGAAGGATATTTATGGTATGTTTAACTTATGGTCATGTTCCGGAATGTTCGTTACAGTTCAAATTGGCATACTTTCGCAGTTTGTCAAGTTTAGTCCCTGTAAGCGAATTAACTTGTTTTCGGCATACCAAACCATCCAAAACTTATTTCTAAGTTATGTAGAGGTTATTTAAGGTATGTTAAGCCTATTTCACTATTTCGGAATGTTCGTTGCATTAAACTGGTTATATTTACGGATCAGTGCGCGTATAACCTTCCAGAAAGCGATTTAGAGTTTGAAATCGAACAAGAATCGATATGTGCAAATGATACACATATTTATACAAATCCCAAGTATGAAATACAATATTTCATTGGTTTGGTATTTGTTTGATGGTCGCAGTGACCCAGGTGTCACACTCTCCCCTACTTTAGGAAATTTCGTCCCGAAATTTAATCAGAGGAAACTTATGAGAGCTTGAAAACATGAAGTTGAAAAGACAAAACAACATTGGTTAGGGTTCTGAACTTCTAGTAACTTTAAATAACATTATGCGTTCAATGCAAGAGGGACACTTATATACAAGTATATGAAGCGCCATTGGTGCTTCCACCATACCTCCATTACATTGTTCACGTTTCGTTATTTGTTGTCACTATCGGTTCTTACACATGATAAATCTTACTGTGGTTTCCGTGCACTGAATTTTTATAATTATGTACGCGTCCATAATTACGCAATTCTTTGCCTAGTTGACACAGTGTATTCAATAATGTGTAGAGGAAAACCATATGAATGAACCTGTGATGAGCGTGACTGGACCACCATAGAGTCCTTTCAGCTGTGTCATCACATGCCATTCTTAACCAGATCTTGAATCAATCTTTAACTAGACCTCTCAAGGGTCTCTCTTCGAATCAAGGAATGATACTATATAACCCAAGGGTCTTAACTACCACGTAGAAGCCCATAAGGATTTAAGGTAGTACCTTTTGAATATCCTACTATGAATCCCTCATATGAAGATATGAAAGATTCAATGAGGATTTGAAAATCGGATCACACAAAAACATAGAGGAGAACACATAAACACAGATCACATAATCGTATAATCGTATACTCGCATAATCGTATAATCGTTTAATCTGTTATCTTTGGACACGGGTACTTAAAGCATATTAGGAATCCAATCCGTGGATTTCATTTGGCATTTTAAATATTTTCAAGAATCTAACTATGAAGATAGGAAGATCTTAAAAGGAATTCGGTTTGTCCTAATTGAGTTGTAATGTACATTTTAAGGTGTACAAGGAATTCAATCAGGGCTCCGATGTCAACGAAGGTGTTGATCGTGGTCGGCTAGGGACTTTGAATAGTTCAAGATGTCATCATTACAACCAATGACGAACTGATCCAAATAAGGCTTGCAGACTCTATTTATTAAGTCCTTAAAGATGGATGGAGCATTTGTCAACCCAAAAGGCATGACTGTAAACTTGTAATGGCCATACTTCGTGCAGAAAGCCGTTTTGGGAACATCTTCTTCGAGAATACGAAGTTGATGACACCCAGAACGCAAATCGATCTTGAAAAAGCATGAAGCACCCTGCAGTTGATCGGAGAGATCATTGATTTAAGGTAGGGGATATCGATTCCTGATGGTAAGCTTATCAAGCTTACGATAATCGATACACATTCGAAAAGATCCATCTTTCTTTTTCACAAAGAGGACAGGAGTTCCCCAAGGTGAAAAGTTCGGACGGATGAATCCTTTATCAGACAACTCTTGAAGCTGTTTTGATAATTCTTGCATCTTGAGTAATGCAAGACGATAAGGTGCTTTCGCAAATGGGTTGGCATTGGGTACAAGGTCAAAATGAAATTTGACTTGACGAACTGGAGGCAAACCAGGCAGTTCATCAGGAAAAACCTCTGGATAATCCCGAACAATCGGAATATCCTGAATACTCTTGCTCTTGCCTTTCTCCTCGGTGACATGTGCTAGAAAAGCAACATATCCTTTTCGTAAATAACTTTGGGCTTTTGATTTAAAAGAAACAAGCATTTAAGGTTCTCGGGGAGGTCACAAGTGATCATAAAAATGACAGAACCACACGAGTAGTTTGTCTTTGTGTTGACCTCATAAGGTTGGATCAAACATTTATACAATTGCATTAGTTAAAGAAAATAAAAACCACAAATTTTTATTTATATAACAACCGCATTGTCTTTAAATGTTTCAAGATAACAAACAGAGGAAAATACAAAATATTAATCGTTCATCGCTACATCGTTGATTGCCTCATTGATGTTATACACTCGTCCACGTGCTGGATTCACATTGACGTTGACGTTCGCATTCGGGTTTGAGTTAGCATTTGCATTTGCATTTGAATTTGCATTTGCCAGCTTCGAACAGTTGTTGCGGAAGTGACCATACTCTCCACAATTAAAACATGAACCCGGTGGGAATCTCGCAGCATTCCCTTGACCCTGAGCTGGAACCTGAGCAACCTGATTTTGTCCAAAACGACAAACATTGGCCATATGCCCAAGTCTACCGCACGTCGGGCATTGCCTGCAAGCTTGTTGTGCAACGTGATGACCGTTGCAACGAACACAGTGAGGCGCGGTACCAGCGTATGCTTTCTTTGCAGGTGGCTGAGCCGGTGGATTCTGCGGGTTCTGAGCAGTCTGGGCTGTAACAGCAAAATTTTAGGCATCCTTTCGCTTCCTTGATTTCTTCGATGGTTCACCTTCCTTACCCTTAATCTTGTTCTTCTCAGAATCAGTCGCCTTCTTTTTATCACCCTTGCGGGTGAGTTTACCCTTCCTGACTTGAGTCTCAGTGAGGGTAGCAGACAACTCGATAGCTTGGCGAAGGGTAGTAGGATTAACACCGGTCAAAATCTCCAGAATATAATCGGGTAGCCCATCGATATACCTCTCAATCGCCTTCTCCGGAGGGGTAACCATGGTGGGACACAATAGACTGAGTTCTTCAAAACGATCCGTGTACGCACAGTGTTCAGCCCCGTCTTGCTTTAAGTCATCAAACTCTCGTTCCAAAACTCGAATTTCGTGACGGGGACAAAACTCCTTCATCATAAGAGCCCGAAGCTCTTCCCATGTTTGTGCCAACGCCACTTCGGCACCCCTATCACGCTTAATACCATTCCACCAGGTAAGCGCTCGCTTCTCAAACACGCTTGAAGCAAATTCAACCCTACGCGCATTCTGACACTGCACATGTATGAATGTGCTCTCGATACTCTCAAACCACCGTAGGAGCGCAGTTGCTCCTTGTGACCCAGAAAACTTAAGCGGCTTCGCAGAATTGAATTTTTTTAAATTACAGTGTGCGTTATTGTTGTTGTTGTTATTGCCGTTGTTGTATAACTCGTGGATTTGGGTCACAACGCCAGGGAGTACAGCAGCCATTTGCTGAGAGACAAGGGCTGCGATCTCCTCAGCAGTAAAAGTTTGAGCATCGCGTCGAGGAGGTATTGTCTAACAAGGAAACAAGAGAAACGAGTGAGGTTGGAAAGCAAAAGAGGTATCGACGAAACAAAAGAGATGCGAACATTTGTTCATTTCCTCAAACAAACAAATGACACGCAGTGACTGATCAAAGTAAATGAATCAAAATAATGCATCGCGAAAACATGCTCGCCTATAAGTGAACACTCATCCCAAGAATTCCCGGGTAAGCACAACTGGTCTCGCGTCTGATGAGATATATACGAAGTGCTTGCCTAGACAGAAAACCAGAATACAGGCATTCACCCTTCCAGTTTGCACGTGTTCACATTATTTAGACCCAAACTTTGACGAGATTTTTGAAAACTTAGAGGGTTCAAAACCTTATAAAAGAGGGTTCAAAACCTAGTAATCAATCATCCTAGAATGGATGATTAATTTTTGAAGCAGATTCGAAATTGAGTTCTCGTTGTGGTCATCACCTAAGGATAGGTGATATGTATGTTTTAAGATCTAAACACAAGATAACTTGTGTTAGGTCCTAGAAGTTATAGTCTAGGTCAAAGAATTACTAATAACCTAATTCCCTATAACCATTGGCTCTGATACCAACTTTTCCAACTACTTAAATGAAGCGACCATAAGGTATAACCTCGGAAGGTTATTCCCTATATACTATGGTCACCTAATGTATTTGGTCGGATCCTAATGATCGACCAAATGGGTCGAGTTCGAAAGCATAAGCGACTGATCAAGTCGCTTACCCTTACGACCCTAGACAACGTGGAAATCAGTAGGCATAGTCACAAGGACTATAACCATCGTGATTACAATCACGTTTCGAAGTTCAAACGAACTTCGCATTGACCATAAACTGGTCAATGCAGAAAGTCAAACAAAGTTTGACTTTCGGACTCGAAAAGCAATAAAAGAATGAAGGAACACTTACAAAGGGTCCCCGAATGCTAATCTAGATCAAAATAGCTCAGGTATGAAACAAAGGTTTCAACTTAGAGCACATAAGATCAGATTTGTGAGGAATGAGTGAAGTGGGTGTTGGGTATTTATAGTTTTCGGTTCACCGTTAGGATCATTTCTTGGAGAAGAGGGAATGATCACATCCCTACACTTGTCACAATGTTGTGGTTACTGATTTTGGCCACCATAAGAGATTAACATGTGGCACTTGACCTTTGGAGGGTGTTAAGGGATGTTAACTTGTATTAAAAATGACCTTTGCTGATCAGAAGGGGCCTAGCATGACGCTAGGGGGGCTAGGTGTCACGCTAGGGGTCCCCTAATCAGCAAACACTTTCAAATGTTCACCTTTCAGTCCCCGTTGCGTATTAAGGCCATTTCCAACATGTTTGAGGCTCGTTAAATCATTTTCAAGGCTCCACAAGGATGCCTAAACATAGTGGGCATGAAACATGCTCAAAAATATGCTGGGTGTTGGCTCGTTTGGTCGTACGAACGCGATGTTCGCTTAATTACGACGGTATGCGCCTCTGTCACACCCCGACCGCGTAAAATAACAAAGCGCGGCGGAAACATCGGGGCGTGTTGCAACAGAATTATCGTTTCATAACCATGGATACAAAAAGTGTTTCGTTTTATTGATAATATTAAACATTAACATTGTCTTAACACATAACAAACAAGTTTTATATAGACTATCATAGTTTTATGTCACTAAGGCTTCGTCCAGATCCTACGTGACTCATGCATCCTAGAAATCATCATCAAGCATCAATTCCTGAAACATATGTGAAAACAAAGTCAGCAAAGAAATGCTGGCGAGTACATAGGTTTTATAGGAGTGTCGGATTCATGGCTAGTTTAAATGTTGCAATACTTTATTGAAAACCTTGTTTTGAAAAGAGTATATTATTGCAACCTAATTAACCAACTCAAATCAAGCGGGTTATAGTTTATAAAACCTCGTAGCCATGATTCTTAACCCAAAAACCTTTGTTTTAGTAAAGCAAATTGTAAAACGTCTCGTAAAACTTGTTAATAAAACTCGTATATTACTTCGAAAACATCGTTGTGTGACATCATGTCGCTATCGTTTACCCAAGTGAACTAAATAACGCCACGGTATGTGATATGTTGAAAACACTTATATATAAGAAGTACCAGCGGCGTATCTACCATGTTTTCACCATATTACACCCGTCTCGTTATCGAAACACTAACTAAAAACCAATCGTTTACCCAAATCGTTTAACATCGTTACCAAATCGTTTACAAATCGTTTACATCGTCCAAATCGTTTACACCGTCCAAATCATCCTTGTTTTAATTGTGAATAACATATATATGGTTGTCTCGCTAATAACATTCAAACCTTCGTGACTCGTCCCTCGTACCATTCGTTCTCGCATTAACAAACCTCCATAGGGTAAGTTAACAATTTCAGATTCAGTCGCTACCCACAACACCCACACATAACCATGGGTGTAGTAAAATAACGGGATTTGTCAGATCCTATGGTACCATGACCTAATACTGGTCGGCTTGATCATTGTTAATGAATGTTATTTGTTACGTAACCCAACCAACAAGTTCGTTCACATTATTGAAATCGTTATTAGTTTTGCATAAACCATCTTAATCGTTTGTGAAACCATCGTTATAACATCGAAAATCGTTTGTGAAACCATCGTTTAAATCTTGAAAACATTTAGCACATATGAATCACCCCAAAACAATTGAAAACAGTAAAATAGGGGAACTATGTACTCACAGTAGTGCAAGGTATCGTCAATCAATAGAACTTCAACAAACTCGAGCAAACCAGTGAAATCAAACAACAACTAGTAATCGAACCGCTAGTCAAACAACAGATACCTAAATCGGAAGATCGGACAGAATGAGGTCTTGTGAACCAAATGAGTGTTGGAACTCGAGTGATATGGTTTAACAAAGCCTACATCCTAAATCGGAACTTAACCTAAGTGCTTTCGACCCATCGTGACCTATTAAGGTAGCTTACGCCACTTTAACGCGTCGTGCGCGCAAAGCGCGTTCGGAGCGCCTAACTAGTCCTATGATAAGTAAAATATGCCTTAACATGTCTAATATTGTTACCAAATCAGTTTAGATACCAAAAGTTACGTTACATAGGCTTAAGATGAATTTTGGCGTAAAAAGGGCATTTTGGTAATTTACCTAAGGCATACAAACTACCTATCATACAACTAACTAAACGTCGTGACCATAAGGTATAACCTCGGAAGGTTATTCCCTATATGCTATGGTCACCTAATGTGCTTGGTCGGATCCTAATGATCAACCAAACGGGTCGGGTTCGAAGGTATAAGCGATTGATTAGATCGCCTACCCTTACGACCCTAGACAACGTGGTAATCAGTAGGCAAAGTCACAAGGGACTATAACCATCGTGATTACACTCACGTTGCGAAGTTCAAATGAACTTCGCATTGACCATAAACTGGTCAATGCAGAAAGTCAAACAAAGTTTGACTTTCGGACTCGAAAAGCAATAAAAGAACGAAGGAACACTTACAAAGGGTCCCCGAAAGCTAATCTAGATCAAAATAGCTCAGGTATGAAACAAAGGTTTCAACTTAGAGCACATAAGATCAGATTTGTGAGGAATGAGTGAAGTGGGTGTTGGGTATTTATAGTTTTCGGTTCACCGTTAGGATCATTTCTTGGAGAAGAGGGAATGATCACATCCCTACACTTGTTGGAATGTTGTGGTTACTGATTTTGCTCACCATAGGAGATTAACATGTGGCACTTGACCTTTGGAGGGTGTTAGGGGTTGTTAACTTGTGTTTAAAATGGATTTTGCTGATCAGAAGGGGCCTAGCGTGACGCTAGGGGGGCTAGGTGTCACGCTAGGGGTCCCCTGATCAGCAAACACTTTCAAGTGTTCCCCTTTCAGTCCCCGTTGCGTATTAAGGCCATTTCCGACATGTTTGAGGCTCGTTAAATCATTTTCAAGGCTCCGCAAGGATGCCTAAACATTGTGGGCATGAAACATGCTCAAAAATATGCCGGGTGTTGGCTCGTTTGGTCGTACGAACGCGATGTTCGCTTAATTACGACGGTATGCGCCTAAGTGCGAGAAATGATCTAAATTGCGTGATGAATGGATTTTTCTTATGTCAAACACTAAAATAAAATATTTTAGTGCTTACATAAATTTTTGGATGTCCGGAGGTATTCAGAACGTAAGTTATGCGCGAAAATGCAAACTTGTGCACTTTTTGACGCTTTTAGTCCCTGAATGACCCAAAAGTTTGTTTTAGCACACCGAACCCCTAAAAGCCTATTTCTAAGCTATATAAAGGATATTTAAGGTGTGTTTAACTTATGGTTATGTTCCGGAATGTTCGTTACAGTTCAAATTGGCATACTTTCGCAGTTTGTCAAGTTTAGTCCCTGTAAGCGAATAGACTTGTTTTCAACACACCAAACCATCCAAAACTCATTTCTAAGTTATGTAAATGTTATTTAAGGTATGTTAAGCCTATGTCACTATTACGGAGTGTTTGTTGAATTAAACTGGTTATATTTACGCATCTGTGCGCGTATAACCTTCCAGAAAGTGATTTAATGCTTTGAAATCGGAATCGAATCGAATTGTAATATCACCAAACATAATTGCACACATAAAGACATCAAAACACATATAATAACTTCAAAGCACATTGTTTTATTAATAATCAACATTGTTTTACATCGTTCATCGATTATAAAGTACAGTTGTCACAGTCTCCCCTACTTCAGGAAATTTCGTCCCGAAATTTTAACTAGAGGAAGCTTGTGAAAACAAATGCGGATACTTCGTCTTCATCTGGTCCTCACGTTCCCAAGTAAACTCAGGACCACGTTTGGATTCCCAGCAAACCTTGACCAAGTGAATCCGTTAATTCTTCAACTGTTTATATGTACGTTCCACTATCTCCACAGGTTTCTCGACAAAGTGCATCGTTTCATCGATTTGGATCTCATCGAGAGGAATGTGAAGATCAGCGTCAGCTAAACACTTTCGTAGATTAGACACGTGAAAAGTTGGGTGAACATTTCCAAGCTCTGGAGGTAGCTCTAGTCGATAGGCAACCTTTCCAATTCTTTCCTCAATCCTACATGGTCCAACATATCGAGGTGCAAGTTTTCCTTTCCTTCCAAATCTCACGACTCCCTTCCAAGGTGAAACCTTGAGTAGGACACAATCTCCGACTTGAAATTCTAAGGGCTTGCGTCGCAAATTCGCATATCTCTTTTGACGTAATCTAGCCGTCACAAGATTATTGCGGATTTTCTTGATCTTGTCTGTTGTTTCCAGAACGAGTTCAGGTCCAGTAAGCTGAGCTTCACCGGTCTCGTTCCAACAAACAGGTGAACGACATTTTCGACCGTAGAGAGCTTCGAATGGTGCCATTTTAATACTAGTATGATAGCTATTGTTGTAAGAAAACTCGATCAGTGGTAGATTAGAATCCCAACTACCACCAAAGTCTATTACACATGCTCTAAGCATATCCTCCAAAGTTTGAATCATTCTCTCGGATTGGCCATCTGTTTGGGGATGATAAGCAGTGCTTAGATTCAGTTGGGTTCCCAAAGCAGATTGCATGGCCTTCCAGAAATGAGATGAAAATCGAGCATCACGATCCAAAATGATGTCCAAAGGAACACCATGTCGTGACACAATCTCATCGACATAAATCTTTGCAAGTTTATCAGCAGAATAATCCTCGCTAATCGCAATAAAATGAGCTGACTTCGTTAATCGATCGACCACAACCCAAATAACATCGTGACCTTTAGATGTACGCGGTAATTTAGTGATGAGATCCATCGTAATGTTCTCCCACTTCCAAACCGGTATTTCTGGCTGTACAAGCAAACCAGAAGGTCGTTGATGTTCGGCCTTGACTTTGAGACAAGTTAGGCATTTCGATACATACAAGGCAACATCCTTCTTCATACCAGCCCACCAAAACTTAGTACGAAGATCCTTGTACATTTTATCGGCACCAGGATAGATGGAATATCGAGACTTATGAGATTCGTCCATTACCATGGTGCGAAGATCGTCCTGTTTCAGAATCCACAAACGATCCATGAAGTAGAGCAAACCATCGTCTTTCGCTTCAAGTTTAAGCTCAAGTTGATGTGGTAATTCATTACCTATCAAATTTTGTGAAACACAAAATTGCTGAGCTTGAAGAACACGAGATTGAAGATCAGATAGAGTTCGAACAGAATGAAGCTTGACTCGTTCTTTTCGACTAAGCGCATCGGCTACGACATTCGCCTTACCAGGATGGTAGCGAATCTCGCAATCATAGTCGTTCAAGAGTTCAACCCAACGTCGTTGCCTTATATTCAGCTCTTTCTGATTAAGAATATGCTGGAGACTTTTGTGGTATGTGAAAACCACACACTTCGTTCCATAGAGGTAGTGTCTCCAGATTTTAAGCGCAAAAACCACAGCTCCTAACTCAAGATCATGAGTCGTGTAGTTCTTCTCGTGAATTTTCAGCTGTCTAGATGCATATGCAATAACTTTACCTCGTTGCATGAGGACGCAACCTAGGCCTAAGTTGGATGCATCGCAGAAGACAACGAAATCATCGCTTCCCTCGGGCAGAGATAGAACAGGAGCATTACATAACTTTTGCTTCAGCGTTTGAAACGCTACTTCTTGCTTGGGCCCCCACTCAAAAGGCTTTTTCTTCTGGGTCAAAGCAGTGAGTGGAACCGCAATCTTCGAGAAATTTGAAATGAATCGCCGATAGTAACCAGCAAGACCAAGGAAAGATCGAATCTCTGTAGGCGTCGACGGTGTATTCCAGTCCTTAATTGCAACAATCTTGGACGGATCTACATGAATACCCTGCTCGTTGACAATATGACCCAAGAACTGAACTTCTTTAAGCCAGAATTCACACTTGGAGAATTTAGCAAAAAGTTGTTCCTTCTTCAGGAGTTCCAATGTCAAACGAAGGTATTGCTCGTGCTCGGCTCGAGACTTTGAATAGATCAAGATGTCATCAATAAAAACAATGACGAACTGATCCAAATAAGGCTTACAGACCCTATTCATTAAGTCCTTGAAAACAGCAGGAGCATTTGTCAAACCGAAAGGCATGACAGTGAACTCGTAATGCCCATATCTTGTGCGAAAAGCAGTTTTGGGAATATCTTCTTCGAGAACACGAAGTTGATGATACCCAGAACGCAGATCAATCTTGGAAAAACATGAAGCACCCTGCAGCTGGTCGAAGAGGTCATCAATTCGAGGTAGGGGATATCGATTCTTGATAGTGAGCTTATTAAGCTCACGATAATCGATACACATTCGAAAAGATCCATCTTTCTTTTTCACGAAGAGGACATGAGCTCCCCAAGGTGAAAAGCTTGGTCGAATGAATCCTTTATCAGATAACTCTTGAAGCTGTTTCGATAACTCTTGCATCTCTGATGGTGCAAGACGATAAGGTGCTTTTGCAATTGGGTTGGCATTGGGTACAAGGTCAATATGAAACTCGACTTGACGAACTGGAGGCAAGCCAGGCAGTTCATCAGGAAACACCTCTGGATAATCCCGAACGATCGGAATATCCTGAATACTCTCGCTTTTGTCTTTCTCCTCGGTGACATGTGCCAGAAAAGCAACATATCCTTTCTTCAAAAACTTTTGGGCTTTCGTACACGACATCAGCTTCAAACCACCAGACGGTTTCTCACCACGAATCTCCAGAACATCGCCAGAAGATAAAGGAATACGAACAATCTTGTCGAAACAAACCACCTCAGCATGGTGTTTGGTTAACCAATCCATTCCAATGATAATGTCGAAGCTCCCAAGTTGCATTGGTGTGAGGTCAATAGGAAAAAGATGGTTATCAAGGTTCAACTGACAACCGTGAATAACAGAATCGAGAACAACAGGTTTACCATTGGCAATCTCAACAGATAAGGGTTTCCTCAGTTTAGTTCTAGGTATCGCAAGCAAAGGCTCGAATGATAATGAAACAAAACTTCTATCGGCACCAGAATAAAAAAGAATAGATGCAGGTCGATTGTTAACAAGAAACGTACCGTTAACCACTTCGTTATCAGCACTCGCTTCGTTTGCATTTAAATTGTACGCTCGTCCACGAGGGGGATTCACATTGACGTTGACGTTTGCATTCGGGTTTGCGTTAGCATTTGAGTTTGCATTCATCAGTCTCGGACAGTTGTTGCGGAAGTGACCATACTCTCCGCAATTATAACATGATCCCGGTGGGAATCTCACAGCATTTCCCTGACCCGGAGCTGGAACCTGAGCAACCTGATTTTGTCCAAAACGACAAACATTGGACATATGCCCAAGTCTGCCACATGTCGTGCATTGCCTGCAAGCTTGTTGTGCGACGTGTTGACCGTTGCAACATGCACAATGAGGTGCGGTACCAGCATACGCTTTCTTTGCAGGTGGCTGAGCTGGTTGGTTCTGCGGGTTCTGAGCAGCCTGTGCTGTAACAGCAAAATTTTGGGCACCCTTTCGCTTCCTTGATTTCTTCGATGCTTCACCTTCCTTCCCCTTACCCTTATTCTTGTTCTTCTCAGAATCAGTCGCCTTCTTTTTATCACCCTTGCGGGTGAGTTTACCCTTCCTGACTTGTGTCTCAGTGAGGGTAGCAGACAACTCGATAGCTTGACGAAGGGTAGTAGGATTAACACCGGTCACAATCTCCAGAATAGAATCGGGAGCCCATCGATATATCTCTCGATTGCTTTATCTGGAGGGGTAACCATGGTGGGACACAATAGACTGAGTTCTTCAAAACGATCCGTGTAAGCACGGTGTTCAGCCCCATCTTGCTTTAAGTTGTCAAACTCTCGTTCCAAAACTCGAATCTCGTGACGGGGGCAAAACTCCTTCATCATGAGAGCCCGAAGCTCTTCCCATGTTTGTGCCATCGCCACTTCGGCACCCCTGTCGCGCTTAATACCATTCCACCAGGTAAGCGCTCGCTTCTCAAACACGCTCGAAGCAAATTCAACCTTACGCGCATTCTGACACTGCACATGTATGAATGTGCTCTCGATACTCTCAAACCATTGTAGGAGCGCAGTTGCTCCTTGCGATCCCGAAAACTTAAGCGGCTTCGCGGCATTGAAATCCTTGAATTTACACGGTGCGTTATTGTTGTTGTTATTGTTGTTGTTAATATTGTTGAATATCTCGTGGACTTGGGTTACAACACCGGGAAGCACAGCAGCCACTTGCTGAGAAACCAGGGCTGCAATTTCTTCAAAAGTAAAAGTTCGAGGATCACGTCGAGGAGGCATTGTCTAACAAGGAAACAAGAGAATCGAGTGAGGTTGAGATTAAGGAAGAACAAAAGAGGTATCGACAAAACACAAGGAAGGCGATCATTTGTTTGTTATCTCGAACAAACAAACGACACGAAATGACTAATCAAAGTAATTGGGTTAAAAATAATGTATCGCGAAGACATGCTCGCCTATAAGTGAACACTCATCCCAAGAATTCCCAGGTAAGCACAACTGGTCTCGCGTCTGATGAGATATATACGAAGTGCTTGCCTAGACAGAAAACCCAGAATACAGGCATTCACTCTTCCAGTTTGCACGTGTTCACACTATTTGGAACCCAAAACTTTGACGAGATTTTGAAAACTTAGAGGGTTCAAAACCTTATAAAAGAGGGTTCAAAACCTTATAATCAATCATCCTAGAATGGATGATTAATTTTTGAAGCAGATTCGAAATTGAGTTCTTGTTGTGGTAATCACCTAAGGATAGGTGATAGTTTTGTTTTAAAATCTAAACACAAGATAACTTGTGTTGGGTCTTAGAAGTTATAGTCTAGGTCAAAGAGTTACTAATAACCTAATTCCCTATAACCATTGGCTCTGATACATCCGATAAAATTGAAACGATAATTCTGTCGCAACACGCCCCGATGTTTCCGCCGCGCTTTGTTGTTTTACGCGGTCGGGGTGTGACATAGTGATTCAGAGGTGGTAGGTAAGGTCGTTGAAAGTGTGTTGAAAGAAGAGTCAGTTGACACAAGTAAAATTGAATCACAGGATGAAAATGAAGGAAATTTTCATGATGGATATCTGAAAAACTCAAAAAGATTGACAAAGTTTTCAAAATGGTTGAAATTGAAAAAACTAAGATTTCAAAGTTTGCTAGAAAAGGTCACAAAACTTTTTATAACAAACCTGGTTACAAGAAGAAAAACATGAAGGCTGGGTTTGGGTTATAAGAAGAAACAGAATTGGAAGAAAAATGAAACACCAAATTATCAGGAAAAGATGAATTTTGTTCATAGAACAAGTTCAAAAGAAGAGAAAGAACTCCAATTTAGACGACAGTCTAATGAAGAGTTCTATGCTCAAAAGAAAAAGCAACAACCACAGGTCAAAGATGTGTCCAAGAGAACATGTTTCAAATGTGATCAAACAGGACATCTTACACGCAACTGTCCAAATCTGAAACCTGTTGATGTTGAGATGAAAAAGAAGTCTGATGATGTTCAAAAACATAAATCTGAGGATGTGAAACAAAGGTCAACCAGATTTGATTCAAAACAAACTTGGAGGTACAACATAAACAAGTTTGCTTCGAATCAAAATTGTAAATCAAACCCGAACAGGTTCGATTCAAGACAGACCTGGAATTCTCACACACCCAGATTGAGAACAACACAAAGTTGGAAAACATCAGTTGATATGACAAAACCCCAACAGTTTTGGAAACCAAATGTTGTTCAAAATCCAAATGTTCAAAAAGAGTCACATTTTTACAAACGAGGTACTCCAAAAGGTCAAACATGGAGTGCTAAGAAACAAGTGACTTCGGCAAATGATGAAAAAGTTGAAGTGAAAATTGAAAAAGTTTTTGTTCAGAATGACAAAGATTTTCCGAAGTTAAATGATGCATATTGTGTTGAAATGCCTAAGGTCAAAAAGACCTGGGCTAAATTGTTCAAGTGATTGAATAGTTGAATGTGCAGGTGCTCAAGAAAACTGAAGATTGTGAGAATGGAAATCGGAGCAGCCTGGCACAATAGGAAGAGAAGGCTGCTGAACCATGTGTTGGTTGAAACAGGGAGTTTGTTTGTTTTCTGTACATAAATAAACCATATTTCAAAAACCCTAAAAATTGAAAATTTAGAAACCAAAAATATGTTTTTATTTTGTCAAAAAAAATCTTTTTTTTTAAATAAAAAATATGTTTGTTTTTAAATTTGTTAAAAAAAATTCAAAAATTCAAAAATATGTTACTTGATTATGCCGAAACCCTCACGGCGGAACAAACATGATTAATTTCACAAGATTGAAAAAACGGTTTTCAAACTGTAAAAAATCAATGTGTTGTAAATCATGGGGGTACGTTATAATTTCTGCAAAACAGAGCATGAGATGCAGAAAATGGATGGCGAGACAAAGCTATCTACATCGGTTATCAAATTTTCTTTAAATGGTTTTGCATTTTAGGGGGAGTATGAATATTTCAGAAAATACAAAAACATTTGAAAATTTGAAAAATCCAAAAACATGATAAAAACCTACTGACAAAAACATTAGAAAATTAAAAAAAGAGTGTTTGTGTAAAAAGAGGAAATGATAGTACATCAGTAGACAATCACAGTACGCTAAAGAAATGAAAAGTTAAATTGTGATAAACGGTCTCACTGATGATATGCCAGTAGATTTTTACACGCTTAGTAGATTGTTTTCGAGATATAAACCTAAATATCAAATACTTTACTTATCTCGTGGGGAACATCTCTTGGATATATGGGTAACCCCCGAAATCTTGTTTGAAAGACTTTCTATTTCTGACATACTAGGTCTTTGTGCGTGGTGATATCTGGGGTATTATACCTGGACTTCTGATTTTGCGGGAGCAATAGCCTAGTCCTCGTATAATACTTTGCATTGCTTTAATCATAAAGCCCACCCTCAGCATAAAAAATGATGAAACATTGAAAAATGCTAATCATGTGCTTTTGAAGAAAAGATCCCCAAACGGGACACACCTGAAAGTCAAGCCGTCATCTCTCTGCACGAACGGAAGTTTTGACCTGAGCTCTCATGGTTTTGCATTACCCGTTTACAGATATCATTAGTGTACATTCACCTGTAAGACTGAATATAGGAGTCTGGATACGGGAGTATATTCTGAGGTGGGACACGCGAATAAGTTAAGTCCTTAAAACACTAAATCCATATCTCGAAACAGTTGAACTTTGTGTGAAAATTTAAGTGGATCAGTATACTGACAATCTAGGTGAATCGTTTAGAACTGAAAGTGTTTAAAGCTCAATGGTACTAGTGATTTGTCATAAAATGATATGATCCTCTAACACGAACTCAAACAAAAATACTGTCTATAAATATGTTTGTAAATATTTCTTTACTGCTTTATGTTTTAGAAAAATACAAAAAGATTTTGATTTCGTTTTATTTTTGAAAACCGATGTCTGGGATGCTGAGTTTCAAAATCTAAGTATGCTGATTGTGTTTCTGAAAAATAAAACAAGTTCATTAATTTGAAACTTGTAGTTTTTAAAATCAAAAATCAAAAACAGTTTGTGATATCTCCAAGGTCATTAAGTTGGACTTGGATGATTAACTGTGAGGGATTTGGATTCTTAGACTGTTAAAATTTGTTGAAAAGAGTTAGTTTTCGATGTTGGATTCTTAAATTCTGCCAAATCTATGAAGATTGTTGATAGGAGGAGTAATTTAGAAAGTTGAATAAAGCCAGATTACGATTTCTGGAAAATTGAATGTTCAAAATGTTTGTACTTGTAAACGTTTGAGATTTGCAGATGTTGTACCAGACTACGATCCCGACGGCAGAGTCTAAGGGGGAGTCTGAAGACGAGCTCAACGCAAGAGGAAGCGTGGATTCAAGGAGCCATGTCACTATTTCAGAAGAGCTTGTATACGGAAAGCAGGTGTCGATCCCAAAAGCACGAAAGCTTGACGAAAGGGGGAGCCTGATGAAGAAAGAGTCTAACCGAAAGGGGGAGAAGCTGAAGACAGATCCACGGGGATTTTGTTCAAAGCAAAAGGGAGTCTACGTTGATGAAAACATGTTAAAGCTTCAAGAAGACTCAAAGAGAGAGAGAGAGAGAAATACAAGACGCTACGAGATTGACTGTGGCAATATCCAAGGGGGAGTCTGTTAGTGCACTTATGTCTATCGCCTTCGTCAATCCAAGCCGTAGCGAGAAACAGAAAAAAACGAGTCTTTATAGTGTTATATCTAGTCAAAAGGCAAGGTGGCAATCTTGTAATTAATGAAAAGTTTCATTAAAGCCTTGGCCTATAAATAGGATGTTATGTCATAGTTTAGGGACTTTTGGCTCATTTGTGTTTTGGAGAACTCTAGATCTAGAGAGAGATTCTAGAGAGAGAAAGTGATTCAAGGTGGTGTATATTTTCATATTTCTAATCGAATCACATTTATTTGACATCGTGTGTGTTAGTTCGCGTTCGTGTACGGATTCCGCACGTCACACATTCGTTTCGCAATCGGTTCGGAGTCAAAACCGGTCCTACAAAGTGTAAGAGGAGATAAAATACACTTTGAAGTTTGTTGACATGATCTTTGAACACCTTTTCAGCCTTGTATAATTTATGTTTTAGTTGACATGTTTGATGGACAAATTTCTTGTTTGGAAACTAACTTAGGAATGAAGTTATGTAGTCTTAGTATATACTTTCAAAACTGTGGTTTTACCTTTTTATATTTTTCAAGTAAACATTACTATATTTTGCACTTAAACATTACTATTTTCCATTACATTTCCCGGTCACTCAACAAAAAGAAATATAACACTCAAAATTAATAAAATAGTATACAACTTGGAATTACAAATAACAGTGTTTTAAAAACTGCTCCTACCAAAGAGACAAACTCAACATCTGTTTCGCTAGACTTTGCAAACCAAAACATCTGTTGAAGACAACCACTGTTAAAAGAAAAGTCTATTACTTAAACGAAACAACCTCGGCACATGAGCCAAACAAACTCTGCTGATGAACCGAAAGGTCTGTTAATACAAAGACTGCTGAAGCAAAGGTCTGCTAAAGAGAACCTCTACTGATGAAGCAAAATGTATGATGAACCTAAGTTCTGTTGTAAACAAACAGATATTAGACAATTCAACAAAAGATCTATAATATAATATCTTTAACAGATGATGATCAACAGCTCATAAGGTCTGTTGAAGCACGCTATAACAGTGCTTAGCCTTTAACAGATGTTTAACAGTGCTTAAGGGTTAACAGATGTTAGCACGTTATAGCACGCTATAACCTCTGCTGATGAAGCAAAATGTATGATGAACCTAAGTTCTACTATGAACCAACATATATTACACAATTGAACAAAAGATCTATAATATAAGATGTTTAACAGATGATGATCAACAACTCATATAGTCTGTTGAAGCACGCTATAACAGTGCTTAACCTTTAACAGATCTTTAACACTGCTTAGGGGTTAACAGATGTTAGCACACTATAATAGTGCTTAGCCTCTAACAGATGTTAATGTATCTCAGACCCCAACAGGTTTTCGACTAACCAATTGATTACATTTTCATTCATCAATCTAACAATAATATACAACCCTACTACTTATCATGTCCATCAATATCACCAAACATGTATAATAAAGGTTAACCTTACTTGATATTCAACCCATAGATTTACATAACATATTCATCATTGTAGCCCTTACAAACAAAACTTTTAACCACAGTTTGTTAAAACAACAGTTAACAGACATAAATAAAAACCACAAGGATTCTTCAAAAATAAGTGGTTTCTACTTATCTCTCATAAGAATTGTTTTTTCATAAGCATCTAATTGTTAACCTTAGTCAGCTTCTTCCGGGTTCTTCTCACATTAGTGGATAGCTCACCAACGTTGGCAACATCAGCATCTTGAGCCATCCGCTTTCCATTGGGACTTGATCCAGAATCCTTTTCAACTTCAACGACTGAAGAGTCGGCCGTAACAGAGACAGCATCCTTCCAATAGATCACAAAACAACTATTGATCTCATTTAATAAAATAATGAACTCTTTTTAAACGTACTAAACATACTTTAAAAATAAATACTCACCCTTGAAGTTCGTTCAGCAGACACCTGAGAAGATTCTGAAAGGTTAACGTCTTTAACGTCAGCTACCTCTTGAGTAACCTAAAGGATCATAATATATGATATCATATAAAAAAGTACACAATCCAGTGTTTAAAACTCAAAAGAAAAATAAATAGATTGAAAGAGTAATTTTATATGCTACCTCATCAGTATTTTCATCACCATTACCATCTCCACCAACCAACTCAGCAATTATTACTGGATCATCAGTTGTTTTTTGCACAGTATAAACATGATAGTCATTTTTAAGATTGAACTCTGAAACATCAATCTTAAAAGCAGCCTTCTTATCAACCAATCGAAATATCTCATGAGGGAATCCAGTATCATTGGCCTTAACCTGCCTCTCTCTTATGTCACTCGCCGCTAATCCAAGAAGCTTCTGAAAATCTCTATCAAACATAACAAAAGAAACACTACCACTCTCATCCTGCACCCGCACCCGCACTTGCACCTTGAACCTGAAATATACACAACTAACTAAGTAAACTGCAAAACTATATTCAAATATGAGTCTTAGAATGTTACTTATATAAATATAACGCTAAATAATCATCATTGCTTACTTTTTGGTGATCGATGTACATTCAGTATGACATCTAATACAAACCAAAGAAGTCGCAGGCAATCGAAGAATATAATCTGAAACATTCTCAACATTCTGCAAGTATTCACTTTTACCCATCACCTTCTTGAAACACTTACGACAGACAGCATAAAACCAACCATACTCTTCTTGCACAATCTTAATTCTCGCAACCACAACACAACACAAGACATTTCCTGTAAAAACATAACACAGTTCCTGTAAAAACACGCAGGTGACAAACCAAACAAATAACCAAACTATATACAAAGAAGTGAAACCTCTTCTATCTCGCTAATCTCATCAACATGTTTCTTCACACCTTCAGTTACAAATTCTTTATGTAATGGAAAAATACTCTGAGACGATAGTATCGTTTGAGAAGTAGAACTACTCCCTTGTCCAAACTTCAATATATGCCTTTTGAATACCACAAATGATTAGAATTAGTATACAAATGACATGAAACCAAGTATTTGACTTGAACATCTATATACAATAGAAATTACATTGAGAATTACCTCCTCCTTAGCTCATCAACTTCATCAATTTCTTGATTCAGAAAAATTCGTGTTGCAAACTTATCACTTTGAACAGTATATTCACCTACATGGAAAAGTATATAGATATTTAATGTATACCTGTCTTTATATTGCCAGAAATAAACAGTATAATTATGATTTGCAGAAAGTAACAAAAATACCTTACCATTCCTTACACTTTCCATGTTGTATAACAGCCATCACATGCTCATGAGGTGGGACTTTAGAAATGAAGTCCTTAATCTGCAGAGCATAATCATTCCACACAGTACACCGCAAAACCTTACCACTACATGAAAAGAATATTCATATCAAAACAACATTGAATGAATAAAAACAGAAAATAAATCAGGAAAACTATAACATTTATTAAAGTAGCAAATGAGCCATAAATTAAGTACTATATTCACTAAGAATAAACTGTAGACCTCATTTATTACCATGATTTAGCATTACATACAAACAATATAAACCTCATTTATTACCATTACATGATCCCACATTAAATACAAACATTCTTCATCTTATTTATTAACATCATTAAATACATTTTATGATCACTACATGACTGAACATATGAACAACAACTTACTCCAAATCTTCAATATCGAAATTCATCTTCTTAGTCTCCTTTGGAGGTCGATCAAAGATTTCAAGATCTCCACAAGAAATCACAGATCCAACAACATCTATATGATCACATTATACAAGAATATAAGTAAAACTCTCTAATATTATACAAGCAAGACATGATTACAAAAATATACACTACCAACACTCAAAGCGTTTAACGCCTCTCCTTGAAGAATATCTTCATAAGCTCTGAAATTGAAACCATACTCAACACCTTGCCAACATCTCACACGAGTAACAGTTGTGCATCTATAAAAGTTGATTTTATAAGGCTGCACTACTACTTTATATAAATCTTTATTCTCACCAACACCAAATTTTGACAGAATCACAACAGCATCTTCTTGCAGTTGTCCATCAAAAACAGGTATCAGATGACTCTTAATACCTACTTGAATCTTAGCACCCTAAAGAACATTTAAAGAAATTATCTTCTTAGCATACAACACTACATTTTCTAAAATAAAATGGAAAAGCAGAGATACAAATTACCTTCTCATCAATGAAGATGATCTCCGTCTTGTAACCCTAATTCCATTTTCGAATAATTCTCGCCTTCATGTTCCACATATCCTTCCCATGATTCAATTCGTTAACAAAACTAAGATTATTACTGTCAACTGATATTGACATGCTTCTAATTCGGAATTCGGATTTTGATTAAATTTCAAATTTCAAAATCAGAGAAGATGAAAGCGTGAGGAAATATGAAGAGGGAAATGAGAAGAAAAGCCTTATATAAGAAGGATGATTGACAAGAGTTTGAATCTGAGTGACATGCATTAATTGCTAATTACTTATTCCCATGCATATTTGAATTTGAATTTCCCGGTAATTAGCGTTAAACATCTGCTGATCTAAAAGTATTACAGAAGATAACAACAACTGCTACTGCTAAGTATACATTTGCCAAAGGAACCAGCTGCTACTTTCTCGTAGATTGTTAGGACCGGTTTTGACTTCGTAACGATTGCGAACTGAACGTGTGACGTGCGGAATCCGTACACGAACGTGACCAAACACACGAGACGTACTCAATCTGTGATTCTATAGAAATGTATGAAATCGTACAAAGCACCACGCATCACCTTTTGCCTTTCTCTCTCTACTTTCTCTCTCTAGCTCCTATCTCCTCAAATGTAGCAAATGGCAAAAGTTCTAATCTCTAACACTATCTCTTCTATTTATAGGCACAAGGTATAAGGAGGGTTCCCCTTATTTACAAGAATGCCACCTTGCCCTTTTTCCTAAATATTACAATATAAACTCTAGTTTACTTCTGAATCTGCTACGAACTGGATTGATGGAGGCGATAGACATTACTGCACTAACAGACTCCCCCTTGGATATTGCCGCAGTCAATCTCGTAGCGTCTTGACTTATCTCTCTCTCTCTCTGAGTCTTCTTGAATATTTGATATCATCAGCAACCACAGACTCCCTCTTTCTCAAACAGAATCCCCGTGGATCTGTCTTCAGGCTTCCGTTGCTCTTCCTTTCGTTTAGACTCCTTTTCTTCAGGCTCCCCCTTTCGTCAAGCTTCCGTGCTTTTGGGATCGACACCTGGCTTTCCAGACACAAGCTCCTCCAGGATAGTTACCTGGCTTCTTGAATGCATGCTCTCCCTTGCGTTGAGCTTGTCTTCAGACTCCTCCTTAGACTCGGCTGTCGGGATCGAAATCTAGAATACCATCTGAAAATCTCATACATTCATAAGTAAAACATTTTGAACCTCCAGGATTGATGACCTGGCTTTCTCAACATATGCTAAAATATTTTTACATTGAAAGCATTTTCAGTTGTCCAGGAACCGTAACCTGGCACTTTTAACTGATTTTAACACTTTAAGAATCCAAATCCCTCACAGATTATCATCCAAGTCCAAATTAATGACCTTGGAGATATCATAAACTGTTTTTGTTTTTAAAAATTTCAAGTTTCAACTTAATGAACTTGTGTTATTTTCAGAAACACGATTAGCATACTTAGATTTTGAAACTTAGCACTCAGACATCGGTTGTCGAAAATAAAGCGGAATCAAAAATCTTTTTGAAGTTTTTCTGAAATGTAAAGCAATAAAGAAATATTTACAGACAATATTTTTGTTTGAGTTCGTGTCAGAGGATCATATCAGTTTATGACAAATCACTAGTACCGTTGAGCTTTAAACACTTTAAGTTCTAAACGATTCACTTAGATTGTAAGTATACTGATCCACTTAAATTTTCACACAAAGTTCAATTGATTCAAGATACGATTTAGTATTTTAAGGACTTAAACTTATTCGCGTGTCCCACCTCAGAATATACTCCCGTATCAAAATTCCCTAGATTCAGTCTTACAGGTGAGTATACCAATCTGATATCTGTAAAGGGGTAAATGCGAGACCATGAGAGCTCAGGCTAGAACTTCCGTTCGTATAGAGAGATGATGGCTCGACTTTCGGCGTGTTCCCTTTAGGGAATCTTTTCTTCAACTGCAATTGATTCGTATCTTTCGATATTTTATCAATTTTATGCAGAGGGCAAGCTTTAAAAGCGCGTAAAGTATTATACGAGGTCTAGGCCATTGCTTCCGCAAAATCAGAAGACCAGGTATAATACCCCAGATATCAAACAGTATAAAGACCTAGTATCTCAGAATCAGGCAATCACTCAAGCAATATTTCGGGGGTTACCCATATATCCGAGAGATGTTCCCCACGAGATAAGCAAAGTATTGATATTTAGGTTTATATCTCGAAAACAATTTACTAAGCGTGTAAAAATATATTGGCATATCGTCAATGAGATCGTTTATCACATTAAAACATTCCATTTCTTTAGCGTACTGTGATTGTCTACTGATGTACTATCATTTCCTCTTTTTACACAAAAACTCAATTTTTGAATTTTATCATGTTTTTGGCTTTTTCAAATTTTCTAATGTTTTTGGATTTTCTGAAAATTTCTTACTCCCCCTAAAATTCAAAATCATGTAAAGAAAATTTGACAAACCGATGTTGATAGCTTTATCTCGCCATCCATTTTCTGCTTTTCGTGCACTGAATTGCAGAAAGTATAACCTGAGAAGCAGAAATTACCCCCATGATTTACAACCCATTGATTTTCGACAGTTTGAAAACCGTTTTTCAATCTTGTGAAAGTAATCATGTTTGTTCCGCCGTGAGGGTTTCGGCATATTCAAGCAACATTTTTATTTTTTTTTAAATTTTGATTTTTGACAAATTTAAAACAAACATATTTTTTATTTTTCAAATTTTTGACAAAATAAAACATATTTTTGGTTTTTTTTTTATTTTTAATTTTTTAGGGTTTTTAGAAATATGGTTTATTTATGTACAAAAACTGATAAACTCCCTGTTCAACCAAACCAGGGTTCAGCAGCCTTCTCCTCCTGTGCCAGGCTGCTCATCAATTCTCTTCCTTGACAATCAAACTTCATGAGCACCTGCACATTCACAAAAACTTAATTACTTGAACAATTTAGCCCAGGTCTGTTTGACCTTAGGCATTTCAACAAAATAAGTTTCATTCAGTGATGGAAAATCTTTGTCATTTTGTACAAAAACTTTTTCATCTTTGATTTTTACTTTCTCATTATTCACAGTAGTCACTTGTTTCTTAACCACCCAGTACTGTCCTTTTGAAGCACTTCTTTTGTAAAATCATGACTCGTTTTGACTATTTTGACTTTGAACAACTTTTGGTTTCCAAAATTGTTTTGGCTTTGTCATATCAACTGATGTTTGCCAACTTTGTGTTGTTCTGAATCTGGGTGTGTGAGAATTCTGTGTTTGTCTTGAATCAGACCTAGTCTGTTTTGGTTTCCAAGTTTGATTCGAAGCAAACTTGTTTGTGTTGTACTTCCAAGTTTGTTTGGAATCAAATCTGGTAGACTTTTGTTTCACATTCTCACATTTCTGTTTTTCAACATCAACAGGCTTTGGGTTTGGACACTTGCGTGCAACATGTCCAATTTGATCACATTTAAAACACCTTTTCTTTGAAACATCTTTAGCATGTTGTTGTTGCTTTTTCCGAGCATAGAACTCTTCATTAGACTGTCGTCTAAATTTGAGTTCTTTCTCTTCTTCCGAACTTTTCCCGTGAACGAAATTCATTTTCTTTTGAACATTTTGTTTTTCAAACCTTTTATTTTGATCCTGTTTCTTTTTATAACCCAACCCTGCTTTCATATTCTTCTTTTTGTGACCGGGTTTGTTATAAAAAGTTTTCTTGCTCTTCCCAGCAAATTTTGAAATTTCAGACTTTTCAATTTCAACCATCTTAAAAACTTTATCAATCTTTTCTGAAATCACATTTTGAATCGGGAATACAATATCTAAGAATAATTTATCCGATCCAATCATGGTATAAACCAATCCTTTTGAATCATCATTCACAACTTTCTCAGATTTTGACTGTTTAAGATAGCCATCATGAAAATTTCCCTCATTTTCATCATGTGATTCAGACTTACCTTTGGTTGACTCATCTTTCAAAACGCTTTCAACAACCTTACTTACCACCTCTGAATCATTAGCCTCATCAGATTTGGCGTAAGTCACATCGATACTTTCAGGTAATTGGTCAACTATGTTCAGACCTTTTGCCACCTTTTCCTCATCATAGAGAGTATAATTATTCCTCAATGGTGGTGGTACCTGATGATATTCTGAACCAATACCTTTTTTGTTCTTGCCAGTATCTTTGTCATCTGGTGTGATGTTGAAAATGCGTTCGAGAATGTACGAAGAGTTATGATAACTTTGAAGTTTTGTAACAATCTTTTCTTTTTCAACCAGAACTTGTTTGAGATTAGCAACTTCATCAACACACTTGTTCAATTCAAGTTGCTTTTCTTTGAAATTTCTCTCATACAGTTCTTTGGTTGTTAAAGTTTCAGACAATCTTTCGTCAAAACATTTGACTTGTCTCTTCAAAGTATCATAAGCTTCTTGTAATCTTTGACTTGACCACTTCAAATTATCATACTCTTTTTGAAAATCTTGAAACTTATTATCTTTTTCAACACAACCAACACATTTTGCTGTACACATTTCTTTCAAAATCTCATTTTCTTTTTCAAAATCATGACATTTCTGTGTCAGCTTTTCAACCTTTTGTTTCAAAATTTCTTCTTTTTCAATCATTTCTTTACATTTTATTTTGAAAACATTTTCAAGTTTATTTGTTTCAATTTCTTTTGTTTTTATTATTTCATCTTTTTTAGTACAGGCTTTGCACATTTCTATGCAATTCCTGCACTTGTTTTCATTTTTATTAACAATTTCAGCATTTGATAAATCAGAAGATTCTTTTACCTCAGTCTCTTTCAGCACCGATGATTCTTCTGTTTCAACTTTCTGAACTTCTTCTTTCTTCTCTTCTTCTTCCATCTTCCTTTCTTCCTCAACATCATTCTTTGCCAGAACCTTCACCTCTTCTACCGGCTTTTTCAACTCTTCTTCTTTCCTCTTCTTCATTTCCACCACCTTTGGCAGACTTGCTTCAAAAATTTCTTTTATTTTTTTCATCAAATCAGCCTTATACCCTTTTTCAGATAACCTTCTTGTGTTATAAGTGTCCTGATCTGGAAACAAATTTGTTACTGCATCAAAGTCCACCTTTGACGGGTCAACTACTAGATTACCCTGTGAATCCATGTAACACTCCAGTTCAGCATTCCATCTTTTGGCTCTCCGCGCTTCTTTGAATGGTTCATTCAACTTTCTAATCTCCCATTTTGCACTATCCCTTTTCCACCAATTATCATACTCCACATCGGCTACAAATGCATGTCCAACACAATCTTCTTTAGGAAGAATTTGACTCCAATCATAACCTTCATCGTCTTCAATAACTACCATTGCCCTAGATCTTTCCTTTGACGACCCTTCATCGATCTGTTTCTGATTCACATTTGATGATCCACTGGGGCGATGATAAATTGCTTTCTTGTAGTAATCATCTCTGAATGGATTTGTGAGTTCGTCAGTTTCCCTGTTTGTACACTCTCTTTTGAAGTGTCCTTTATGTTTGCATTTGAAACATGTAACTTTTGCCTTATCAAACCCTAATTTCGAATCAGCAGATCCCAAAGATGATCTTCCAGTAATCTCCATGAAGCGTTGTGCTCTCCTCATTGTGCTAGCCATGCACCATTTAATATCCATTAGCTCCATCTCCTATGGATTGATCTGATCATAATCTTCCATTGTCATTTTCGGGTTTCCAACTTTTCCCGCGATCAGACTTTCGTACGATTCCAGGACGGAAGCTAAGAACACCATTTGTTGCTTGGCCACTTCTGCATTCAGACTTTGAGAGTTTTTCAGATCTATAGCGATATTGCAATGGACTATGTTCGGATTTGATGAATTTGGACCAATTGAATGATAACCCGAATCTCTTGAAGAACTTTGCTAAGGTGAATCCTTTGAGCTTCCAACACTAAATGCCGTTTTTGACTTTTGATCAAGCATGTTTCCTCTGTAGTATAAGTCGACATTTTGTTTATACTGCTGGCTTCCCATTTTGTTTTGTTTCCTGATTTCTAGATCATGCCCCTCAAGTTTCTCAATCAGCCAGTCTAGAGTCACCTTGCTCATATCGTTGCTGTTTTTGAGAATCATGACATAGTATCTCCAGTCGTATTCATTTGGGACAACTTCTATCAATTTATCAATGATTTCTTCATTATTTCTTGACACACCAACTCTTTCCATTTCAAGTTTAAGATGACAGAATCTTTCAATCATTTGTGGAACAGTTTCACCTTTCATACAAGCAAACAAATCAAATTCCTTTTTTAATAAAGATCGCTTGTTTTTCATAATCAGCTCACCACCAGTACATTTTCTTTCTAAAGCTTCCCATAAACTCTTTGATGTTTTCTCATGTTCAAGTAGTGAAATAATATCTTCTCTCACTGACTGATGTAACAATGTAATCATTTTGTATTCAGCTACAACATTTTTTATATCTTTTTCTGTGAACTCTTCTTCGGTTAATAACACTCCTCCTTCTTTTGTTGGTTCTTTATATTCCTTTTTTAGTTTTAACCAACTTTCAGGTGCAAACGCTTTTACCCAACCCTCAAACCTATTTTTCCACCAATTATAATCTTCAACATTCATTAATTTCGGTGGTTTCTGTTGGTTTGCATACAGATTATCATACTTCAAGTTATCTGAAATTTCTTTCGAATAATTTCTTGTTTCGGATCTTCTCTCGGATGATTCTGAAGTGAAAGCGTTGTAAAACGTGTTATAAAATTCTTCACCGCTGCTCGACATCTTCAAACAATTTCTTGAAATTCGCACTTTGTAAATCACCTACAAACGATTCACACAAATGATCAGATAAAAATGAAAATATCACTCAATAAAATTTGAAATAACTCTTGATTAAACGTGAATCGAATGGACCAATGATAAACTCAATCGGATAGACCAGATGAACTTGGATCGGATGGGCCAAACTGTTTGGAGTGTATGAACAGTGGTCCGATCGGATGGGCCAATGTTGTTCGATTAGATAGGAAGGTGGGTCGATCGGACAGGTATGAAGCTAGTCGATCGGATGAGATAGGCTGGCCGATCGGATGATGCTAGCCGATCGGTTGGGCTGGCCGATCGGTTGGGCTAGCCGATCGGTTGGTGCTGGCCGATCGGTTGGGCTAGCCGATCGGTTGGTGCTGTCCAATCGGTTAGGCTGGCCGATCGGTTAGGCTGTCCGATCGGTTATGCTGTCCGATCGATTATGCTGTCCGATCGGTTATGCTGTCCGATCGGTTAGGCTGTCTGATCGGTTAGTGACGAACTTTTCAGCACAATCGGCCACAAAAACTCAGATTTCTCTCAAACGGCTTTGAATTTTGACCTAAAAATTTGTAGGGTTATAGATCAGCTAATTTCGCACAACATATAAAAAAAAGAGCTAATTTGGACCGTAAAAACCCTGTCAATTTTGCAAAATTCAGAGAAAAACGTGAAGAACAAGAAAGTTAAGAGAAATTTGACAAATCTAGATGTTTTTGGCTCTGAATCTGATCAATTCTTGTACGAATCTGTGCGTTTGATCTTCGCAAACGAGCACCTGCTCTGATACCACTTGTTAGGACCGGTTTTGACTCCGTAACGATTGCGAACCGAACGTGTGACGTGCGGAATCCGTACATGAACGTGAAATAACACACGAGACGTACTCAATCTTTTTTTTGGGTAATGGGATTTACCCCGGTGATTCTATATATTCACAACCAAATAAAACAAGTAGCGTGGAGAATCCACACTAGTTCAATCATGAGACATGCCTCATGAAAGTAAACAAAAAGAAAAAACTAATTCGCAAAACATTACCAATAAAAACCAAACTAGACAAACATCTAGACAAAGACACAACTCAAAACGCTACTCAACCGCCATCGTCCATCATGTCCCTTTCCCGAATTCCCCATTCACCAAGAAATCTGCGCACCTTCTCTTTCTTCTTCAGCTTAAGTCCCATAAGTTTGTACCGAACCGTTTGGAAAATAAATTTTCCGATAGTCTCTGGCGGTCTTAATTGGTTTTTGAAAAGACGAGCATTCCGTTCCTGCCATATGAAGTAAGCAGTAGCCGCCACTAGAATCCTAGCAACATAATTAGCAGCCGACTTGGAATTCGCGCGCACCAGCAACCAGCTCACTATATCCTCCCATTTATTATCGACCAAATCCATGCCCACTTTTTGCCTAACAATACCCCAAACTTGAGAAGAAAACTTACATTCGAAGAATAGATGACAATGAGAATCGTTATCCGCGTAACATAATAAGCAGCACATCATATTCATATTCTTCCTTCTCGTGAAATCCCATTTAAGAATGACATCTTGAGTCAGCAATTTCTTCCTCATAATCAACCACATTAAGAACGCGTGCCTTGGAATACATTGAGAAAACCAAACCACTGTGCTCCACTGGATCTCCGAGTCGCTATGTCTAATCGAATTCCATATAACCGAGGCCGAGACTTCATTAAGATGCCCTCTAACCCTCCATCGAACTGTATCATTTTTATATGGTTGAACCTGAATATGATCTACTTGGTTGAGAACTGGAAATAAATCCCTCCAAGCCACTGGCCACAACCAGGCACCGTCCATGACAATATCCGCAACTGACGCGTCTAAACGAAACCCTGCATTTGTTATTGTTCTTGGAGATAAAAAATCACCCAGCGGACCTATATCGCTCCAAGTATCATACCAAGCTGAAGTGGATCTCCCATCTCCAAGTAATGACCAAAAATACTCCCGCACCATCGGACGCACTTGTAGAATTTTGCGCCAGCTCCAACAACAGTTATTAGGGGCTTTGCAAATCCAGAAGCTTTTTCCTTTTAGTCTATAGTCATGAATCCAATCAACCCAAAGAGACTTTCTTTTAGTAATAATGCTCCAGATATGGATCGCCATAAGAGCTGTATTCATATCCCCGATCCGCCTAATCCCCAAGCCACCTTCATATTTTGGAAGACAAATCGAGTTCCAAGAAACCTTTGCTTTTCCTTTGTGAAAAGTGCTTTGTTGAGTCCATAAAAAATACGCATTCTAGCTTCTAGATCGTGGACAACACGAGTCGGTAAGATAAACACCGAAGACCAATATATATGCATCGAAGATAAGACCGCAACCACTAGTTGCAACCTCCCTGCAAACGAAAGGAATTTGTTTCTCCAGCTCGATATTCGCTGCTCTAGTCTCTCAACCAAGACACCACAATCCTTGTACAAGAGCCGAGACGAGATAAGGGGTACGCCCAAATAACGAACCGGAAGCTCTCCTTCAACAAACGGCATAATATTCATAATAGCATTCTTAATATTACCAGGCACATTACAGAAGAAGACTGTACTTTTCTGAATACTAGGCACCAATCCTGACATCTTTGTAAAGGTATCTAAAGAAGACATAATACATTTAGCCGATCCAACATCGCCTCTTGCAAAAAGGAAAAGGTCATCCGCAAAACATAAATTAACAATTTGCTGCTTCTCGCATTTATTATGAAATTTGAAAGACGAATCTATCCTGGTAGCATGCTGCAAGATACCGGTCAAGACCTCCATAACAAGCGTAAATAAATACGGAGAAATAGGATCCCCTTGCCTTAAACCACGACTACCCCTGAAAAAACCATGAATATTCCCATTCACACAAATAGAGTATGACGTAGTAGAAACACATACCATAATCCAATCCACCATCGTTCTATGAAACCCGAACCCAAGCATCACAGGCTTTAAAAAATTCCAGTCAACTGTGTCGTACGCCTTTTGGATATCGACCTTAAAAGCACACCGAGGAAGGCCAACATTCCTGTGATAATTGTGCATTAATTCCTGGGTTAAAAGGATATTATCTGAGATCCTCCTACCCGGAACAAACGCAGACTGGTTCACACTGGCAATCCCATTCAGAGCAATCTTTATATGATCTGCAATAATCTTGCTGATGCATTTGTACAACACATTACAACAAGCTATAGGACGGTAGTCCGTAACAGATGCCGGAGTGGATACCTTCGGAATAAGCACTAGCAGTGTGTGATTTAATTCACGGAGCATCTTTCCTGTAGAGAAAAAATCTATGACAGCATTAGACACCTCCTGCCCTCTAACATGCCAGGCACTCTTGAAAAAAGCAGAAGTGTAGCCATCTGGTCCAGGAGCTTTATCAATTCCAATCGAGAACATAGCCTTTTTCACTTCGTCACTAGAAACTGGCCGAACCATATGGGAAGCAATATCCGGATCCAACACATTAGAAAACAAATCAGGGGATGGCATCAACGACACGTTATCATGACACCCCAAAAACTGCTCATAATGATGAACTAAAGCAATCTGAACCTTGTCTCCTTCATAAACAGTACCACGAGCATCCTTTATCAAATCAATACGGCTCCTATGATTACGCGTTTTCAAAGTCGAATGAAAAAACACTGAGTTCATATCCCCAGCTGTCAGCCAATCAACCTTAGATTTCTGTTTTAGAAATCGTTCTTCGTCTAAAGCCGCCTCCTGGTATTGACGATTTAATTCGCTCTCTTTAGCACGAAAATCCGCATTCATCGGATCCTTGTCAATACTAGTCTGGATAGAATCCAAAGAGTGACGCAACTCCTCAACTTTTTTATGGAGATTACCCTGTTGGAACAAAAGAGCACGTAAAGGAGCTTTTAATAAACGGAGCTTTTTTACCACCCGGAACTGATGCACTCCATCAACACTGGATCCCCAATTTTTAACCACAATATCCATAAATTCTTTCATGTGCGTCAAAAAGTTAGCAAACTTAAACGGCCTATTTTTCATCACCTCAGGCATCGGAATTTTCAGAATACAAGGACAGTGATCAGATATCCTATAAGGGTGAAAGAAAGCGACCGCACTCGGGTACTCAACAACAAACTGATTGTTACCCAACACCCGGTCAATCTTTTTAAGTAAACCAATTCCCTTCTTCGGTTTTTGATTCCAAGTAAAGTGACAACCTGTACAATTAATGTCAAAAACCTCAATATCATCCACACAAGCCTGAAATTCTTTCATGCTGGCCGAAACCGTTGAGTACCAAGGTTGAGTACCAACTAGCGCCTTATGCATAGAAAGTTGTTGCCACAATTCTCTTCTAGAAATATAGTAATTATCCGCATAAACTATCGAACAGAAAAACAGTTTCTTATCTAGCTTGAACCGAATCTGAACATGCAATACCTGAGACGTTTGGTTCAGCACCATTACCTCAAACATATCTGGATTCCAGCCAATAATTATTCTAGTTCCTTTATCGCAAAGCCCACCATTCGACGTCCAATCCCAGTTGCGAAAAACACTTTTACAAATTATACCAAGTTTACTTACATCCACGTGAGACTCTAAAATAGCACAAAAATTCAGCTTATTATCTTTCACAATTTGCCGAACCTCTTTTTGTTTTAGCGGGCGGTTCAACCCCCTAATATTCCACGTGGCTAGGCTAACCATTGGCAACAGTTGGAGAAGGAGTTCTTGCCCCTTTAGTGTCCTTCGGCTTCTTAGAGTCACCCACCAGAAACTCATTCGTCTCATTATAAACTTCCATGACCTCCTCATCATCGGACTCTTCAATATCTCCACCACTCGGCCCCTTACTACTTTGACCTTCATCCGCATCAGCTGAATTCAGAACATTAAATGGGTTTGTGGAGAAGATCGGACCAGCTGACTTAATGTTTAAGTCCGCTTTATGCTTGTTAGTAATCGGCCTATACTCAAATTTTGGTTTTGGTTTAGTAATCTGGATCCCCGGTTTCCTAGCCATCTTCTTGTTTTGAACTTCTGTATAGCCATCATCATCTACTCTAGGTGCCTTCTTAGGTTGATAATTACCTCGATTTCCAGGTTGTTTAACACCTATCTGAACAGGTTTCCTAGGATTTTTTGGGCAGGAGTCATTAGAATGACCGAAAACACAACATGTCGAACACCTGAGAGGATTCCATTCATATTCGACATAAACCTTTTCCTTAACAAATCCATCTCCCTCAAGACAAGGAACCGCAATAGTCAACTCCTCTTTTAGATCATTATTGGCTGAAATCTCAACCAGAGCACGAGCAAAACTGCTTCTACCCCACATATCTACGCACATTGAGGTAGTAAATGAATCCAAAGATTTCGGCTCTCCAATAGTTGTTGCAATCATACTTAAACCGTCCTCCGTATACGCCGCTATAGGAACTTCATGGAGTTTAACCCAAACCTGAACCTTTTTCACTTCCTTCTTCTCGAGCTTAACCGACGGTGACCAAACTTCCAAAATCAGCGGCTGTGATCGAATAATCCATGGTCCTTCAGTAAGAGCCTTTTGCATACCTGCTTGATCAGCGAATTTGAAAAAGAAAAAGCCACTAGCATTCATCATTGATTTCTGCAATCCAAAACGTTTCCAGTTATTCCTTACATAGTATTCCACCACGGGATATGCAACCCGATCCCCCAAAAAGTATCCATACAACGTGTTAGCTAGTTTGTCTTGAACTACTCTAACTGAGTCCTTGGATAAGACAACATCACAACCATCCTGCTTCTCATCAGACGCTAAAGACCGAAAATTCACCTTCGTTGCACTAGGTCCCTTAACAGATTCAACATATGACAAAGGTTTTACTAAAATACCAGGATTTTGTTGACTACTAGCACCCTGATCCTGATGATTCTCAGCACCCTGAATATCCGATCTGACTAACTCCACACTATCCAGGTTTACTGGTTTTGATATGGCAGCAAGTCCATCAATAACCGATACATTATCCGAAAAAAACATACCTCTCCTCGGCAACATAGCTTTTCCTTCAATGTTGGTCACACGTAGGCCAATTCATTGAACAGGAACTGTACCCGGAGTAGACCCTGTCTCTTTAGCCGCATAATCATCAGTAGCTGCCGGAGATAAAGGATAACCAGCCTGATCATACAATCCTTGGTTCACCTAATTAAACGGGATGTTACTCCCAGGATAATCACGATCATTCATTAGAAATCACACAACTCTCCCTTAAACAACGATGCTGAAATCACCATGCAACCAGAAAAACGACCACCACGCCAAGAAAATGAAGAAAACTTATCAGACACAGAAAACCCTAATCATGTTACCCTAGAGCCGAATTTCAATCCTTAACTTATTACCCCAGAGTATCAATCTAGCTGAATTATTCACAGATAACCGCGACCAATGACAACCGGATTAATACGTCAGGATTTCGATACAGCAACTAAGGCGGCGATTGAAGAAAAAACAAAAACAAAAACCCTAATATCAGATTAATCACTATTGCTAACGAGTTCGTTATAGAATTTTGATAAACAAAACTCTAATCACAGACTGTTATACAAACGATTTCAAAGAAGATTAGGGTTTCAAGAAGATGAAGAAAAATCACCAAGGAGAGAGAGCATAGGGTTTCAAGAACAAAACTCTAATAATACGACGTACTCAATCTGTGATTCTATAGAAATGTATGAAATCGTACAAAGCACCACGAATCACCTTTTGCCTTTCTCTCTCTAGCTCCTATCTCCTCAAATGTAGCAAATGGCAAAAGTTCTAATCTCTAACACTATCTCTTCTATTTATAGGCACAAGGTATAAGGAGGGTTCCCCTTATTTACAAGAATGCCACCTTGCCCTTTTTCCTAAATATTACAATATAAACTCTAGTTTACTTCTGAATCTGCTACGAACTAGATTGACGGAGGCGATAGACATTACTGCACTAACATAGATGGGCAGTGGTTTGCCCTTTAGAATGTGGGCCAGACCTTTAAAATTTGAAAATACACAAGGCAGTGGTTTGATAGAGCATTAAATGTATTTTAAACTGATTTATATATTATGCTTTATGATGTAATAATGACATAAGAAAAGCCTTGTTGGACATGTGTCACACCCCGATCACGTTAAAACAACAAACCGTGGCGGAAACGTCAGGGAGTGTTATAACAGAATTATTGTTTCACAACCATGGATACAAAAAGAGTTTCGTTTTATTTATTCATTAAATAATTTACATTGTTTTAACACAGATCAAACAAGTTACATATCGACTATCACTGTTATTATGTCACTAAGGCCTCGTCCAGATCCTATGTGACTCATGCATCCTAGTAATCAACAACAAGCAATATCACCTGAAACATATGTAAAAACAAAGTCAGCAAAGAAATGCTGGCGAGCACATAGGTTTTATAAGAGTGTCGGATTCATGGCTAGTTTACATGTTGCAATACCTTAATAAAAACCTTGTTTTGAAATGTATATAATATTGCAACATAATTTAACCAACTCAAATCAAGTGGGTTATAATTTATAAAACTTCGTAGCCATGATTCTTAACCCAAAAACATTTATTTTAGAAAACCAATTTGTAAAACATCTCGTATTAACTCGTTAATAAAACTCACATGGTTTATATTCTTTCGAAAACATCGTTGTGTGACCTCGTTTCAAAATCGTTTACCCAAGTGAACTAAATAACGCCACGGTATGTAATATGTTGAAAACACTTATATATAAGAAGTACCAGCGGCGTATCTACCATGTTTTCACCACATTACACCCGCCCCGTTATCTAAACACTTAACCAAAAACCAATCATTTATCCAATTCGTTTAACTTGTTCAAATCATTTCCAAATCGTTAACTCATTAAAATCGTTTAAATCATCCTCGTTTTAATTGTGAAAACTATTTTTGGTCGTCTCGCTAATAACATTCAAACCTTCGTGACTCGACTATCTCGCTTCTCGCATTAACAAACCACCAAAGGGTAAGTTAACTATCATCAGATTCAGTCGTTACCCACAAACCCCACACATAACCATGGGTGCAGTACGATAACGAGATTTGTCAGATCCTATGGTATCATAACCTAATACTGGTCGGCTTGATCAATGCTAATGAATGTCATTCGTTATGTAACTACAACCAACAAGTTTGTTCACTTTATCGAATTCGTTATTAATTTAATATAAACCATTTTAATCGTTTTTGAAAACCATCGTTAAAACATCGAAATCATTTAATACATAAGAATCACCCCAAAACAATCGAAAATAGTAAAATAGGGGAACTATGTACTCACATGAAGTGCAAAGTATCCTCAATCAAAAGAACTTCAACAAACTCAAGTAAACCAGAGAAATCAAGCAGCACCTAGTAATCGAATCACTATATAAATAATTGACACCTAAATCGGAAGATCGGATAGAATGAAGTCTTGTATACCAAATGAGTGTTGGAACTCATGTGATATGGTTTAACAAAGCCTACATCCTAAATTGGAACCTAACCTAAGTGCTTTCGACCCGTTACGACCCATTAAGGTAGCTTACGCTACTTTAACGCGTCGTGCGCGCAAATGCGCTTTCGAGACGTCTAACTAGTCCTATGACAAGTATTATATGCCTATACATGTTTAAATATGTTGCATAATCAGTTACGTGACAAAATTTTATGTTACATATGCTTAATTACCAATTATGCATGAAAAGGGCATTTTGGTCATTTACCTAAGGCATATAAACTACCTATCATACAACTAATTAAACCTAAGTGACCATAAGGTATAACCTCGGAATGTTATTCCCTATGCAACTATGGTCACTAAACATGTTCGGTTAGATTCTAATGATCGACCAAACGGGTCGAGTTCGAAAGTCTAAGCGGGTGTTTAGTCCGCTTGACTTATGACTCTACACAAGCACTAATCGAAAAGTGACGAGCTAAACATGCTAAAACATGTTTAGTTAAGTTAGAAAACAGGTTTTGGTATCAAAACAAACGGTTTTGATACCATAGAGTAGTTTGGTTACAAAATACGCAAAAATACGCATTTTGGCCGAAACTACGACTCGTCACTACGCCTAGTCAACGTGGTAATCAGTAGGTATAGTCACAAGGGACTATAACCATCGTGATTACGCTCACATTGCAAAGTTCAAATGAACTTTGTGTTGACCATTGACTGGTCAAAGCTGAAAGTGAAACACCAAGAACAAGCAAGAAGAGGACTTACAAAGGGTCCAAGAAGGTTTGATCCAATTTATTCTCAGGTATGAAGTGCAAGACTTCAACTTAGAGAATGAAAATCAGATCAAATGTGAGTTTTGAAGCAGGGGGGGTTGGGTATTTATAGGAAAACTAGAACCGTTAGGATCGTTTATCGGGAAACGAGCTTTGATCTTGGCCATACAAGTGGGCACAAGGTTTTGTAATACTAGGGGTACTTAAAAACCATCAAAATTTTCCCATAGAATGCAAGAAACCTTGTCCAAAAGGCCTGAATACCAGCTGCTGTTTCAGAAATCAGTTTGCTGATCTGGGTGTTCTGGCGCGGCCCGCGTAAAAGACAGACAAGTCTTACGCGGCCCGCCTGGGCAACTTTCCAAAATTTGCAATTTGGTCCCTGCACTAGATAAACTTGCAATTTGGCTCATTTTTTACACGTTTAAGCCCCGTTAACCTAATTTCAAGACTCTAAAATGATGTTCAAGTATAGGGAACTCAAAACATGCTAAAAAACATCTCGGATGTCGGCTCGTTTGGTCGTACGGTTGCGTTGTTCAGTTAATTATGACGGAAGTCATAACGAACGCAAAAACGATCCAAATTAAGCGACGAATGGAATTTTATCAAGCCAATCACTAAAATAAAATATTTTAATGATTACATAAATTTTTGGAGTTCCGGATATGTGACACCTGTGTCACTTCAACCATCATACAAATACCAAACCAATGAAATGTTGTATTTCATACTTGGAATTGGTATAAATATGTGCATCATTCACACATATAAATTCTTATTCGATTTCGAGCTTTAATTCGCTTTCTGGAAGGTTATACGCGATCTGATGCGTAAATATAACCAGTTTAATGCAACAAACACTCCGGAAAAGTGACATAGGCTTAAAATACCTTAGATAACCTTTAGATAACTTAGAAATAAGTTTTGGAAGGTTTGGTATGGCGAAATCAAGTTTGTTCGATCGCAGGGACTATTTGTGTCAAACTGCGAAACTATACCGAATCATATAGTAACGGACATTACAGAACTTGATCATAAGTTAAATATTCCCTAAATATCCTTTACATAGCTTAGAAATAGGCTTTGAGGTATTTGGTGCGCAAAAATTAACTTTCTTGATCAATAGGGACTAAAAGCGTCAAAAAGTGCATCAGTTTGCATTTTCGCGCATATTTTACGTTCTGAATATATCCGGACATCCAAAAATTTATGTAATCATTAAAATATTATGTTTTAGTGATTGGCTTGATAAAAATCCATTCGTCACTTAATTTGGATCGTTTTTGCGTTCATTACGACTTCCGTCGTAATTAAGCGAATAACGCGATCGTACGACCAAACGAACCGACATCCGACATATTTTTGAGCATGTTTCATGTCCCCTATACTTAGGCATCATTTTAGAGCCTTGAAAATGGCTTAACGGGCCTTAAATGGGTCAAAATGAAACTTAAACTACTGAAGGGACCATTTCTGCAATTTCAGAAAGTTGTTTGCTGAACAGAAAGCTTAGGCGGCCCGCGTAAGACTCCCCTGTAACATTTGTGCTTGTAATCATTGTGAACAGTTCAGTTATCAATAAAACAAAGTTATTTGATCCCAATGTTTGTTTGTTTATGTTTTACATTTTTCATGTTTTGACTTTTGTTCAATTTCAAACTCTATATCGCTTTCTGGAGAGTTATACGCAAACTGATGCGTAAACGTAATCAGTTTAATGTGAAAAATACTCTGGAACATCAACATATACTTAATATACCTTAAATAACCTTTACATAACTTAGAAATAAGTTTTGAAGGCTTTGGTATGGCAAAAACAAGTTAATTCGCTTACAGGGACTAAATTTGACAAACTACGAAAGTATGCCAATTTGAACTGTAACAGACATTCCGGAACATGACCATAAGTTAAACATACCATAAATATCCTTTACATAGCTTAGAAATAGGCTTTGAGGTGTTCGGTGTGCTAAAATAAACTTGTGGGTCATTCAGGGACTAAAAGCGTCAAAAAGTGCACAAGTTTGCACTTTCGCGCATAACTTACGATCTGAATACATCCGGACATCCAAAAATTTATGTAAGCACTAAAACATTTTATTTTAGTGTTTGTCATAAGAAAAATTCATTCGTCACGCAATTTGGATCGTTTTTCGCGCTTATGCGCATTTCGTCGTAATTAAGCGAACATCGCGTTCGTACGACCAAACGAGCCAACATCCGACATATTTTTGAGCATGTTTCATGTCCACAATGTTTAGGCATCATTTTAGGGCCTTAAAGTTGGCTTAACAGGCCTTAAAAGTATCGGAAATGAGCTTAAACACCAACCTATTCTGCCAATTCTGCAGAAATAGGGGCTTAGCGTGACACCTAGCCCCCTTGGCGTCACGCGAAGCCCCTTCTGACCAGATTCAGTGTTTAAACAGCCTGTTAACAGCTGTTAACCACTTCTAATCCACTTGCACATGGTATTTCTCAATACTAGGGGCTCAAATGGTTTTGTAAAACCATGTTCTTGAGGTGTATGGCCAAGATCAAAGCACGGTTAACGAGGAACGATCCTAACGGCTCTCCAAACACTATAAATACCCAACCCCATTCATTGAAAAACCCACAAGAATCTAATTTGAGAAGCTCTAAGTTGAAACCATTGTTTCATACCTGAGCTACTTGGATCAAGATTAGCTTTCAGGGACCCTTTGTAAGTATTCCTTCGTTCTTTTATTGCTTTTCGAGTCCGAAAGTCAAACTTTGTTTGACTTTCTGCAGTGACCAGTTTATGGTCAATGCGAAGTTCGTTTGAACTTCGCAATGTGAGCGTAATCACGATGGTTATAGTCCCTTGTGACTATGCCTACTGATTACCACGTTGTCTAGGGTCGTAAGGGTAAGCGATCTAATAAATCGCTTATACCTTCGAACCCGACCCATTTGGTCGATCATTAGGATCCGACCAAACACATTAGGTGACCATAGTAGATAGGGAATAACCTTCCGAGGTTATACCTTATGGTCACATCGTTTAAGTAGTTGTATGATAGGTAGTATATATGCCTTAGGTAAATTACCAAAATACCCCTTGATGCCAAAATTCATTTTCAAGCATATGTAACATAACTTTTGACATATAAACTGATTTGATAACAATATTAGACATGTTAAGGCATATTTTACTTGTCATAGGACTAGTTAGGCGTTCCGAACGCGTTTTACGCGAACGACGCGTTAACGTAGCATAAGCTACCTAAACGGGTCGTAAGCACTTAGGTTAGGTTTCATTTAGTATGTAGGCTTTGTTAAACCATATTACTTGAGTTCTCATACTCATTTGGTTTACAAGCCCTCATTCTATCCGATCTTCCGATTTAGGTCCGGTTTATTAACATAGTTACCTATATTAGGTGCCGTTTGATTCCGTGATCTCTAGCATTGCTTGGTGGTTATCTTAGGACTTCTGAGCAATCTCAAGTGAGTACATAGACCCCTCTTTTACTGTTTTCCAAACTGTTTTGGGGTGAAACACATGTGCCTACTTGTTACTTTCGTGCTTTCCAGTTTTCACATCATATACTTGTTATGCTCATTAGTACACTATTAGTACATGATTTACATTACATTTCATGCTATGTATGTCCATTGTGTGCATACTTAGTACATCATTTTACATTACATTTCATGCTATGTATGCCCATTGTGTGCATACTTAGTACATTGTTTTACATTACATTTCATGCTATGTATGCCCATTGTGTGCATACTTAGTACATTGTTTCACTTTACATTTCTGCTATGTATGTTGACTGATAGCATGCTAGCACATTGATTTACATGACTTTTCTGCTTTGTATGTTAACTTAGCATACTTAGTACATTGTTTTCATATGACATGTATACAATTGCTATAACATTTGGTTTGCACAAACGAGACTTATATACGTTCATTAACATTAGCTACGCCGCTCGGTAGTAAGTAGTGGTACCATAGGACTTGACAAATCCCATTCCTGACATCTCGGGTTTGTTTGGATGTAAGGAATGACTGAATCCGAAAACATTTCTTTTGATAACCTTGACTAAAAGGGTTATCCGACTGTCTCAAGGCTTGAATGTATGCGTTAACTTACCACATAAATGTTTGTATCAATTTAACATGCATTTACTTTGCAAAACATAACTTTTTGATATATTCAAAATACTTTGTTTTGTACATTTCTACATTTGGTTTACGTGACAATACTTTACTTACAATACATAATATTTGTTACACATTACTTGGCTACATTTGGACTTTTAACATTTGACATGGCTTATACAAGGACTTTTGACAATTGGTTTAAACATAGACTTTATACATTGTTGGTTTGTTTAAGTGACTTAATTAACGAGATGTGAGTAATATGATACAAACATGGTGGATACGCCGCTGGTACTTCCTATATATAAGTGCTTGTATTATATTACGTATCATAGCGTTATTTAAATCATTCAATTTGGACTTATACATTTTACACAAGTAACTTGTTTTCACAAGACTTTGGTTTATAAACAATTTACTTATTACAACTCATTTTACTTGGTTATTCATTTAACCATACATTATTCTTTTATTTATACTTATCATTTAATCTTATCGCTTTTTAAATGATTTACAAAACAAAACAATTTACAAGGTTCATGACTGACTTTTGCTAAACAACTTTTTCTAAACTTATAAGTCATGAATCCTATTTTCACAAAACCTATGTATCTCACAGGCATTTTTATACTGACGTACCTATTTTCACATGTGTTTTCAGGAGCTGTTGCTTAGGATGATGATCGTGACACTAGGGCGGACCTGTGCCTTAGAGACATAAAACAGAGATAGACTTAGTTTAATTATGTTATGTACTCTTTGTTTCCTGTTTAAGACAATGAAACTCTTTTGTTGATAAATAAAACGTAACTTTAATTTCCATGGTTGTGAAACAATTAATTCTGTTACAACACTCCCCGACGTTTTCCGCCACGTTTTGATGTTTTACGTGGTCGGGGTGTGACATCCCCTTACTCTTACGCGGCCCGTGTGAGCATGCCAGACCTGCAAAAATGAATTTCCAGCTATTTACAGCCTGTTCCAGCCACTTCCAGCTCTTGTAAATGGTTTTGAGGATCCTATGGGCTGGTTTTAGGGTGCCCAAGGTATTAGAAATCAGGGGGCACACATGGAGGGCTAGGATTGAAGCTCGTTTATCGAGGAACGATCCTAATGGTTGTGATTTTCCTATAAATATCCAACACCTTTATTGTTGCAACTCATAAACTGATTCAAAAGGCTCTAAGTTGGGGTTTTAACACCTCATACCTGAGCTATTTGGATCATGATTTCCTAGCTTGGACCCTTTGTAAGCTTCTTTCGTTCTTTTATCGCTTTTCTAGCGTGAAAGTCAAACCGTGTTTGACTTTCTGCTTTGACCAGTGTTTGGTCAACACGAAGTTCGTTTGAACTTCGCAACGTGAGTGTAATCACGATGGTCATAGTCCCTAGTGACTATACCTACTGATTACCACGTTGATTAGGTGTAGTGACGAGTCGTAGTTTCGGCCAAAATATGTGTTTATGCGTATTTTGTAACCAAACTACTTTTAGGTATCAAAACCGTTTGTTTCGATATCCAACTTGTTTTAAAACTTTGTTAAACATGTTTTAAACATGTTTAGCTCGTCACTTTTAGATTAGTGCTTATGTAGGGTCGTAAGGTAAGCGATCTAAACAATCGCTTATACTTTCGAACCCGACCCGTTTGGTCGATCATTAAAATCTGACCAAACACTTTAGGTGACCATAGTTGTATAGGGAATAACCTTCCGAGGTTATACCTTATGGTCGCTTCGTTTAAGTAGTTGTATGATAGGTAGTTTATATGCCTTAGGAAAATGACCAAAATGCCCTTTTTATGCATAATTGATATTTAAGCATATGTAACCCAAAATTTTGTCATTTAACTAATTATGCAACATAATTAAGTATGTTAGGGCATATAATACTTGTCGTAGGACTAGTTAGACGGTCCGAACGCGTTTTACACGAACGGCGCGTTAAAGTAGCGTATGCTACCTAAATGGGTCGTAATGGGTCGTAAGCACTTAGGTTAGGTTTCCTTTTAGTATGTATGCCTTGTTAAACCATATCATATGAGTTCCCACACTCATTTGGTTCACGAGACCTCATCCTATCCAATCTTCCGATTTAGGTCCGGTTTATTTACATAGCTACCTATATTAGGTGCCGTTTGATTTCCGTGACTCCTCTAGCCTGCTTGGTAGTTGTTCAAGACTTCTAAGCACTCTCAAGTGAGTACATAGTCCCCTCTTTTACTGTTTTCAAACTGTTTTGGGGTGAAGCATGTGTACCTATCTATTATTTTCATAATTTCAAAGTATAATTGATTATACATGTTAATACTTATCTTTTGACAAATTGAATGATTATTTATGGATTAAACACTGATTTTTCAAAGATTATAAAAATTAGATGCTGGAATAGTACTTATTTTGTTCACCAGACCGGTTGGTAGTATAATATAGCGCTACAGGATTTGACACCCCATTCCTGTTGTCATGGAATGTCTGAAACAAATTTATTTTTATCCAAATAGGGATTGCCTTTGTGGTATTCCTATAGTCTCAAAGGTGTAGTTTGATGCACTAGGTCTAAATGAATTCTTAAATCACATTATTTTTGTATATTTAGTTATACTCCCAAAAGTATAGTTTGATATGCTCTCATATGTGATATTGTACAAAACCAACATATATTTTGTTAATAACCAAAACAAAGTTTAATATGCTATTTTCAAAACCAAAGCATAGTTTAATATGTTATTTTCAAAACCAAAGCATAGTTTAATATGTTATTTTCAAAACCAAAGCATAGCCTAATATGTTATTTTCAAAACCAAAGCATAGTTGATATATGTTATTTATAAATCCATAGTATACTTTTGATATACTACTGAAAATTATTATTTTTAACAACTAAAGTATATTTAATATAATATCTGATTAATTATTTTGGAACTGAAATATATTTTAATATATTACTTATTCGACTTTCTTAAAACCAAAGTGTATTTTTATATATACTATAAACCTTTTTATCAAAATATTGTTTTATAAACAATATACTTTATACAAATTCATTTTATTTAGTTACCTTTGTATTATTATATTATATCATCTGATTTCTTATAAATTTTAGTATGATTTGTAAAAGAAAACCTTTTACAAGGATCATGACTACTTTTGTTAAACAACTTTTTCTAAACTTATAAGTCATGAATCCTAATTATAATAAAACATATGTATCTTACAGGCATTTTTATACTGACGTACCTATTTTTACACATGTTTCAGGTGCTGCTATGTGATGATTATTGATGCATGCTATACATAGGATGGACTCGTGCCTTAGCGACTTTAAAACTTGAAAGATAATAGTTGTATTTATCTGATTTGTAATAAAACAAAGAGTTCAATAATTCAATAAAACGAAATTATTTATTCCATGGTTGTGAAACAATGATTCTGTTACAACACTCCCCGATGTTTCCGCCACGTTTTGTTGTTTTACGTGGTCGGGGTGTGACAGGATATATTCAGAACGTAAGATATGCGCGAAAATGCAAACTTATGCACTTTTTGACGCTTTTAGTCCCTATTGATCAATAAAGTTTATTTTAGCATACCGAACCCCTCAAAGCCTATTTCTAAGCTATGTAAAGGATATTTAGGGTATGTTTAACTTATCATCAAGTTCTGGAATGTTCGTTACTATACAAATCGGTATAGTTTCGCAGTTTGACACAAATAATCCCTGCGATCGAACAAACTTGATTTTGACACACCAACCAATCCAAAACTTATTTCTAAGTTATGTGGAGGTTATTTAAGGTATGTTAAGCCTATGTCACTATCCTGAAGTGTTTGTCGCATTATACTGACTGCGTTTACGCACCAGTATGCGTATAACCTTCCAGAAAGCGATTTAAAGCTTGGAATCGGAATCGAATCAAATCGTAAAATCATCAAACACCAATACACACATAATAACACAAAAACACATATAATAACACCAAAGCACATTGTTTTATTAATAACTGACATTGTTTTACATTATACATCAATTACAAAACATAGTTGTCACAGTCTCCCCTACTTCAGGAAATTTCGTCCTAAAATTTTTATCTAGAGGAAGCTTGTGAGAACAATTGCGGATATTTCGCCTTCATTTGGTCCTCACGGTCCCAAGTAAACTCTGGGCCACGTTTGGAATCTCAGCGAACCTTGACCAATCAAATACGTTTGTTCTTCAACTGTTTGAATGTACGGTCCACGATCTCCACAGGTTTCTCGACAAAATGCATCGTTTCATCAACTTGAATCTCGTCGAGAGGAATGTGAAGATCAGCACCAGCTAGACACTTTCGCAAACTGGACACGTGAAAAGTCGGATGAATATTTCCAAGCTCTAGAGGTAGCTCTAGTTGATAGGCAACCTTCCCAATTCTTTCCACAATCTTAAATGGTCCCACATATCGAGGTGCAAGTTTTCCTTTCTTTCCAAATCTCACCACTCCCTTCCAAGGTGAAACCTTGAGTAGGACACGGTCTCCGACTTGAAATTCCAAGGGCTTGCATCGCATATCCGCATAACTCTTTTGACGGCTTCGAGCTGTCACAAGATTATCGCGGAATTTCTTGATTTTGTCTGTTGTCCAGAATGAGCTCAGGTCCAGTAAGCAGAGCTTCGCCAATCTCATTCCAACAGACATGTGAACGACATTTTCGACCGTAGAGAGCTTTGAATGGTGCCATATTAATACTAGCATGATAACTATTGTTGTAAGAAAACTCGATCAGTGGCTGATGAGAATCCCAATTACCACCAAAGTCTATCACGCATGCCCTAAGCATATCCTCCAAAGTTTGAATCGTCCTCTCATATTGTCCATCTGTTTGGGGATGATAAGCAGTGCTTAGATTTAGTTGGGTTCCCATAGCAGATTGCATGGTTTTCCAAAAATGAGATGAAAATCAAGCATCACGATCTGATATGATATCCAAAGGAACACCATGTCGAGATACAATCTCATCAAAATAAATCTTCGCAAGTTTATCAGCAGATAGATCCTCGCGAATCGGAATAAAATGAGCTGACTTCATTAATCGATCGATGACAACCCAAATCGCATCGTGACCTTTAGATGTATGCGGTAATTTAGTGATGAGATCCATAGCAATGTTCTCCCACTTCCAAACTGGTATCTCTGGTTGTACAAGCAAACCAGAAGGTCATTGATGTTCAGCCTTGATTTTGAGACAAGTTAGGCATTTCGACACATACAAGGCAACATCCTTTTTCATACCCGGCCACCAGTACTGAGTACGAAGATCCTTGTACATTTTATCAGCACCAGGATGGATAGAATATCGAGACTTGTGAGATTCGTCCATTACCAAGGTGCGAAGATCGTCTTGTTTCGGAATCCACAAACGATCCTTGAAGTAGAGTAGACCATCGTCTTTCGCTTCGAGCTTAAGCTCAAGCTGATGTGGTAATTCCATACCCATCAAATTTTGTCAAACACAAAATTGCTGAGCTTGAAGAACACGAGTTTGAAGATCAGATAGAGTGCGAACAGAATGAAGCTTGACTCGCTCTTTTCGACTAAGTGCATCGACTACGACATTCGCCTTACCAGGATGGTAGCGAATCTCGCAATCATAATCGTTTAAGAGCTCAACCCAACGTCATTGCCTCATCTTCAGCTCCTTCTGATTGAGAATATGCTGGAGACTTTTGTGGTCTGTAAAAACCACACACTTCGTGCCATAGAGGTAGTGTCTCCAGATTTTGAGAGCAAAAACTACAGCTCCTAACTCAAGATCATGAGTCGTGTAGTTCTTCTCGTGAACTTTCAATTGTCTAGATACATATGCTATAACTTTACCTCGTTGCATGAGAACGCAACCAAGGCTTAAGTTGGACGCATCACAATAGACAACGAAATCGTCGTTTCCATCGGGCAAAGATAGAACAGGAGCATCACACAGCTTCTGCTTCAGCATTTGGAATGCTTCTTCTTGCTTAGGTCCCCACTCAAAAGGCTTATTCTTCTGAGTCAAAGCAGTGAGTGGAACCGCAATCTTCGAGAAATTCGAAATGAAACGTCGATAATATCCAGCAAGACCAAGAAAAGATCGAATCTCTGTAGGTGTCGTTGGTGTATTCCAATCCTTAATAGTTGCTATCTTGGATGGATCTACATGAATACCCTACTTGTTGACTATATGACCCAAAAATTGAACTTCTTTAAGCCAGAATTCACACTTGGAGAATTTAGCAAAAAGTTGTTCCCTCTTTAGGTGTTCCAATGTCAAACGAAGGTGTTGCTCGTGATCGGCTCGAGACTTCAAATAAATGAGAATATCGTCGATGAACACAATGATGAACTTGTCTAAATAAGGTTTACAGACCCTATTCATTAAGTCCATAAAGATAGATGGGGCATTTGTCAAACCAAAAGGCATGAGAGTGAACTCGTAATGCCCATATCTCGTGCGGAAAGCAGTTTTGGGAATATCTTCTTCGAGAACATGAAGTTGATGATACCCAAAACACAGATCGATCTTGGAAAAGCATGAAGCACCTTGCAGCTGGTCGAAGAGATCATCAATTCGAGGTAGGGGATATCGATTCTTGATGGTAAGCTTATTAAGCTCACGATAATCGATACACATTCGAAAAGACCCATCTTTCTTCTTCACAAAGAGGACAGGAGCTCCCTAGGGTGAAAAGCTCGGACGGATGAATCCTTTATCAGATAACTCTTGAAGCTGTTTCGATAACTCTTGCATCTCTGACGGTGCAAGACGATAAGGTGCTTTCGCAATCGGGTTGGCATTGGGTACAAGGTCAATATGAAACTCAACTTGACGAACTGGAGGCAAACCAGGCAGTTCATCAGGAAACACCTCTGGATAATCTCGAACAATCGGAATATCTTGAATACGCTTACTCTTGTCTTTCTCCTCGGTGACATGTGCCAGAAAAGCAACATATCCTTTTCTCAAATAACTTTGGGCTTTTGTACACGACATAAGCTTCAATCCACCTGAAGGTTTCTCGCCACAAACTTCTAAAACTTCACCAGACGAAAGAGGAATACCAACGATCTTATCGAAACAAACCACCTCAGCATGATGTTTGGTTAACCAATCCATTCCAACGATAATGTCAAAACTCCCAAGTTGCATCGGCGTGAGGTCAATAGGAAAAAGATGGTCACGAAGGTTCAACTGACAATCACGAATAACAGAATCGAGAACAAGAGGTTTACCAGTAGAAACTTCGACAGATAAGGGTTTCCTCAGTTTAGTTCTAGGTATCGCAAGCAAAGGCTCAAAAGACAATGAAACAAAACTTCTATCGGCACCAGAATCAAAAAGAATAGATGTAGGTCGATTGTTAACAAGGAACGTACCATTGACAACCTCGTTGTCAGCCCTCGCCTCGTTAGCATTCAGATTGTACGCTCGTCCACGAGCGGGATTCACATTCGCGTTGACATTCACATTCGGATTCGCATTTGCATTCACCAACCTCGGACAATTGTTATGGAAGTGATCAAACTCTCCACAATTGAAACATGAACCCGGTGGGAATCTCGCAGCATTCCCTTGAACCTGTGCTGGAACCTGAGCAACTTGATTCTGACCCAAACGACAAATGTTGGCCAGATGCCCAAGTTTACCACACTCAGTGCATTGCTTGCAAGCTTGTTGTGCAACATGGTGACCGTTGCAGCGAGCACAATGAGGTGCGGTACCAGCATACACTTTCTTCGCAGGCGGTTGAGCCAGTGGGTTCTGCGGGTTCTGAGCTGTTACTGCAAAATTTTGAGCACACTTTCGCTTTCTCGATTTCTTCGACGACTCACCTTTCTTACTCTTATCCTTTTCCTTGACAGAATCAGTCGACTTCTTCTTATCACCCTTGCGGGTAAGTTTACCCTTCCTGACTTGAGACTCAGTTAGGGTAGCAGACAACTCGATCGCGTGACGTACAGTAGTAGGATTAACGCCGGTCACAATATCCTGTATGGAATCGGGTAAACCATCGACATATCTCTCGATTGCTTTTTCGAGTGGGGTAACCATAGTGGGACACAACAGACTGAGTTCCTCAAAATGATCCGTATACGCACGGTGTTCACCCCCATCTTGCTTTAAATTGTCAAACTCTCGTTCCAAAGCTCGAATTTCGTGACGGGGATAAAACTCTTTCATCATGAGAGCTCGAAGCTCTTCCCATGTTTGTGCCAATGCCACTTCGGCACCCCTATCGCGCATAATACCGTTCCACCACGTAAGAGCTCGCTTCTCAAACACACTTGATGCAAATTCAACCTTACGCGCATTCGGACACTGCACATGTCTGAATGTGCTCTCGATACTCTCGAACCACTGCAGGAGTGCATTTGCTCCTTGCGACCCAGAAAACTTTAGCGGCTTAGCAGAATTGAAATTCTTGAAATTACACTGTGCATTATTGTTGTTATTATTGTTTTTTGTTGTATAACTCATGGATCTGGGCCACTACGCCTGGAAGTACAGCAACCATTTGCTGAGCGACAAGGGCTGCGACTTCTTCAGCAGAAAAAGATTGAGCATCACGTCGAGGAGGCATTGTCTAACAAGGAAACAGGGGAATCGAGTGAGATCGACAATTGGAAAGAAAAGATACAAAAGTGGTATTGAAATATCGACAAAACACAAGGAAGGCGATCATTTGTTCGTTACCTCGAACAAACAAACGACACGTAGTGACTAATCAAAGTAAATGGGCCAAAATAATGTATCGCGAAGACATGCTCTCCTATAAGTGAACACTCACCCCAAGAGTTCCCAGGTAAGAGTGACTGGTCCGATTATGTGGATTTGTACGAACACTCTAGCCTTAGACTGAAAACTCAGAGTACAGGCACTCACTCTTCCAGTTTGCACGTGTTCACACTATTTAGACCCAAACTTTGACGAGATTTTGAAAACTTAAAGGGTTCAAAACCTTATAACTAATCATTTACGAAGAAATGATTAGTTTTCAAAGCGAAATCGAAATTTGTGTTCTCATTGTGGTTATCACCTAAGGATAGGTGACGGTTTTGTTTTAAAATCTAAACACAAGAAACTTGCGTTAGGGTCCTAGAAAGTTATAGTCTAGGTCAAAGCATTACTAATAACCTAATTCCCTATAACCATTGGCTCTGATACCAACTCTTCTATCACACCCCGACAACGTTAAAACATCAAACCGTGGCGGAAACGTCGGGGAGTGTTGTAACAGAATTATTGTTTCACAACCATGGATACAAAAAGGGTTTCGTTTTATTTATTCATTAAGTAATTTACATTGTTTTAACACAGATCAAACAAGTTACATATCGATTATCACTGTTATTATGTCACTAAGGCCTCGTCCAGATCCTATGTGACTCATGCATCCTAGTAATCAACATCAAGCAATATCACCTGAAACATATGTAAAAACAAAGTTAGCAAAGAAATGCTGGCGAGCACATAGGTTTTATAAGAGTGCCGGATTCATGGCTAGTTTACATGTTGCAATACCTTAATAAAAACCTTGTTTTGAAATGTATATAATATTGCAACATAATTTAACCAACTCAAATCAAGTGGGTTATAATTTATAAGACTTCGTCGCCATGATTTTTAACCCAAAAACATTTGTTTTAGAAAACCAATTTGTAAAACATCTCGTATTAACTCGTTAATAAAACTCATATGGTTTATATTCTTTCGAAAACATCGTTGTGTGACCTCGTTTCAAAATCGTTTACCCAAGTGAACTAAATAACGCCACTGTATGTAATATGTTGAAAACACTTATATATAAGAAGTACCAGCGGCGTATCTACCATGTTTTCACCACATTACACCCGTCCCGTTATCTAAACACTTAACCAAAAACCAATCGTTTATCCAATTCGTTTAACTTGTTCAAATCGTTTCCAAATCGTTAACTCATTGAAATCATTTAAATCATCCTCGTTTTAATTGTGAAAACTATTTTTGGTCGTCTCGCTAATAACATTCAAACATTCGTGACTCGACTATCTCGCTTCTCGCATTAACAAACCACCAAAGGGTAAGTTAACTATCATCAGATTCAGTCGTTACCCACAACCCCCACACATAACCATGGGTGCAGTACGATAACGGGATTTGTCAGATCCTATGGTACCATAACCTAATACTGGTCGGCTTGATCAATGCTAATGAATGTCATTCGTTGTGTAACTACAACCAACAAGTTTGTTCACTTTATCGAAATCGTTATTAATTTAATATAAACCATTTTAATCGTTTTTGAAAACCATCGTTAAAACATCGAAATCATTTAATACATATGAATCACCCCAAAACAATCGAAAACAGTAAAATAGGGGAACTATGTACTCACATGAAGTGCAAAGTATCCTCAATCAAAAGAACTTCAACAAACTCAAGTAAACCAGAGAAATCAAGCAGCACCTAGTAATCGAATCACTATATAAATAATTGACACCTAAATCGGAAGATTGGATAGAATGAAGTCTTGTAAACCAAATGAGTGTTGGAACTCATGTGATATGGTTTAACAAAGCCCACATCCTTAATCGGAACCTAACCTAAGTGCTTTTGACCCGTTACGACCCATTAAGGTAGCTTACGCTACTTTAACGCGTCGTGCGCGCAAATGCACGTTCGAGACGTCTAACTAGTCCTATGACAAGTATTATATGCCTATACATGTTTAAATAAGTTGCATAATCAGTTACGTGACAAAAGTTTATGTTACATATGCTTAATTACCAATTATGCATGAGAAGGGCATTTTGGTCATTTACCTAAGGTATACAAACTACCTATCATACAACTTATTAAACCTAAGTGACCATAAGGTATAACCTTGGAAGGTTATTCCCTATGCAACTATGGTCACTAAACATGTTTGGTCGGATCCTAATGATCGACCAAACGGGTCGAGTTCGAAAGTCTAAGCGGGTGTTTAGTCCGCTTGACTTACGACTCTACACAAGCACTAATCTAAAAGTGACGAGCTAAACATGCTAAAACATGTTTAGTTAAGTTAGAAAACGGTTTTGGTATCAAAACAAAAGGTTTTGATACCCAAGAGTAGTTTGGTTACAAAATGTGACAACTGGCAACGAACCGGTAATTTCCGTACACTTTAACTATTAGTTAACGACTGCAATTATGTGCTTAATTTTCAGCAATGTCTGAACACATACTAAAAAGTGAATTCATGCACGTTGTATACTACAAAATATTGCTTTATTCAATAATGAACTGCGTTGCGTCAGAAATACTAGTAAACTCACCGGTAAGACACACTGTGTCAACAGAACTGCAGAAAGCAGTCAGACTTTAGAATTGAGGCCTAGATGTAGGTCCAACAACAAGAATACATTAAAACCCAAGAGTGCATACAAGGGTTTAATATATATACTATCCGGAAGCAAAAATAAGCACCAAAAAGCACCCGAAACGCACTTTAAGTGCAGAATTTTATATAATTCAGCTATAATCAGCATTGTGGCACTGAAATATTATGCAAAAATTACGTTTTAACATCCAAAATACTTCCCTAAGTGTCGGGAATCGAAAATGCTACAAAAAGGTACTTAAAAGACACTAAAAAGTGTAATTTAGCACTTTAACGAACCAGTATCCAACTGAACAACCGGACTTTACCTGGAACATAAAAATATCGTCAATAACATTGTTTACACTTTTCTGAGCTAGTTAGGGTCCCCGAACACCCTAACACCCGTTATATTACACAACACACTAATAACCTATTTAAATTCCTAACTAAACTAACTAGACACTTAACTATATCATCAAAATCCAACTATATACCCCCCACCTAATCCGATCGGTTCCCCCATGTGGTGACACACCACCCAATTTTTGATTATTTTATTTGATGTTGTCTAATATCCTAAAGACACAATACATGTTGGTTAAACACATAAGTTGGTCCATAAATAAGCTTAAGGGATAAGAACATTCCTTCATTTCCACACTTCACAAATTGCTCTCTCTCTCTCCCTCTTCTCCTAGTGTTCGGCCGAGAACACTATCACCACCACCGCCGTCTTCAAGTTTCAATCTAGCTATTCCACATACATCCCAATGTGCAAGATAACATACAAGGAGACCCGGTGCTTTCGGAAACTCAAGGACCTCTCTACATTGCTATTATCCACCTTGTTTTCGCCTTGATTCTTCCCTAGCCTCGAGCTAGTAGTAAGTGTCTCTAAATATCTTCTTGATCTTGTTTAAAGTGGTTAATAGGTGATTTAACGGTTAAAACTCAAGAACACACAAGATCAAAACTAAAAGTCTTGAAAGAAAGATAAACTTGTTAGATAAAGAGTAGATATGTGTGTAAATCATGTGAATCTTGTATGGTTGTGACTATTTTATGTTGTTTGATGCTAGTAGTGGGATGGATCATCATCTAACCATGCTAGATCATGTTCATGGAACATGAACTAGTAATATGTTAAGTGTAAAAGCTATAAGATGATGAACTCTTCCACTCACAAAACATGAACTTGTGTAAAAGTGATTTTTCTTGTAAAATAAGGTTTTAAACTAGTAGATCTAGAGATCTATAAGTGGTTTTTCGGAAGAACCAAGTGAAAAATGCAAGTCATGTTAAAACCCGGATATTTTATGAACTTGAAGCATTTTTAGTAAATAAACAAGTATGTAAACACTTGTGTAACAATAAATTTAACAAATAAGTATTTTTGAAAATCTTGACTAGAAGTTGTAAAACTCCAAGTTCTTTAAAAATAAAGTTTTTGAGAAACTAAGTTTATTTTTAAAGATAACAAGACTTACTAAATGAGCTAGTAGGTTACTACACACTTGTGTAAATTCTCAAGTTCATGAAATAGAGAAATTAGTATACATTGTTGTTGATTGTTGTTGAGAAATTGTTGTTGATGATTTTAAAAGAAAATAAACACATGTTTTGAAAACATGGGAAACCTCCATTTTTAGGGGAAACTCTGTCAAAATTTCTATAAATTTTGACACTTAGAAAAATATAAGTTTTTGAGAAACTTATTCCCTAAAAATGTATTTAAAAATATTACCAAGGTTTCCCTAATTTTTGGTGATAAGAAATGATGATTTCTTTAAGATTAAAATTTATGTTAAGTATGTATATTTTTTAGAGAAAAATATATATTATTTGATCACCAACTTTTGTGCTAAGTGTATATAGTATGTGTTATACGTGCTAGTGTATTAAGACGTAAAAATACACTAAATACTCACGAGAAGTATAAACACAAAAATACACATACAACATACAAGATACATAATTCGGGTGCAAAGTGCAAAAATACAAGAAACTTATAATTATTTTTGAGAAAATAATATAAGTAAGACACTTAGTTAAAAATATAAAATATTTTTAACACGAGAAAACACAAATACAAAAGAGAGTGACTGTACTTGTGTGACGCAAGTCTAGTGACTAACGTTAAGAAAAACACGTATAGGTCACGACGTTAATTAAGCAAATCCGGTGAAGTTTACGACGCAAAGGAACGCAAAGTTGTGAGTTCATGCTCCCCCTTTTCTCTTAACTGTTTTCAGTTTTATAACTTCGGGGGTGAAATACATGTTATAATTATGTTTATAAATTGTATGATAATAAGATGCACACTTGGTGAGAAACGAGTACCGAGTGTGATGTGATAAAAGAATACAAGAAGCGCACTTGGTGAGAACGAGAACCAAGTATGATGCGCTATGAGAAATGATATGAGAAATCGTGTCACGAATAGGGTACAGAAGCACCATTAATCAACAATATACCTAGACCGCAGAACAAAAGGTTAGATCTAACGGGTGTCGGGCAGCCACACTCTCGGTGAGGACGAGTACCGAGTAGTGCTTTTGTGTCTCAGAATATGCCAACTAGAAAAGTGCCTTAGGTTTGGTGACTTCCTATGTCGTGTCACATGTTAATGGCCTTGCAACCCATTAACAATCCTGATACATACAGGAACTCTTTACTTACATAAAATTCATACCATACTAAAACTTGATTTATACTTGAGTACGTGGGGTACTCAAGAAAACTGATTTATACTTGAGTACGTGGGGTACTCAAGAAAACTTGATTTATACTTGAAGTACGCGGGGTACTCAAGAAAACTAGAATTATACGTAAGTACTTGGTGTACACATGAATACTTGATTTATATATGAAAACTTGATTTTTACATGACGCAATCTATGTTTTCATACAAAGTATACAAACGTGAAAAACTAAAACTGCATGAATTCACACCAACTTTATGTTGACGTTTTTTTCCAAAACTCACATGTATTTCAGGTAACTAGAAGTGGATGTGCGCGCGGTCTCACTCATGCTCGTGGATGTCGTTTATGTTTGTCTTAAATAAAGTTGTAAACTTTTCAAGACAATGTTTTGTGCCATCTCGTGATGTAAACACTAAACTTATGTTTTCAAATTATGGTATTTGAAGTTATTTTTGAGCATGTAGTATGTTTACCTTTCGTATGCAATGAGAACCTTTCATGATCACACCTCGTGCTTCCGCCGCAGAAAGGGGTGTGACACAAAATACGCATAAATACGCATTTTGGCCGAAGCTACGACTCGTCACTACGCCTAGTCAACGTGGTAATCAGTAGGTATAGTCACAAGGGACTATAACCATCGTGATTACACTCACGTTGCAAAGTTCAAATGAACTTTGTGTTGACCATTGACTGGTCAAAGCTGAAAGTCAAACACCGTTTGACTTTCATGCTTGAAATACAAGAACAAGCAAGAAGAGGACTTACAAAGGGTCCAAGAAGGTTTGATCCAATTTATTCTCAGGAATGAAGTGCAAGACTTCAACTTAGAGAATGAAAATCAGATCAAATGTGACTTTTGAAGCAAGGGGGTGGGGTATTTATAGGAAAACTAGAACCGTTAGGATCGTTTATCGGGAAACGAGCTTCGATCTTGGCCATACAAGTGGGCACAAGGTTTTGTAATACTAGGGGTACTTAAAAACCATCAAAATTTGCCCATAGAATGCAAGAAACCATGTCCAAAAGGTTTGAATACCAGCTGCTGTTTCAGAAATTAGTTTGTTGATCTGGGTGTTCTGGTGCGGCCCGCGTAAAAGACAGACAAGTCTTACGTGGCCCGCCTGGGCAACTTTCCAGAATTTGCAATTTGGTCCCTGCACTAGAGAAACTTGCAATTTGGCTCATTTTTGACACGTTTAAGCCCCGTTAACCTCATTTCAAGGCTCTAAAATGATGTTAAAGTATAGGGAACTCAAAACATGCTCAAAAACATCTCGGATGTCGGCTCGTTTGGTCGTACGGTTGCGTTGTTCGGTTAATTACGACGGAAGTCGTAACGAACGCAAAAATGATCCAAATTAAGCGACGAATGGAATTTTATCAAGCTAATCACTAGAATAAAATATTTTAATGATTACATAAATTTTTGGAGTTCCGGATATATTCAGAACGTAAGATATGCGCGAAAATGCAAACTTATGCACTTTTTGACGCTTTTAGTCCCTATTGATCAATAAAGTTTATTTTAGCATACCGAACCCCTCAAAGCCTATTTCTTAGCTATGTAAAGGATATTTAGGGTATGTTTAACTTATGATCAAGTTCCGGAATGTTCGTTACTATACAAATTGGTATAGTTTCACAGTTTGACACAAATAGTCCCTGCGATCGAACAAACTTGATTTTGACACACCAACCCATCCAAAACTTATTTCTATGTTATGTGGAGGTTATTTAAGGTATGTTAAGCCTATGTCACTATCCCGGAGTGTTTGTCGCATTATACTGACTGCGTTTACGCACCAGTTTGCGTATAACCTTCCAGAAAGCGATTTAAAGCTTGGAATCGGAATCGAATCAAATCGTAAAATCATCAAACACCAATACACACATAATAGCACAAAAACACATATAATAACACCAAAGCACATTGTTTTATTGATAACTGACATTGTTTTACATTATACATCGATTACAGAACACAGTTGTCACAACATGCTCTCCTGCTGACACATCAGCTTTTCTTATGTCACTTGGATTTCTCCTTTTATAGAAAGTATAAATAAGAGTAAATTACAAGTTTTGTCCTTTATATTTGTCCCAAATTTCAGGCGCTGTCATTTACCTTTAAAATTGATGAGTTTTGTCCTTAACGTTTCAAAATCGTGCACGTTATGTCCTTTACGGCAAACCCAGTTAATTTTTTTTGTTAAATCTGATCATGTGCAAGGCACATGAGGGCATTCTTGTCATTTGACCTTTCCAGGGGCTAGTTTGTAAATAACTTTTATTAAAGGGCCATTTTGTACAACTTAAAAACAAAACATTATATAAACAAACTCTCTCTCTCTAATCTCTAATCTGAAACCCTATTTCTATCTCTTCTCTCTCTCTCTCTCTCAAACAACAGATGCAGGTGGTTGAGGTGGGTTAGGTGCGGTGGTGAAGGCACGGCGGTGGTGGTGGGTTAGGTACAGGGTGGGTGAAGGTGCGGCGGGTTAGGCACGGCGGTGGTGGTGGGTTAGGTACGGTGGTGAAGGCACGGCAGTGACGGTGACGGTGACATCACCGTCGCTCTATTCCTCCGTCTTATCCGGCGACATCACAGTTGCTCTACTCCTCCGTCTTCTCCGGCGACATCACATACCGAAGGTCCTCCGTCTTCTCCGGCGACATCACATACCGAAGGTCCTCAATTCAACGGTAAATCGCTCTAATTTCTTTGATCTATCAAGTGTTGACCCGATCTATTCTCTCATCAAGTTGAGCGGTTGTGGATGGGGTGGTGAGTTTATGGTGGTGGTTGCTGATTTGGGTGGTTTGTAGGTTCTTGGGGTTAGGGTTTCAGTGAGGGTGGTGGGTTTAATGGTGGCGGCAGGTGAGAGAGAGAAGGCAGAGGATTGGAGGGGGTTTTGACAAGGGTGTTTGGAGGAGGGTGGTGGTGACGGTGACGGTGGAGGGTGGTGGTGACGGTGACGGTGACGGTGGAGGGTGGTGGTGACGGTGACGGTGGAGGGTGTGGAGATGGCGGTGAAGGGTTGTGGTATATATATATATATATATATATATACACTTATAATAATAATAATAATAATAATAATAATAATAAAACTAAAATTACTTTGTTTTATTTTTTAATAATACTAAGTAAACAGTGTAAAAAGACTAAAATACCCCTGGGTGACCCGATTTAACAAAAAAAAATTAACTGGGTTTGCCCTAAAGGACATAACGTGCACGATTTTGAAACGTTAAGGACAAAACTCATCAATTTTAAAGGTAAAGGACAACGCCTGAAATTTGAGACAAACATAAAGGACAAAACTTGTAATTTACTCATATAATAATAATAATAGATAATAGATAAGATAAGATTAGGAAGAGAAATTTTCACATGATTATACAATTTTTCAGGTTTTTTACGTACCTTTTAACTTACAATGTATTACTAATTACCCCAATACCTCACTTTTAACTTATGTTAGCAGTGAATGATGATGTAACATTTTTTTGATGCCACGCCACCAATTACCCCAATAGCTCATGTTTAACTAAGGGTGAGCGGGGCACCCTCGGTGACCCCGTGCGGGGACCGATTTCGCCGAGCGGGAACACCCCCACCATCCAGGCGGGGACCCTAATCGGGGACCAATTCCGGGGGGAAGTCACCGAAGAAGGAGGGAGAAGGTGGGGCCAGCCGCTATTTCAACCAATGAAAAGTTTTTTTTTTTTTTTAATAAACAAACAAGTCACCTAACAGGGGAGTGCCGCCATCAAATTGGGGTGTTAGGGGAGTTTAAGAGGGGAGTTGACGTGGCACACGAGGATTGGTTATGCGTAAGAGAGGGGACTCCCCTCTTAGGGGAGTGCCCCGGACACCCTAATGTTAGCACTGAATGTTGATGTGACATTGTTTGATATCATGCCAGCTAATATGAAAGCAAAAAAATGCTTATCCACATACACAAGAATTTGCCATGATCATTGAGGAGAAAGTGTAAAAAATGTAAAATAAGAAAAGACTTAATTATTGCGGAGTTAGTGATTCATAAATAAAAAGATAAGGCGGAGAAAGAGGTTATGCTTCATAGAAATAAAATCATTGAAGCATTGTTGAAAGTTATGTCTTAAACTTTCCAACCATTGAGTTAGGCTATAAGCACTTATTTTGAATATATATTATGTTAGTATAACCCGGGTATTGGATGTTTTAATTTATAATTTTAAGAGGAATGTCTTATATAGTTTTGAAGATTTGGTAAAAGCTTAAATGCTAAAATTATTAATATTATATTAGCATGTATAAAAAAGAAATGGCCAAAATAAGAAAAAACATATTTTGGTTGCAAAAGGGAGACGAACAATCAGACGCAATCGCTGTGTTAATACGGTTGTAAGTTTGTAAAAGGCAAAAACAAAAGAGCGATTGCAAATTTTGCAACAGTATCTATTTAACCGATGGAATATTTATAAACAGACAATTAAACTAATTTTTCTCATATTTTTTCTTAAATATTTAACTGATGAAACATTTATAAATATACAACTTTTTTTGTATTTTTAATTAACGATTCATGTAGTTTTAAAGTTTAAATAGACACACATCATAAAGACCTAAACGGACATTCTACGGATCTTATGAAGAATACAAAAGGCGTGACAGGATAAGCCATCCCACACGAATCTTTCCACTCACACCCACTCATCCACGGTATATCAAAATATAACATATTTTTAAACTAGTTTTTGCCCCGCTTGTGTTACGGGTTACTAAGCCAAATATTTTTCTCTCAAAACATATACATCTATGTTTTGGTTACTTGTACATACTACTCATAACATGATCTCAAAAAAAAAATTATATCCAGTCAATCAATTAAAACAAAACATTATCATACTTTTGCTAAAAAAACTAAAACGATGGAAAGACTAGAATTATAAACTGGGGCAAAATTGTATTCTTTTAGGACAAATGAGCGTGTGCCAGGCAACCGCCTGGTACGAATAAAAATTACACAAAGTCAACCAATTAAAACAAAACACTACCATAGTTTTCTAAAAAAAAAAAACTAAAACGATCGCATGTTTGTAATTTTACAATGGGTGCAAAGTTATAATTTGACAGGAAAAAAATAGAAACTATGGAAAAACTTTAAATTTGAACCGAAGACAAAATCGTATTTGGTTAGAAGAAAAAAAAAACAAAACGAATGGCAAAATTGTAAATTTAAATTTAAAGTGGGAAAGATCGTAATTTGGCTGGATTAATAGGGAAGTGCCAGCAGGCAGCTAGCTGACACTATTCCCCTTCATGTATTTTGTTGTGTATATAAATATAAGACAAAATTGTAGAAATCAACCTTTATGTTATACTCAAACTGAACTTCGTACCTTTCACTATGAAATCGGCAAAAACCAACCTTTATGTTCATGTTTTGCTACAGGTTCAACCTTTACCACCAATGTCGTCCAAAAACTCAGTTAACTTACCTCACATGCTTTGCATGTGAGGGTATTGTGGTTTTTTCCCAAACTTTTTATTTAATATATTATTTTAAATCAAACAAAAAAAATTGAGTGATTTCAAACAGATAGAGCAATGTAAGCCCGCGTATACGAGTGATTTCAGTCAGGATTTCACTTGTCAAGAATTTTTTTGAGAAGTCGATCTCAGATGCCAACGAAGGATTACAAATTTCTCCCGAGATTGTTCCGTTTAGCCCGTTTCGATACAAGCACAGCTTCTACAAGAACTTAAGTTTCCCAATCTCTTTCGGGATTTCGCCAACAAGATTGTTTTGACACAGAGCAAGCGTTTCGAGACACGTACAGTTCGAAATCTCTTTCGGAATCATCCCGGGGAACTGATTACTCCAAAGAATCAAATCCGTCAGCTTCGTTAACAACCCGAATTCCTTCGTTAACACTGAAATACACCAGATTTTCACACCCGTCTATCTCTACAGGTATACTTCTGTCTCGTTCGGTATGCTTCCGTCGAACTGATTACTGTTCAAGAAAAGCTTCTCTAAACTCAAGCAATTCCCGATTTCTTTCGGGATGTTACCAGTAAACTTGTTAAATGAAAGATTGATATAAGTTAAAGAGGTTAAACCACCTATACTTGGGTTTAAAGTTCATGGAAGATTCATTGAGTTCAACTTGAGAGAGTCAATAACTTTTGACATTGTGGGTAAGTCAAATAGTCAATAACTTTCAATCTGAGACAATAAGTCAATTAGTCAAGCACCCTCATCAACATCTTCAAGAACTGATATTAAATCTGCAGATTATTTAAAAGGGTATAATAATCCAAAACCATAATCAAGAAAATCTGCCAAAGTTTTGTCCTTTTTATTTTGGGAGGTGATGATCGGAAATTAGGGTTAATGAGCATAGAGGTTTTGGGTTTTCCTAATTTTACCTTTGGTTGGTGTTCACCATATTTGTAACACCTCGTAAAATCGTGTCCAATAATATATTGACACATGTCCCTAATCCTAATTGTACCTAAAATTGGCTAAGAGGGACTATTTTTGTCAAAACCAAAAACTATGAATGTGGAGGGACTAAAAGTGTCAACATGCTGAAACTATGCCTTTGAGTGACCTTACACGGTGTCCGTATTCTCAAATGAGCCACTTGTTGGACGAGAGGAGCTGTTTTCGTAATTGTTTGAACGTTTGTGTGACGAGGGGTTAAAAGCGTCAACATGTAAATTCTTACCTCTGAGTGACCTTTTAACAAACCGGGAGCTTTATGATGTTCGGTTATACTCCCGGATATGCCTAATAATGGCTAAGGATGGCTTTTTATACTATAAATGACAATACAAGAGAGTTTAGAAGTTCAGGGGCTAAAAGTGTCAACAGATGAAACTTTATTTTGCTGACCAGACACCTTACGGACCGCATACAGTGACCTTTACGGTCTGTATGCAGGTCCTGCAGCTCGAAAAATTGCTTGCTGCCCACTCAAAACTACCTTAAACCTCCTAAACAAATCTATGGGCACTATCGCTGCTTTGTACATGTATTAGGACACTTGTTCACATCTTATGAAGCCTTTAACACCTGGAAATCATCCACAAATCCTCCAAACACTATAAATAGGTGCTTATGTTCTTGAGAAACTTGCACCATTCTTAAAAATCCTCCTATCTCTCATTATGGAGCATCCTAATCTTTGGGAAACTCCTAATCAAGTTCTTTTCATCAGAGGAACACTAAGTAAGTGCTCCTTTCTTTCGATTTGTCGTTTATTAGCTTTTAAAGCTGAAAGTCAAGCATTTTTTATAAATGCTTTGACTTTTGGTTTAGACCTTAATGGTCCAGCCATTGTTCGCAACGAACATGGATACGGTGCAGTGGTCACTAGGGCCGCTACTTGGCGGTTCTGGGATTGCGGTTGAGCAGAGACAGCTTGAAGTGGAGCGGTAGTGACAGCACAATTCTTGCTACTGTTGTTGTTGTTGTTCTTTCTCTTGCGGCGGGAGGACTTTGAAGCTTGTGGTGCGACGACAGCTTCAGCGGTGGGAGCAGCGGTAACTTATGAAGATTCTTGGAAGCTTTATCAAAGTAACCAGCCCGAACTCGCTTGTCATTAATCTCGGTAGTGAGCAGGAAGGTTTCTTCAATTGTTGTCGTCTTCGCAGCTTGCACGAAATCAGCCACACAATCCGGTAAAGAACGGATGTATTTCTTGATGGTGATTTCGGGGGTAGTAACTTGGCCCAGACAAATGATACTTAGCTGCTTGAAGCGGGCAGTTAAACCAAAGTTGTCGCCACCCTCCTGTTTGATGTGCCAGATCTCGTCCTCCAACTTCTGAAGCTCGTGGGGAGGGCAAAACTCCTTCATCATGATGTCCTTCAACTCATCCCACATAAGCCCATAGGCTGCATCATTTCCACGCTTGTTTCTTTTGGCAGTCCACCAGTCCAGAGCCCTGGACTGGAAAACGCCAGTGGCGTTAACAGTGCGGAGATTGTCAGGACAGCAGCTTTGGCGCAGGGTGACTTCGATTGAATCAAACCATTGAAACATGGCAGTAGGTCCATCTGCTCCGGTGAATTCTTTGCGTCCGCATGCTTTAAACTGCTTAAAGCTAAAAGTAGCTTTAGGAGAATCAATCCTGGACTCGTCAGAGGACTTGCTAGCATTTTCATTCAACTCACTGACAATTTGCGGGATAACTTTCGCCATCTGCTTAGCGACGAGAGCAGCGATGCATTTTTCCTCGAGGTTACGTCGGGCAGTGCGGGAGGTGTGCGATCCAAATGACTACATTGTCTGCAATAGACATCGCCATAGGATTCAAACACAAGTTGATTAAGTCTAGCATATCCTATAGTATCTCCTTGCACTACTTTATATAAAACTCAGGAACACATCCACATATTGGCACATAATCACACTGGCACATAAACACATAAGCACGTAGAGCATAGAGGCAAGTAATCCACTATATTTTGCACGTATTCACCTATCTTTCACAGCTGCGTAAAGCGATCGAGAGTTGCGAGTGCGGAAAGCGAGTAGTGATTGCAAGAGTTCCACGATTTGTTAGCGTATTGAGATAGATGTGCAGTGCGAATTGTGTGTGTAGATCGAAGCGAAAAGGTGCGATGCGTTGGTGACTTCCAGCTTTTCGCTTTTCGCTTTTTAAATCGTAATCCAAAATACATAAAACCCATAAAAGTTCACATAAAAGCGACAAATTTCAGAGTTAGCGGCGGCGAAATCCAGAATCAAAGCACATAAAATCGAAAATAGATTGTCTTGGGTGTGTAGACATCGACTACCCAAAGTGGTTCGACTATTCACAAGGACTTCGGGTGCACACTTTTACCTTTCAGACTGTGCTCTCGCCTCGATTTGGGTGATCGGCACGCATCCTTCCAGTTATAGTGTAACTCAAGTCATTGGAGTCCATCGAGACTTTGGTGAGAGTTTTGTAAAACCAAAATAGAGAGTGGAACAAGTCATCAAGGTTCGGGTTTCACCCCTAACTTAGCGACTGCATTCCTGTTTGTGTGATGAAATCATGGGATAGCGAGAGACAATGACGTCGAAGTATGGATTTCACTACTGATTCAACGCAAATTCTCTTGTTGATAGTAAAAATCGTGCGTTGAACAAGTGATCTCATCGAGATTTTGCGGTTTTCACACCTAGTCTCGATCAAATCACCCGTTCATTTTCAAAAATAGTGCGATGCGTCTGCCTTAGGAGAGGCAGAGTGATAGAGTGTAGCAAGATTGCGAGGTGATCGAATAATAGAAATAGGCTTGCGCGGAACCCCTACCGGGTTCGCACAAGGCGGTCTGTTGGTACTTAGACTATAGACTAGGTCGTTTCTAGGACATCGTGTAACACCCTTACTATTATAAGAGAGTTTTAGTACTAAAACTGACAATTAAATGTGTACTTAAGAATACACGTACATATAAAATACGGGTTTACTAAAAACTTTTACAGTTTAAAAGTTTTATAACAAATGTAATTGAGTTCGTCGTTTAAAAGTTATGACGTAACGCCGTGCGGAAGCTTTAATCTCGTGTATTCGGTTCTTCGTTTAGCTTGATCTTCATCCGGAAATCCCTTGACATATACCTATGACCAAAACCAACTTAAAGGTTAGCTCTGGTAGTTAAATAACATGTTTAAACAAGTCATATGGGTCAAACAATTAAAATAACACAATTTGCCAGCAATATCAGCTCTCGCGGGGCGCGACAGAGTAGGGGTGATTCCTACGCGGGCCGCGACCCTCGTCGCGTCACGCGACACCTTTAAGGCTCCGCCGTCGCGTAGCGCGACGGCCGTATTTTTCCAGCATGTTTGTTGTTTAATGCTGCAGATGCCCAGCTCGAAGTTTAACCCATTTGTAAACATAAAACTTGCATAACTTCCGTTTTACAAGTCCGTTCTTCGTGATTCTTTTTCCTACGTGATCGTAATTTAATCCTCCATCACATGGAGTGGAAACCCGACATCCGAATTCAAAAAAATTTAGATTTCAAGCTCTCGGCTTGAAATTCAATTATGACACTTTTTGACCCGTTCGTGTATTTATCAAACGGACAAGTTTGTTTGACCCCTCATTTCTCATGAACCTTTTAATTTCAATATTTTCTATCATGTTAGGTTCCAGTCACGGGTTTCTACGCATTATCAACCCATTTTTGCTTATAATCTTATTTTGACCCGTTAAGGGTATTTATGCACTTTTAAGCATAAATTACTCTAATTTCTTATATGCCTAATAATTCCACCCATTCCTATTGATTAGTGTTCCACCACAACTATGATTGTGGTGGATTTAATGCAATTATACTATTTATTCCGAGTTTTATCCCTCGGATATGTCATTTTACGGCCAGACGTATTCTAAGGCATTTGACCCTTGAAAGTTTATACCTACAACTTTTATACGCTTCTAAGGGTTACAAGGTCATAATATAAGTTTCTAAACCACCTCTAAGGGTCGTTTACCCATCAAGGCCCTTTTGGTAAATTTTAATCCAAAATTTTTGTGATGAAGGACTTCGCTAAATGTTTGACCCTCATTGTACTTTTAACTATAAGGCTATTTATGCGTACCCGGCCCCGGGTCAACAAATAGACCCGATTTATACCTCGCTTTAATTACCACATATTCTATGGCGACACAATTATCCGAATTGTTAATCGCTCCTGTTAATATAAGACTTGACAACCACATTAGTCGACATTGTCAAATGGCGTTATCCCACCAATTGACCCGTTTGGCTTATATGACCAAACATTTACTTATGTATCAAAACATGGTTTTTAATTACCAAGTTGCCCATCCGACCCATTTCAGATTTTTCTTTCATTAGATCCCTTTTATCATAAACCAAGGTTTATATCAATTTTGTGTATGTTCCGACTCGTATCAATCGCGTCGGAAATCCATTTTCCCAATATTATCTTTATCGAGTTTATAACTTATAGAATAAATAAGTATTCTACAAAAAAGGTGTAAGTTTCACTTACCTCGCATCCAAGCAACGTTTTCTTTTCGTACTTGATCCGTTTGATCCGCTTCCTCCCAAGCCTCCATCTAGCTTGTCAAGAGTCAAACTATCATCATAATTAAGACGGTTAGTTTAGTCATCATTAGCTACAACTATTCTGTCTTACAGATTTTATGTCGAATCTACTATTCGACTTCATCATTGGTTAGTTTAACTTACAAAAAGTTAACTACCGTTATTCATATGACAAGCACCATAAAATTAAATCAACATCATGATTAGAACTCGTATTACCCCATATCACACGGGATAAATCAAATTAGGCAATCACGCATTTCATTCACAATTTCAACATAGGAATATTCGTTTAGGCATTTTAACAAACACCTTACGGGCAATATTGTTATACTACTTTTATCTAGTTCATTACTAGCTTTTAACCCAATTTATATTATCAAAATCAAGCCCTCGGTCCAGTATTCGTGAACATTATCACTATCTTACATCATAATATCAATTTTCTCACAATTTAACATACATAATCATATGTTCATTACAATAATATAAAACCCACGTAGCACACATATAGGTAATCACCAAATCATTCAAGTCATAGCGTCATATGTATGATTTTCATCTAGGGTTTAGTTCCTAAGCATGTATACATCACTAATTTAGCCATAGCTTCTCTAATCCTTACATAATTCGCAAATTATGATGCTAACTCAAATTTTGCAACTTCACGAATCATCAAATTTTTACATACCTTATGATCCACTAGGTTGGGTGATCATTAATTTGCGTTCAGTTGTGAATTTGAGCTTTGTTTGGCCCTTCAATCCGATGGATTCGTTAGAGTTAGGGTTTTGGCTCTAGAGCGTTCTCCTCTGGTCGATCATGCACACACTTTGTGTGTGTGTGTGTTTTTTTTATTTTGTTTTAATAAATCAACTTTTCCAACTATCTAACTTTGGTCCCTCAAGTTTGGTTAATTATTAAGTAGGTTACAACCTACTTATTTCTAATCCATATTCCCTCTTATTAACCGGGTTAAACATCCCTAGTTAACTTAGTGGGTTCGGGGAAGTTTATGACTAGGTTTATTTTAAGTCCCGTTGACTTGGGCCTTTTATCCATTTTATTTCCTTAAAATCTTTAATTCACTTTTTATTTAATATTAGGATTATTTATTTAAATCCTAACATTTACCAGGTTACTTTTACCGCTAACGGTATTTTACCCGTCTTTTAGTATTAACGGAGTTTGATTACCAAACCCGTTTTTGGGGTGTTACACATCGACCCGGACTAGGTCGAGTCTTGCCTAATTCCCTATAGTTATGGCTCTGATACCAATCTGTCACACCCCAACCGCTAGCGGAAACATCGGGGTGCGGCACTGAGCGAAACAGATTGTCCAGGAGAAATCTATAACAACTAAATTACCAGATATTTAAATATTATGTCCCATACCATAACATACCAAAGTAAACAGTTATTACAGACCAATTATCTCAAAGACAATAAATTGTTCCGACAACTCAGAATTTAAATTGTTTGTTTCTAGACTCCATCCTAGCTCGATTCAAGCAAATAACAAGCAAGCATCCTAAACACCTATCATACACATTAAAATAGAGGTCAATACACATAGTGTAAAGGTGAGCATACAAGTTTAATTGTATAATAGATAGCGAAAATTGTTTACCCATAAACAACATGTAACATGTAGCAAAGTGAAGCTAGTAGGTTATCAATAATGAAATATGCACAGACGTGACTGCGAGTTGCAGAATGCGCAACACATATCACCACTGTGACACTTGAAGAAAACCCTTAACAACCCCTGTCCACGACAGGTGCTGAGTACAAACTATAGTACTATCGTTGCTAAGGTGTCAGGCATCAGTCACTGTGTAAACATAACATACAAGTATTCATCGAGTAACACGTATAAAATGCAGTATCGGTTAGCGCATAAAAGTGTTTGCGTTGTGTGTCGATTGTGATTTGAATATAGGTAACGTATGTAACACCCAAAAGTGCGTAGAGCAAAAAGGGATCGAGTATACTCACAGATCGTGTTTAGTAAATAAACACTCTCTTGGATTGAAGGGAGCGCTGAGAGATTAGCCTGAACAGTTAACGGTAGCATAAGCGAAGAACGGCGCGTTAAGCGATGCAAGTGAGACAAGTGACGAAAGGTCATCCGATCGGATGACAATCCGAACGGATGGTCATTCGATCGGATGACAATCCGGTCAGATGGTCATCCGTTCGGATGGCCATTCGGTCGGATTGCCACTCGTTTGGGATGGATGTGTTTGTGTATAATGGCTTTGAAGTTTTCATTGTAGCATTTTAAAATCAGAGAAGTATCTCTACCTTTCAGGTCGTTCGATCGAACGGTCGTTCCATCGAACGGTCGTTTGATCGGATAGCGATCCATCCAACGAGGCATTTCTCAGAGAACAAGTTCACAGCAGGATTGTCATTCGATCGGATGGTCTTTTGATCGGATGGCAATCCGTTAGAAACTGATGATCTTTGAAAATTATAAAAATGTTAAAGTGTTGAAACCATAAGTCAATCCCATCGGATTGTCGTTCGATCGGATGGCAATCCGATCGAACGGCAATCCGTTTAGGTGACTGGTTCGTTTTGAAATTCGTCAAGTTTGAAAAGTTTGCGGTTTGATCGAGACGGTATGACAACGCGTTAAACAGCGAGAAATCCACGGAGACCCAAGTTATCCGATTGAACAGGAATCACCCCAATTCGATCAGTTAACTGTTCGAGATGGTTGTTCATGTTCAACCCGCCAAGTCGGTCATCTCATTGATAGGATTCAGATCTCAGACCGACACATCACTAGAGAAGAGCAGAAGGCCTGAATGAGTTCCGATTATATCGGTTTTGAGTGCATTGAGTGTAAAAGAGTTGAAAGAAAGTTATGAAACCATCTTTCAATCCTTTTAACTCTGAAAATGTTTAGATCTATGCGAAATCAGTGTTTAAACATGTTGAAATCTCTTAGATGTGAGTTGTTCTTGGTGGAATGAGGCCAAACCTTGAAGTTCATAAGAACTCCATGATGACATCACCCTAGAACACCTCAAATCCATTGATTTCATGGTTAAAAGTGAAGATTCAAAGGTGAAAATGATGAAGAAGTGTGTGTAGATGATAGATGTACAAGATTTGAGTTGAAAACTTACAAGAATCGCGAGAAATCGAGAGAAAGAGGGCTGGAGCGTGCTGGTCGAACGAGAGAGCTGTCACATCACTGTTTGTGATGTGACAGGGGGTATTTATAGGTTGCCAAAAGAGGAAAGGTGTGCACAAATAACAGATCGGATGGCAAACCGATTGGATGGCCATCCGATCGGATGGTCATCCGCACGGAGGACTATTCGATCGAAGGTTTACCGCGAGTGGGTATCGACGTTTCGTTTCGCGTGTAGAGCGTTGCGATGCATTTGAGCGAGTGTCGTTTGAACGATGCGATAGATTAAATTAATAGTCACACAAATACTATATCTAATATACAATCATCATAAATAACTTGTGTTTAGCGTTTGCGATTAGATTTCGTCGCGATAGAGTTGCGATTGCGTTTCGATTAATCACCACAAACATAAAGTAAACATGCATAAGTAACACATAAATAGCACACACACGTAAAACAATATACAGAACCTATAAATCAAGTTGCGATTGCGATGAGATTAGCGATAAAGCGATAAATAGATTAGCGATTAACATGCGATTAAACTTCGATTGTTATAGATACTCCACATAATACAACTAAAGCAAAAAAATAATCGAGTTCGATTATAAGTCAAGGTGTACAATCAATAGTTAAGCAAGGAGTGACAGATCGCAATTAGCAACCTTTTCTTCCTTTGACTTGTACTTTGACTTTGACTTGTACTTTGACTTTCAAAACATGGGGTGTTACATTAGATACTGATATGTTAACATGCTTAACATATTTTGATGTTACTAATCTGATCATAAACCGAGTTTTCGTATAATATCATAAATTATGTTTTAAACTGACCAAAATGCACTTTCGACGCATAGAACGGTTTTAAACATAATTTCTTATACTAAACTCATTACCTACTGATGTGATATCATAAATAGGATATTTTGGGATATCAAGTCAGCTTATAAACTGAGTTTACGTACAAATTCTTGTATTATGTCCTTAAATGACGATAATGCCCTTTTGGCACTTAAACGATTTTTAATCATGAATGTGATACTAAACCTTTTACCTACTGATATGTTATACTATATAACATATCTTAGTCATATAAACCTGATCATAACATCAATTTTCATAAAACATCGTAAATATCGTCATTTAACAACGTTAACGCCTTTTCGGTGCGTAGTATGGTTTTAAACCATATTTATCAACCAAGATTTGTTACCTACTGATTTTATAACTTATTTAAAATGTTTTTACAGTAGGTACATGTTATAAACTTAGAATCCCAAATAAACTTTTAAACTATGTGTGAAATGACCAAAATGCCCCTACGGTGCATAGTTTGGTCCTAAACTATAAAACACACGTATTTTTGATATCCTACTGATATTATATCATAAATAAAGTGTTTTCACAGAATTTTTATGGTCATAACATCAGATTTTATTCAAGTTCCTTTTATACGTCGCTGATTGACCAAAACACCCTTTTGAGGCATAGTTTGATTTTAAAACCTTTACGGGCATACAAGTTGATATCCCACTTATATTGTAACTTATTTAAAGTATATTGGCATATGGTCTTGTTCATGACTCATCCGGTTACCCGTTATTGCTTATACGCGTACGGTTAGACTTACGTAACTAGTTTACATAAGTTTACCGAAACGGTTTTAACCTTATCATTTTTATCTCAATTTCCAGAATGTTAATAGTTTACCCATATTATACAAGTCTTAGTACTTGTTGGGTTTAAACTACATTCTATTCTGGTCATCGCTTAATCAAGCGTATCGTACCGTTTTTTATACTTTAAGCTAGTCGGTCAAAATCTGTGACTTAAATAAGACCCGTTGGCATTCTAATTGGTTTTATACCATCATTTCCATACTAGAGCCTTCCGGTAAATTTCACTTACGCTTACTTAATTGAATACGACTGAGTTATTATACATCTTGCATTATAAGATGAGTGTTAGCTCAGGTAAATACTCTTAACCTATTTTCCCTATACGGGCTTGGGATACGGTAAATTATTACCGCATGGTCGGGTATGGTATTCGAAGACCAATGTGTCGGGAAATTCAGTAACTCGTTTTAATTCGTATTGCTTGACTTAAACATTGGGGGTTAATACGACCGTGTCCTGGATATCCTCGGCTCATTTAATTATAAGTGGCCACGACCTAAATGCGGGGTGTAGGCATACACCTAATAGACGCAAATGGTTTACTAAAATGATTTTATAACCCAATACGGGTTTTACCCAATATGGGTATTCCCAATAAGGGAATAAGTGGTGTGTCGGTTAATCATGACTCGGCATAGTTTCCGGGCCCCGTATGTATTGACAAGTATTGTAAAACTGATAACATGAGATATAGTTTGTCCCAAGTTATTTATGAAAATTATATGTACCATTGTGTACATGAAAACAATTTTGAAAAAGGCTTTTAAAATGTGCCGGTTGATTGTATTTACTAGTGAAAACTGACGTATTTTCAAAAGACTAAGTTACAGGTACAAATACGTAAATAGGCTGGAAGCTGCTCGGTAATGCTAGAAGAGGAATTTGCAACTCCTTTGCATAAGCCTAATTGTCTGTTGAACCCCTTTCGTATATATTGATCCACCTGTGGATTATTATTACAAGCTCGTCTGTAATTATTACTTTGGTATTTTCTGACATTTGAGTTTGTAATAATATTTTATATTCCAAGACTTCCGTTGTGCTATTTTGTATATGTTTAACTATGACCATACCAATCTTACATCACGATACTCCCCACCGGGACCACCAGGTTGTGGTTGAAATATCGGGGTGTGACAGGTTGGTATCAGAGCCAACGTTTGAGTGAATTAAACACTAGCCTTTTGTGTTTAATCTCAGATGACACAGTAGCACATTCCTTAGACTTTCTGAGTCTATACTTGACTTAGGAATGCTCTCATCCCTATTAAGTAAACATTTTTTCGATTTTATGTATTTCGGGAAGATGTCGCCAAGCAAAGAAGCCATTACTGGAGATTCTTCTCATTCAAAGCCAAGGAATGCAAAGCTTCGTACCACGGCTGGGATAAGCGTGCGATCAGTGTGGAGAAAGGACCTTTATGGACCTTATCCCAAAATCAAACCAAAGGAAACCATTAACCAGACTTCGGAGTCCATACCAGAGGTCCTTGAGGCTCAAATTTTGAAGTCTTTATCTGTGGAGTCCATACCAGAGGTCCCTGAGACTCCAATTTTGATGGAGTCCATACCAGAGGTCCCTGAGACTCCAATTTTGAAGATGATACATGTGGATGCTAATGATCCTTATTTCCTATCTCCAAGTTTTGGAATTCCAAACTTGGATTATACCAATCTTAACCCAATCTGTGATCCATTCATTCTTTAACCATTGAATCTTTGGATTCTACTTCTATAATGGATCCCGATTTGGAAGACTTGTGTTATTCACTGAAACCTTCAGTGTTTGTACCGCGTGCGGTGATACAAGAAGAGAAATAACAGGAATGAAGTAAAGGAGGCATTGGAGAATCCTTCTTCTATTGTATTCATTTTCCTTTAAGTCCCTGCGTGGACGTGTCTCTTTTGTTTAATCCCTATGTGGACATTTGTTTCTTATAGTCCCTGTGTGGACATTTGTTTATCATAGTCCCTTTGTGGACATATCTTTCAACTTAAGTCCCTGTGTGGACATTTGTTTATTATAGTCCCTTCGTAGACATATTATTTCATTTTAGTCCCTGTGAGGACATGTTTATCTTTTAGTCCCTACGTGGACTTGTATTTCTCTTTAGTCCCTGCGTGGAAAAATTAGTAATGTATTTCAAGTCCTATTTAAGGCATTATTGAAATTTCCAAATGTTAAATGGAAAGAATTTTGGAATTTATTATATATGTATTTCATTACATCCTTGGTTCAAGCGATCGCCTCGATTTTAGTTCAAATTTTATCGATCCGCTAAATAATTCTAGAAGATCTTCTTAATGGTTTACCCCGCCAAGTGGCAAGTCCACATTAATTGGAAAATTTTGGTAGTTAAGGATGACTAGCCCTTCTACCATGATAGTTTAGGAAGACTATCCCTTCTATCCAGAGGTGGTGGACTATGTTCAAGCCTCCAAACCTATATCGTCAATGCGACCATGATTATTGTTTAACCATTAAGATAATGATTCTATGTTAACATTTAAGTAATGTTAACACTCCTGGTAGTGTGACTTGAGGAACCACACTAGCCGCCAAGGTATTTGGACTACGTCCAAGCCTTACAGCCCATATGATCGAATTAGATCATGGCTAGTATCATCAATATGATGATCATATTTAACATCCTTAGTGATGTTTTGCCTACGGGCTATATTGTCCATTTGAGACATTGACAGTTGTAATTATTATGATTCCCTGTCCAAGGTGGTGGGTTATGCCTAAGCCTTATAGTCTATATGATCAGTGCGATCATGAATAATATCATCAATACGATGATCATATTATTTAACATCCTTAGTGATGTTTTGCCTACAGGCCATATTATATTGTCCATTTGAGACAATGACAGCTGTGACCTTTATGGTTCCCTATCCAAGGTGGTAGGCTATGCCCAAGCCTCATAGTCTATATGATCAATATGATCATGACTAATATCATCAGTGTGATGATTATTTATTTCAACATCCTATGTGATGTCTATGATTTGCCTACGGGCTATATTATATTGTATTATCAATAAGACAATGACAGTTGTGACCTTTATGGTTCCCTGTCCAAGGTGGTGGGTTCTGCCCAAGTCTCATAGTTGATATGATCAATACGATCATGACTACTATCATCAGTGCGATGATTATTATTTTAACATTCTTTTATGATGTCAATTGATTTGCCTACGCGCCATATAATGTCATCAATTTTGACGACAGTTGTGGTCTACGACTGTCACACCCCAACCGATGGCGGAAACATCGGGGTGAGGCACTGAGCGAAACAGATTGTCCAGGAGAATCCATAACAACTATTAATTATAATATACTTAAAGTTCATGTCCCATACCACAAACATATAAAATAAAAAACAGTTATTACAGACATAGTTCTCAAAGACAAATCATTGTTCCGACAACTCATAAATTATTTAGTTGGTTTCTAGACTCCCCTAGCTTGATTCCACCAAAGCAAGGCATAGCATAGCATCCTAAACACCTGTTACATACGTTAAAATAAAGTCAATACACATAGTGTAAAGGTGAGCATACAAGTTTAATAGTATAATAGTAGCGAAAAGCGATTTACGCATAACCAACATGTAACACGTTGAAATGTGAAGCAAGTAAGCAATCAACAATGAAATATGCACATACATGACAGCAAGTTGTAGATTGTGCAACACATCACCACTGTGACACGTGAAGAAATACCCTAAACAACCCCTGTCCACGACAGGTGCTGAGTCCAAACTATAGTACTATCGTTGCTAAGGTGTCAGGAAACAATCACTGTGTAAACATAAAATACAAGCATTCATCGAATAACACATATAGCATGCAGAGTGGTTAGCGTATAAAAGTAGTTGTGTTGTGTGTCGTTGTGGTTTGATATAAGTAACGTATGTAACACCCAAAAGTGCGTTAAGAAAAAAGGGATCGAGTATACTCACAGTTCGTGTTTAATAAATAAACACAAGCTTGGATTGAAGGGAGCGCTGAAAAGTTAGCCTGATCAGATCGACATTATAAGCGTTGAACAGTGCGTTAAACAGTGCGTCGCGCGAGATGAGTGACGAAGGGTGATCCGATCGGATGACCGTCCGGACGGATGGTCATCCGTACGGATGACCATTCGGTCGGAGGGTCGTTCGACTGAATGAATGTGTTTGTGAAATGTTTGAACTTTGAAGTTTTCGTTGTAGCATTTTGAAAAGTGAGAAATATCATTGTATGTCCAGCCATCCGGTCGGATGGTCATCCAGACGGATGGCTGTTTGATCGGATGGTGATTCGTTTGAAACTGATATTCTTTGAAGTTTTGAAAATTGTTAAGTGTTGAAAATCACAAGTCACCTGGTCGAATAGCCGTTCGATCGGATGGTCGTCTGATCCGATGGCCATTCGATCGAGCAACTGGTTCGTTTGAAAACTTGTAAAATCAGTTAAGTTGAAAAGTTTAACAGTTTGACGGAGACGTTATAACGACGTTTTGAACAACGGAAATCTCATCAAGTCCACCTCATCCGCTCGGACGGGAATCACCCCGTTCGATCCGAACCAACTGTTCTTGACGGAGTTTCAAATTCAACCCAGAAATCAGTCGTCTCTTCGGTAGAATCCGTTCTCAGATCAGTCCCCTACTAGAGAATGAGTAGAACACCCGAACGAGTCCAGATTCCATCGGCGCTTGATAAAAAGTGAAGGATGTTTGAAGAAAAGTTTGGAACACTTGAAAAATGTTTAGATTTAGTTGAAATTGGTGTAAAAACGTGTAGAAATCCTTTAGATTCGAACCGTTCTTGATGAGATGAGGTCACACTTTGGTGTTCATAAGAACTCCATGATGACGTCACCTTAGAACAACTCAAATCCGGTGATTTCATGGTGGAAAGTTGTAATTTGATGGAGAAGATGATGAGAAAGTGTGTAAAGATTAAGGAAGTACAAAATTTAGAGTGAAAACTTACAAGAATTGCGAGGAATCGAGAGAAAATAGCCTGAGAGTGTGTGGGTCGGAGGGAGCTGTCACATCAATGAACAGTGATGTGATAGGAGGGGTATTTATATTGTGAGAAGGAGAAAGGCGGTGCAATGTTGATGGGTCGGACAACCTTTCGATCGGATGGTCATCCGGTCTGATGACCATTCGATTGAACGGTCGTTCGATCGGACGACGCATGTGAGTTAGTTTCCGACTTCCGTTTCGTGCGTTGAGCATTGCGTTGTGTTTAAGCGAGTGGCGAGTAAGCGATGCGATAGTTTTAAACAATAGTTACACAAATAATATAACTAACACATAACAACATAAAAGTGAGTAATCTTGCATTTAGCCTTTGTGATTAGATTGCGATGCGATAGAGTTGCGATTTAACTTGCAAATAACACCTTTAAACATATATAAACATGCACAAGTAAACACATAATAACACACACACGTAGAACAATATCAATAACTGTGATTCGAGTTGCGGTGCGATAGCGATGAGATAGCGTTAAGTAGATTAGCGTTTAATTGCGTTTATCGCATTGTTACTTCATATATTACAAATCGTAGCGTAAAATGGTGTAAACTAAAGTATCGATAATCGGGGTTCGAGAGTACAAGCAATAATTAACTCAGAAATGACATATCTGCATAGCAATCTTTTCTTCCTTTGACTTTGACTTTGACTTATACTTTCACTTTAAAAGTCGGGTTGTTACAGACTCCCCTACTTTAGGGAATTTCATCCCGAAATTAAGGCGCAGGTGTAACGAATAGGTGTGGATACTTAGCCTTCATATCGCTTTTGAGTTCCCAAGTGAACTCGGCGCCGCGTTTGCCTTCCCAGCGAACCTTCACTATAGGAATGCGTGAGCGTCGGAGCTTCTTGGTTTCTCGATCCATGATCTCGACTGGCTTTCCCATGAAGTGTAATGTTTCGTCCACTTGTAGATCCTCAAGTGGTACATTTAAATTCTGCTCAGCTAGACACTTTTTGAGGTTCGAAACATGGAAAGTTGGATGAACGTTGCTGAGTTCCTCCGGTAATTCGAGTATGTAGGCCACTTTACCAAATCTTTGCAGAATCTTAAAGGGTCTAACATATCGAGGCGCGAGCTTTCCTTTCTTGCTGAATCGGATCACCCCCTTCCAAGGTGAAACCTTTAGGAGTACGTGATCACCAACGTCAAATTCAAGGGGCTTGCGGCGTTTATCGGCATAACTCTTTTGACGACTCCGAGCTTTCAGGAGATTGTCTCGTATCTGGAGGATCTTATCAGTCGTTTCTTGCAATAACTCAGGACCGGTAATTTGCGCATCTCCGATCTCGTGCCATACAATAGGCGATCGACATTTTCTTCCATATAATGCCTCAAATGGTGCCATTTAAATGCTAGAATGATAATTGTTGTTGTACGAGAATTCGACTAAAGGTAAATGCGAATCCCAATTACCACCGAAATCTATCACACACGAGCGAAGCATGTCTTCAAGGGTGCGAATCGTGCGTTCAGTCTGACCGTCGGTCTGGGGATGGAAAGCGATACTGAGATTAAGAGTAGTTCCAAGAGCGGATTGAAACATTTCCCATAGACACGAGGTAAACCGACCATCACGGTCAGAGATGATATCACGAAGCGTCCCATGTTGACCTATAACTTCTTTGGTATAGATCCGTGCTAATCGTTCTACCCTTAAAGTCTTCTCATATCGGCAGAAAATGAGCAGATTTAGTAAGACGATCAACAATTACCCAGATGCTATCGTGACCTGATGGCGTGCGCGGAAGTTTCATTATTAAGTCTATAGCTATCTATACTCTCCCATTTCCACATAGGGATCTCGGGTTGTACGACTAAGCCAGAGGGTCTTTGCTGTTCAGCCTTGACTTTCAAACAAGTCAGGCACTTCTAAACGTAGATAGCGATATCCTTCTTCATTCCAGGCCACCAATACCGAAGACGGAGGTCATGCTACATCTTGTCGGCACCGGGATGAATGGAATATCGAGATTTGTGGGCTTCAGTCATCAATATCTCCCGAAGGTTATTGCAACTTGGAATCCAGATAGGATCGAGATAGTAATAGATATTGTTCGATTTGGTGACAAGTTGGGTTTCATCACCACACATCTTTATTTCCCCTCTCAAGGTGTTCTCAATGAAGCAGGCGTGCTGAGCGTCACGAATTAGAGCTTCGAGGTTGTGCTGGGTTTGTTTATTACAAACGCTATGCAAATAGCTTCGTCAGCTGAGAGCGTCGGCAACAACATTTGCTTTTCCTGGGTGGTAACGAATCTCACAGTCGTAATCGTTGAGAAGTTCAACCCATCGGCGTTGGCGCATATTCAGTTCCTTTTGGTTCAAGATGTGTTGCAGGCTCTTATGGTCGTTGAAGATCGTACACTTGGTACCGTAAAGGTAGTGTCGCCAAATCTTCAACGCAAAAACAACTGCACCAAGCTCAAGATCCTGGGTTGTATAGTTCTTCTCGTGGATTTTGAACTGACGAGAGGCGTACGCGATAACCTTGTCCCGTTGCATAAGAACACAACCAAGACCGAGGTTAGAGGCATCGCAATTGTGACAACCCTCACAATTACAGGTACCGTACAATTAATTAATCTTAATTATGTGCTTAATGACTGTGTTTGATTACAACTGACAGTTTAAACTACTTTATGATTTTTGTATCATACTTACATATGCATCATATTTCATTCAGTCACTCCATTTATGGCACACGAACTTTAGTGGCATACTTGATGTACAAAGCACAGTTAGCACACTGAACGGATAATTCGGAAACATGCTGACAATGCCAGCACATGGACAGACAATGTTTTTGAGGCCAGTATGAGCCAGGGACAGGATATTACACTAGTATGGAGTGTAGGGAAGTGAGGACCATAATACTGCGTCACTAGGTGATAGTTAAAGTGTCGGGAAGTGCCAAAAACACACTTTAAGTGCATAATTCTGCATTTATTAATAAAATTCAGCATTGTAACATGCTAGTAGGGTGCAAAAATATGGCAGAATAGTCTTGTATACTTTCCTAAGTGCCGGGAATTAAAAGTGTTACAAAAATATATATAAAAGACACTTTACGGAATAAGTAAACACTTTAACGGAACGGTATCTAACCGGACATTACCCGAGACACCAAATTTTTGTCAAATACATTGTTTAAATATTTATTGGCTAGTCATGATCCCCGTACACCATAACACCCATTAAATTCCCTACTAACTAACATATGGGAATTAGATACTTGAGATTTAACTAACATTTACCAACTTGGTCACAAAATTTACATCAACCCCCCCCCCATGTCCGATTTCGGCCCCAAAGGACCCACCCCCATGCCCATAAGATTTTATCTATTATTTTATAAGATTGTTTCTTGTTAAGGTGAACAAGATATTAGAAAATGATCTTATAAGTATGGCACCATACCTTCTCAACATCACTTCATATCCTTCACTAGATTCACCCCACTCCTTCACTCTCTTCTCTCTTCTTCTCGGCCACACATAACCGCCACCACCTCCACCATATCAACACCATCTTCATCCATTTCTAAGCTTCATTCAAGACTAGAAGGCGATTCAAGGGAGCTTGCAACTTGTGGAACTTCAAGGAGCTTTATTTCTTGCTTTTCACCATCATTTTCTTCATCTTTTTCACTAGAGATCATCCCTAGCCTTTGTGCTAGTAGTAAGTTCTTGTTAAACTCTTGTTCATCTTGTTTTTTTTGGTTAAAAGTTGTAGTATGATAGGTATGTTTAAAACACTAAAGAACAAGAACTAAAAACATAAACATGAAGCTTTACATAAAGTTTACATAAGGATGAAACATGAAGATGAAATGTTGTTAGTAGGATGTTGTAGTGAACATGTTGTTAGTTGTATGATGATTCTTGGTTGTGTGATGTTAATCACCATATGGAGATTGTTAAATGATGTATAGAAACATGATTTAACAAAACTAAGAAGGTGATTATGTGAAACTTGAAATAATCATCTTCTAAGTCTAAGCATGAACTTGGAAGAAAATAATTTTTCTTGAAATATTAGAGAACAAAGTAAGTGATGATAATGTAGATCCGAGTTCTACAAAAGACTTTTCTAAAATAAACCAAGTTTAAAAATCGATTTTTAAAAGATTATGACTTTTACATACACTTACACATTTTGGAAATAAAATAAGTGTAAAAACCTTTTATTTACAAGAAGAGTTCAAAAGTTTTATTTTTGTAAAAATTGTTTACAAGTTGTAAACACTAAACTTTTGTAAGAAAATGATTTTTAAATAAATAATTAGGCTTTGGAAGGTAACTAAGTCCACTAGAAGCTTTACCAAGCTACTACGCGTTTTCGGAATATATCAAGTTCATGACTAATAGGTAACGTACATAGTTTTCGCTCTTGGTGACGTATAATTGTTTAAGGATTGATTATTGATTGAATGAATTTTTGAAAAGAAAATGATATGCTAATAAGCATGGACACCTCCGTTTACAAAGGAAACTCTGGCGAAATTTTCTAAAAATTCCAACACTTAGAAAATATTTTTTTCAAACAAGTGTTACAAGTATATTTTATAACTTGTGTTTCGAATATAAACTTCGCCATAATTTTTGTAACAAAATACCAAGTATCGGAGGTTGGTTTTTGTAAATAAAAATGGGTAAATATATATTTAGAATATATATTTTCTACTAAGACACTTGTGTGAATATTTGTATATTTTGTGAACTAGTTATATTATTCTAGGGTAAAATAATATAACTTAACAAATACCATGAAAATTACAACTCCAAAAATAATACCAAAAATATCAAGGAATAAAATATTTAAGTTACATGTATAATAATGTGAAACCGAGCTAGAAAACGTAACTTATGAGCTATTCCAGAAAATACTCTTACAAATATATTTTTGGTGAAATATTATTTTGGAAGCTAAAGAAGTAAAAATATATTATTTTTGGGAAAAATACATATATTTTGGGAATACATTATTTTGGACAAATAAGTTAAATATATTTTTCCTAAATGGGACTTAAAGTATATTTTTCGAAACTACAAATATACATGTATAAAATACCCCCATCCTTGGGAAGGAAATACGGATATAAAATACTTGAGAAGTGTGAATACGAAATAGTTGCCTAACTATTATTCCAAAACCCTAAAAATAAAACTTAAGTTAAAATAATAATGATTATTTTAACAAGAAGTTATGACTTGGAATAATAACAAAGTAACGTAACTCAAACCCGTAAATACAAAAGCAAGTCACGGCCTGTTCGTCTAATAGACAATAGTACGTTGTAGGTTGTCGTGTAGCGGACCAAGTTTGAGTTGACGATACGATACAGGAGACGCACTACTGTGAGTTCATGTCCCCCTTTTCTTTTAACTGTTTTCAGTTTTATAACTTCGGGGGTGAAATACATGTTACAATTATTTCGGACATTTTTATACATGGTATGGTGAGCTTAAGGAGGGCATACTACTTAGATCATGTGAGTGACAGGCGCGACACTAAAGGCCATTAATCCTCGTCGTAGGACCGAGGGACATGAGTGATAGATCTATTTGGGTGTAGCGAGCCCACACCCATGAGCCCAGGGTGGCCCATAGTGGTGACTATGTCTTCCAGCCGGAAGCCCGGTGCAACTCCGCTAGGTTTGAGTTTTCCTGTATCACTTCACACATACCAGTGGCTTTGCAACCCATTGGTGATCTCTTTTTCCTTATTGCAACATACCAGGGATTTTCATACGGACATATTTCAAAGGTTTATACATACTCACTTATACATGAACTCGCTCAACTTTTGTTGATTTTTCAAACTGCATGTATTTCAGGGAACTGATCGGATCTGGCAAGTGTCTGCATATGTGTCAAGCTGCGTACTAATAAAGATGTCATCCAGGGTCATAGGGTTTGGGAGGTGTAACCCTTTCCTGGACGGGTCACATGTCTCCAAACCTCATTTTATTTAAAGTCTTTTGTGGTGTCTTATGAACACGTTTAAAACAAGTGTGGTTTGTAACTTATCTTAAGTGTCGACATTTTCAAACATTGATGTTATGGTATTATTAAACTTAATGTATGGTATTAAGAAGCCACACCAAAATAATCCACGTTTCCGCAAAAGCCAGGGTGTGACAGCTTGGTATCTGAGCCTCGATCATAGTGAACTAGGGTTCGTTCTCGAGTCTAGACTATGATCACTAGGGCTCTCACAAAAACATTTTTACATTGCACACACTAAACGTCTAGATCCAAGGCACAAACATTTTTACAAACAAAAAGGCACAAATAAATATTTCAAAATTTATATTTCAGTCTTAGAGACTGAGGGAGTTCAGCCTTAGAGGCTGGGGAGGTTCAGTCTTAGAGACTGAGGGAGTTCAGCCTTAGAGGCTGGGGAGGTTCAGTCTTAGAGACTGGGGGGTTCAATCTTAGAGATTGGGGAGAATTTAGTCTTAGAGACTGGGAGGTTTGGTCTTATAGACCAGGGAGTTGGTCTTAGAGACCTGGGAGTTAGTCTGAGAGACTAGGGAGTTCGGTCTGAGAGACTGGGATGGATAGTCTGGGGAAGACTAGGATGATTACTTGCTTGCATTGATTGTGACTTACATGCTTATTTGATTTCATGTTGATATATGTGCATATGTGTGGTTGTGTTACAGACACTATGTCTTCTTCTTCCGATACTAGAGTATCAGACACGTTGGATCCGATGGCGATTGTATCGAACGACGAGATTCTATCTAAGAGCGAGGTCTATACGTCGGATACTACGAGCACTGATGAGGATGACTTCCATCCGTTTGCCCTGCCAGACGATGCGCCTTTAGCTGATGGTCCTTTCGACGGGGATCTACCTCTCGTTCCGATCCCTGCTCCTATCCCCCTCGCTGTGTTTCCCTTAGAGGATTTACCTCTCGATGCGTTATCAGATGACGATATCGACCTTTTTATAGAGGGTCCCCCGGAGGGTGACCAGGATGGTGGGGCCCCTATGGAGGACGATATCCCGGTTGACGACCCTGTAGTTCCTATTGCTGAGGCTCCTGTAGAGGAGGCTCCTTCTGATTCATCTGGTCCAGACTCGTTTGAGTCTGTGGCATCCGCTTCTTCTCATGACCGGGGAGTGCAGCACTACTCTCCTGACGCAGACTCAGACATGGCGATGTCTGTGGCACCTATTGTTCGCCAGGACTTTGGCCCGGAGCCGGAGATCGAGTTTGTACCAGCTGAGCCTGCTCCAGTTGGTCCAGAGCCTGTCATTGCTCACGACCCTATTGATGTTCCAGTCATTCCACTTTTGCCTGATCCTCTACCAGAGCCTGACAACGTTGATCCACCAGCCATGGCAACACACGTCGTTGATGCACCAGTCATCGTACCACCGGTTTCTGATGTTCCTATTGCTGATGCACCCATTCTTGCACCACCTGTTGTCGACCATGCACCATTTGCCACACATGTCGACCCTCGATACGCTGACACCCGTAATGGGTGGATCGAGGATGATGATGATTATCCCCCGTTTGTTCTACCAGTCACCCCACCTACTGCACCTACTTTTGCACCTCTTGATATTCCCTAGTTTCACCCACACCCATCCGATGTCCATCGCACAGCAGCACGATCACGTGCCACCCATGACCGCTGCTTTTCCATCTATGCCCTCTTTTACTCCGGCTTTTCACACTGTATCTCCCTTTGTACCATCGGGCGAGCCATTCTAGTGGTCATCGCCCAATGTCATGCCGTTATCAGACCCATATCACCCTTTCCATGTCGGATATACCACAGATGACATACTTATATCACTGCAGTTACATCATGATGCTTTGAGCCATCGAGTCCAGGAGCTAGAGAGGACCCCACGTCCTCCCCCTTGTCATTGTCAGTCTCCTTTTGCTACACCATCAGCTCCTCTTCTATTACCCCCGGATTCTGATGTCCGTTATCTCACTCCTGAGCAGCAGATTGCTTACCTGATGCACGCCATCCACGCACTCGAGGAGGATTGGGTGCATATGCGCAGTTTGCTTTTCTTCCCTCCTCCTCCCCCGCCATCAGCTTGAGGACTTTTGGGCTGTTGCGGGTAGCACTACTTTTGATGAGAAGACAGCGATTGAGCCAGACCGTACAACATTTTTTAAGACCACAGGATAACACTATGACTTTTGATATTTGATTTTGGTTGCTGTATATGGCTAGACAGTTTAGACAAGGGCAATGTGACCCTTAGTCTCTTTTGGGATGTATGATACCTTTGTAAAACCTGTAAACACTGTATTTGTGGTCTTGATTTTATGGCTGCTCAATCGTAGTATTCTCATTACATGCATTGTTGATTTATTTGTTTATGATTATGACATGAGATGTTATGTGTTATTGAGTTGATGGATGTTATTACGTACGCATGTTACTTACTTACCGTACTTACTATGACTTGACCAATATGATCTTCTTTTAGAAGATGCCTCCACGACGAGACACACGTTTGCCTACTACCGAGGCAGAGGCACGGGAATGTATTTCAAAAGCGATAGCTGACTATGAGGCCTCCCGCGCGGAGACTAGCGGAGGTTCCTCAAGAAACAACAACAACCCACCCAATGGTAATGTCAAGTCGCTTGAGACACATTACGTTATATTTGGATACTTCTTACACATCCACTAATGCTTATTGTTAATGATATTGCATGTACAGGCTGTACCTACAAACAATTTCTGGATTGTAAGCCCTTAAGTTACGATGGCACTGGGGGTGCTGTTGCCTTCGTCAGGTGGACAGAAAAGACGGAATCGGTAATAAGGATGAGCAATTGTGCTCCTAAAAACCAAGTTACTTACGTCTCATGACTCTTTCTTGATGGTGCTTTATCTTGGTGGAACCTGCAAGTTCAAACCCTAGGAGAGGCAGCGGCTTATGCACTGACATGGGCTGAGCTGAAGGAGCTCATGAGGAAGAAATATTGTTCACGGGCAGAGATACAGAAACTGGAGATGGAATTCTGGAACCTAAAAATGGATGGCCCAAAAATTGTTGAATATGTCCAAAGGTTCCACGACTTGTCACGCGTTGTGCCGTATATGGTTGAGCCTGAATTTAAACGCATTGAGCGTTTCATCTGGGGATTGGCACCCCAGATCATGAGCATGGTAACAACGTCCAAGACTCCAACAATTACCGAAGCCATCGATCTCAGCGTGGCACTTACAGAAGAAGCCATCAGATTGAACAAGTTTTCAATTTCTGAACCAAAGAAAAAGGAGACACATGTCGAATCCTCAGGAGAAAACAAGAGAAAGTTCTCGAATTTTAAGAAAATTACTGGCAGTGCCAGCAAGAAGAGGGGAACAAACTCGCCAGCTGAAGTAAAGACTGGCAGAGAACACAAAGGGAAAGGATACATGGGCACTCTGCCCAAATGTGAATTATGCCAATATCATCATGCTGGCCGGTGCAGTGTTAGAAAATGTGAATCCTGTGGGAAGATTGGTCACTTAAAGGACACTTGTTGGGTTGGTACTGGCCGTGGTGGCCAAAGGAGAGTTGGTAACAACAACCATGGAGGTAACGGGAATGGGAACCGCAACAGCGGAAATGGTAATCGCGACAACTTTGGGAATCAAGCAGGGAATGGTAACCGCAATCAAAACAACAATCAAGGCGGTAATGGAGATGGTAACGGTCGGGGACCGGGATGTTTCAACTGCGGAGACATCGAGCACTTCAAGCGTGAATGCCCAAAACTCAATTAAGCTCCTGGGAGAGTATTCAACATTGGAGCAAGGGAAGCACGCCAGGACCCGAATGTTGTCACTGGTACATTCCCTATAAACCAACGCTTTGCATCTGTACTATTTGACACTGGTGCCGACTATAGTTTTGTATCGCTAGAATTTAAGAATGTGCTTGGGATAACTGCTAGTAAGTTAGACATTTTGTACTCAATTGGACTGGCTAATGGAAAGCTAGTGGAAACCAATGAAGTCATTAGGGGATGCGTAATAGAGCTGGGAGAACGCGAGTTTACACTGGATCTACTGCCAGTCGAGTTGGGAAGCTTCGACGTGGTAGTAGGGATGGATTGGTTGTCAAGCAACAGAGCTGAAATTGTATGTCACGAGAAGACCATTCGCATCCCAATGGCGGATGGAGAAACAATTGTGGTTCACGGAGAAAAGCGCGATACGCCCTTAAGGATCATTAGCTGCCTGAAAGATAGAAAGTGTTTGAAGAAGGGATGTGTTGCCTTCTTGGCACACATCGTGGATAAGGAGGCTGCTGAACCAAAGATAGAAGACATCCCAGTCGTAAAAGAATATCCTGAAGTCTTTCCAGAAGACTTGCCAGGATTGCCGCCACAAAGACAAGTCGAGTTTCATATTGACTTAGTTCCAAGCGCCGCGCCTGTAGCTAAGGAACCCCATCAACTTGCCCCTTCATAGATGCAGGAATTGTCAACGCAACTTCAGGAGTTGTTAGACAAGGGATTCATCAGGCCAAGCTTCTCGCCTTGGGGAGCTCCAGTTTTGTTTGTTAAGAAGAAGGATGGTAGTTTCCGCTTGTGTATTGACTACCGGGAGCTGAACAAGTTGACAATCAAGAACAGATATCCCTTGCCAAGGATCGACGACCTGTTCGACCAGTTACAAGGTTCAAGTTTTTACTCAAAGATCGATCTACGATCAGGGTACCATCTGTGACAACTGGCCCAAACCGGTAATTTCCGTACACTTTAATTAGTGCTTAATGACTGCAATTATGTGCTTAATTGTCAGCCATGTCTGAACACATGATTAAACAAGTGAATTCATGCACGTTGTATACTACAAAATATTGCTTTATGCATAAACGAGAGCGTTGCGTCAAAAATACTAAGTAAACTCACCGGTAAGACACTATGTGTCAACGGAACTGCAGAAAGCAGCCAGACAATAAAAATTGGAGCCTAGGTGTAGGTCCGACAGCAAGAATGCATTAAAACCCAAGAGTGCATACAAGGGTTTAATATATATACAATACGAAAGCAAAAATAAGCACTAAAAAGCACCCGAAACGCACTTTAAGTGCAGAATTCATAAAATTCAGCAATAAATCAGCATTTAGACATATAAATATTATGCAGAAATGTCGTTTTATTATCCAGAATATTTCCCTAAGTGTTGGGAATCGATAGTGTTATAAAAAGATACTTATTAAACACTAAAAGGTGCAATTTAGCACTTTAACGAATCGGTATGTAACCGAACAACCGGACTATACCCGGAACACCAAAATATTGCTAGAAGCATTGTTCATTTATTTTTGAGCTAATTATGATCCCCGAATACCCTAACACCCACTAAAAATGTCTAGTAATTAACACATATAACTAATACTTGGATTGGAACTCTAAACTAACAACATGGTTCAAACTTACACTTTGCCCCCCCCCCCTCTCCTTAAGGTGGACGGTCATGGTGGCCCCATAAGGATCTTTATTTGATCTTGTTAAGAGATTATGTAATCTTGTAAGATTTGGGGGGAGATTATGTCTAGTACTTGACTAACATATTATACTTTGGTTAAAACCTTAACATGGTCCATAAGAAAAGCATAAGGATCAAGATCTCTCACACACCATCAAACTCACTCTCACTCCCTTGCCCACTCCCACTCTCGGCCGACCCTCCTTCCACACACACTCACCATTTTCATTCATCATTCATACAATCCAAGTTCATTTAGAGGTGATAGAAGGTGATTAAGGAAGTTGGAAGCTTACGGAACTCGAAGGACCTCATTCGTTTGCTTTTATCCACCACATTTTCATCATAGTTCTTCCCTAGCCTTGTGCTAGTAGTAAGTGCTCTAAAACACTTCCTTGTTCATGAATAAAGTGGTTAATAAGAAGTTTATTGGTTAAAAAGCAAGAACACACAAGAACATAACTAAAAGTCTTGAAAGAAAGATAAACTAGTTGGATAAAGAATAGATATGTGTGTAAATCATGTGAATTTTGTATGATTGTTATTATTTGATCTTGTTGTTAGTAAAAACAAGATGGAACATCATCTAGACATACTAGTCCATGTTTGAAAGCATGAACTAGTAGGATGTAAAAGTTATAAAGTTAAAAGATGATGGATCCATCCTTTCATAAGGCATGAACTTGAGTAAAAGTAATTTTCTTGTAAAATAAGACTCTAAACATGTAGATCTAAAGATCTACAAGTGGTTTTTCGGAAGAACCAAGCAAAAATATTAGTCTTGTTTAAATCTCGGATCTTACATGAACTAAAAATATTTTTAGTAAATAAACAAGTGTGTAAACACTTGTGTAACAAGGAAGTTCAACAAAGAAATATTTTTGTGAATCTTGACTAGAAGTTGTGAAACTTCATATTCTTTAAAAATAAAGTTTTTAAGAAATTAAACTTATTTTTAAAGATAACAAGACTTACTAAATGTGCTAGTAAGTTACTACACATTTTTGTAAATATTCAAGTTCATGAAATGGAGAAATTAGTGATTATTGTTGATGAGTATTGTTGATAATTGTTGTTGATGATTGTTGACGATTTAAAAGAAAATAAACACATGTTTTGAAAACATGGGAAACGTCCATTTTTAGGGGAAACTCTGTCAAAATTTTCATAAATTTTGACACTTAGAAAAATATAAGTTTTTGAGAAACTTATTCCCTAAAAATGTATTTAAGAGTATTACCAAGGTTTCCCTAATTTTTGGTGATAAGAAATGAGGATTTCTTCAAGAATAAAAATGGATATAAGTATGTATATTTTTGAGAGAAAAATATATATTATTTTATCACCAACTTTTGTGCTAAGTGTATAAAGTATGTGTTATACGTGATAGTGTATTAAGACCTAAAAATACACTAAATACTCATGAGGAGTATAAACATAAAAATACACATACAACATACAAGATACATAATTCGGGTGCAAAGTGCAAAACACAAGATACTTATATTAATTTTAGAGAAAATAATATAAGTAAGATACGTAGTTAAAAATATAGAATATTTTTAACACAAGAATATACACAAAAGAGAGTGACTGTACTTGTGCGACGCAAGTCTAGTGACTAACGTTAAGAAAACGCGTATAGGTTACGACGTTAATTAAGCAAATCCGGTGAAGTTTACGACGCAAGGAACGCAAAGTTGTGAGTTCATGCTCCCCCTTTTCTTTAACTGTTTTCAGTTTTTATAACTTCGGGGGTGAAATACATGTACAAAAGTACAATATTTATAATTGGTATGATATAAATACAAGAAGTACACTTGGTGAGAACGAGAACCAAGTGTGACAAAATATAAGATAATAAGAAACGCACTTGGTGAGGACGAGAACCAAGTTGGATGCGTTATGAGAAATGATAAAAAGAAACGCGCTTGGTGAGGACGAGAACCAAGTTGGATGCGTTATGAGAAATGATAAAAAGAAACGCGCTTGGTGAGAACGAGAACCAAGTAGGATGCGTTATGAGAAATAGTGTCACGAATAGGGTACAGAAGCACCATTAATCGTGTACATACTTAGACCGCAGAACAAAAGGTTAGATCTAACGGGTGCCTGGCAGCCACACTACCGGTGGGGGCGAGAATCGAGTAGTGCTTTTGTGTCTCAGAATATACCAATTAAATGCCTTAGGTTTGGTGACTTCCTATGTCGTGCCACATGTTAATGGCTTTGCAACCCATTAACAATCTGATATTTACAGAAATACTGTATTTACATAAAATTCATACCATACTAAAATTGATATATAACTTGAAGTACGTGGGGTACTCAAGAAGATTGAATTATACTTGAAGTACGTGGGGTACTCAAGAAAATGAGAATTATACTTGAGTATGTGGGGTACTCAAGAAGAAATTGAATTATACATGTGTATGTGGTGTACACACGAAACTGAATTTATATATGAAAACTTGATTTATTCACAAACTATGTTTTCATACAAAGTATACAAACATGAAATACAAAACTGCATGAATTCACACCAACATTATGTTGACGTTTTTCCAAAACTCACATGTATTTCAGGCAACTAGGATGGATGTGCGCGTGGTCTTACTCATGCTCGTGGATGTCGCTTCGTTTATCTTTAAATAAAGTTGTGACTTTTGAGACAATATGTTAACTCGTGTTGTAAACACTTGACCTATGTTTTCAGTAATGTAATATTTGAAGATATTTTGAGCATGTAGTATGTTTACTCTTCGTATGCAATGAGAACCTTTCATGATCACACCTCGTGCTTCCGCCGCAGAAAGGGGTGTGACACCATCAGTTGAGAATTCAATAGGAAAGCATACCAAAGACAGCCTTTAGGACTCGGTATTGACATTACGAGTTCCCGGTTATGATGTTTGGTCTGACAAACACGCCAGCTGTATTTATGGATTTAATGAATAGAGTCTGCAAGCCATGCCTCGATAAGTTCGTGATTGTATTCATTGACGACATCCTGGTCTACTCAAAAACAAAAGAAGAACATGAGCAACACTTGAGAGCCATTTTAGAGCTGCTTAAGAAGGAGAAGCTGTACGCGAAGTTCTCGAAGTGCGAGTTCTGGTTATGCGAGGTTCAGTTTCTTGGTCATGTAGTTAATGGAAATGGAATTCATGTGGATCCCATAAAGATCGAGGCGATCAAGAACTGGGAAACTCCAAAGACGCCAACCGAGATTTGATAATTCTTAGGATTGGCTGGTTATTATCGCAGATTCATTGAGGATTTCTCGAAAATCGTTCAACCTTTGACCTCCCTTACGCAGAAAGACAAGAAGTTTGATTGGGGAGACAAACAAGAAGAAGCATTTCAGTTGCTGAAGAACAAACTTTGTGACGCACCAATCTTATCACTACCCGAAGGAACGGACGACTTCGTGGTATCTTACGACGCCTCGCATCAAGGCTTGGGATGTGTACTAATGCAGCGTCAGAAGGTTATAGCGTATGCATCTCGCCAGCTAAAGGTCCACAAGAGAAATTACACCACGCATGATTTGGAATTGGGAGCAGTGGTGTTTGCTTTGAAAATCTGGTGACATTATTTGTATGGCACGCGCTGCACGATCTACACTGATCACAAGAGCCTACAGCATATTTTTGATCAAAAAGAGCTTAACATGAGGTAGAGACGCTGGGTTGAACTATTGAATGACTATGATTGTGAAATCAAGTATCATCCAGGGAAGGCGAATGTGGTCGCTGATGCCCTGAGTCGGAAGGAAAGGATCAAGCCCATAAGGGTTAGGGCTTTGGAAATGATCGTGCAAATGGACCTCTCGTTGCGCATTCGTGTCGCGCAGAGAGAAGCTCTTAAGGAAAGAAATATTGATAATGAATACCTCCATGGAATGGAGAAGAAGTTGGTACCAAACGTGGAAGGAACGCTGTGCTTCATGAAACGAATTTGGGTCCCTTTGTATGGTGGTTTGAGAAATGTTATTTTCAATGAAGCTCACAAGTCACGGTACTCAATCCATCCTGGAGCGGATAAAATGTACCAAGATCTAAAGGATTTCTATTGGTGGCCAAGAATGAAAGGCGATGTTGCGATATATGTTGGCAAATGTTTAACTTGTGCCAAGGTTAAGGCCGAATACCAGAAGCCTTCAGGTCTCTTGCAACAACCTGAAATCCCTCAGTGGAAATGGGAACAGATTTCCATGGACTTCATAACGAAATTGCCAAGGACGCCCAAGGGTCACGATACAATTTGGGTAATTGTAGACCGTTTAACGAAATCAGCACACTTTTTGCCAATCAAGGAAAAAGACAACACAAGCAAACGTGCTGAGATATACCTCAGAGAGATTGTTGCACGTCATGGAGTGCCTCTCTCAATCATCTCTGATAGGGATGGAAGATTCGTATCAAGGATTTGGCAATCCTTTCAAGAAGCCTTTGGTTCTCAGTTGAATCTGAGTACTGCTTTTCATCCGCAGACAGACGGACAGAGCAAACGAACGATTCAAACGCTAGAAGACATGTTGCGAGCTTGCGTAATGGATTTAGGTGGAAGTTGGGACACTCACCTATCATTGGTTGAATTTTCATACAATAATAGTTATCATGCAAGCATTCAAGCCGCACCGTTCGAAGCTCTCTATGGGCGTAAGTGTCGATCACCGGTTTGTTGGGCCGATGCGGGAGATAGACACTTTGTTGGTCCAGATTTGGTTCAAGAGACAACTGACAAGATTTTCCAGATCCGAGAACGCATCAAAGTGGCTCGTGATCGTCAAAAGTGTTATGCAGACCGAAGAAGGAAACCTCTGGAGTTTGAGGTGGGAGACATGGTTTTGTTGAAAGTTTCAACCTGGAAGGGTGTGGCACGCTTCGGGAAGCGTGGGAAATTGAATCCCAGATACATTGGTCCATTTAAAACCCTGGAAAGGATTGGTCTCGTAGCATACAAGTTGGATTTACCTGCTGAACTGAATGGCGTTCATGATACATTCCATGTATCAAATTTGAAAAAGAGTCCAACTCAAGAAACAGTGGTCATTACTGCCGACGAAGTTCATGTTGACGACACACTCCACTTTATTGAAGAACCTGTTGAGGTTACGGATTGGAAGGTTAACAAGACACGCAGGAGTAGAGTCAAACTCGTCAAGGTTCGATGGAATGCGCGACACGGCCCAGAATTCACATGGGAACGTGAGGATCGAATGAAGGAAAAATACCCGCATTTGTTCCCCAAGACCCCTGCAACTAGAAGCAGAACCTAAAATTTCAGTACGAAATTTTCTTAACGGGGGGAGAATGTGACAACCCTAACAATTACAGGTACCGTATAATTAATTAATCTTAATTATGTGCTTAATGACTGTGCTTGATTACAACTGACAGTTTAAACTACTTTATGATTTTTGTATCATACATACATATGCATCATATTTCATTCAGTCACTCCATTTATTACACACGAACTTTAGTGACATACTTGATGCACAAAGCACAGTTAGCACACTGAACGGATAATTCGGAAACATGCTGACAATGCCAGCACATGGACAGACAATGTTTTTGAGGCGAGTATGAGCCAGGGATAGGATATTACACTAGTATGGAGTGTAGGGAAGTGAGGATGCCGGGAAGTGCCAAAAACACACTTTAAGTGCAGAATCATGCATTTATTAATAAAATTCAGCATTGTAACATGCTAGTAGGGTGCAAAAATATGGCAGAATGGTCCTATATACTTTCCTAAGTGTCGGGAATTAAAAGTGTTACAAAAATATATATAAAAGACACTTTACGGAATAATTAAACATTTTAACGGAATGGTATCTAACCGGATAACCGGACATTACCCGGGACACCAAATTTTTGTCAAATACATTGTTTAAATATTTCTTGGCTAGTCATGATCCCCGTACACCATAACACCCACTAAATTCCCTACTAACTAACATATGGAATTAGATACTTGAGATTTAACTAACATTTACCAACTTGGTCACAAAATTTACATCAACCCCCCCCCCCCATGTCTGATTTCGGTCCCAAAGGACCCACCCCCATGCCCATGAGATTTTATCTATTATTTTATTAGATTGTTTCTTGTTAAGGTGAACAAGATATTAGAGAATGATCTTATAAGTATGGCACCATACCTTCTCAACATCACTTCATATCCTTCACTAGATTCACCCCACTCCTTCACTCTCTTCTCTCTCCCTCTCGGCCACACATAACCGCCACCACCTCCACCATATCAACACCATCTTCATCCATTTCTAAGCTTCATTCAAGACTAGAAGGCGATTCAAGGGAGCTTGCAACTTGTGGAACTTCAAGGAGCTTTATTTCTTGCTTTTCACCATCATTTTCTTCATCTTTTTCACTAGAGATCATCCCTAGCCTTTGTGCTAGTAGTAAGTTCTTGTTAAACTCTTGTTCATCTTGTTTTTTTATGGTTAAAAGTTGTAGTATGATAGGTATGTTTAAAACACTAAAGAACAAGAACTAAAAACATAAACATGAAGCTTTACATAAAGTTTACATAAGGATGAAACATGAAGATGAAATGTTGTTAGTAGGATGTTGTAGTGAACATGTTGTTGGTTGTATGATGATTCTTGGTTGTGTGATGTTAATCACCATATGAGGATTGTTAAATGATGTATAGAAACATGATTTAACAAAACTAAGAAGGTGATTATGTGAAACTTGAAATAATCATCTTCTAAATCTAAGGATGAACTTGGAAGAAAATAATTTTTCTTGAAATATTAGAGAACAAATTAAGTGATGATCATGTAGATCCGAGTTCTACAAAAGACTTTTCTAAAATAGACCAAGTTTAAAAATCGATTTTTAAAAGATTATGACTTTTACATACACTTACACATTTTTGGAAATGAAATAAGTGTAAAAACCTTTTATTTACAAGAAGAGTTCAAAAGTTTTATTTTTGTAAAAATTGTTTACAAGTTGTAAACACTAAACTTTTGTAAGAAAATGATTTTTAAAGAAATAATTACTCTTTGGAAGGTAACTAAGTCCACTAGAAGCTTTACCAAGCTACTACGCGTTTTCGGAATATATCAAGTTCATGACTAATAGGTAACACACATAGTTTTCGCTCTTGGTGACGTATAATTGTTTAAGGATTGATTATTGATTGAATGAATTTTTGAAAAGAAAATGATATGCTAATAAGCATGGACACCTCCGTTTACAAAGGAAACTCTGGCGAAATTTTCTAAAAATTCCAACACTTAGAAAATATTTTTTTCAAACAAGTGTTACAAGTATATTTTATAACTTGTGTTTCGAATATAAACTTCGCCATAATTTTTGTAACAAAAATACCAAGTATCGGAGGTTGGTTTTTGTAAATAAAAATGGGTAAATATATATTTAGAATATATATTTTCTACTACGACACTTGTGTGAATATTTGTATATTTTGTGAACTAGTTATATTATTCTAGGGTAAAATAATATAACTTAACAAATACCATGAAAATTACAACTCCAAAAATAATACCAAAAATATCAAGGGATAAAATATTTAAGTTACATGTATAATAATGTGAAACCGAGCTAGAAAACGTAACTTATGAGTTATTCCAGAAAATACTCTTACAAATATATTTTTGGTGAAATATTATTTTGGAAGCTAAAGAAGTAAAAATATATTATTTTTTGGAAAAATATATATATTTTGGGAATACATTATTTTGGACAAATAAGTTAAATATATTTTTCCTAAATGGGACTTAAAGTATATTTTTCGAAACTACAAATATACATGTATAAAATACCCCCATCCTTGGGAAGGAAATACACATATAAAATACTTGAGAAGTATGAATACGAAATAGTTGCCTAACTATTATTCCAAAACCCTAAAAATAAAACTTAAGTTAAAATAATTATTATTATTTTAACAAGAAGTTATGACTTGGAATAATAACAAAGTAACGTAACTCAAACCCGTAAATACAAAAGCAAGGCACGGCCTGTTCGTCTAATAGACAATAGTACGTTGTAGGTTGTCGTATAGCGGACCAAGTTTGAGTTGATGATACGATTCAGGAGACGCACTACTGTGAGTTCATGTCCCCCTTTTCTTTTAACTGTTTTTAGTTTTATAACTTTGGGGGTGAAATACATGTTACAATTATTTCGGACATTTTTATACATGGTATGGTGAGCTTAAGGAGGGCATACTACTTAGATCATGTGAGTGATAGGCGCGACACTTAAGGCCATTAATCCTCGTCGTAGGACCGAGGGACATGAGTGATAGATCTATTTAGGTGTAGCGAGCCCACACCCATGAGCCCAGGGTGGCCCATAGTGGTGACTATGTCTTCCAGCCGGAAGCCCGGTGCAACTCCGCTAGGTTTGAGTTTTCCTGTATCACTTCACACATACCAGTGGCTTTGCAACCCATTGGTGATCTCTTTTTCCTTATTGCTCCATACCAGGGATTTTCATACGGACATATTTCCAAGGTTTATACATACTCACTTATACATGAACTCGCTCAACTTTTGTTGATTTTTCAAACTGCATGTATTTCAGGGAACTGATCGGATCTGGCAAGTGTCTGCATATGTGTCAAGCTACGTACTAATAAAGATGTCATCCAGGGTCATAGGGTTTGGGAGGTGTAACCCTTTCCTGGACGGGTCACATGTCTCCAAACCTCGTTTTATTTAAAGTCTTTTGTGGTGTCATATGAACACGTTTAAAACAAGTGTGGTTTGTAACTTATCTTAAGTGTCGACATTTTCAAACATTGATGTTATAGTATTATTAAACTCAATGTATGGATGAACATCTTGTGTTTTATTTTCATATAGCATAGTTATGATTGTTGCTATGGTATTAAGAAGTCACGCCAAAATAATCCACGCTTCTGCAAAAGCCAGGGTGTGACAGCAGTAGACTACAAAATCATCGTTTCCATTGGGTAACGCGAGGATAGGAGCATTGCAGAGCATAAGCTTGAGAGTTTGAAAGGCTTCCTCTTGTTCGGTTCCCCAAACAAAAGGCTTGTCTTTATGCGTCAAGGAAGTAAGCGGAACGACGATTTTCGAGAAATCAGCGATGAATCGATGGTAATAGCCCGCCAATCCGAGGAACGAACGAACTTCGGACGGTGATTTTGGTGTAACCCAACTCTTAATTGCTTCAATCTTCGCGGGATCGACGTGTATACCTTGACTATTGACGATGTGACCGAGGAATTGAACCTCCTCTAGCCAAAATTCACACTTGGAGAACTTGGCATAGAGTCGATTCCCTTGGAGTAATTCGAGAACCAAACGTAGATGTTGCGCGTGTTCAGCTTTCGATTTCGAATAGATAAGGATATCATCGATAAACACGATGACGAAGCGGTCGAAAAAGGGTTTACACACGCAATTCATCAAATCTATGAAAACCGCTGGTGCATTGGTTAGACCAAAGGGCATAACGACGAATTCATAATGGCCGTATCGGGTTCGGAAAGCGGTTTTGGGTATGTCTGTGACAACCCTCAAAATTTCATGTATCCGTACAATTTATTTATGTTAATTAAAGTGCTTGATGACTGTGCTGAACTACTTAACTGCTTTCTGATTACTGTGTTATACTTACATGTGCTTGTTAACATACCAGTCTTGTGCAGAAAAGTTATTAAATAGTCCTGTATGCTTTCCTGAGTGTTGGAAATTAAAAGTGTTACAAAAAGATATATATAGGACACTAAACGGAATACCTTGACACCTTAACGAACCGGTATCTAATCAAACAACCGGACATTATCCGGAACACCAAAATAATGCTAGAAGCATTGTTTTTATTTTTCTAAGCTAGTTATGGTCCCCGAACATCATAACATATATAATAAAGATATAACACACAAAATACACTAACTAAACATTAGTTTGTAACCAAACTAACTTAACTTATCATTACATCCTAACCAAGACCCCCCCTTGTGAGGACGGTTAGACAAGGGTGGCCTACCCTTGATTTCTTTTAATTGTTTAATTGATCTTGTTAATGGTCCATGAAGCATATAATCCATTAGTCCTTCATATGTTGGAGGATTATAAGAAAACCCATGTGTCTTGAACTATCATTCTCATTCTTCACAACACACTTCAAACTCTCTCTCCCTCCTCCCCTTGTCACGGCCGTGAGCCACCACCACCATCATCATCATCATCATTCAATCATCTTAAACCATTTCAAGAGCATACAAGAGTGTTAAGGGTCATACAACGAAGCTTAGCGTTCTCGGAAGTTGAAGGACCTTCTCTACTTGCTATTAACCACCACTTTTCTTCTCTTGAACATCCCTAGCCTTAAGCTAGTGGTAAGAACATGAATCCCTTCATATTTCATCTTATCTTGGTGGTTAAAGTAGAATACGTGATGTTAATCTTGAAGAACATCAACATTAAGGAACAAGAGAATGAAACTTAAACATAAGCTTTAAATATAAAGAAATCATGTTGTTGTAGTGTTGATATACTTGTTGATTATTATTTGTTTGTAGAAATGATGTTGATCATCGTGTAATCTTGCTAGATCATGATTAAAAACATAATCTAGCAAGATGAGAGGATGAACATGTTAAAGGTTATGGATCACCCTCACTAAAGTCTTGAACTTGAAAGAACAACTTTGTTTTCTTGAAAAGTAATAAACAAAGTAAGTTGTTAAACACATAGATCTAAATATTTATGAATGATTTTTAAAGAAACCAAGTTAAAATGCAAGTTTTACTAAATCTTGGTTCTTACATAAATATACATCATTTTGGTAAACACATGTGTAACAAGAAAAATACATAAAGAAGCATTTTTAGAAAATATGAACATAAGTTGTAAAGATCCATATTCCTTAAAAATGGAGTTTTTAAAGAAGCAATCACACTTTAAAGGGGTACAAGACTTACTAAATACACTAGTAAGTTACTACACATTTTTATAAACTTTCAAGTTCATGATGTAGAAATTAATGCTTATTTTTAACAATATTGATAAGTAAAGATTTTATATTGTTGGTTGAGGTTTTGTTTGGATGAATTCTTGAAAAGAAAATAATATGCTAATAAGCATGGACACCTCCGTTTACAAAGGAAACTCTGGTGAAATTTTCTAAAAATCCCAACACTTAGAAAATATTTTTCTAAACAAGCGTTACAAGTATATTTTATAACTTGGGTTTCAAATATAAACTTCGCCATAATTTTTGTAACAAAATACAAAGTGTCGGAGGTTGGTTTTTGTAAATAAAAGGGGGTAAATATATATTTAGAATATATATCTTATACTAGAACACTTGTGTGGATACTTGTTTATTTTGTGAGATAGTTATATTGTATTAGGGTAAAATAATATAACTTAACAAGATACCTTGACGTTAGAATCGTGTGGTACGTGGTAGAAGTAATGAGTAGATAAACCGTACGTAGGATACGTGTTATGCATGAGAATCTGATTGTTATCTATACCTTATTAGGACGTGCTTGATTTCCTGATTATTAGAGTAACTAATTTAACCGAGCAAACCAAGGCGAGTTCACACACTTTCTAAGGTATGGGATTCCCGGTGGATTGGGAATGGGTTAAAGAATTAAAACGGAACCTACATATCCTCCTTGGGTAGGATATGTACCGCCATCCTCCATAGGTAGGATGCCAATAATAATCCTTTGTATTCTCCTTGGGTAGAATACGTACGTTCGTCCTCCTTGGGTAGGACAACATCCTTAAAACTTACTAGACAAAAACTCTATCATGAAGTCCCTCATTTTATATCGACTTAATCGCCGAGGCCAATGGCGAGTGGGTCATTAGTTAATAGCGCTATTAGGTTTAACAAACCTCACACCGTGCCAGTCGGACGGGCGTGTACTAATGGACTATGGCAAACTGTCAATGATGATAGACATTGACGTAGGGCACAACTATTGTTCATCAGTTGTCGATATGGTAACGGTCTAGTGGTTCACATGGGGAAGCCCCCACTGATCATGGATATGGTTTGGGTAATAAAGAAGGAACTGGTTAATCATATTTTCAACCACGGGGTAACCCCCACGGCAAGTAAGCCAGGAAAAGACAAACCATGTTTTCGAAAACAACTTAAAATTAAGCAACCAACCGTGAACTCACTAAACTTTGTTGTTGACTCGTTGTTACATGCCTTACAGGTCGTTAGATGCTTATGGAGCTTGCGCGAGGAGGAGGTCGTTGTGGGATATGGACTATTATGTCCTGTGCTTAATAAATAAACTTTATGAACTTATGGAACTTATGTTTTGGTCTTTAAACTTATGAACTATGAACTTATGTTTTGGACTTACGTTTTATGCTTCCGCTGTTAACTTAAAGTCGGTTACCTTATTTAGGTCACCAATTATATTGTGGTTGGTTTTATTTACTTAATTACGTTGTTCAATATGATTGGTGGCTCGATCCTGGTCATGTCACGCCTCCAAGCGGTGATACTCCGCATGGTGGATTTTGGGGGTGTGACAGATTGGTATCAGAGCCATTGGTTATAGTGAACTTGATTTAAAAAGGGAAAAGCTTTTTGACAAAACCAGACTATAACCTGTACAGTGCTCAACGATCCACAACGACGCTTCGCTCCACGTGCAAGACTCGACACAATAGGTGGTATGATTTATGTTATAATTGTCGGTTAGATAGTTCACACTGTGCATTAATTAACGTGATAATTGCTATTTGAACCTTGTGTGCTTACTCTCTACTGTCGTCCCACACCTACGCACTTTCGCGACACTCTTCTCACTTACGTTGCTTCGTTGTGAAGATCATGAACAGACGCAGAGGACGTATCAACCTAACTCAAGCCCAGTTGACGGCTTTGATTAATGAACGAGTTGCTGAGGCACTCACAGCTGTCCCTGCAGGAGGTATAACCTGCCATATCAACCCATCTTAGGACGTTTAGATCCTACCTTCGCAAACGAACCCTTGTGCTTAACCTTGTCTTTTATTCTCGTGCAACAGGTCAACATGCTCAGCCTCCTGTGTGCACGTTCAAAACATTCATGGATTGCCGACCTAGTACTTTCAGTGGCACAGAAGGAGCTGTAGGCCTTCTTCACTGGTTCGAGAAGCTCGAGTCTGTCTTTGAGATGTGTGAATGCCCTGAAGATCGTAGGGTGAAATTTGCTACTGGAACGCTTGAAGGTGCTGCGTTAACCTGGTTGAAAGCACAGGTTCAACTGCTAGGGCTGGCGGTTGCTAATGCCACCCCATGGAACGACTTCAAGGAGTTGATCAAAGAAGAGTACTGTAGTCGTGACGACATCTACAAGCTAGAGGTGGAATTTTTCAATTTGAAGATGACGGGGTCTGAGATCGAGGCATACACAAAGAGGTCAAATGAACTAGCTATCTTGTGTCCCACTATGGTGGATCCTCCTATCAAGCGTATCGAGATGTACCTTAAGGGTTTGGTGCCAGAAATTCAAAGCCACGTGACCTCAGCTAATCTTGGCACTATTCAGCAAATCATTCGGTTGGCTCATCGTCTCACTGATCAGGCAGTTGAGTAGAACAGGCTGCCCAAGCGTATTAGCGCTACTACTACTGATGCTCCCAATGATAACAAGCACAAGTGGGATGGAAATTCGGGCAAGGGTTCTACTTCAGTTCAGTCTCAGTCCCAGCAGCGAAAGACAGATGAGTACTGGAGCCCCGGTCAGCAGTCTTCTGGGAATCAAGGTCAGGGTGGGTACAAGGGAAATCACCCTAAGTGCAATCGATGTAATTTGCACCATAGCGGGTAGTGCCACAAGGGTCATTTCCTGAGGTGTAACAAGTTAGGTCATGAAGCAAAGGATTGCAGGAGCACGCGACCAGCAAATCAGAATCGCCAACAACAACAACCAGCTCCACAGAACCACCACCAGCAGCAACAGCAGGGCAATAAAGGATGCTTTCAGTGTGGCGCTGAAGGCCACTTTAAGAGAAACTGCCCCCAGCTGAACCAGAATCAGAACAATAACCAAGGAAACGGGAACAACAACGGAGGAAACAATGGAGGCAACAACGGGGGTAACAGTAATGGCGATGGCGCCCGAGGTCGTGCCTTCGTGATTGGTCAGGGTGATGCAAGGAACGATCCCAACGTGGTGATGGGTAAGTTTCTTCTGGATGACTTCTTTGTTATTGTTTTATTTTATTCGGGTGCCGATACTAGTTATGTGTCCTTAAAAGTTAGCCAAATGCTTAAGCACACTCCAACACTTCTGGACACCAAACACACGGTAGAACTAGCAAACGGTAAAAGTCTTGAAGCCACACACATAGTTAAGGGCGGTAACCTCGTCCTAGCTGGTCAGACCTTCTCTATCGATCTTATTCCTATCATTCTGGGTAGTTTCGACGTTGTTATTGGAATGGATTGGTTATCTCATCAGCAAGCGGAAATTCTTTGCAAGGAGAAGATTGTTCGCATCCCTCGTTCTGGTAAAGAACCTCTCATAATTCGTGGCGACAAGAGTGGTGCTGTTGTGGGCATCATCTCTTTCCTTAAGGCCCAGAAGTGGTTGCGAAAGGGCCACACTACTATTCTAGCCCTCGTTTCTGATACATCCTCGGAAGAAAGGAAGATAGAAGACATACCAATTGTACGTGATTTTCCTGAGGTATTTCCTGAGGAATTACCTGGTCTTCCGCCTCATCGTCAAGTTGAATTTCAAATCGAGCTAGCTCCTGGAGCAGCGCCCATAGCTCGAGCACCTTATCGTCTAGCTCCATCAGAACTTGAAGAACTGTCCACGCAACTACAAGAACTCTTGGAAAAGGGTTTCATACGTCCTAGCTCTTCGCCTTGGGGAGCTCCAGTGTTATTCGTAAAGAAGAAAGACGGTACCTTCAGAATGTTTATTGACTACCGCGAACTCAACAAGGTGACCGTGAAGAATCGTTATCCTCTCCCACGCATTGATGACTTATTCGACCAGTTGAAAGGGTTGAGTTTCTATTCCAAGATTGACCTAAGGTCAGGCTACCATCAACTGAGAGTCCGAGATGAGGATGTCCCTAAAACAACATTCAGGACTCGGTATGGGCATTACGAGTTTCTGGTTATGCCTTTCAGATTAACGAATGCACCTGCAGTCTTCATGGATCTCATGAACAGAGTGTGCAAGCCTTACCTGGATAAGTTTGTCATTGTATTCATCGATGACATTCTGATCTATTCTAAGAGTCGGGAGGAGCATGAGCAACACCTGAGGCTTATCTTGGAACTTCTTCGAACAGAGCAGTTGTATGCCAAATTTTTGAAATGTGACTTCTGGCTTCGCGAAGTCCATTTTCTGGGCCACGTGGTAAACAAGGATGGGATTCATGTTGATCCATCCAAGGTTGAATCGATCAAGAACTGGCCTGCACCCCGTACACCAACAGAAATCCGCCAATTCTTGGGTTTGGCAGGATACTACAGAAGGTTTATCAAGGATTTCTCAAAGATTGCGCAACCTCTCACTTCACTGACTCAGAAGGGTGTCACCTACCATTGGGGTGATGCACAAGAATCTGCTTTTCAGCACTTGAAAGATAGACTTTGTAGCGCGCCTATCCTCTCATTGCCTAAAGGCACAAATGATTTTGTGGTTTACTGCGATGCTTCCATCCAAGGACTTGGTTGCGTGTTGATGCAACGTGACAAGGTCATTGCCTACGCGTCGCGCCAACTTAAAGTTCACGAAAGGAACTACACTACACACGAATTGGAATTGGGAGCAGTTGTTTTCGCACTTAAGATATGGAGACATTACCTGTACGGTACCAAGTGCACCATTTTCACCGATCAAAGGAGTCTTGAGCATATCTTCAAGCAAAAGGAGTTAAACATGCGACAACGCCGATGGGTCAAGCTCTTGAACGATTACGAATGCGCCATCAAATACCATCCAGGCAAGGCCAATGTTGTGGCCGACGCCCTCAGTCGAAAGGATACTATACCTAAGCGTGTACGTGCGTTACAGCTTACCATTCACTCTAGCCTTCCCGCTCAAATACGAGATGCTCAGGTAGAAGCGTTGAAAGCAGAGAACATCAGGGCTGAGTCCTAACGAGGATCGAGGCAGCGGCTAGAACAAAAGGCAGACGGCGCCTACTATGTTACAGGGCGCATCTGGGTGCTACTTTACGGAAACTTACGTGAACTTGTGATGAATGGAGTGCATAAGTCTCATTACTCAGTACATCCTGGTTCAGATAAGATGTACCACGACCTAAAGACTACATACTGGTGGCCTGGTATGAAAGCCAACATAGCAACCTATGTCAGTAAATGCTTGACTTGTGCTAGGGTCGAGGTCGAATACCAGAAACCATCAGGCCCACTTCAACAACCAGAGATACCTAAGAGGAAATGGGAACAAATTTCCATGGATTTCGTTACTGGCCTGCCAAGATCTCAACGCGGAAACGATACCATTTGGGTGATCGTGGATCGACTGACCAAGTCTGCACATTTCCTGGCTATCAAGGAAACGGATAAGTTTTCTACTCTAGCTGACATTTACCTAAAGGAAGTAGTATCAAGGCACGGAGTGCCAACCTCCATCATTTCTGATCGTGACTCATGTTTTACATCTGAGTTGTGGCGAGCTATGCACAAGTCCTTTGGCTCTCGATTAGACATGAGCACGGCATATCATCCACAGACGGATGGGCAATCTGAACGCACCATCCAAACCCTTGAAGACATGCTTAGGGCATGTGTAATCGACTTTGGTAATGGCTGGGAAAAACACCTCCCGTTAGTGGAGTTTTCATATAACAATAGTTACCACACCAGTATCCAGGCCGCTCCGTTTGAGGCATTGTACAGACGGAAGTGCCGCTCACCTCTTTGTTGGGCGGAGATTGGCGACAGTCAAATCACAGGCCCAGAACTTGTAGTAGATACAACCGAGAGGATTGCCCAGATACGACAACGAATGGCGGCAGCTCGTGACCGCCAGAAAAGCTATGCTGATAAGCGCAGGAAACCACTCGAGTTCCAGGTTGGGGATCGAGTGCTACTCAAAGACTCACCTTGGAAAGGTGTAGTTCATTTTGGCAAACGAGGCAAACTCAATCCGCGCTATGTCGGGCCGTTCAAAATCATTGAGAAGATTGGCAAGGTGGCTTATAAGTTAAATCTACCGGCAGAACTCAGCGGAGTTCACAATGTTTTCCATGTGTCGAATCTGAAGAAGTGTTTGTCAGATGAGACCCTCATAGTTCCTCTCAAGGAACTCACTATCGATGACCAGCTGCGATTCGTCGAGGAACCAGTAGAGATTACTGACCGAGATGTTAAGGTTCTCAAGCATACCAGAATACCTCTTGTTCGAGTTCGTTGGAATTCCCGTCGTGGCCAGGAGTATACCTGGGAACGAGAAGACCAAATGAAACTCAAGTATCCCCAGTTGTTTAAGAAAAGTGCAACCACTACTGAGGCTAAAGCTAATGCAGAATTTCGGGACGAAATTCCAAACCAACGGGGGGATGATGTGACACCCCAGGAAAACCAGGAAACCACGCAACTTAACTAGCTTCCTCAGTAACCATGTGCTAAATTTCGGGACGAAATTCTCTTAATAGGGGGAGAATGTGACAACCCTCAAAATTTCATGTATCCGTACAATTTATTTATGTTAATTAAAGTGCTTGATGACTGTGCTGAACATACTTAACTGCTTTCTGATTACTGTGTCATACTTACATGTGCTTGTTAACATACTAGTCTTGTGCAGAAAAGTTATTAGAATACATGATGTTAATCTTGAAGAACATCAAGAACATTAAGGAACAAGAGAATGAAACTTAAACATAAGCTTTAAATATAAAGAAATCATGTTGTTGTAGTGTTGATATACTTGTTGATTATTATTTGTTTGTAGAAATGATGTTGATCATCATGTAATCTTGCTAGATCATGATTAAAAACATAATCTAGCAAGATGAGAGGATGAACATGTTAAAGGTTATGGATCACCCTCACTAAAGTCTTGAACTTGAAAGAACAACTTTGTTTTCTTGAAAAGTAATAAACAAAGTAAGTTGTTAAACACATAGATCTAAATATTTATGAATAATTTTTAAAGAAACCAAGTTAAAATGCAAGTTTTACTAAATCTTGGTTCTTACATAAATATACATCATTTTGGTAAACACATGTGTAACAAGAAAAATACATAAAGAAGCATTTTTAGAAAATATGAACATAAGTTGTAAAGATCCATATTCCTTAAAAATGGAGTTTTTAAAGAAGCAATCACACTTTAAAGGGGTACAAGACTTACTAAATACACTAGTAAGTTACTACACATTTTTATAAACTTTCAAGTTCATGATGTAGAAATTAATGCTTGTTTTTAACAAGATTGATAAGTAAAGATTTTATATTGTTGGTTGAGGATTTGTTTGGGTGAATTCTTGAAAAGAAAATGATATGCAAATAAGCATGGACACCTCCGTTTACAAAGGAAACTCTGGCGAAATTTTCTAAAAATCCCAACACTTAGAAAATATTTTTCTAAACAAGCATTACAAGTATATTTTATAACTTGGGTTTCAAATATAAACTTCGCCATAATTTTTGTAACAAAATACAAAGTGTCGGAGGTTGGTTATTGTAAATAAAAGGGGGTAAATATATATTTAGAATATATATCTTATACTAGAACACTTGTGTGGATACTTGTTTATTTTGTGAGATAGTTATATTGTATTAGGGTAAAATAATATAACTTAACAAGATACCATGACGTTAGAATCGTGTGGTACGTGGTAGAAGTAATGAGTAGATAAACTGTACGTAGGATACGTGTTATGCATGAGAATCTGATTGTTATCTATACCTTATTAAGACGTGCTTGATTTCCTGATTATTAGAGTAACTAATCTAACCGAGCAAACCAAGGTGAGTTCACACACTTTCTAAGGCATGGGATTCCCGGTGGATTGGGAATGGGTTAAAGAATTAAAACGGAACCTACATATCCTCCTTTGGTAGGATATGTACCGCCATCCTCCATAGGTAGGATACCAATAATAATCCTGCGTATTCTCCTTGGGTAGAATACGTACGTTCGTCCTCCTTGGGTGGGACAACAACCTTAAAACTTACTAGACAAAAACTCTATCATGAAGTCCCTCATTTTATACCGACTTAATCGCCGAGGCCAATGGCGAGTGGGTCATTAGTTAATAGCTCTATTAGGTTTAACAAATCTCACACCGTGCCAGTCGGACGGGCGTGTACTAATGGACTATGGCAAACTGTCAATGATGATAGACATTGACGTAGGGCACAACTATTGTTCGTCAGTTGTCGATATGGTAACAGTCTAGTGGTTCACATGGGGAAGCCCCCACTGATCATGGATATGGTTTGGGTAATAAAGAAGGAATTGGTTAATCATATTTTCAACCACGGGGTAACCCCCACGGCAAGTAAGCCAGCAAAAGACAAACCATGTTTTCGAAAACAACTTAAAATTAAGCAACCAAGCGTGAACTCACTCAACTTTGTTGTTGACTCGTTGTTACATGCCTTACAGGTCGTTAGATGCTTATGGAGCTTGCGCGAGGAGGAGGTCGTTCTGGGATATGGACTATTATGTCTCGTGCTTAATAAATAAACTTTATGAACTTATGGAACTTATGTCTTGGTCTTTAAACTTATGAACTATGAACTTATGTTTTGGACTTACGTTTTATGCTTCCGCTGTTAACTTAAGGTCGGTTACCTTCTTTAGGTCACCAATTATATTGTGATTGGTTTTATCTACTTAATTACGTTGTTCAATATGATTGGTGGCTCGATCCTGGTCATGTCACGCCTCCAAGCGGTGATACTCCGCATGGTGGATTTTGAGGGTGTGACAATGTCTTCCTCCTGAATTCGTAACTGATGATAACCTGAGCGTAAGTCGATCTTCGAGAAACACGTAGCACCTTGCAACTGATCAAATAAATCGTTAATTAGGGGCAGGGGATAGGGATTCTTGATAGTAAGCTTATTCAGTTCCCTGTAATCGATGCACATCTGGAACGATCCGTCCTTCTTTTTGACGAAAAGGACAGGTGTGCCCCAAGGAGAGGTGCTAGGGTGAATGAAGCCTTTATCAAGCAATTCCTGGAGTTGACTTGAAATTTCGCGCATTTCAGACGGAGCGAGGCGATAGGGAGCTTTAGCAACAGGATTAGCTACAGAAATGAGGTCGATACGGAAATCAATATCACGACTCGGGGGTAAACTAGGTAAATCGTCAGGAAAGACAGCAGGAAAATCACGAACCACAAGCACCTTATCCATTGCCTTCTTTTCCTTTTCCTCCGCTACTACGATGTGTGCCAAGAAAGCTTTGTATTCCTTTCTGAGATACTTGCTTGCTTGTATGCACGACATGAGTTTGAGATCTTTCGAAGACACTTCGCCATAGACGCAGAGTTGATCACCATTTGCGAGTGAGAAACGAATCATCTTATCAAAACAAACGACTTCAGCACGATTTTCGCGAAGAAAATCCATGCCTACTATGATATCAAAACTACCAAGATGCATCGGAATAAGATTGATCGGGAAGACGTGATTGTTGAGTTCAAGCATACAATGACGGAGAATAGAATTAACAGTGACGGTTCTTCCAGTGGCAATTTCTACATCGAACGTCGTAGGGAGATTAGCGCGTTTACGGTTTAGGAGCTTTTCAATTTCTAACGATACAAAATAGTTATCAGCTCCAGTATCAAATAAACACGAAGCATATACACCGTTGACAAGAAACGTACCATTGACAACAGTGTTGTCAGCTTGAGCCTGGCGGACATTGTTGTTGAAAGTTCGGCCGCGGGCTGCTGGTTATTGTTGCCGTTGCTGCTGCTGAGGCTGCTGCTGTTGATGTTGTTGTTGTGCTGGTTGCTGCTGTGGCTCTTGCTTCACCACTCGGTCTGAGCAGACATTTGCAAAGTGGTTAGGATCACCACATGCGAAGCAGGCTCTTGCGTGAGCAGGGGCTACTTGTTGTCCCTGAGAAGCGGGAAGAGGAGCTGGCAGTGCAGGAGGAGCTTGAACTTGAGCTTGACGGGCACCAGTACGGCAGTTGGCTGTGAAGTGTCCGTAAAGGTTGCAGTGAACACAAAATCGACATGCTATCCCAACAGGATGATGATAAGTACAAGTAGGGCATAGAGGGTGCGGACCAGTGTATGCACGTTTTGCAGGAGGTGCATTGGTCATGGGTGCTGCTACTTGTCGGTTCTGGTTCTGAGGTTGAGCAGGGACAGCATTAAGAGGTGCGGTTGTGACAGCACAATTCTTGTTGTTATTGTTCTTGCGCTTGTGGCGTGAAGATTTCGAGCCTTGCGGTGCGGTGGTTTCAGGAGCGGGAGAAGCGGTAACTTGATGGAGACTTTTGGTGGTGTTCTTGAAGTAACCAGCCCTAACTCGCTTATCATTGATTTCTGCAGCGAGTAGATAAGTCTCTTAGATGGTAATAGTCTTGGCGGCTTGCACGAAATCAGCAACACAATCAGGTAAAGCACGGATATATTTCTTGATTGTGATGTCGGGAGTTGAGACTTGGCCTGGACAGATGATGCTAAGCTGCTTAAAGCGAGCAGTAAGACCAGCATTGTCGCCACCTTTTTGCTTAATGTTCCAAAACTCGTCCTCCAGCTTCTAGAGCTCATGCGGAGGGTAGAATTCTTTCATCATTATTTCCTTCAATTCCTCCCAAGAAAGCCCATAGGTTGCGTCGTTACCTCGCCTGTTTCTTTTCGCAGTCCACCAATCCAGTGCCCTGGACTGGAAAACGCTAGTTGCGTTAACAGTGCGGAGGTTGTCTGGACATCCGCTTTGGCGAAGAGTGACTTCAATCGAGTCGAACCATTGAAACATGGCGCTGGGCCCGTCTTCACCAGTGAAGTCTTTGGGGCCGCATGCCTTGAACTGCTTGAAGCTAAAAGAAGCTTTTGGTGAGTCCGTCCTAGATTCCTCGGAGGACTTGCTACCGATTTCATTGATTTCGCTGACGATTTGCGGAATGACCTTAGCCATTTCCTTGGCAACTAGCGATGTGATGCGTTTGTCAGCGTGGTTGCGGCGGGTAGCGCGAGCAGTGTGGGATCCAAATGACGACATTGTCTGCAACAGACATCGTCATAGGATTCAGACGTGATACAATCGAATCTATCCATACCAATCTACTTATTATTACTAGAAAAAGCTCAGGAACACGTCGGCATATAACACATAGTCATGTAGTCACATAAGCACATAAGCACGTAAGCACAGAAGCACGTAGTACACATAAGCACATCTTCAACTATATTTTGCACGTATTCACCTACATATTTTGCACGTATTCACCTATCTTTCAAAGCTGCGATTGCGATCGAGAGTTACAAGTGCGAATAGCGAGTAGCGATTGCGAGTAACATAGCGGGTAATATAGCGTGCGATTTGTTAGCGTTTTGAGATAAATGTGCAGTGCGAGTTGTGCGTGTTTCTCTAAGCGATGAGCGAAAAGCGAATAAAGCTCCAAAATTGAAACATATAAACACATAAAGCGCATAAAATTACATAAAATCGAAAAATCCACAGAGTCAGCGGTTGTGAGCTCAGAATCAAAACACATAAAGTGTAAAATCAACGATTGCGAGCTTGAAATAGATTGTCCTGGGTGATAGACATCGACTACCCAAAATGATTCGACTATTCTCAAGGACTTCGAGTACACGCTTTGGCCTAATAGACTGTGCTCTCTCACCGACATACGGTGAATGGCACGCATCCTTTCTATCATTTCGAGAACTGAGTCGTTGGAATCCATCGAGACTTTGGTGAGAGTATTGTAAAACCAAATAGAGAGCGGAACATGTCATCAAGTTTCGGGTTTCACCCCTAACTTAACGACTGCATTCCTGTTTGGGTGATAAAATCACGAGAGAGATAGGGAGATCTGCGTCGAGATATGGATTTCACTCCTGACTCAACGCAAATTCTCGTGTTTATAGAAAAAAATGTGCGTCGGGCGAGCGATCTAGTCAAGAGTTTGCGGTTTTCACACCTAATCTCGACTCAATCACTCGTGTGTCTTCGAATAATCGATTGTGTCGTGCCAGCTTCAGGAAAAGTTGTGTAGTTTTCGTGAGTTCGAGCGACAGTATCAAGTAAGCTCGTACAAAACCCCTACTGGGTTTTCACAAGTCGGTCTGTTGGTTCTTAGACTATAGGCTAGGTCGTTTCTAAGACATCGACCCGGACTAGGTCGAGTCTTGCCTAATTCCCTATAGTTATGGCTCTGATACCAATCTGTCACACCACAACGGATGGCGGAAATATCGGGGTGAGGCACTGAGTGAAACAGATTGTCCAGGAGAATCCATAACAACTATTAATTATATTATATTTAAAGTTCATGTCCCGTACCATAAACATATAAAATAAAAACAGTTATTACAGACATAGTTCTCAAAGACAAATCATTGTTCCGATAACTCATAAATTATTTAGTTGGTTTCTAGACTCCCCTAGCTTGATTCCACAAAAGCAAGGCATAGCATAGCATCCTAAACACCTGTCACATACGTTAAAATAAAGTCAATACACTTAGTGTAAAGGTGAGCATACAAGTTTAATAGTATAATAGTAGCGAAAAGCGAGTTACGCATAACCAGCATGTAACACATTGAAATGTGAAGCAAGTAAGCTATCGACAATGAAATATGCATAGACATGACTCCGAGTTATAGATTGTGCAACACATATCACCACTATGACACATGAAGAAATACCCTTAACAACCCCTGTCCACGAAAGGTGCTGAGTCCAAACTATAGTACTATCGTTGCTAAGGTGTCAGGCAACAATCACTGTGTAAACATAACATACAAGAATTCATCGAATAACACATATAACATGCAGAGCGGTTAGCGTATAAAAGTAGTTGCGTTGTGTGTCGTTGTGGTTTGATATAAGTAAGGTATGTAACACCCAAAAGTGCGTTAAGCAAAAAGGGATCGAGTATACTCACATTTCGTGTTTAATAAATAAACACAAGCTTGGATTGAAGGGAGCGCTAAAGAGTTAGCCTGATCAGATAACGACATTATAAGCGTTGAACGATGCGTTAAACAGTGCGTCGTGCGAGATGAGTGACGAAGGGTGATCCGATCAGATGACCGTCCGGACGGATGGTCATCCGATGACCATTCGATCGGAGGGTCGTTCGACTAAATGAATGTGTTTGTGAAATGTTTGAACTTTGAAGTTTTCGTTCTGGCATTTTGAAAAGTGAGAAATATCATTGTATGTCCAGCCATCCGGTCGGATGGTCATCCGGACAGATGGCCGTTCGATCGGATGATGATTCGTTTGGAAACTGATATTCTTTGAAGTTTTGAAAATTGTTTAAGTGTTGAAAATCACAAGTCACCTGGTCGAATACTCGTTCGATCGGATGGTCGTCCAATCGGATGGCCATTCGATCGAGCAATTGGTTCGTTTGAAAACTTGTAAAATTAGTTAAGTTGAAAAGTTTTACGGTTTGACAGAGACATTATGACGGTGTTTTAAACAACGGAAATCTCATCAAGTCTAACTCATCCACTCGGACAGGAATCACCCCGTTCGATCCGAACCAACTGTTCTTGACGGAGTTTCATATTCAACCCGGAAATCAGTCGTATCTTCAGTAGAATCCGTTCTCAGATCGGTCCCCTACTAGAGAATGAGTAGAACACCCGAATGAGTCCAGATTCCATTGGTGCTTGATAAAAAGTGAAGGATGTTTGAAGAAAAGTTTGGAACACTTGAAAAATGTTTAGATTTAGTTGAAATCGGTGTAAAAATGTGTAGAAATCCTTTAGATCCGAACCGTTCTTTATGAGATGAGGTCACACTTTGGTGTTCATAAGAACTCCATGATGACGTCACCTTAGAACAGCTCAAATTCGGTGATTTCATGGTGGAAAGTTGTGGTTTGAAGGAGAAGATGATGAGAAAGTGTGTAAAGATTAAGGAAGTACAAGATTTAGAGTGAAAACTTACAAGAATCATGATGGAATCGAGAGAAAATAGCCTGAGAGTGCGTGGGTCGGAAGGCGCTGTCACATCAATGAACAGTGATGTGACAGGAGGGGTATTTATAGTATGAGAAGGAGAAAGGCGGTGCAATTTTCACGGGTCGAACGACCTTTCGATCGGATGGCCATCCGATCGGATGGTCATCCGGTCGGATGACCATTCGATCAAACCCTCGTTCGATCAGACGGCACGTGTGAGTTAGTTTCCGACTTCTGTTTCGTGCATTGAGCGTTGCGTTGTGTTTAAGCGAGTGGCGAGTAAGCGATGCGATAGTTTTAAACAATAGTTACATAAATAATATAACTAACACATAACAACATAAAAGTGAGTAATTTTGCGTTTAGCGTTTGCGATTAGATTGCGATGCGATAGAGTTGCGATTGCATTTGCAAATAACACCTTTAAACATATATAAACATACACAAGTAAGCACATAATAACACACACATGTAGAACAATATCAATAACTGTGATTCGAGTTGCGGTGCAAAAGCGATGAGATAGCATTAAGTAGATTAGCGTTTAATTGCGTTTATCATATTGTTACTTCATATATTACAAATCGTAGCGTAAAATAGTGTAAACTAAAGTATCGATTATCGGGGTTCGAGAGTACAAGCAATAGTTAAGTCAGAAATGACAGATCTGCATAGCAATCTTTTCTTCCTTTGACTTTGACTTTGACTTGTACTTTAACTTTAAAAGTCGGGTTGTTACAGCGACTCCCTGTCCAAAGACAATGAACTGTGTTCAAGCCTTAAAGCCTCCTTGATCAATAAGATCGCGGCTTATATACCTTTTAATGTCCTTTGTGACAAGGCCTTTGTGCCATATTTTTAATGTCCTTTGTGACAAGGCCTTTGTGCCATATTTTAAATGTCCTTTATGACAAGGCCTTTGTTCCATATTTATTTGTCCTTTCTGACAAGGCCTTTGTGCCATATCTTTAAATGTCCTTTGCAACAAGCCTATGTGCCGTATCCTTAATGTCCTTCATGACAGACCTATGTGCCATATTTTAAAGTCCTTTGTGATGAGCCTTTAAGCTATTTATAACTGTCAATACGATAAAGACGGTTGTGACATTGTGATCCCCTGTCTAAAAGGTAATGGACTCGGTCCAACCCTCAAATGCCATTGATGGTCCTTTGTGACCTAGGCTAAATATAATTGATACATTTTCAAATAACATTCATTAGGAATGTTAAAACCTAATAGCCTATATGGTTTAATGATACCATGGCTAATGTATGTTAAGTCATCAGGTTCGATGACTAACTATTATATTGTAACTAAGCAATTGATTAATTTGGTGTTTAGTACCAAGCTTCGAGTGTGGCAAACTTGGATGAGGCGAACAGTAGTCGCAACACTAATGATGTGGCAAATGCAAATGATGCTACAAATATGAACCTCAATGTTAATGGAGTTGATCTCCAAGCTATGATCGACACAGCAGTCGGCAAAGCCATGAATACTATCATGGAAAACTTTAATGAGTCGAGTGCTACTAGCTCAAAGTCCCGTCCAAAGCCACATTCATCAGCTCGCAAGGAGAGCTCAGTTCACTCCTCAAATGTGAAGAGCGAACCTCAGAAGTTAGTGCTTCATGATAAGCCCCATTTGACTAAAGACGGGTGCACATACAAATACTTTGTCTCCTGCAAGCCCAGAGACTTCGATGGAGAGAATGGGGCGATCGATGCCATGAGATGGCTCAATGAATTGGAGACTGTTGTGGACATCAACAGTTGTGCTGATAAGGATGTGGTGAAATTTGTTTCACAATCCTTCAAGGGCGAGGCCCTCACATGGTGGAAAGCCATGATTCAATCCACGGGGAAGATTCCCCTATACAATATGGGATGGTCCAAGTTTGTGGACCTTATCAGGGAAACTTACTATCCACAACATGAAGTGGAAAAGGTGGAGTCAGATTCCTGACTCTCACGATGAAAAACCTAGATTGTCGGTAGTACGTCACCGACTTCAATTCATTGTCTAGGTTAGTACCCTATTTGATTAACCCAGAATCTAAGCACATTGCGCGATTTATTGGTGGTTTAGCACCAGAGATAAAAGGGCATGTTAAGACTTCAAAGCCTACTTCTTATAGATCCGTTATGGATCTATCTCTGTCACTCACACTGGATGTGTTGAGAAGTAAGTCAGTCAAGACTGAAACTGACAAAAAAAGAGAAAGATAGGAGGATAACTCCTAGAAATCAAAGAAAAAGGACAAGTCCGGGTTCAATAAGAACCAACAAAAGTCCGATGAAAAGCCTACGTGCAAGACCTGCAACAGAAGGCACTGGGGACAGTGTCGAACAGGCCAAAAGCCAAAGCAATGTGGCATTTGCAAAAGAACTGGTCATCAATCCCATGAATGTAGGGACTTAAAGAATGCGGTCTGCTTCAGCTATGGCGAGAAGGGCCACATCAGCACTAACTGCCCTAAAGCTGCCAAAGAAGGTACAACTAAGTCTGGAGAGGCTAAGAAAGGAAATGCCTGAACTTTTCAGATGAATGTCGGAGAGGCAGTGAATGAAAATAATGCCATAACAGTTACATTCCTTATCAATAGTCTATAATGCATATCTTTCTAGAGTCTTCTTTTGATTCAAGTATTGATAAGTCTTTCATAGACAATAAGTTTAGCAAACTTTTAAAATTTAATCATAAGAACTCTAGATATTACTTATGAGGTAGGACTTACCGATGAAACCATAGAAACCACATCTTCAGTTCTTGATGGATATTCCATATCCATTAGGAATAATTCTATTCCTATCTCCCTTCTGCCAATGAATTTGGCAGGGGTTTCATGTAGTTTTAGGCATTGATTGGCTATCGCATAACTAAGCCCGCATTGCCTACGGTAAGAAACTCATCGAGATTAAAACCCCTTCTGATAAACTGATCACCATCCAAGGAGATATACACTATGGATTGCTTGAACAAGTCGTTACTTGAGGTATCCAAGTGTCTGAAGAATGGATGAGTCATTTACATGGCATTGGTGATGGTAGATGAACCGAAGCCTGAGATTGAAGATATCTCTGTCATCTCTGATTATCCTGATGTCTTCCCTAAAGAACTACCCGGTTTACCTCCTAATAGGCAAGTGGAGTTAGGATCGACATCCTACCAGGAGCTGCACCTGTTGCAAGGGCTCCACATCGGTTAGCACCAACGGAGATGAAAGAACTGAAGACCCGACTTGATGAGCATTTGGAGAAAGGCTTTTTACAGCCTAACTCATCACCTTGGGAGCTCCGATATTGTTTGGTGAGAAGGAAGGTTCAATGCGCTTATGCATTGATTACTACGAACCGAAGCAGGTAACGATTAAGAATGGTTATCCGTTGTCCAGGATCGACGATTTGTTCGACCAACTACAAGGGTTAGCTACTTCCTTAAGATCGATTTGGGTGGTAGTTGAAATGATCATCTAACCCTAATTAAGTTCTCCTACTAATAGTTATTATATAAGCATCAAGGCTGCTCCTTTGGAGGCCTTGTATGGGAGAAAGTGTCAAACACCCGTTTGTTGGGCAGAAGTTGGGGAGGCCCAACTAGCAAGACCTGATATTGTCCTGGAGATGACGGATTAGGTCATACGAATCTGCGATTTTCTCAAACCTGCCAGAGATCGGCAGAAGAGCAACGCTGAAAAGAGGCACAAACCTCTTAAGTTCCAAGAAGAGAACAAGGTTCTACTGAAAGTACCACCCTGGAAAGGTGTGATGTGTTTCAATATGAAGGGCGAGTTGAGCCCTAGATACATAGGACCATTCGAGATAATCAAATATGTCGGATCTGTAGCATACAAGCTAAACATACCTGAGGAGCTCAGTGGAATTCACAATGTGCTTCACATTTACAATAAATAAATTGTCTAGTTGATGAGTCGCTAGCTATGCCACATGAAGATGTGCAAATTAATAAAAACCTGCGGTTTTTTGACAAACCGGTATCGATCAAGGATCAACGGGTTAAGAAGCTCCAATGGAATCATGTGCCTGTTGTAAGTTCAAATGGGATGCCCGTAGAGGCCCCGAGTATACATGGGAGGTCGAGTCCACTATGCGACAGAAGTACCCCCATCTTTTTTACTAAATCTCGAGGCCGAGATTTCTTTTAAGGGGGTGAGGATGTAACACCTCATAAAATCGTGTCCAATAATGTATTGACACGTGTCCTTAATTCTAATTGTGCCTAAAGTTGGCTAATAGGGACTATTTTTGCCGAAATCGAAAACTATGAATGTGGAGGGACTAAAGTGTCAACATGATGAAACTATGCCTCTAAGTGACCTTACACGGTGTCCGTATTCTCAAATGAGCCACTTGTTGGACGAGAGGAGCCGTTTGCGTAATTGTTTGAACGTTTGTGTGACGAGGGGTTAAAAGCGTCAACATGTAAATTCTTACCTCTGAGTGACCTTTTAACAAACCGGGAGCTTTATGATGTTCGGTCACACTCCCAGATATGCCTAATAATGGCTAAGGATGGCTTTTTATACTATAAATGACAATACAAGAGATTTTGGAAGTTCATAGGCTAAAAGTGTCAACAGATGAAACTTTATTTTGCTGACCAGACACCTTGTATTATAAGACGAGTGTTAGCTCAGGTAAATACTCTTAACCTATTTTCCCTATACGGGCTTAGGATACGGTAAATTATTACCGCATGGTCGGGTATGGGATTCGAAGACCAATGTGTCGGGAAATTCAAATAACCCGTTTTAATTCGTATTGCTTGACTTAAACATTGGGGGTTAATACAATCGTGTCCGGGATATCCTCGGCTCATTTAATTGTAAGTGGCCACGACCTAAGAGCGGGGTGTAAACATACACCTAACATAGGTAAATGGTTTATTAAAATGATTTTATAACCCAATACGAGTTTTACCCAATATGGGTATTCCCAATAAGGGAATAAGTGGTGTGTTGGTTAATCATGACTCGGCATAGTTTCCGGGCCCCGTATGTATTAACAAGTATTGTAAAACTGATAACATGAGATATAGTTTGTCCCAAGTTATTTTTAAAAATTATATGTACCATTGTGTACATGAAACCAATTTTGAAAATGTTTTCAAAATGTGTCGGTTGATTGTATTTACCAGTGAAAACTGACGTATTTTCAAAAGACTAAGTTACAGGTACAAATACGTAAATAGGCTGGAAGCTGCTCGGTAATGCTAGAAGAGGAATTTGCAACTCCTTTGGATAAGCCTAATTGTCTATTGAACTCCTTTTGTATATATTGATCCACCTGTGGATTATTATTACAAGCTCGTCTGTAATTATTACTTTGGTATTTTCAGACATTAGAGTTGGTAATAATATTTTATATTCTAAGACTTCCGCTGTGCTATTCTGTGTATGTTTGACTATGACGATACCAATCTTACGTCACTATATTCCGCTGTGACAACCCGAACTTTCAAGGTTAGTGTCGTCTAATCTCAGAATTCTTAATCTAGTATTGGTCCTGTTACACCACGTTTTATCACATGTTACGGTGAATGCTTTCCATTCGCTATTTGTTAAACTATAACGTAAACGAGTATCACTATTAGTATAGTGGGCCTTAGATATATTTAGGTCAAGTTACATGAGCCAAGTTACATGAGCCGAGGCCCAAACCAAGCCAAATTTGCACACCGAAGTCGTGCTGGGCCGGACAAAGCCCATGTGGGTCAACTGTTGGCTATGTGGGCCGCTTTCCTCCCTTTCTTTTGTTACCCTAACTAGTGCAGCCCAAACTTAAGAAGCCCAAAAGCAAACCTAATTAAACTAACCTAAGCAAACTAAGGCCCAACCGGTTTATTGAGCCCAATCGGTTATTGAATGTTATATATGGGCATGCTGTATGCCATAAGCTACGAAAACAAACCAGAAACCCTACGTTTCTCTGATCGCACGAGGCAGTGGTAGACCCCCCCCCCCTTTGCGTCGAAACACTTCCTCTTGAAGAATTGTTCCTGGTGTTTTGTTCCTTACCTCAGCAGGTTAGCATGCATTGGTTTACTTATTTGAGTTTCTTGATATTTGTTAGGATAGTAAAAAGTTCTGCTACTCGATACCTTGCAGTGAATAATTATTTGAGTCATGTTTATTCAATATTTGATTCATTGTGATAGTTATTCAACTCTTGATCTATTGTTAATCTTTAGTAGACATATAACTATTGCATGACTGATGTGGTTATTATGGTGTGATTAGTGAATTCTGGATTGTTCTTGTTTACGTCTAATGGAGGGTTAAGCGGTTTAAAATTTAGGTTAGGTTTAATGTTAGATAACGATCATGATGCTTCATGAACATGTATTGCTTGCTAAGTTGTTGTCGAGATCCCTGTTGATAAATGATGTTGTTGTTATCGATTCCTAGGGGGTAGTCTGTTAAGTGATTGTGGTTATACATGAAATTGTTGATTGCTTGTTACTACTAGGGATTATTAATGTCAAGTACAGTAGCACATAATAACTCATAAACTAAATAAATTGATAGTTGGGGTTTGCATATAAATCGGACCTGCTTGTTTATTAGTTGGGTTATAATAAAGAGTATTGGGCTTATTTGTATAAAAGACTGGGCCGGGGCAGTAAAAGGGCCGCACTAGGTTTTACAAAACATACTAGGTGGGTTATATGAACTTAAATGTTGTATTGCAAACTGTTTCATATTGGGTCAAGTGGGGTTTGTGAAGGGATGCTTATTTTAACTGCTGGGCTGCATAACCACGGGTCATCAGCTCAGCCCACATCGTAGTGATTACTGTGTTGTTGTTTGGGCCGATTAATTTGAAATAAGGGATGGGTTATGTTGTGTTATTAATAAGATCAATTATATGAAATCTAGGAAGTTGGTAAATGATGGATTTGAAATACAAACTGTGTAATGCACTAAATGAATTAATTGGAGTAGTGGGCCAATAGAGTTTTGTGTTTGGGCCGTGATAAAAGTGAGCCGTGCATAATATAGGTTAATTGCACTGATCCATCTAGTCGTATGGACCACATAACTAAGGTTAACTCACGAATACATGAACTACACACTGGCATTAGGCCACTAACTAAATTGGATTGCACACTGTAGATAGCTAATTGAACTCAATGTGCAGTATGTGTATGCCATGTTGATATGAATATGTGATGTTTGTGCTACGTGTTGAATATGTGTATATGTGCCGTTAACCGAATACGAACCTAACAAAACATGGTAACTATAATAGGACGTGATTGACTAAAGAATTTTAACAAGTGAAATACATGCCGAGCAAACCGAGGTGAGTTCACACTTTCCACAAGGCATGGGATTCCCAGGGGTTGGGAATGGGTAAAGGATTTAAACTGGAAACTGTGTGATCTCCTGGTTTGTTACACGTACACACCATCTGTATTGAAGGGTGACAACATATGATAAGGAATTGAATTGAAACCTACATAATCTCCTGGTTGGGGATTTCGTACATACCCTCTTTATTGAAGGGTGACAACACGGATACTAGACCAAAAACTCTATCATTAAGTCCCTCATTTTTATATCGACTTAATCGCCGGGCCAATGGCGAGCGGGTCATTAGTTAAATAGTGCTATTTAGGTTTGACAAGCCTCACACCGTGCCGCAGAGGACAGGCGTGAACTAATGGATCTGGGCACTAGTCAATGATGATAGACATTGACGTCAGGGCACCAACTTACTTTAGTCAGTGGTCGATATGGTAAACGGGTCTAGTGGTTCACATGGGGAAGCCCCACTGGTTATGAATATGTTTGGGAAACAGGGAAAAAAACGGGATAACTATAACTTACAAACGAACTCATGGTTTTTGAAACAACCTAACAAAGAACACCAACTGTGAACTCGCTCAACTTTGTTGTTGACTCGTGGTTACATGCCTTGCAGGTCATTAGGTATTTATGGAGCTTGGACGAGGAGGCGTGATCGTTGTGGGACATGGATAGTCATATGCCATGTTAAACTTTTGATGTATATGAACTTATACTTTGGTTTAAAACATTATGCTTCCTCTTACAACTTAAACTACATTTTGTTTGGACACCAATTATATTGTGTTTGGGTTTTATATTTATTTACATGCTATGTTCAATATGATTGGTGGCTTGATCCTGGTCAGTCACACCTCCATGCGGTGATACTCCGCTTGTGGATTTTGGGGGTGTGACAGATTGGTATCAGAGCCATTGGTTATAGTGAACTTGGTTTTAAAAAGGGGAAAAACTTTTTGATAAAACCAGATTATAACCTGTACAGTGCTCAACGATCCACAACGACGCATCGCTCCACGTGCAAGACTCGACACAATAGGTGATATGAATTAAGTTTATATTGCCTGTCTGCTAGCTTATGTAGTGCATTGTTCATGGTATGCTTAGTCAACATAGCATCTGCTGTTTGAAACATTGTGTGCTTACTCTTTTCTGTCACTCCACACTTACGCATTGCCACGACACTTTACTCACCCATGCTCTCTTTATTGTGAAGATCATGAGTGGACGAATCAACCTAACTCAAGCCCTGCTGACGGCTTTAATCAATGAACAAGTTGCTGCAGCACTCGCAGCCGCTCAGGCAGGAGGTATAACCTGCCATTGCAACTTACTCTAGGATCTTTAGATCCTACTCTCGTGAACCAACACTTGTGTTTAACTTTGTCTCAGTTTACTCACACGACAGGTCAGCATGCTCAGCCTCCTGTGTGTACCTTCAAAACTTTTATGGATTGCCGACCTACCACTTTCAACGGCACTGAAGGAGCTGTAGGCCTTCTCCACTGGTTCAAGAAGCTCGAGTCTGTCTTCGAGATGTGTGAATGCCCTGAGGCTCGTAGGGTGAAATATGCTACTGGTACTCTTGAAGGTGTAGCGCTCACGTGGTGGAACGCTCAGGTTCAAATGCTGGGGATAGTTGCTGCTAATGCCACCCCATGGAATGACTTCAAGGATTTGATCAAGGAGGAATACTGCAACCGTGATGACATCCACAAGCTGGAAGTAGAGTTCTTCAACTTAAATATGACGGGATCGGAAATCGAAGCGTATACGAAGAGATTAAACAAACTGGCTATCTTGTGTCCTACTATGGTGGATCCTCCTATCAAGCGTATCGGCTGTACCTTAAGGGTTTAGTGCCAGAGATTCAGAGTCATGTGACTGCAGCGAACCTCGCCACGATCCAACAAGTTATTCGTTTGGCTCATCGTCTCACTGATCAGGCAGTCGAGCAGAACAGGCTGCCCAAGCGTATTGGTACTACTACTATTACTACTTCTGATGCCCCCAGTGATAACAAGCCCAAATGGGATGGAGTCTCAAGCAAGGGTTCAACATCAGCTCCGTCTCAGTCTCAGCAGCGAAAGACTGACGACTACAAGAGCCCTGGTCAGCAATCTTCTGGTAGTCAAGGGCAGAGTGGGTACAAGGGGAACCACCCCAAGTGCAATCGCTGTGGTTTCCATCATAGCGGACCGTGTACTAAGGGTACTTGTCAGAGGTGTAACAAACCCGGACATGCGGCCAAGGATTGCAGGAGTCTCTACCCTGCAAATCAGCGATGTCAGAACTAGCAGCAAGCTCCACAGAATCAGCGTCAGCAGCAACAACAGCAGCATGGCAACAACAAAGGATGCTTTCAGTGTGGTGCTGAAGGCCACTTCAAAAGAGACTGCCCCCAGTTGAATCAAAGATAGAACAACAACAATCAGGGGAATGGAAACAATAATGGGGGAAACAATGATGGCAATGGTTCCAGGGGACGTGCGTTCGTGATTGGGAAAGGTGATGCAAGGAATGATCCCAACGTTGTGATGGGTAAGTTTCTTCTAGATGATTTCTTTGTTACTGTTTTATTTGATTCGGGTGCCGATACCAGTTATGTGTCCCTAAAAGTTAGTCAAATGCTTAAGCGCACTCCAACACTTTTGAACACCAAGCACATGGTAGAACTAGCAAACAGTAAAAGTCTTGAAGCCACACACGTAGTTAAGGGTTGTAATCTCATCTTAGTTGGTCAGACATTCTCTATCAACCTCATTCCTATTGTTCTGGGTAGTTTCGACATTGTTATCGGTATGGATTGGCTATCTCAACATCGAGCAGAGATTCTTTGCAAGGAGAAGATCGTCCGCATTCCTCGTTCTGTTAAAGAACCCATTCATGGCGACAAGAGTGGTGCTGTTGTGGGCATCATCTCTTTTCTTAAGGCCCAGAAGTGTTTATGAAAGGGCCACACGGCTATTCTAGCCCTCATTACTGACAGCTCAACGAAAGAGAAGAAGATTGAAGACATTCCGATCGTACGTGACTTCCCTGAGGTATTTCCTGAGGAATTATGTCACACCCCCAAATTCCACACGCGGAGTACTACCGCTTGGAGGCGTGACATGACCAGGATCAAGCCACCAATCATATTGAACATAAGTATGTATCTCAAAAGTCATTCATCAATACGATAGGTGTTTACAAAACCAAATATAAACAAGTGTGTAGCGGAAGCATTTAATGTAAACCCAACAAAAGTTTAAGTACAAAATGTTATAATGTTTAACAACACAATCACGATCCATGTCCACAACGACTGTGCCTCCCGTGCAAGCTCCAAAAGTACCTATGGTCCTGCAAGGCATGTAACAGAGGGTCAACAAAAAGTTGAGCGAGCTCACAGAAAGTAATGCGTAATAGTAAGTTTGTTTGTAACATGTGGCTCTACTGGGCCGGTAGTAAGTTCTATTGGTGGGGGCTTCCCGTGTTGTATAACCACTAGACTATTCGTAACCACTATGTGTTCTTCACAACCGAGAACAGTAATACGTACCAGTGTTACGTAGGTTTTACGTAAGTATCCTTCACAACCGAGGATAGTAAATAGCATAAGTATACGTAGGTTTTACGTAAGTATCCTTCACAACCGAGGATAGTAAATAGCATAAGTATACGTAGGTTTTACGTAAGTATCCTTCACAACCGAGGATAGTAAATAGCATAAGTATACGTAGGTTTTACGTAAGTATCCTTCACAACCGAGGATAGTAAATAGCATAAGTATACGTAGGTTTTACGTAAGTATCCTTCACAACCGAGGATAGTAAATAGCATAAGTATACGTAGGTTTTACGTAAGTATCCTTCACAACCGAGGATAGTAAATAGCATAAGTATACGTAGGTTTTACGTAAGTATCCTTCACAACCGAGGATAGTAAATAGCATAAGTATACGTAGGTTTTACGTAAGTATCCTTCACAACCGAGGATAGTAAATAGCATAAGTATACGTAGGTTTTACGTAAGTATCCTTCACAACCGAGGACGATGGTATGGTAGTCTAGTAATAATGTCCGCATGAATCCATTCAACCTTATTCCTTAAATCCCATTCCCAAGCCCTGGGAATCCCATGCCTTGGTAGAAGTGTGAACTCACCTTGTTTGCTCGGTATGCTAGGTATGTGCTCAAAGTAAGTCAATCACGTCCTAAAGTATGCACGTATGTGAAATCAGTTTGCGTCCAAGTTATGCACGTATGAACATGTAGCACGTAATCACAATCATATACAAGATGGCTACACTTATCAGCAGTCAAATATTCCAGTTAACACTTAACATAATTAACTCAAGTTACTGCACAGATCAGCTATTCGGCGAAACACGCATGTTGGCGAAACACAGATAATGACGAAACACATATAATGGCGAAACACATTCTGTTTCGTCGAGGTGTCCCCTGGCGAAACAGAACTTCTGATTCGTCGACTACTCTTGGCGAAACACATTCTGTTTCGCCGAGAGTTCTGTTTCGTCGAACAGTTCAGTTTCGCAGACATCAGTTACAGCAGAGCGAAAAACACATAAACCCTAACAGCCGTAAAACAGCAATTCCTCATCATACAGAAATCGTTCAACACAGAAATCATTCAATCCTCGCTCAATATAATGAGTCTTATGTTACCAACCATTAATCTATGCATCACAACCGAAACATCAATGAACCAGGGATCATATCATCATCTTCATCAATAAAATCATGTAATCATCACAAAACAACACTCATAAAATCCATACTCTATGCATACCCGCTAACATGCATAATCATTGAGAGGTTCATGAAACCCTAAGTATTCATCATACACATACACTCCTATAATCCAGAAATCAAGCATAAACACAACATGTATAAAGAAATCAAGGGACAAAGAAACCGATTTAGACAAGCACGCACTAACCGAGATATTCGGGATGAACATGGGAGGATTCGAGAGAGAAAGATGATGGTTGATGATGGGTATCGCCTTTTCAAAAGAGAGAGTTCTAGGGTTTCTATTTTTGATAAAAGTGTGAAACAGGAAGTCGGTTTCACTTAATATCCACGAATTACCGTTCTGGGCCCTTAATGGGCTTTGCGAATCAATGGGCCGACGAAACACATCAGTTTCGTCGTGAGGTGATATGGCGAAACACACTGTTTCGTCGAGTTGCTTGATGGCGAAACACACCAGTTTCGTCGGAATGTATATGGCGAAACAGTCTGTTTCGTCAGGTCCTTCCATGTTTTAAACAGTTTAAGTTTTCAACAGGTGTTTCATGATATACAGCCAAACACAAAATCATGCAACCACAATTGTTCATTATAAATTAACGTATACAGTTACAAGTTAAACAAGTCAAACAACTACACAGTCAAAGTCAACGTGCACTAAATGCGAAAAAAAAAGAAAGTCGGAAACTCGAGTTGTCACATTATCCCCAACTTGAAAGAAATTTCGTCCCGAAATTTAGCATGCGGTTACTGAGGAAGCTAGGTAAGTTATCGTTTACTGGTTTTCCTGGGGTGTCACATCATCCCCCCGTTGAGTTGGGATTTCATCCCGAACTTCTGTAGTAGCTTCAGCCTCAGTAGTAGTTGCATTGTTTTCGAACAACTGGGGATATTTGAGTTCCATTTGATCTTCGCGCTCCCAGGTGAACTCTGGGCCGCGACGGGAGTTCCAACGAACTCGTACAAGAGGTATTCTAGTGTTCTTGAGGACCTTAACATCCCGGTCCGTGATTTCAACTGGTTCCTCGACGAAATGCAATCGTTCGTCGATAGTGAGCTCCTTCAGAGGAACTATGTGGGTCTCATCTGACTGAAACTTCTTCAGATTCGACACGTGAAAGACGTTGTGAACTGCACTGAGTTCAGCAGGTAAGTTCAGTCTGTAGGCCACTTTGCCTATTTTCTCTATAACTTCGAAAGGTCCGACATAACGCGGATTGAGCTTGCCTCGTTTGCCAAAACGAACCACACCCTTCCAGGGCGAAACTTTGAGTAGTGCTCGATCCCCAACTTGGAATTCGAGTATTTTCCTGTCTTTATCGGCGTATACTTTTTGACGGTCACGTGCTGCCGCCATGCGTTGTCGTATTTGAGCAATCTTTTCAGTAGTATCAACTACCATTTCTGGACCTGTGATCTGACTGTCACCCACCTCTGCCCAACAAAGAGGTGATCGGCATTTACGCCCGTACAATGCCTCAAATGGAGCAGCTCTAATGCTGGTGTGGTAACTGTTGTTGTATGAAAATTCCACAAGTGGCAGATGCTTTTCCCAGCCCTTGCCAAAGTCAATTACGCACGCCCGAAGCATGTCTTCTAGAGTTTGAATAGTGCGCTCAGATTGCCCATCGGTCTGAGGATGATAAGCTGTGCTCATGTCTAAACGAGAGCCAAAAGATTTGGGCATTGCTTGCCACAGTTCTGAAGTAAAACGTGCATCACGATCAGAGATAATAGATGTGGGCACCCCGTGCCTCGAAACAACTTCCTTAAGGTATATGTCTGCTAGAGTGGAGAACTTATCCGTTTCCTTGATAGCCAAGAAGTGAGCAGACTTTGTGAGTCGATCCACGATCACCCAAATAGTATCATTCCCACGTTGAGATCTGGGTAGACCAGTAACAAAATCCATGGAAATTTGCTCCCATTTCCATTGTGGTATCTCAGGTTGCTGGAGTGGGCCTGATGGTTTCTGATATTCTGCCTTGACTCTCGCACAAGTCAAACACTTTCTAACGTAAGTTGCTATGTGGGCCTTCATGCTAGGCCACCAATATGTAGTTCTGAGGTCGTGGTATATCTTATCTGAACCAGGATGTACTGAGTAGCGAGACTTATGAGCTTCATCCATTACAAGCTCGCGTAGGTTGCCATAGAGTGGGACCCAGATGCGTCCGGTTACATAATAGGCGCCGTCTGCCCTTTGTTCTAACCGTTGTCTTGAGCCGCGTAGAGCTTCAGCCCTGACATTTTCCGGTTTCAATGCTTCTACCTGAGCATCTCGTATCTGTGAAGGAAGACTAGACTGAATAGTGAGTTGCAACGCTCGTACACGTCTAGGTATAGTATCCTTTCGACTGAGGGCGTCGGCCACCACATTGGCCTTGCCTGGATGGTACTTTATAGCACATTCGTAATCGTTCAGTAGCTCGACCCATCGACGCTGTCGCATGTTCAGGTCTTTCTGCTTGAAAATATACTCAAGACTCCTGTGATCGGTGTAAATGGTGCACTTGGTGCCATACAGATAATGTCGCCATATCTTGAGCGCAAAAACAACAGCTCCAAGCTCTAAATCGTGTGTAGTGTAATTCCGTTCGTGAATCTTAAGTTGGCGTGAAGCATAAGCAATAACTTTATCCCGCTGCATCAACACACATCCAAGACCTTGGATAGATGCATCGCAGTAGACTACAAAGTCGTCCGTGCCTTCAGGCAATGAGAGGATAGGTGCGCTACAAAGTCTATCCTTTAAGTGCTGAAACGCTGTATCCTGTGTATCACTCCAACGGTAAGCAATACCTTTCTGTGTCAGTAATGTAAGCGGCTGTGCAATCTTTGAGAAGTCTTTGATAAACCGTCTGTAATAACCCGCCAAACCCAAGAATTGGCGTATTTCTGTAGGTGTACGAGGCGCAGGCCAATTCTTGATCGAATCTACCTTGGATGGATCAACATGTATCCCATCCTTGTTTACCACGTGGCCTAGAAAGTGGACTTCACGAAGCCAGAAGTCGCATTTTGAAAACTTAGCGTACAGTTGTTCCGTTCGAAGGAGTTCCAGAATAAGTCGTAAATGCTGTTCGTGTTCCTCCCGATTCTTCGAGTAAATCAGGATGTCGTCAATGAAAACAATAACAAACTTGTCAAGATAAGGTTTGCACACCCTGTTCATAAGATCCATGAAAACCGCAGGCGCGTTCGTTAGCCCGAAAGGCATGACTAAAAACTCGTAATGGCCGTAGCGAGTTCTGAATGCTGTTTTGGAGACGTCCTCATCCCGGACTCTCAGTTGATGGTAACCCGACCTTAGATCAATCTTTGAGTAATAGCTCGACCCTTGCAACTGGTCGAATAAGTCGTCGATACGTGGAAGTGGATAACGGTTCTTCACCGTCACCTTGTTCAGTTCACGGTAATCTATGCACATACGAAAGGTACCGTCTTTCTTCTTTACAAATAATACTGGAGCTCCCCAGGGCGAAGAGCTAGGACGTATGAAACCCTTTTCCAAGAGTTCTTGCAATTGCTTAGACAGTTCTTCCAGTTCAGTTGGAGCTAAGCGGTAAGGCGCTCGAGCTATAGGTGCTGCTCCTGGAGCTAGCTCGATCTGAAATTCGACTTGGCGATGAGGCGGTAACCCAGGTAACTCTTCAGGAAACACCTGAGGAAAGTCGCGTACTACAGGAATATCCCCAATCTTTTTCTCTGTCGTCGATGTATCAGTAACGAGTGCTAAAATAGCTACGTGGCCCTTTCGCAGACACTTCTGAGCCTTCAAGAAGGAGATGATGCCACTCACGACACCACTCTTGTCACCTTGAACTTCGAGAGGTTCTTTGCCAGAACGAGGAATACGAATGATCTTCTCCTTGCATAGGATCTCTGCTTGCTGTTGGGATAACCAATCCATACCGATGACAATGTCGAAACTACTCAGAGTTATAGGAATGAGATCGATAGAGAAAGTCTGACCAGCGAGGATAAGATTACAACCCTGAACTATGTGTGTGGCCTCTAGACTTTTACCGTTAGCTAACTCTACTACATGTTTGGTGCTTAACAGTGTTGGTGCGCGTTTAAGCATTTTACTAACTTTCAGAGACATATAACTGATATCCGCACCCGAATCAAATAATACCGTAACATAAAAGTCGTCGAGAAGAAACTTACCCGAAACCACATTAAGATCGTTCCTTGCGTCACTCTGACCAATCACAAACATACGACCCTTTGCACCATTGTTGTTGTTGTTCTGGTTTCGGTTTAACTGAGGGCAGTGTCTTTTGAAGTGACCTTCAGCACCACAATGAAAACATCCCTTGTTACCCTGTTGTTGGTTCTGCTGCGTTTGCTGCTGCTGTTGATTCTGAGTTACAGGCCGTGGGCTCCTACAATCCTTGGCCTCATGGCCCATCCTGAGGCACCTCCGACAACGACCCTTGTTGCACTGGCCACTGTGATGCCTGTTACAGTTGTTACACTTTGGGAGGTTCCCTTGATAACCACCCTGCCTGTGACTGCCCGAAGATTGCTGACTTGGGCTCTGATAGTTGTCAGTCTTTCGCTGCTGAACTTGAGACTGTACTAAAGCTGAACCTTTGCTGGAATCCCCCTCCCATTTTCTCTTGTTATCACTGGGGGTAGCAGGAGTAGTTGCTGAAACAGTAGCAGTAGTAGTAGCGTTGATGCGTTTAGGCAGCTTGTTCTGTTCCACTGCCTGATCGGTGAGGCGATGAGCTAGCTTGACGATCTGTTGAATAGTGCCAAGATTCGCTGAGGTTACGTGGCTTTGAATTTCCGGCACCAGGCCATTGAGATACAGTTCGATACGCTTAATGGGAGGGTCCACCATAGTAGGACACAGAATAGCCAACTCATTCGATCTTCTGGTGTACGCTTCAATTTCTGACCCAGTCATTTTCAAGTGATAAAACTCTACCTCCAGCTTATGAATATCATCACGGCTACAGTATTCCTCTTTAATCAAATCCTTGAAATCATTCCAAGGTGTGGCGTTAGCAACAGCCAATCCTAACATCTGCACTTGCGCATTCCACCAAGTCAGCGCAATGCCTTCTAGTGTACCAGTGGCGTACTTCACCCTGCGAGCCTCAGGGCATTCGCACATTTCGAATACGGACTCGAGCTTTTCAAACCAATGGAGGAGTCCAACCGCTCCTTCCGTGCCACTAAAAGTAGTAGGACGACAGTCCATGAAAGTTTTGAAGGTACAAACAGGTGGCTGAGCATGCTGACCTGTTGTATATAAGAATCCAGTACAAGATTAAAACACAAGAGTTGGTTTAGGAGTGTAGGATCTAAAGATCCTAGTGTGAGTTACAACTGCAGGGTATACCTCCTGCTTGTGCGGCTGTAAGTGCCTCAGCAACTCGCTCGTTAATAAGAGCCGTCAGTTGGGCTTGCGTCATGTTGATACGTCCAGACATGATCTTCATAGTAAATATGACATAAGTGAGAGAGGTTCGCGAGTAGTGCGATAACAAAAGGGAGTAATCACACAAGTGTTCTCATGCAATAGTGTCAAGTTAACCTAAGCATACCCGGAGCAAAGTTCTATGCAATTCTAGCAAGTAGGCAATAAGACATGTACCATATTACCTAGAGTGATGAGTCTTGCACGTGGAGCGAGGCGTCGTTGTGGATCGTTGAGCACTGTTCTGGTTATAGTCTGGTTTTAATAAAAACGTTTTTCCCTTATTAAAACCGAGTTCTCTATAACCAATGGCTCTGATACCAATCTGTCACACCCCCAAATTCCACACGCGGAGTACTACCGCTTGGAGGCGTGACATGACCAGGATCAAGCCACCAATCATATTGAACATAAGTATGTATCTCAAAAGTCATTCATCAATACGATAGGTGTTTACAAAACCAAATATAAACAAGTGTGTAGCGGAAGCATTTAATGTAAACCCAACAAAAGTTTAAGTACAAAATGTTATAATGTTTAACAACACAATCACGATCCATGTCCACAACGACTGTGCCTCCCGTGCAAGCTCCAAAAGTACCTATGGTCCTGCAAGGCATGTAACAGAGGGTCAACAAAAAGTTGAGCGAGCTCACAGAAAGTAATGCGTAATAGTAAGTTTGTTTGTAACATGTGGCTCTACTGGGCCGGTAGTAAGTTCTATTGGTGGGGGCTTCCCGTGTTGTATAACCACTAGACTATTTGTAACCACTATGTGTTCTTCACAACCGAGAACAGTAATACGTACCAGTGTTACGTAGGTTTTACGTAAGTATCCTTCACAACCGAGGATAGTAAATAGCATAAGTATACGTAGGTTTTACGTAAGTATCCTTCACAACCGAGGATAGTAAATAGCATAAGTATACGTAGGTTTTACGTAAGTATCCTTCACAACCGAGGATAGTAAATAGCATAAGTATACGTAGGTTTTACGTAAGTATCCTTCACAACCGAGGATAGTAAATAGCATAAGTATACGTAGGTTTTACGTAAGTATCCTTCACAACCGAGGATAGTAAATAGCATAAGTATACGTAGGTTTTACGTAAGTATCCTTCACAACCGAGGATAGTAAATAGCATAAGTATACGTAGGTTTTACGTAAGTATCCTTCACAACCGAGGATAGTAAATAGCATAAGTATACGTAGGTTTTACGTAAGTATCCTTCACAACCGAGGATAGTAAATAGCATAAGTATACGTAGGTTTTACGTAAGTATCCTTCACAACCGAGGACGATGGTATGGTAGTCTAGTAATAATGTCCGCATGAATCCATTCAACCTTATTCCTTAAATCCCATTCCCAAGCCCTGGGAATCCCATGCCTTGGTAGAAGTGTGAACTCACCTTGTTTGCTCGGTATGCTAGGTATGTGCTCAAAGTAAGTCAATCACGTCCTAAAGTATGCACGTATGTGAAATCAGTTTGCGTCCAAGTTATGCACGTATGAACATGTAGCACGTAATCACAATCATATACAAGATGGCTACACTTATCAGCAGTCAAATATTCCAGTTAACACTTAACATAATTAACTCAAGTTACTGCACAGATCAGCTATTCGGCGAAACACGCATGTTGGCGAAACACAGATAATGACGAAACACATATAATGGCGAAACACATTCTGTTTCGTCGAGGTGTCCCCTGGCGAAACAGAACTTCTGATTCGTCGACTACTCTTGGCGAAACACATTCTGTTTCGCCGAGAGTTCTGTTTCGTCGAACAGTTCAGTTTCGCAGACATCAGTTACAGCAGAGCGAAAAACACATAAACCCTAACAGCCGTAAAACAGCAATTCCTCATCATACAGAAATCGTTCAACACAGAAATCATTCAATCCTCGCTCAATATAATGAGTCTTATGTTACCAACCATTAATCTATGCATCACAACCGAAACATCAATGAACCAGGGATCATATCATCATCTTCATCAATAAAATCATGTAATCATCACAAAACAACACTCATAAAATCCATACTCTATGCATACCCGCTAACATGCATAATCATTGAGAGGTTCATGAAACCCTAAGTATTCATCATACACATACACTCCTATAATCCAGAAATCAAGCATAAACACAACATGTATAAAGAAATCAAGGGACAAAGAAACCGATTTAGACAAGCACGCACTAACCGAGATATTCGGGATGAACATGGGAGGATTCGAGAGAGAAAGATGATGGTTGATGATGGGTATCGCCTTTTCAAAAGAGAGAGTTCTAGGGTTTCTATTTTTGATAAAAGTGTGAAACAGGAAGTCGGTTTCACTTAATATCCACGAATTACCGTTCTGGGCCCTTAATGGGCTTTGCGAATCAATGGGCCGACGAAACACATCAGTTTCGTCGTGAGGTGATATGGCGAAACACACTGTTTCGTCGAGTTGCTTGATGGCGAAACACACCAGTTTCGTCGGAATGTATATGGCGAAACAGTCTGTTTCGTCAGGTCCTTCCATGTTTTAAACAGTTTAAGTTTTCAACAGGTGTTTCATGATATACAGCCAAACACAAAATCATGCAACCACAATTGTTCATTATAAATTAACGTATACAGTTACAAGTTAAACAAGTCAAACAACTACACAGTCAAAGTCAACGTGCACTAAATGCGAAAAAAAAAGAAAGTCGGAAACTCGAGTTGTCACAAATTACCCGGTCTACCGCCCCACCGTCAGGTTGAATTTCAAATCGAGCTAGCTCCTGGAGCAGCGCCAATAGCTCGTGCACCTTATCGTCTAGCCCCATCAGAACTTGAAGAACTGTCCACGCAACTACAAGAACTCTTGGAAAAGGGTTTCATACGTCCTAGCTCTTCGCCCTGGGGAGCTCCAGTGTTATTTATGAAGAAGAAAGACGGTACCTTCAGAATGTGTATTGACTACCGCGAACTCAAGAAGGTGACTATGAAGAATCATTATCCTCTTCCACGCATTGATGACTTATTCGACCAGTTACAAGGGTCGAGTTTCTACTCCAAGATTGACCTGAGGTCAGGTTACCATCAATTGAGAGTTCGAGACGAGGATATCTCTAAGACAGCATTCAAGACTCGATATGGACATTACGAGTTTCTGGTTATGCCTTTCGGATTGACGAATGCACCTGCGGTCTTCATGGATCTTATGAACAGAGTGTACAAGCCCTATCTGTATAAGTTTGTTATTGTATTCATCGACGACATCCTGATCTATTCTAAGAGTCAGGAGGAACACGAGCAACACCTGAAGCTTATTTTGGAACTCCTTCGAACAGAACAGTTGTACGATAAGTTTTCAAAATGCGACTTTTGGCTTCGTTGTCACACCCCCAAAATCCACCCGCGGAGTATCACCGCTTGGAGGCATGACTGACCAGGATCAAGCAACCAATCATATTGAACATAGCATGTAATTAACTATAAAACCCAACATAATATAATTGGTGTCCAAACCAAACGTGGTTTAAGTGGTAAGCGGAAGCATAATGTTTAAAACCAAAGTATAAGTTCAAAAGTATAATAAATGTTTAACATGGCATAAGACTATCCATGGCCCACAACGTCCACGCCTCCTCGTGCAAGCTCCAAAAGTACCTAACGACCTGCAAGGCATGTAACAACAAGTCAACAACAAAGTTGAGCGAGTTCATAGTTGGTTGTTTAGTTTTACCAGTTTGTTTTGAAATCATAAGTTGTTCCGTATACCACGAGTTAACCAGTTCCTTTTTTGTTTCCCAAATCATAACCATAATCAGTGGGGGCTTCCCATGTGAACCACTAGACCGTTACCATCTCGACCACTGACGAACAATAGTTATGCCCTACGTCAATGTCTATCATCATTGACAGTTTTCCATGATCCATTAGTACACGCCCGTTCGAACGACACGGTGTGAGGTTTGTCAAACCTAATAGCGCTATTAACTAATGACCCGCTCACCATCGGCCTCGGCGATTAAGTCGATATAAAGTGAGGGACTTCATGATAGAGTTTTGTCTAGTAAGTTTAAGGTTGTTGTCCTACCCAAGGAGGACGAACGTACGTAGTTCTACCCAAGGAGAATACGCAGGATTTATAGTGGCATCCTACCCAAGAAGGATGGCCGTACATATCCTACCCAAGGAGGATATGTAGGTTTTCCGTTTTAGATCTTTAACCCATTCCCAACCCTTGGGAATCCCATGCCTTGTAGAAAGTGCGAACTCACCTTGGTTTGCTCGGTATGCTAAACTATGTGCTCACAAGTAATCAGTCAAGTCCTAAAGTATGTACATATATTTAATCAGTTCCAGTTCGTAATGATTCACATGCAATTTATGTCACATAGTGTGTTTATGCAATCATCATCAAGTAACACATAACAGTTATTTCATGTTCATACAATCATACTCCATATAACTGAGTTCTTAGTCAATTCTAACATGGTTAATCAATTAACATGCTTAATGGGGTTAACAGGCTTAACAAAGTTAATATATTTAGCAAAGATAACAAGCTTCACATAACAAGAATAATAAACTAACAGAACTAGTGTGACAGACACTGGATGAAATCACATGTATGGCAAAAACACTTATAGGCGAAAACCCCTTTTGCGGCGAAAACACTTGTGCCGAAAATCATTTCGGGCGAAAACACTTATTGGCGAAATCACTCAGGCGATGAAATCCCGAGTGATTTCGTCGGGTTTAATGTTGGACGAAAACACTGGGTGTTTTCGCCTGGTCCTCGTGATTTCGTCTGCTGCTCTTGATTTCGTCGGTTACATCCTCACCAACACACATCAGTTACGCAATACAGTAACCCTAAACATCACTTACAGTTACATGATCAGTCATCGACGAAATCATTTAATCAAATCATTGATATGTAAACATATAAACTACCAAATCATTATGAGACCAAGATCATAAATCAATCAGCAGATCATTCATTAACAGGCACACACGGTCGATCATATCATCCAATATACATGACAGTTTGTAGACAATATATATATAACGATCATCCAGTCTTACGTTCATAAAACAATCACAGTTATGATAATAAACAAGTCGTTCATACAATTGATCTAATCAAACAATCAGTTAAAGATTAACACTAACCGCGACGAGCAAGACAATAACTTGACTGATCTTGAGGATTCGGGGAACACAAGTTTGCCGTCAGGTTCAAAGGGTAGCGAGAGAGAGAATGTGAGAGGTGGTTAGGGTTTTTTCAGTTATCGATTTCGTGCATGAGTTAAAACAATTCCTTTATTTAATCGTTACTGGGCCGAAGCCCACTCTTGTTTTCGTTGGCCCCCTAGTGGACGAAAACACTACAGTGTTTTCACCACAAAGGGTGTTTTCGGGTGGGGTATTTCGGCTGGGGTGATTTCGTGAGGGTAGGGGTGTTCAGCCAAGGTTACATAATTAATTATAAGACACAATTTAACACAAAACACACTACTAACATACACTCCAATATAATGCACACCATATATATATAACACACTTTGCAAATGAGTACAAGGTTAAGTCGAATAGAGACCATGAAAACTCGGGTTGTCACATTATCCCCTACTTGAAAGAAATTTCGTCCCAAAATTTAGCACGTGGTTACTGAGAAAGCTAGTTGTGATGCATTGTTTCCTGGTTTTCCTGGGGTGTCACATTCGTGAAGTCCATTTCTTAGGCCACGTGGTAAATAGGGATGGGATTCATGTTGATCCATCCAAGGTTGATTCGATCAAGAACTGGCCTGCACCCCGTACACCAACAGAAATCCGCCAATTCTTGGGTTTGGCGAGCTATTACAGAAGGTTCATCAAGGATTTCTCCAAGATTGCGCAACCTCTCACTTCATTAACTCAGAAAGGCGTTACCTATCGTTGGGGTGATGCACAGGAATCTGCGTTTCAGCACTTAAAGGATAGACTTTGCAGCGCGCCTATTCTCTCATTGCCAGAGGGCACAGATGATTTTGTGGTTTATTGTGATGCTTCCATCCAAGGACTTAGCTGTGTGTTGATGCAACGCGATAAGGTCATTGCTTACGCATCGCGGCAACTTAAGGTTCACGAAAAGAACTGCACTACTCACGATCTGGAGCTGGGAGCGGTGGTTTTTGCTCTTAAGATATGGAGACATTACCTGTACGGTACCCAGTGCACTATTTACACCGATCACAGGAGTCTCGAGCATATCTTCAAACAAAAGGAGTTAAACATGCGACAACATCGATGGGTCGAGCTCTTGAATGACTATGAGTGCGCGATCAAGTACCATCCGGGCAAACCAACGTTGTTGCCGACGCCCTCAGTCGAAAGGATACTACACCTAAGCGTGTGCGAGCATTACAACTCACCATCCAATCTAGTATTCCTACTCAAATACGAGAAGCTCAGGTTGAAGCATTGAAAGCAGAGAACGTCAGGGCGGAGTCCCTACGTGGATCAAGAAAATGATTAGATCAAAATGAAGACGGCGCTTTCTACGTTACAGGGCGCATCTGGGTCCCACTTTATGTAAATTTACGCGAACTGGTGATGGATGAAGCACATAAGTCTCGTTACTCTGTACATCCTGGTTTGGATAAGATGTACCATGATTTAAAAACTACATATTGGTGGCCTATCATGAAAGCACACATAGCAACCTACGTTAGCAAATGTTTGACTTGTGCGAGAGTCAAGACCGAATATCAGAAACCATCAGGCCTACTCCAACAACCAGAGATCCCGAAATGGAAATGGGAACAAATTTCCATGGACTTCGTTACTGGCCTGCCCAGATCTCAACGCGGAAATGACACTATTTGGGTGATAGTGAATAGATTGACTAAGTCTGCACACTTTTTGGCTATCAATGAAACAGACAAGTTCTCTACTTTAGTAGACGTTTACTTAAAGGAAGTGGTTTCGAGGCACGGGGTGCCAACCTCCATTATTTCCAATCGTGATGCACGCTTTACTTCTGAACTGTGGCAAGCAATGCACAAGTCCTTTGGCTCACGTTTAGACATGAGCACCGCTTATCATCCACAAACGGATGGGCAATCTGAACGCACCATCCAAACCCTTGAAGACATGCTTAGAGCATGTGTAATCCATTTTGGCAATGGTTGGGAAAAACACCTTCCTTTAGTGGAATTTTCGTATAATAACAGCTACCACACCAGAATCCAGGCCACTCCGTTTGAGGCATTGTATGGACGTAAATGTTGATCACCACTTTGCTGGGCAAAAGTTGGTGACAGCCAAATCACAGGCCCAGAACTTATGGTAGACACAACTGAGAAGATTGCTCAGATACGACAGCGAATGGCGGCAGCTCGTGACCGTCAGAAAAGCTACGCTGATAAGCGCAGGAAACCACTCGAGTTCCAGGTTTGGGATCAAGTGCTACTCAAAGTCTCACCTTGGAAAGGTGTAGTTCGTTTTGTCAAAAGAGGCAAACTCAATCCGCGTTATGTCAGACCGTTCGAAATCATTGAGAAAATTGGCAAAGTCGCTTACAAGTTGAATCTACCTGAAGAACTCAGTGGAGTTCACAACGTATTTCACGTGTCAAATCTGAGGAAGTGTCTGTCAGATGAGACCCTCATAGTTCCTTTGAAGGAGCTCACAATCGACGATCAGTTGCGATTCATCGAGGAACCTGTTGAAATCACAGACCGAGATGTTAAAGTTCTCAAGCGCACCAGAATACCTCTTGTTCGAGTTCGTTGGAACTCCCGTCGTGGCCCAGAGTTAACCTGGGAACGAGAAGACCAAATGAAACTCAAGTACCCCCTAGTTGTTCGAGAATAGTGCAACCACTACTGAGGCTGAAGCTAATGCGGAATTTCGGGACGAAATTCCAAACAAACGGGGGAATGATGTGATACCCTAGGAAAACCAGGAAACAACGCAACACAACTAGCTTCCTCAGTAACCACGCGCTAAATTTCGGGACGAAATTTCTTTCAAGTTGGGGATGATGTGACAACTCGAACTTTCAAGGTTAGTGTCGTCTAATCTCATAATTCTTAATCTAGTATTGGTCCTGTTACACCACGTTTTATCACACGTTACGGTGAATGCTTGCCATTCGCTATTTGTTAAACTATAACGTAAACGAGTATCACTATTAGTATAGTGGGCCTTAGATATATTTAGGTCAAGTTACATGAGCCAAGTTACATGAGCCAAGTTACATGAGCCGAGGCCCAAACCAAGCCAAATTTGCACACCGAAGTCGTGCTGGGCCGGACAAAGCCCATGTGGGTCAACTGTTGGCTATGTGGGCCGCTTTCCTCCCTTTCTTTTGTTACCCTAACTAGTGCAGCCCAAACTTAAGAAGCCCAAAAGCAAACCTAATTAAACTAACCTAAGCAAACTAAGACCCAACCGGTTTATTGAGCCCAACCGGTTATTGAATGTTATATATGGGCATGCTGTATGCCATAAGCTACGAAAACAAACCAGAAACCCTAGGTTTCTCTGATCGCACGAGGCAGTGGTAGACCCCCCCCCCCCCTTTGTGTCGAAACCCTTCCTCTTGAAGAATTGTTCCTGGTGTTTTGTTCCTTACCTCAGCAGGTTAGCATGCATTGGTTTACTTATTTGAGTTTCTTGATATTTGTTAGGATAGTAAAGAGTTCTGCTACTCGATACCTTGCAGTGAATAATTATTTGAGTCATGTTTATTCAATATTTGATTCATTGTGATAGTTATTCAATTCTTAATCTATTGTTAATCTTTAGTAGACATATAACTATTGCATGACTGATGTGGTTATTATGGTGTGATTAATGAATTCTGGATTGTTCTTGTTTACGTCTAATGGAGGGTTAAGCGGTTTAAAATTTAGGTAAGGTTTAATGTTAGATAACGATCATGATGCTTCATGAACATGTATTGCTTGCTAAGTCGTTGTCGAGATCCCTGTTGATAAATGATGTTGCTGTTATCGATTCCTAGGGGGTAGTCTGTTAAGTGATTGTGGTTATACATGAAATCGCTGATTGCTTGTTACTACTAGGGATTATTAATGTCAAGTACAGTAGCACATAATAACTCATAAACTAAATAAATTGATAGTTGGGGTTTGCATATAAATCGGACCTGCTTGTTTATTAGTTGGGTTATAATAAAGAGTATTGGGCTTGTTTGTGTAAAAGACTAGGCCGGGGCAGTAAAAGGGCCGCACTAGGTTTTACAAAACATACTAGGTGGGTTATATGAACTTAAATGTTGTATTGCAAACTGTTTCATATTGGGTCGAGTGGGGTTTGTGAAGGGCCGCTTATTTTAACTGCTGGGCTGCATGACCACGGGTCATCAGCTCAGCCCACATCGTAGTGATTACTGTGTTGTTGTTTGGGCCGATTAATTTGAAATAAGGGATGGGTTATGTTGTGTTATTAATAAGATCAATTATATGAAATCTAGGAAGTTGGTAAATGATGGATTTGAAATACAAACTATGCAATGCACTAAATGAATTAATTGGAGTAGTGGGCCAATAGAGTTTTGTGTTTGGGCCATGATAAAAGTGAGCCGTGCATAATATAGGTTAATTGCACTGATCCATCTAGTCGTATGGACCACATAACTAAGGTTAACTCACGAAGACATGAACTACACACCGGCATTAGGCCACTAACTAAATTGGATTGCACACTGTAGATAGCTAATTGAACTCAATGTGCAGTATGTGTATGCCATGTTGATATGAATATGTGATGTTTGTGCTACGTGTTGAATATGTGTATATGTGCTGTTAACCGAATACGAACCTAACGAAACATGGTAACTATAATAGGACGTGATTGACTAAAGAATTTTAACAAGTGAAATACATGCCGAGCAAACCGAGGTGAGTTCACACTTTCCACAAGGCATGGGATTCCCAGGGGTTGGGAATGGGTAAAGGATTTAAACTGGAAACTGTGTGATCTCCTGGTTTGGAACACGTACACACCCTCTGTATTGAAGGGTGACAACATATGATAAGGAATTGAATTGAAACCTACGTAATCTCCTGGTTGGGGATTTCGTACACACCCTCTTTATTGAAGGGTGACAACACGAATACTAGACCAAAAACTCTATCATTAAGTCCCTCATTTTTATATCGACTTAATCGCCGGGCCAATGGCGAGCGGGTCATTAGTTAGATAGCGCTATTTAGGTTTGACAAGCCTCACACCGTGTCGCAGAGGACGGGCGTGAACTAATGGATCTGGGCACTAGTCAATGATGATAGACATTGACGTCAGGGCACCAACTTACTTTAGTTAGTGGTCGATATGGTAAACGGGTCTAGTGTTTCACATGGGGAAGCCCCCACTGGTTATGAATATGTTTGGGAAACAGGGAAAAAAAAAACGGGATAACTATAACTTACAAACGAACTCATGGTTTTTGAAACAACCTAACAAAGAACACCAACTGTGAACTTGCTCAACTTTGTTGTTGACTCGTGGTTACATGCCTTGCAGGTCGTTAGGTATTTATGTAGCTTGGACGAGGAGGCGTGATCGTTGTGGGACATGGATAGTCATATGCCATGTTAAACTTTTGATATATTTGAACTTATACTTTGGTTTAAAACATTATGCTTCCGCTTACAACTTAAACTACGTTTTGTTTGGGCACCAATTCTATTGTGTTTGGGTTTTATATTTATTTACATGCTATGTTCAATATGATTGGTGGCTTGATACTGGTCAGTCACGCCTCCATGCGGTGATACTTCACTTATTGATTTTGGGGGTGTGACAGGGCCCACCGGGTTGTGGTTGAAATATCGGGGTGTGACAATATTGATTTGAAGAGTTCTGGATTTTGACTAGGGTTTTGACAATAAAAAGATGATGGAGATGGTGGGCCACATTTATTTAATTTTAATTTAGTAATAAAAGACAAAGTTGAAATGACCATAATACCCTCACATGCAATGCATGTGAGGGGAGTTAACAAGAAAAACAAACAAGGTTAGTGGTAAAGGTTGAACCTATAGCAAAACATGAACATAAAGGTTGGTTTTTGCCGATTTCATAGTGAACGGTACGAAGTGCAGTTTAGGTATAACATAAAGGTTGATTTCTGCAATTTAGTCTAAATATAAATACATAACGTGTCTATTAAACCGGTGGAATTCTCTCTCGTGTTGCGACGTAATTCGGTCGGTATCGATTCATTTCATGACTGTACCAGCACTTGTTATAGCAACCTAAAGATAAAACCCAAAAAATAAAGTTATACACCCAAAAGGATATATTTATGTTGATCGAAAACTATAAAAGTGGATATTTTGTTTGGTTGGAATCGATGTGGTACGCAAATTTGTTGTTTTGTTTGTCATAGTACCGGTATAGTACCTACACGTGCTATAGCTTACGGTAATAAAAAGATACCACTAGCGAAGTTGTCCCGGACGGTATCGGTCCGGTTCGTCACCATAAAAACTAAATCAATTATACTTGACCCGTTTGATTTTGAACAAAACTTTTATCGAGACATATATAAAAATATGTATGCCACGGTGGTACCTTTAAAGTTTTATAAAGCATTACAATACCTTAAAATAACGGAAAAGGTAGATGTCGTCAACTAAAAAAACTAAAACTAAATATGAGGTTTCTTTAATAACAATACCATGTACGTTTATAGTTCGATTATGTGTGCATTACAACTCACAACTCATTTTCAAAAAAAAAAATGTTTATATCAAGATATAGATAAAAATAGGCATGTCTTAACAACATATTCAGAATTCTATAAAATTATTATATTTTAAAATTATAACTGAAAAAATACATATTAAAAATGAATTATATTAAAAAAGAAAAAAATAAATAAAAACCTAAAAATAGAATAATAAAATTAAAAAAAAAACTTCAAACTTAAAAAAATCAGTTTTTTTAATATAGTTTTTAACAAGTTTTTAAGACTCTCTGTTGCGGCGAAACCATTAAACCGGGCAAAAAATAGACGTAAAAATGTTATACCACATACGCGCATTAATAGTATTTACTCGCCAATTTTACACCGAATTGTTAAACATTACCTTGCGGTGGGAATTCAGTTATTATCGGTTCCCATTATCGTGATATACATACCGTACTGTACTCAGTATAGCAAACAAAAGAGAAACGTACAAAATAATAATAATTATTGATGTTTTTCGGTTACTATCAGTTTGGTTCAGTTCGTTATGGTATTAGTATGCTACTAACACTCGATAAATTAATATTTGTTTTCATCATCATATTGATATTAATGGTCAAAACATAAGAGAAATGTATAATTGCAATATCACAAAATTGTATTTAGTTAAATTAAAATTAAAACTTTGAAAGTTAATAATTAATAATCTAAGAATTTAGTTTATAAAAATTGTTAAGTAAATAACTAAGTTATAAAATTTCTAAACATAAGTTGTACTTTTATTATTAGAACATTCATATTCAAAGAATCTATTATGATTTTACTAAAGAAATTAAACCAAAATTATTTGTATAAAGCTATATTAATTATAAAAAATATTAGCTTATATAATACATTGGAAACATCAAACCTAAAATAAAAAAAAGAAAGAAAAAAAAAAGAAGTGTGGACATGTTCTAACACTATAACGATTGGTGACTTTCTTAAAATGTATGTTGTCCAAATAAATTAAAGAAAAAAAAAATCTATTTTTCTCCACAAGAGTAAGCCAAGGTTGCAAGAGGTTGCATATGCTCTTTTGCCACTTGTCATAATTGGATTAGTTCCATCACCTAATTTTCTTTTATTGTATTTTATTTTCTAACTACCAATTCCCCCAATAATTTTATTACTCAAATAATTTTTAATATTTAAACTGAATAACAAAACTAAATACACCGTATTTCTTAAAATAAATTTCTGAACATTACGATATAAATTTTATTAAAAACGGAGTTCGTTTGAAAAAATATATTTTCCAGTATATTATATATATTGATTGTAATTTTTATATTAAAAATAAGTAACTTTTATTTGTTTTTAAACAAATAATTGTTTCAATTATTATTTACATTTATTTAATAAAAATTTATGTTGGGTTGAGTTGTGAATATGTGTTAAAAATTGAATTAGGTTGGGTTGTGTATGTGAAAGAGAGAGAAATTAGTTTTTTTATTAAAGGTTGAGTTGAGTTGGGTTATGAATGTAGATAGTGTATAGATTTAATTGAAACACTAATGAAAACAAAAAAAAAAATTAAATAGTATATTTGTGAGGGAATTAAATTTTGATAAATTATATAGAGGTAATATATTATTTAATTAACTAGAGATTGTAAATACAACTAAATAACTATCGATTACGCCGCTTCGTATTTGTTTGAATCTTGGTACTACCTTTGATATAAGAAAGCAAAAAAGACTCTTGGGTAAACTACGCAGACCGAAGAAAAAGAAGAAGGCACTAGCTAGGAAGGATGCGTGGTGACACCAAACCAACTACAGCCCACCACCGTCAACCTCTACCAATGTGATTGTGACAGATGGCACGCAACTATTTTCTCAGATCCCTTCGCTTATTAGGATATAGTGTAATGACTACCTAATTTTTTTAACGTAAATTTGGATTATTTATGGACCAATGGCGTACCATCGTTCTATTGGCCAATCATATCCATCTCCACTAGTTAATAATGTCTATACACCAATTCAAGATAAAACCACCACCCGATCATATTCATCTCCACTAGACAATAATGCCTATATACCAATCCAATTCAGGAAAAAACCCAATAAATCTAAATCTATCTGGAACCCCCCTTTTGGGAATCGAACCCATGACCTAATAATCATAAGACTTACCTCACCCCCAAGATGCCACTATGCTAGAATGTCATGGCGACTAGCTAAATTAAAAAAAAAAAAAAAAAAACACTTTATGTTTAGTGCATATTCGAACCAATGTCCCATAAATGATTATTTTATTTTTTTACCATTACAGAAAGTTAAAAATTCATATATATGTATTAAAACATAACATAACCGAGAAACACTAATTTAATGGTAACGACGTCATTTTATTGCTTGACAATAGTGAGAAAGAGATACGGAAGTGATAAGACGGGAAATCTCTAGAGAGAGAAAGAGAGATGCAAGCCACGGCCTCCTTATCCCGGTGACGCACTTTGCCGGTGATGATGATGATAATGGTGTCGTTTTGTGAGTTTAACTTCAACGACACAGGTTAGAAGACGTCGGGGACGGCCGAACGAAGACGGGTATGACGAAGGCAAGCCGGGCGACAGGACTACATGTCCCGATCACATCCAGAACCGCCGCCCGGATTGGCCGATTTAAGCGAAAAGGTTTCGAAGTCGAGATATATAGTGCTCATTTATTGCATCTCTTAGAGCTAATTAACTGTGTGAATTGGCGATGCTCCGGCAAAGGAAGGTCTTTAGCGGTCTGATGGGGCAAAAACCAGCGGCAGCGGCAAAGTCCGTCCCGACCTCACTGTATGTGCCGAAATCCGACGATGATAGCATACTTTTTTTTATTTTTTTTATTCTTTTTTTGCAACTTATTAATCATTTACCATTACTATTCTTTATTCTCATTAAACCTAGATCTGGTGCAAGATAAAAATAAAGCTCGGTTTAAGACAACTCAAGTGAGTTCGTTATATTTGAATCAATGATTTGGACCGGTGGTTTATATCTGATTTTAGTCCATTATTTATACTTGCTATATATCTATACATGTATATGTTAATGTGTATCTATTTATTGTTGAAGTTGTTACTAAATTCTTTTCAGATCTAATGTTACAGACGAAGAGAAAATACATGTGTTCGTCATGAATAAAATAAATTATCTTTCTGTGGTTTATATGTGTTTTTAGTTGATATATCTACTTTTTTTTTTGAACGGCAAATTTGGATCACTGACGGACCACTGGAGTATCATCGTGCCACCAGCAGAACCACCCGATCATATCCATCTCCACTAGGCAATAATGCCTATACACCAATTCAGGAGGAAACCCAATAAATCTGGGAAAACCCCCTTTGTGAGAATCGAACCCATGACCTAATGGTCATAAGGCTTATCTCACCCCCAAGATACCACTAGGCTATAATGCCATGGGTATTGATATATCTACTTGCCAATGTCTGCATTAGTATTCGTTAATGTGTATATGCTGATCCTGTAAAAAACGCGAGGGAATGCGGAACCGAAGTTAGCAACTTTTTTTTTTTTTTGGTAAAGGGTTACCCCGGTGATTCTATATATTCACAACCACATAAAACAAGTAGAGTAGAAAGCCTACACTAGTTCACTCATGAGACATGCCCCATGAATGTAAACAAAAAACAACCAATCATGCCAACGAAAGAGAAAAAACTACTAGACTCTAATCTAGAAAAACACAAAAACAATTAACGACTACTCAACCCCCTTCAATCTCATTAGATAGACTTTGAATCTCCCAATCTTCCATAAGCTTCTGAACTCTAGTAGTATTCTTCAGCTTCACTCCCATCAGCTTATACCGAACCATTTGAACAATATAAGCACTTAAAGTTTCTGGAGGTCTTAACTGGTTCTTAAACAACCTAGCATTCCGCTCCTGCCAAATCATGTAACACGAAGCCGCAACTAAAATTCTAGCCACCAGATTTGACGCAGACTTCGACCGGGCACGAACTAGAAGCCACTCCACAATATCCCCCCAAATCGGCTGAACCAAATCCATACCGACCTTTTTTCTAACCATGTGCCAGACTTGAGACGAAAATTTGCACTCAAAAAATAAGTGATTATGTGAGTCAAAATTCTCATAACAAAGCAAGCAGCACATCATGTTCATATTTTTCCTTCGAGACAGATCCCATCCCAATATTTTATCCTGAGTAAGTAACTTACCCCTCATAATTAACCACATTAGGAAGGCATGCTTCGGAATACATTGGGAAAACCACACAATAGAACACCACTGAATTTCAGGTTCTGTATAACGAATCGAATTCCAAACACCTGAAGCCGAAAACTCGCTGATATGATTACCATCACGCCAAACCATCCTGTCTCTTTTATTCGGGTCAAAATTCACATTATCAAGCTGAATAAGAACCGGATAAAGATCCCTCCAAGCTGTAGGCCACCTCCAAACTCCATTATTTCTAATATCAGCAACAGTATCCTCCAAAGTAAAACCCGCATTCGAGATCACTCTAGGTGACAGAACATCACCCAGCGGCCCTAAGGAGCACCATAAATCATACCATGCTGAAGTTGTGGTACCATTACCAACCTCGGTCCAAACATGATTTCGCATTAACGGTCTCAGTTGTAATAATTTCCGCCAAGACCAGCAACAATTGCTAGGCACAGTGCATCTCCAGAAACTTTTACCTTTAAGCCTGTACGAATGAACCCAATCTACCCACAAAGACTTGCGTTTAGTGATAATACTCCACATGTGAGAAGTCATAAGAGCTTTGTTAATATCACCAATACGTCTAATGCCTAACCCACCTTCATATTTCGGAATACAAATAGCCTTCCAAGAAACTTTCGCTTTCCCTTTATGAAAATTGCAATCTTGAGACCAAAGAAAAATTCGCATTCTCGCTTCCAAGTCATTAACCACTCGAGTCGGCAATATGAAAACAGAAGACCAATAAATATGCATAGAGGACAAAACTGATATTATAAGTTGTAACCTGCCAGCAAAAGAAAGCATCTTGTTCCTCCAATGCATAATACGCTTCTCAAGCTTTTCCACAAGAACATTACAATCTTTATACAAAATCCTAGAAGAAATGAGAGGCACCCCCAAGTACCTGACTGGAAGCGTACCCTCCACAAAAGGCATAATTCTCAAAATAGCACTTTTAATGTAGCTAGGCACATTGCAAAAGAAAACCGTACTTTTTTGAACACTAGGAACCAACCCTGACATTTTGGTAAAAGAATCCAACGCCCTCATAATAAACTTTGCCGAGGCAATCTCACCTCTAGCAAAAAGAAACAAATCATCTGCAAAACATAGATTTATAATTTGCTGCCTTTCACACCGATTATGAAACTTAAACGAGGAATCAATTCTTATCGAAGTTAGCAACTTAAAAGAGTATAGAAAAGTTTTAACACTTTGAAATACCTTTTTAAATGATCTTCTTTATTCGAAAAAAAAACTTATCATTAAATTGAAGTTATGTATCATAAGATTCAACTTCTGCAAATTAATGAAATTCACGTTGCCTCTAAATATTGTTACTTTTCTAAAAAATTTCAAGGTCGTTGATTTAAACATAATGGATGTGCTAAAATACCAGCAACTCTCGAAGGGATGAATCCAGCTAACCCCAAATGGCTCATTACGTGAGAAGTAAATCATGCTTAGTGAGCGTGCAGAAACAACGATGAAACCATATTAGCTTTTAAACTAGGAGGTGATGTACTTGATGTTTTAGGTGAGGGGACTTGATAATGCCTAATTGATGGTTATGAGTTATTAGAGCTGCTAATGATGATTGTTCTTCTATGGTTCCTTCTAAACGCATCAAACCCTCTGGTTCTGTTGTAACCTCTTATCTAATAACATACATAAGTAGCTTCAGTTTGTTTCTTTATAGGAAAAGCCTGCATCAACTTTTGGAATTTTGATATGTAGAATGTATGCTTACTTGTATCAATTTCGAAGTCGAAATGTGGTTTTAAAAAAAATGAAAATAGTAGATTGCTTGCTCTAATCTTCCAGCGCAGAGCGCGGGTGACGCTTACTAGTTATTATTATTTAAAAATAAATAAATATTCTTTTGTTAAAGTGATTGTAAAATTTTTATTGATGTATTTGTTATTTTTTACCTATAAATTAGTGGTCTAGCGGTGTAGTTTTTGTTCTCTATAAACATAGTGTGGGTTCAAATCCTTTAAATTTATTCCCAATAAATTTTTTTTCTAAATTTTGTTTAACCCACCACTTTTTTCCCCTTCTTTGTCTTTGTCTCGTATTCAGAAACACTTATTCTTATTATTCTTCTCTTTCTTAGTCACTCATAAACATTTATAGAGATAATGAATTGTGGATCTCTACATTTACTATTCATTAAACTCGAAATTTAGAGATGCAAATGAGATTCTAATGGAGATGAAAAATAAAGCAAATCTCTAAATTTTAGGGACGAAGATATAAATATGGAGATCCTAATGTGAATGCTCTAACAAAATGTAAGGTTAGATTGTATATGTGACACCCGACAATTAAACATGTTAATTTGTATACCTTAATTGAATCAGTTTACATTAGTTATGTGTATAAGACTTAATTATGATAAAATTGACTCGATAAAAGTATAGAAAAGCCCAATTAAATGCATAGGATTGCATTAGATAAATAATAAAATTTGTCATATCGCGTAGCGGTATTAATATACGAAACGAACGTTGGTGATCACCATGTAAATTTAATGACTAGAATTGTTCCAATATGCCTAGAACATTAAATTATTGGCATTATTATGTTAATTGGTGCAAAATTGAGTGAAAGCCTATAAATTGATAGATAAACGTTTTATTGTCCGGTTTTCGCGATAATATTTAGACCATGTGTAAATTTTTATTTAGTAATGTTTAGAATTTCAGTTAAGTTAAATGGCTTAAAACTTTAAAAAACACCTTAATTAAGCCCTAAACACCCTCTAAGCACATCTTAATGATCTTGAGAAAGCTTCCATGAAGCTAGAAGACAAATCAACATTTGGTGGCTTCCCTCTTCACTCCAATTCAGCCGTAGACCTCTCCTCCCCCATCAATAATTCAGCACTTGATTGGAAGACTAGCTTGCATGACCTTGAGAATGCCTTTTAACATCATTGTGTCTTGCAAGATAATTTATTTTAACATAGATTCACACACATTCTTTGTAAACAATACAAATACCTCTGTGTGAACTACCTCACAATTGCACTCGAGAGTAGCTTCCGGGTGATCAACCTTTTGCACCAAAGGTTGAATATCCTAGTAGTTCCCCCTATGGACCCGATTTTCCCTCAGGAAGATTAGAACCTAGCCCACGAGATCATAAACTCAACCAGGTGGGAAGAAGTCCTAGAGGAACCTCTCATTGACACCTTCCACGAGGTTCCCCCGCGAAGCGTGTGACGTACCAGGATCTAGCCACTAATCACATTGAACTCATAACAAGTTTTCAAATAAAAGCTTTCATTCATTAAGATAAAGTGTTTTTTTTTTTTTGGGTAAAGGGTTACCCCGGTGAATTTTATAAATCAATAAGCACAATTGTGCAACTGAATTGTTACACACCAAAACCTTGGCATACCAAGGCAAGAAAAAAACAGCCAAAATAACAAAAAAACAGCCCAACAAAACAACCAACTAAACAACCCAGCTCAAAAGAGCAACAAAAACAAAGACAAGACACTACTTTTCAGCCTGGATCAATTTCCATGTTTCCACTAGGAGTCTGCCATTTCTCAAGTAACCTTCGAAGGCCAGGTCTCCACTTGAACTGGAATGTCAATAGACGCAGTCTAACCGTCCGAATAATCTCGCGAGCAATCACCATCGCCGTACGCTGGTTTTTAGAGAAGAGCCTATTATTTCTTTCTTGCCAGACAAAATAAGAAGCAGCTGATAGTACCAATCGACTGATAATATTTTCCGGCATCTGCATGTTCGAGTTCTGAGTCATCCAAGACATAATATCGGCCCAGGTACCATTAACACTCTCCATAGCCGTCCACGCCTTAATGTTATTCCAAACCTCCAAAGCAAAGGAGCACTCAAAGAATAGGTGATTCATTGAATCTCTATCATAGTAACATAACGGGCAACACATGAGGTTTAGATTTGTAGCACTTCCTGCCTCCCAAACCGACAATCTATCTTGCGTCTTCAATTTATTCCTAATGACAAGCCACACATGGAACGAGTGTCTTGGGATGCAATGTTTAAACCAAACCATATTAACCCACGGCACTAAGTTATCACGATGCCGAATATTATTCCAAACCTCCCAAGAAGAGAAGTGACGGGAGTTGCCATCAAGACTTTTCCATATCAACCGATCCTGCCTATCATGAAATGTAGGAACCTGAATATTAATTAAAACTGGAAATAAGTCATACCAAGCAATCGGCTAACTCCACTCCCCACTGGTCGAAACCAACTCAGCAACTGTAGACTGAAGATGAAAACCAGCATTAGAAATGCGTCTCGGGCTGATGAAACTACTCAAAGGACATTGATCACACCACATATCGCTCCATATGTTTGTTTGAGCACCATTGCCAATAGAAGACAACAAATAAGGCCGGATTAAGCTTCGAATTGCTAGAAGCTTCCTCCAACCCCAAGTCATACGACCTCTACTCGGGACCTCCCAAAAACTCCTGCCTTTAAGCTTATACATATGGATCCACTGAACCCAGAGCGATTTCCTGTTAGTTAGGATACTCCAAACATGAGAAGATATTAGAGCTTTGTTGACATCAGCAATACATCTAACACCCAAACCCCCTTCATACTTGGGCAAACAGACAACCTTCCAAGCAACTTTAGCCTTAACAGACTGGTGGGTAGTACCAGCCCAAAGGAATGCACGCATACATCTTTCAAGGTCATTAACAATTTTAGCTGGTAACATGAAAACAGTAGCCCAATAAATATGCATTGCAGATAAAACAAAATTTACCAACTGCAGCCTACCAGCAAAAGATAAACATCTCGTCATCCAATTGTCAATCTTCTTCACCATTTTATCAACTAAAATTTTGCAGTCTTTGTAAAAGAGCTTTGTTGAGATTAGTGGAACTCCCAAGTATCGAACCGGAAGCGATCCCTCTTGGAAAGGCATAATATTGAGAATCTCCTGTTTAATAGGACGAGGAACGTTGCCAAAATAGACAGTACTTTTCGGCAAACTTGGAACCAAACCCGAAACACTTGAAAACATCTTAAGAGTGTCTCGAAGAATCCTAACCGACGCCGCATCCCCATTAGCAAATAAAAACAGATCATCGGCAAACGAAACATTAATAATCTTCTGTTTTTTACAATAGAGATGAAAACGAAATGCATTATTAGAATAGGCAGCCTTCTTTAATAACAATGTGAGAACCTCCATAACCAGAGTAAACAGGTAAGGGGATATAGGGTCACCCTGCCTGAGCCCTCTTTTACCTTTGAAATACCCATATAGGTTGCCATTAATGCTCAGCGAATATGAAACATTCGTAACACAAACCATGATCCATTTAACCATCTTTTGGTGAAACCCAAATGCATGCAGAACGTCCTCAAGAAAAGACCAGCTCACAGTATCATAGGCCTTTTGAATGTCAATTTTAAAAGCACACCTGGGCGGGCCAATGTTTAAGTGATAATTATGCATAAGCTCCTGTGTAAGAAGAATATTATCTGTAATCTTCCTACCCGGAACAAAGGCAGACTGATTAATGTCAACAAGGTAATCCAAACTACCCTTAATCCTGTCCGTAAGAATTTTACTAATACATTTATAAATAACGTTGCAGCAGGAAATCGGCCTATAATCCATCACTGAATTAGGAGATGGAATTTTCGGCACTAGAGCAATGATAGTGTGATTAATTTGTTGAAGCATCTTGCCATTATCAAAGAAATCCAGAACCGCTTTCGTTACCTCATCACCCACAATATCCCAAGAGTTTTTGAAAAACGCCGAAGTGTAGCCATCCGGACCCGGGGCTTTATTTTCTCCTATGGAGAACATAGCGCTTTTAACTTCTTCACGAGTAACCTGCCGAATCATATTACTAGCACCATTCGAGTCAAGAACATTAGAGAATAAATCATGATTCACCAGCTTGATAACTTGATCCTGGGTGCCCAAAAAATCCGAGTAATGCGATACCAGAACACCAAAGACATCATTCCCATTAAACCAGTTCCCATGAACATCTTGAATACTATGAATTTTACTACAAGCATTCCTCATTTTCACACAATTATGAAAGAATTTCGTATTCGAGTCACCTGCTGCTAGCCATTCTGCCTTGGATTTCTGCTTTAGAAAGCATTCTTCGTCATACGAAACGGTATTGAATTCCTGAATACATCTAGCTTCAGATTCACGAAGAGCCAGGTCCAAAGGGTTCTCATCTATGGCCCTTTGAATGGCATCTAACTGGGACCTAACCTCCTTGACACGGTTGTGAAGATTACCCTGAAGAAACAGAAGACGTCTTAAAGGAGACTTGAGAGCCGACAACTTCTTTACCACCAAAAACATAGTTTTACCCGGGATCACCTCCGCCCATTCCTTGGCAACACAAGGAATAAACCCCTCTTTACTTGCTAAGAAGTTAGCAAACTTGAACGGTTTAGGCCGATTATGCTTAAACGGAGACAAATGAAGAATGCATGGCGAATGGTCCGAGACCCGATAAGGATGAAAAAAAACATAAGCATCTGGAAACAGATCAAGGAGCTGAGTGTTACTCATAACTCTATCAATCTTCTTTAACACCCCTACACCATTTTTCGGTTTTTGGTTCCAAGTGAACCGCAGCCCATGACTCTTAACGTCAGAAAGTTGATTGTGTTGCACACAATCATAAAACTCCCTCATCCCTACCGGAATTGTAGACGGCCCAACTAAGTAGTCATCCATCGACAGAGCTGAATTAAAGTCCCCTAACACCACCCATGGTCTGTCCTGAATGAAACACTTGTGTTTACATAGGTCGTCCCAGAGAACCCTTCTATCTTGGTAATTATTTTCAGCATAAACAAACGAGCAGAAAAGGACTTTATTATCAGATTTTATACGAATTTGCACATGTAACACCTGATCCGATTGGGCTATTACCATAAGATCCAATAAATCCTTGTTCCAACCGACAATAATCCGAGTACCTCTAGAACAGCAGCTGCCATTTGAGGTCCAATCCCACGATCTAAACACCACTTTACAGATTCTATCAAGATTAGTAACATTAATATGAGACTCCAAAAATGCACACACCTGAAGCCGGTTTTCAGAGACAAGTTGGCGAACCTCTCTTTGTTTCAGGGGAAGGTTCAATCCCCTTATATTCCAGACACCGATACTATCCATGGACACCAGCTTGACCGGGAGTGCTTGCCCCCTCAGATTTTTTGTTATTAGTACCAGCACACATGAACTCTAAAATCTCAGTCGTGTTTTGCTTTACATATTCTTCAACCAATGAACTATCTCCCTTACTGTTGCTCGTGCTTGGATCCCCATCAGCCATTTGATCCAGAGCCGAAAAAGAGTTCTTTAAATTCAGGTCACTATTTCTAACTCCCTTTCTAACGTCAGCCGTATGCCGTTCACCTTCAACATTCTTAGTTTCGGATGGCCCAGAACCCGCATGGCTGGTTTTTTGTCTATAGACAACTTTCGGCTTTTGCTTCTTTTGAGGAAATCCATACCTTGCTACTTTCCTTTTGTCAGTTACAAACCCGTCGTCATCGGTTGTAACTTGTTTAGGCTTCACTGCTGCAGATTTAGGACAGGTAGTATCCGAATGGCCAAACAGACAACAAGCCGCACACCTTTGAGGTTTCCACTCATATTCAACGTTAACTTTTTCCATCAGAAAACCTTATTCATCCAACTTAGGAATAGCAAGGACAATGTGCTCCTTCAACTCATTGTCTGCCGATAACTCAATCATAGCCCGAGCAAAAATTGTACGACCCCAATTTTCAGCACACATATCAGCCGTATAAGCATCTAATCTTTTTGGAACCCCAAGCTTTGACGCTAGTAAACTCAGGCCCTCATCGGTATAAACTGCAAGGGGAACATTATGAAGTTTAATCCACACAGGCACCGTTTTAATCCCATCCTTTTTCAAACTTACCGAGGGAGTCCAAATATTCAGGAATAGAGTAATCTTCCTTATCAGCCATGGGCCACCTTCTAAAACATTTAGCATACCTTCTTTGGTGTCAAACTTGAAGAAGAAAAATCCACTTACATTCATCATGAGTTTTGTGAAGCCAAACTTCGCCCAAACATTTTTTGCATAATACTCCACAACCGGGAATGGCAACCTGCTACCCAAGAAGTAGCCATAAAGAACATTCTCAAGTTTTTCCTAGGCCTTTTGGACTACTTCTTTCGGAATAACCACATCCGCATCATCTCTTGTTTCCAACGGCTTCATAAGTCTAAAGTTAATTTCTTTCTTGTTCCGGACAGAAGACTGAAGCTTATCTGCATAGGAAACTGGCACTGACGGCTCAACACGCTGATCATTCTGACTATCGGCAATGTTAGAAACAGGCTGAACAGGAACTGTGATCTTCTGTAACTCATCAATAACGTTAATGTTCTTAGGATCTTTTTGCACCACACCCCGACGAGGAAACAATGGATTCCCATCAATCTTTAACGGTTTACTAAACAAAGACGGCTTATCACGCAAATCCTGAATATTCATAGGACCCTTTGATGAAATAAATACATCCCCATGCATCTTTTCCGAAAAAGACTGAAACCCTAAGTCCTCCAAACCCTCATCATGATTATTATCCATATTCAAGAACGTAAGAAATCACCAGAAGGCTTATACATGCACTACGTAACGAACAGAAAAAGACGGCAGCGCCCACAACGATTAAAAAGCAACAGAAACCTCAGAAGGATCGACAACACCTCAATACCTAACCCAGATCAATCGAAGTTAAGGTTGAAAATCAAGAACTAGGGTTTCTAGAGAAGTCGCCAAAATCGCCTAAGGGACCAGAGAAAAGCCATGCTCTAAATTTTGCCTTTAAGATAAAGTGTTACAAAACTTTAAGTGTAATTCATTGTATACAGCGGAAGCATAAATCATTTGTTTAAGTGTTTCATAAACCACATGTACAAAACCGTTAGACTTGTCTTGCGATTCCATGTATCTCGACCATGGTTGCAAAAGTCGCTAGGCGCTCCCTAGTCGGTCGACCGGGGAGTTGAGAGTACTCGGCCTAGGCGGAGAGTACACGGGGAGTACTCGGACATGCCAAATTATAAAGAAATTAGTTTTCGGAAATTAAATATGTGTCAAATAACATAAATTTACTAATATTTATAACAAAATACGTGAAATTGATATTCATTCTTTAATATCATAGGAATAGAAATTATGTTTTATTTTATTTTATGTCAAACTCTGCCCAAGTTGACCTATTAGATCCGATTTTGACCGATGTTGACAGCATTTGATCGATTCCGAGTAATTAGTCGGAGTTAAAGAAAGTCGCCTCGGCAGCCTACCTTGTAGCGACTACTCGGGGAGTACTCGGCCTTGTAGGCCTTGTTTTACAACCATGATCTCGACCCATGACCACTCCAGTATCCCGAACAGCAAGTTCCAAATGATATAAACCTATAGACCTGCAAGCATGTAGACAAGTGTGTCAGACGACGCTGGTGAGTTCAAAGTTTTGTTAACGTGTTTAGTTACCAGATTGTGACACCCCAGGAAAACTAGGAAACCACGCAACTTAACTAGCTTCCTCAGTAACCACGTGCTAAATTTCGGGACGAAATTTTCTTAACAGGGGGAGAATGTGACAACCCTCATAATTACATGTATCCGTACGATGTATCAATGTTAATTAAAGTGCTTGATGACTGTGTTCAATTACATAACTATTTTCTGATTACTGCGTCATACTTACATGTGTTTGTTAACATACTAGTCTTGTGCAGAAAATTGACTAAATGATCCTGAATGTTTTCCTAAGTGTTAGGAATTAAAAGTGTTGCAAAAAGATACAGAAAAGACACTAAACGGAATAATTAAACACTTTAACGGAACGGTATCTAACCGAACAACCGGACATTACCCGGGACACTAAATTTTTGCCAAACACATTGTTTAATTATTTCTTGGCTTGTCATGATCCCCGTTCACCATAACACCCACTAATTTCTCTAGTAAATATCATAGGTAAGCATATACTTGGAAACTAACATATGATTACCATCTAGTTGCAAAATAATTACAACCACCCCCCCCCCTAACCGAATTCGGTCCCAAGAGGACCCACAAATCACCACACCATACTCCCAATCTTGTTCCTAGATTATAATCTACTTTTATAATGGATTGTTTTCTTGATGTAGTAGGCAAAATATTAGAACAATCTTTATAATAATGGCCTCATGATCTTCATCATCACTTCACATCTTCACATCTTCACACCACACCTTCACTCACCCCACCCCCTCCCTTTCGGCTCACCATACCCGCCCCTACCTCCACCATATCACCACCATCTTCATCAAATTTCAAGTTCCATTCAAGGTTAGAAGGTTAATCGAAGGTGCTTGAAGTTGTAGATCACTAAGGGCTTCATACATTGCTTTTTCACCATCATTTTCTTCATCTTTCTACTAGAGATTCATCCCTAGCCTTTGTGCTAGTAGTAAGTCCTTGTTAAACCCTTGTTCATCTTGCTTTTGTAGTTAAAAGTTGTAGTATGATGATTATGTTTAAAACACTAAAGAACAAGTACTAAGAAGATGAACATAAAGCTTTACATGAAGTTTGCATAAAAATGAAATGTTGTTAAAAGAATGTTGTAGTGAATATATTGTTGATTGTGATGATTCTTGGTTATGTAATGCTAATCACCGTATGAATCTTGTTAAGTGATGATTAGAAACATGACTTAACAAGATTAGGAGATGATATTATGTTACATGAAATAATCATCTTCTAGTTAAATATGAACTTGATGAAAATAATTTTCTTGAAATATAAGTAAACAAAATAAGTTGGTGATCATGTAGATCCGGGTTCTACAAAAGAGTTTTCTAAATAAACAAAGTTCAAGAATCGACTTTTGGAAAAATCATGACTTGTGCATACACTTACACCATGTTTGGAAATGAAATAAGTGTAGAAACATTTTTATTTGCAAGAAGAGTTCAAAAGATTAATTTTTGTAAAAATGGTTTACAAGTTGTAAACACTTAATTCTTTTAAGAAAACGATTTTTAAAGAAACGAATGCACTTTGGAAGGTAACTAGGACCACTAAACACCTTACCAAGTTACTACGTGTTTTTACGAAAACTCAAGTTCATGTTACTACGTAGAGTGCATTGTTTTTACACTTGGTGAATGTAATATTGTTTAGTGAATGATGGATGATTGTTGAATAATTTTTGGAAAAGAAAATGATATGCTTAATAGCATGGACACCTCCATTTACAAAGGAAACTCTGGCGAAATTTTCTAAAAATTCCAACACTTAGAAAATATTTTTCTAAACAAGCGTTACAAGTATATTTTATAACTTGTGTTTCGAATATAAACTTCGCCATAATTTTTGTAACAAAATACAAAGTGTCGGAGGTCGGTTTTTGTAAATAAAAATGGGTAAATATATATTTAGAATATATATCTTATATTAGAACACTTGTGTGGATACTTGTTTATTTTGTGAGATAATTATATTACTTCAGGGTAAAATAATGTAACTTAACGATATAACTTGACATTTGAATTGTGTGGTATGTGATAGAAGTAATGAGTAGATAAACCGTACGCACGATACGTGTTATGCATGAGAAACTAATTGTTATCTATACCTTATTAGGACGTGCTTGATTTCCTGATTATTTGAGTAATTAATCTAACCGAGCAAACCGAGGTGAGTTCACACTTTCTGCAAGGCATGGGATTCCCGGTGGTTTGGGAATGGGTTAAGAAACTAAAATGGAACCTACATATCCTCATTGGGTAGGATATGTACCGCCATCCTCCATAGGTAGGATGCCAATATTAATCCTGCGTATTCTCCTTGGGTAGAATACGTACGTTCGTCCTCCTTGGGTAGGACAACAACCTTAAAACTTACTAGACAAAACTCTATCATTAAATCCCTCATTTTATATCGACTTAATCGCCGAGGCCAATGGCGAGCGGGTCATTAGTTAATAGCGCTATTAGGTTTAACAAACCTCACACCGTGCCAGTCGGACGGGCGTGTACTAATGGACTATGGCAAACTGTCAGTGATGATAGACACTGATGTAGGGCACAACTTATTTTCGTTAGTAGTCGATATGGTACGGTCTAGTGGTTCAAATGGGGAAGCCCCCACTGATTATGGATATGTGATGTGCACAAAATGCAACATATAAATTACATCAATTGTGGCATAAAACTAACCTTTTTTTAGTACTAATGTTGGAAAAAGTGTGCTTTTGTCTTCCTTTTGTATTTTCAGGATTAAATGAGCTCAAATAAACAAAAGAAGCAAAAAGGCAGCTAAATCTAACATAAATACAAGAAAAGGAGCAAACGTGGCATGCCCGACCTCCCGACAGCATCTTCCCAAGCAAAACATGAAGACAGAAGACTGAACACGCCCCGTGCTCAGTGAGCATGGGGGCGTGCCCAAGTGTCAGCAGAAAAGACAAAGTTGTAGAAGCTTCCATCGCCCACCACGGGGCCGTGCTCAGCGGACACGGGGCCGTAGTCAACTATAAGATTCACGAAATCCAGGCAAATCTTGATAGTACAGATATGCTTCTGCACACGGGGTCGTGCTCAGCGGACACGGGGGCGTGGTCAACTAATGCAGACAAACTGCATTTAATGAAGAAAGAGAGGAGGATGGACACGGGGCCGTGCCCGAGCTTCTGTTCAGCCTATAAATAGGAGTGCTTAGAGCTCTTGCAACTCATCCCTTGGCACACCACCTCTCTCACACTTCACCCACCACCCACCACCATCACAACACCATCATCCACCACCATCATCCATTGTCCATCATAGAGTGTGTGAGTCGTCTCGGGATCCAAGATTGATCGTAAGAGTTCTTGACAATCAAAGGCCATGTTTGCCTAAGTCTCTTACATCACTTGGTGAAGACAAGTGTTTAGTGTAATACTTTTTATTTTTAATCTTTTGCACTTTTTAATTGGTTTTGTATTAATGACTTTAATTACTAGTTTCTTATGTTGAAGGTGATTCTTCCTTATCGTTTGTCCGTGGTGTCTTGGCATTATTTTACTGTCTATATAAAATAAAAGATTTTCACCATTCATATCTCCACGGTCTATATGGAGGTATGTTGGCTACCTGGTCGGGGGTTAAGGTAACGGTTTGGTAAGAATCTTGCCATTGTTCAGTGTATAGATCCTGCAAAGGACCTGGGTCAAATTTAGTAGGACCTCCTTCAATTCCCAACGGTATTGGATGGCGGGGGTCCAAACTCTTTGACCCCCTCATAAGTTAAACTACTATTAAAACTTTAACCCGGCTACTTAGGACTGTATCCTTGCTGACTCAGACTACTTAGCCGAGGGTAACGTCGCCTTCAAAAGAGGGGCCAACCACATTATGCATTAATAACTTAATTAATTATCTTTCAATAATCCGACTCTTTAGGATTGTATCCTTGCTGACTCAAACTACTGGGTTGAGGGTAACGTCGCCTTCAAAAGAGGGGCCTACTACAATAACTAAGATAATCTCTTAAACAAGTGCAAAATTGCGAAAATAATCAAAGGTTACACTACACACGAGTCGGATCCAAGTGATTCATCTTGTCTATCTGTTTTTACTTTTATTTTTATTTTCAGCATTTTAGTTAGTTTTATTTTTCTAGTTTAAAAAACCTTTTTCTAACATTATGATTTGATTAGACGTTGAGGATAAACCGGTACTAAAAGCTCTTGTGTCCTTGGACGACCTCGGTATCTTACCAACACTATACTACGTCCACGATGGGTGCACTTGCCCATATGTGTGTTTAGTGTTAGTGAATATCGTGTTTATAAATTTAAAACTTGGCTAAAAAGTGTAAAAAGGGCTTAAAATATACACCTAAAATATATACACACTTCACGCACATCAAGTTTTTGGCGCCGTTTCCGGGGACACAAGGATTTTAAGAAAGTTAGGAATCAGCGGCCTAATCATTTTTTTTATTTTTATTTTTTAGGATTTTCTTAAATTTTCCAGCTTCTGCAGAGCTCAGCACGGGCCGTGCCTGGTCGGACACGGGCCGTGCCCAGCAGTGTCACTGGCAGTTTTTATTTTCCGAGTTACAGAGAGCTGAGCACGGGGCCATGTCGGTGCAACACGGGGCCGTGTCCAACTTCCCAGTAACAGGGATCCGGAAAACAATCACTGTATCTCCGACCACGGGCCGTGTTCACTGAGCACGGGGCCGTGGTGAACTTTCTGACCAACATTCTTTTCTGTTTTTATTGTAGGACTTGGAACCCAGGCACCACATCTGAACTTTCTACGTAGTGTATGAGCTCCAGTTCTAGTAGAGACATAAAAGAACCTCTAGAAGAACCCGAACGCTTTCTCAGAAAAAAACTTAAAGCTAAAAACCAAGAGAAAGTTTCGGGGGACCCACTTCCAATGGCGGACCAACGTACCCTCATGGATTACCTACGACCCACCATGGGTAATCTCGGCGCCGCTATCAATGCCCCGAATGTCGAAGCTAACAACTTCGAACTTCGGCCACATTTGATACAGATGCTTCAAAACTCCGCAACCTTCCATGGGCTTGCGGACGAGGATCCCCATCTTTATATTACTAATTTCTTAGAAATATGTGATACCTTCCGGATCAATGGAGCATCAAACGACGCCATCCGCCTTCGAATGTTTCCATGTTCATTAAAGGACCGAGCAAAGGCTTGGCTCAACGCCCTCCCAGTTGGCTCGGTAAACACCTTGGATGAACTAGCCCAAAAGTTTCTATATAAGTATTTCCCTCCCGCTAAAATGGCTAAATTAATGACTGAAATTAATACATATTCACAAGAGGATGGGGAATCCTTATATGAAACTTGGGAAAGGTTCAAGGAACTATTGCGAAAGTGTCCTCATCACGGTCTTGCGGTATGGCAACAAGTATCCACTTTCTACAATGGGTTGTTGCCACACACAAGACAAACACTTGACTCTAGCTCCGGGGGACTTTTAGGTAATCGCCGCCCACATGAAATATACAATCAAATTGAGGAAATTGCTCAAACCAATTTTCAGTGGCACACTCCCCAAGGCAATAAATCTATTGCCCCGGGCGCTCATAAGGTTGATGAAAGCACTTCTTTACAAGCCCAAATCGAGGCCCTTTCTTCAAAAATCAAAAAGTTAGAAATGACAAAAACGGTCTCGGTTATGGCTTGTGAAGGGTGTGGTGGGCCACATGAAAGTTGGAGTTGTATGAAAGAAACTGATGATCAATAAGAGTCGGTAAACTACATTGATAACAGACATAGGTCGTCGGGTCCTCCAACGGGTACCTACAACCAAGGATGGCATAACCACCCTAACCTTGGTTGGAGAGAACCCGGCAATAGTAGTAACCAATAGTAGTGTACAAGGACTTGAAATATGCTTGGAAATATTACGAATGTCGGTTCATTTGGTCGTACAGTCTCGTTTTTTGGTTAATTACAACGAAACTCGAACGGACGCGAAAACGATCCAAGTTAAGCGAAGAATGGTATTTTTGCATTTCTATCACTAAAATATAATATTTTAGTGATTACAAAATTTTCTGGATGTCTGGATATGGTCAGAACGTATGATATGCGCGTATATGCAAACTTACGTAGTTTTTGACGCTTTTAGTCCATGTGATCAAATGAGCACATTTTCGCATACCGAACCCCTCAAAACTTATTTCTAAGCCATGTTAAGGATATTTAGGGTATGTTTAGCTTATGATCTTGTTCCGGAGTGTTTGTTACTATACGAATCGGTAGACTTTTGCAGTTTGACGCAAATAGTCCATGTAGTCGAATAAACTTGTTTTAGCCATACCAAACCCTTCAAAACTTGTTTCTAAGTTATGTAAAGGTTATTTAAGGTATGTTAAGCTTATGTTACTATTCCGGAGTGTTTGTCGCGTTAAACTGATTATGTTTACGCACCAGTATGCGTATAATTTTCCAGAAAGCGTTTAAGAGTTTGAAATCGAACAAAAATCAAAACGTGCAAAATATCAAGCATAAATAAACATTTATTGGAATTAAAACACATTGTTTTATTAATAATTGAATTGTTCAGAGTTATACAATGATTACACAAGCACAGATGTCACACACATACTACTCACAACTTGAATTTGTGTAAAATTTATATCGATATGCAGATAAAAATATGCATGTGATTTTATAAAACGTCATATCCTAAAAGTTATAAACAGAAAACAAAATTTGTTCAAAAGTAGTTATAATAATAAAATAATGGAAAAATTATAAGTTTTGTCCTTTATCTTAATACTACTTTTCAGGCGGTGTCCTTTTTAACGAATTTTTACAAGTTTTGCCCTTTACAAGGAATTTTGTTGCACATTTTGTCCTTTAGGCTTAAACCAGTTCAATTTTCTTGTTAAATCTTGTTACCCAAGGGTATTTTAGTCTTTTTACCCATTTATTTCAAGAGTCAATCCTAAAATATTATGTTTTATTTTTTTAAATAATATTAAATAAATGGGCAAAAATACTAAAACACCCTTGGGTGTCAAAATTTAACAAGAAAATCTAATTGGGTTAAGCTTAAAGGACAAAAATTGTAACAAAATTTATTGTAAAGGGTAAAATTTGTCAAAATTCGTTAAAAAGGATACCACCTGATAAGTGATATTAAGATAAAGGACAAAATTTGTAACTTTTCCTAAAATAATTAAAAATAAAAAAAGTTGTGATATTATAGCATAAACAATCATGTGTATGGGGTGTGGACCATCCCAACGCCGTTTGTTATTAGTATGTATAATAACAAGTGAATTTCATCTGTATATTGCGGTAAAAATTCGGTTGGTATTCATTTAGTATGTTTACGGTACCAATATTCGTTATAGCAATTGAAAGAGAGAGAAAAAATAGTGTCATAATCCGCCCAAAGTGTTTTCATCAATCGAAAAGTATAAAACGAATATCATTCAAATTTGGTTTCACCGATATTAGTGGTTGGAATCAATTTGATTCGTCAAGACACCAATTTGGTACCAACACTCGTTATAACATACCATACAAAAAAAACACTATCCATTTGGAATTTTATAAAACATCAAGACACCAATTTGGTACCAACACTATTTATAACATATGATACTTGAAAAACACCATATATTTGGAATTTTATAAAGCACTGGTATCAGTACGACGATGTGAGTTCGGTTAGTCACGTTAAAAACAAAAAAAATCATGTTTGACCCGCCGATTTTGAGCACAACTTCTTTTAAAACGTTGATATAAATAAGAACGTCGCAACAATATATTATGAATATCAGAAAACATTACATTATATTATTAGAATAACGAAAATGGTATACGACGTATTATACAAAAATAAACTAAAATGCAGGGTAGCTTTGTAACTATGTCTGCGATCTGATTACTTGCACATCACTACTAACGACTTAGTTTCGAAAAAAAGTTATAACAAGATGTAGATAAAAATAGATACGTCATAACATCTAAATTTTAATTAAATAAAATATCGTAACGGTTATAAAGAAAAGTAAAATATGTTTATAAATAATTAAATGAATAAAATAATTAAAAATTAAAAGTAAAAGGTTAAAAACATTGGTAAAAATTACCCAAAATTACCATGACGACTTATTTTTAATTTTACAAATCATCGTTTCTTAAAGGTTATAAAGAAAAATTAAATATGTTTAAAATTAATAGAAACTAGGGTTTAACACCCGTGTTGCGGGCACGTAAGTCGTAAAACTATGCTAAGTGGTAAGCAAACGACGTAAAAAAATTGTAAAACAAAAATATTAATTTATACTGCCACGTGACGTAAAACGTAGGGTATAAATTGTAAAACAAAAATGTGAATTTATACCGTCATGTGACGTAAAACATAGACAAATACAAACACAAAGTTATACTGCGAGTTGGCATAAAATATAGATAAACTCAAATTTATACATCAATTCTTATTATATTATAATAAACCAAAAGCTACAAACTTCTAAACTAAGAGTACAACTAATTAAAGTATGAAACACCAACTAAGCTAAATGTATAAAACTATACGCCTAGAAATAGAAATGTTACAAATTTATATTATATAAATAATAAAATAGTTAAAAACTTAAAAGTTAAAAAAAACCAAAATTGCTGTTCATTGTATTCAAAATGTTATAAACTAGTTGATGCCCCGCCCTTGTTGTGGGGCGATGGCCGAATAATTCTCAATCAATTAAAAAAACACTATTATAGTTTTGTTAGGAAAAAAACTAAAACGATGACAAGACCGTAGTTCTGAGCTCAGGGCAAAACTGTAGTTTGTCAGGATTAATGAGCGAGTGTTAGGCAGCTCATTGACATGGAAAAAAATTAAATCCAGTCAACCAATTAAAAAAACACTTTTATAGTTTTGCTAAAAAAACTAAAACGATAGCAATACTGTAATTTGAACTGAGGGCAAAGTTGTATTTGTTGACTTGGGTAAAATCGTAATTTACCAAAAGTTAAAGTGATGGCAATACTATAAATTTGAACCAGAGACAAAATCGTAATATAACTTTGCACTAAGGACAAAATCGTAATTTTAAACTGGGGACAAAACTATACTTTTAATTTGAACCGGGGGAAAATCAAAATTTTGAGCTGAGCGCAAAATCGTGATTTTGAATTGGGGGACAAAAGCCTACTTTTATTTTGAACCGGGCAAAAACATAATTTTAAACTGAAGGCGAAATCATAATTTTTGAAACGGGGCGAAAATGCAAAATCGTCATTCTTAGTTTGGGGCAAAAGCAAAATTTTATTTTGAACTGGGGCAAAATTGTAATTGTAATCTGGGAATAAAATCATAATTTTGAACCGATGGCAAAATCGTAAATTTGAGCGAGGGACCAAAACATAATTTTATTTTGAAGTGGGAGCAAAAACGTAATTTTATTTTAAATTAAGGACGAAACCGTAATTTTAAAACGAATACAAAATAATAAAATGGTTGGTCTAATAGGGAAGTGTCACGCAGCTGCGTTACACTATTCCCCCAATTTGTTTTTGTATACGTAGGAAATAAAATAAAATAAAATGAAATGAAACGTAATTCACCCATCTCACGGGGTTGTCATACTGCAAATTTACCCGTGACCAAATTTTGTCCAATAAGTCCTTGTCTCCTTCTGATTTTATTTTAATATAAGCAAATAAATAACAAATGTAATTTTCAAATAAAAAAAATTACAGAAATCCGAAGCCTAAGAATTGTAGACTTTTCAAATCTCAATCAAAGTGTCTCTCTCTCTCTCTCTATATATATATATTTGTATATTAATAAATAAAAATCTTTTTTGACACGTTTCATTTACTGTTGCTTTCTCACCTTATTTTTTCTATTTATTTTTGGACACGTGTCTGTCATTTCTCACCTTATTTTCCTATTTATCTCTCATATTAAATAATAATAATAATAATTTTAAACAAAAATATTTGATAAAAATAAATATTTAGATAAGGATAATAATTTGTTTTTATTTTGATCATATTAAATAATAATAATAATAATAACAATAATAATAATTTTAAACGAAATATTACATAAGAATATAAACGTTTATTTTTATTATGATAATATTAAATAATAATAATAATAATAATACTTTTAAACAAAAAATTAGTTAAGAATACATATTTAACAAAGTAAAATATTATAGAGTTAATTACATAGTTAGTCCCTGTGGTTTGTACAAAATAACATACTTAGTTACTAATAGTTTAAAATCACCTTCTAGGGTATTAACTTTTCATTTTGTAACGTTTGGAGGTATTATCTTATAGGGTATTAACATAGTTAGTCCATGTCGTTTGCACAAAATAACATATTTAGGTACTAAAAGAATGCGATTTTAAACCTACAAATAACGTTAATACCTCCAAACGTTAAAAAATGAAAAGTTAATACCCTAGAATTTGATTTTAAACTATTAGTACCTAAGTATGTTAATTTGTGCAAATCACAGGGACTAACTATGTAATTAACTCAATATTATAATAATTAAATAGTACATTAAAGTTTATTTTTAAAAGATAAATCTTGACTATTTATTATAAAAAATTATATTTATGCAACCCATGTAATACACGAGGTTTTAACCTAGTATATATATATATATATATATATATATATATATATGTGACAACCCTCACTAAACCAGGTATCCGTACAACTTGATTAATAATTAATTATTGCTTAATTACTGTGCTTGCTTGAACTTGTGAATAAACTGCTACTTGAACACTGATACATGTACTTACTTGCATCATACTTTACTTGCTGTCACTACATTATTTACATGACTGAACCTTAGTGACAAACATGATGCACAAAAGCACAGTAGCACAATAAACGGATAACCTATTGAACATGCTGATAAAGCCAGCATCAGGCAGGCACTGCCTCTAAGGCCTGTATGAGCCAGAAATATTTTGCTACACTAGTGGTGAGTGTAGGGATATAAGGGTTGTAGAACTGCGTCTCTAGGAATAAGTCACAATGACTGGATGTGCCTAAAACGTACTCTAAGTACAAAACTCAGCACTTTACATAATAATTCAGCTTTTAGCTAACTAATAAAGTGCCAAAACATGAGAAAAATATTACTAGACACTTTCCAAAGTGTCAGAAATGAGTTGTGTCACTAAAAAGGGTATTAACGACACTTTAAGCTTTGTTAAGCACTTTAACGGATTACTATCCAACCGAACAACCGGACTATACCCGAAACATGAAAATATTGTTATTTTCATTATTTATCTTTTTCTGAGCCGGTTAGGGTCCCTGAATACCCTAACACCCGTCATAACACACGAGACACAACTAACCAGGTTAAACACTTAACTAACTTGGTTTAACCTAACAAATAAGCTAACTAAATGGTTAGAATGGAACTAGACCCCCCCTTGATCCGAATTCGGTCCCATAGGGGACACACTTGTACCATTTTGATTATTATAATCCTTGATTGTTTAAAATCTACAAGACACATAATCCATTGGATTATAATCTCTAAATTTGCCTATAAGTAACTAGTTAAGCACAAGAGATCATTTCACCACTTAACACCCAAAATTTACTCTCTCTTGCCCTCTAAGGCTTCGGCCGAGATCCCCTTGCCCATCCATCATATTTTTCGGCTTCCATCTTCACATTCCAACATCATACAAGCTTCAAGGGTCACGTATTAGGAGTCTTGGAGCAAACGGAACGCGAAGGACCTCTTTATCTTGCTTTTATCCACGCCATTTTCATCAAGATTCTTCCCTAGCCTCGAGCTAGTGGTATGTTGCTTAGAACACCTTCTCAAACTATTCTAAAGTGGTTAATACGATTTGTAACGGTTAAAACTCGAAATCTTACAAGATGATACTCTAAAGTCTACTAAAAATGCTATAAGTGTTGGATAATAGCTCATATGTTGTGTAAATGTTGTAGTAATTGAAATTTGTGATTATTTAGACCCGATCTATGTTGTGGTAGCTCGGATCATCATTTAACCCGGTTTGGTCATGATCACGAATCATGACATAAGGATGTTTTGAATAGAACAAGGGTTAAAGGGTGAAACTCTACCACACACGAGTCATGAACTTGTGTAAAAATGTTTTACTTGTGGAATAGTGTTTAAAACTAGCAGATCTACGTATCTGCAAGTGGTATTTTCAAAGGACCAAGCGTTAAAGAAATCATACTTTAAAAGATGGATCTTACAAGAACGGTTTTTAAGAACACACAAGTGTGTAAACACATGTGTAACACAAAGTTTCGACAAAATAACTATTTTTGTAAAAGTTGACGAGAAGTTGTAAAGACGGAACTTCCATAAAAACGAGGTTTTTACAAAATCGGATTATTTTATATAAAGATCCACTAAAAGTAATGAGATTACTTCACAGTTTGGATAAACCACAAGTTCATGAAGTTTATGCGATTTATGTATATATTTTGACTAGTTCGTGGTTTGAACATTGTTTTGAATGAATGATAAGAAGATTGTTGGTTTGATTTATAAAAGAAAATGATACGCTTGAAAGCGTGGCCACTTCCAGTTACAGAGGAAACTCTGGCGAAATTTTTCCAAAAACCTAACACTTAGAAATATTTTCACTATAAGTGTTAGAAATACATTTTGACTTGTTTTCAAAATATAAGTTTCGCCACGACTTATTTACAAAATATCGGAGGTGGGATTTCACAAAATAAAACGTGATACATAAATATATTTAGTATATATTTTTCACAACATCACTTGTATAAGTGTTTATGATTATTTTGTGAACTACGCAAATATTATTTTTAGAGTAAAAATAATATTACTAAGTATTATTTTGGAAAATCACATGTATTAAAGTATAATATTTTTGGGAAGAATATTTATATTTTGGAGTTAGGAATAAAATATATTAAGTGAGACTTAATAGTGTAATCCGAATTATACGAACGCACATGTATTAAATCCCCTATCATTGGGAAGGAAAATAACTACCAAGTATATACAGAACGTAAACACGAAATAGTTGCCTAACTATTTCCCAAAAACTTAAACCATAAAGCTAAGGCACGGCCGTCCGTCTAATAGAGTTAGCACGTGTAGGTCGTCATACAGCTGATTGATTGGAGGCATACTTGGTAGAGACGCACCACTGTGAGTTCATGTCCCCCTTTTCTCTAACTGTGTTCAGTTTTCTTAACTGCGGGGGTGAAATACATGTTACTTTGATTACAAGTACTTTATACACGGTATGGTTAGCGTAAGGAGGTTTATTACTTAGATCATGTGAGTGGGTAGGCAGAAACTGGAGGCCATTAATCCTCATTGTAGGACCGAGGGACGTAAGCGGTAGATCTATCTGGGTGTAGCGAGCCCAACTCTAGGCCCAATAGAACGGACCTCAGAGAGGCCCAACAGAACGGACCTTGAGTGACTTTGTGCCCCAACGCTAAATCTGTTAGGTTTGAGTCTTCCTACTTGCACTTCACATATATCAATGGCCTTGCAAACCATTGGTGATCTCTTTTCCTTATTTGCTACATACCAGAACTATTTTATACTCACAAAGGTTTACTTACTCACTTACACATGAACTCGCTCAACATTATTGTTGATTTTTCAACTTACATGTATTTCAGGAAATTAAAGATCTGGCGCGGTATGTTATGTTTTCCCGCTGCATAAGGGTTCCAAGGTCATCCCAGTTTAGGAAATGTGACTCTTTCCTGGACAAGTCACAAAACTTAAACTGCGTTTATTTCATGTCGGTGTTTATGTTATTCAAGACAATGTTTTATGTTATGAGGTTGTAAGTCTCTAAGACAATGTTGTGTTACTCTGGTTTTAAAACTTAATCGAATGGATGATCTTGCATGATTTTATTTCATATAGCTTTGTTATGGTTAAGCTATGGTATTAAGAAGTCACACCAAAATAACCACGCTTCCGCAAAGCCAGGGTGTGACAGCTTGGTATCATAGCTCTGATCATAGCGAACTAGGATTCTTTCTCGAGTCTAGACTATGATCACTAGGGCTCTCACGAAAACATTTTTCTGCATACCACTTAAGTCCAGATCCAAAACTTTTTACAAACAAATGTTGAGCACATTTTATTATTTATAGGCTCAGTCTAGAAGGGCTGAGGCTCGGTCTGAGAGATCGAGGTAGTTGGCTAGTTGGACTAGGAAGAGTAGGCTCAGTCTTGGAGGCTGAGGCTCGGTATTGGAGACCGAGGCTCGGTCTGAGAGATCGAGGTAGTTGGCTAGTTGGACTAGGAAGAGTAGGCTCAGTCTTGGAAGCTGAGGCTCGGTATTGGAGACCGAGGCTCGATCTGAGAGGTCGAGGCAGATGATAGAGCAGTCTTAGAGACTGGGAGAAATTGGCTAGTGGGACTAGGAGAATGATTTGAATGCTTACTTGGTGACTTATGTGATTATTTGATTGTATGATTGACTGTTTGTGCATGTTGTTACAGACACTATGGACACCTCTGGCACTGGTGATTCAGACACCACAGGGCCTAGACCTATAGTATCGGACGACCTAGAGTCTTCTGAGCGTGAGGTTCACACATCCGACGTTACGAGCACGGACGAGGATGATTTCCAGCCCTTTGCCTTACCTGATGGTGCTGATGAGCTCGCTGATGGCCCTTTGGCCGGGGACCTACCGTTAGTGGAGATCCCTGCTCCCATACCCTTAGCTGTTTATCCTGCTTTTGATTTGCTTCCCGACGCCGACGATGATGACGACGTCGATCTTTTTGATGACGAGCCTTTGGAGGATGAGGTTCAGGGCGAGGCCCTTCTTGCTACTGGTGATCTTTTGATGATCGCAGATGCTCCCGCCGAGGAGTCTCCTGCTCACTCTCCGGTCCCAGACTCTTTCGAGTCTGTGGCCTCCGCACCTTCACATACTCAGAGTGCGCAGCACTTTTCTCATGGATCAGATCCCGACCAGGCATCCTCTGTTGCCCCTATTCCTAGTTTTACTTTCGACCATGATGATATGGAGGATTCCGATCCTGTCTTTCCCCCAGGATTCGACCCAGATGAGGATATAGAGTATATACCCATGGATCAGCCTATGGAGGATCCAGTCGACCCAGTTGATCCCATCGATCCCGAGTTTGATTTTGAGATGGCCTTTGATGAGCCCGAGCAGCCACTAGACCCTGCTCCTGACCCAGTACTTGAGCATGACCCAGTTCATGCCGACGCACCTATTATTGAGCCTGTCGTTGCTGACCCACCTATTGATGATCATCCTATAGATGCTCCATTATTGGAGGGAGATCATGTCCTTGTTGCTGATCATGTTGATCCCCCACTCATTGCTGATGCACCAGTTGACCCCCTTGTCGTACCTCACCATGATCCTATGCCAGCGCAGTTTGATCGTGCGCTTTTTGAGGCACGGATCGACCCCCGAGATGAGCACGCCCAGTGTGGGTGGATTCCGGCAGATGACGAGGTCCCACCTATTCCCCCTCAGATCCCTGATACACGTCACATTGATACTTCCTTTTCATTTCCTCAGTTTACACCTCCAGCACGAGCTGGAGAAGGTTCTTCGGCACACCCTTTTGGGCATGTACCAGTATCTATCCCTGCTATACCACTGTCTGCTACTTTTCCCCCTGTTTCTCCATTTCATGTGGCACCTTTTGATCCCACCAGTGAGCCGTTCCTTTGGGCACCACACTCTGCTGTGCCACCTACTGACCCCTACCATTCTTTCCACATGGGGTATACTATCGAGGACGTTTTGATGTCTTTTGTCGCTCAGCACGAGGCACACACATAGCGTATTCAGGAGCTTGAGAGAGCTCAGCCGCCGCCGTGTCCGTGCCAGGGTCAGACCCACTCTCCGTTGCAGCCCTCTCGACCTGTACCACCAGACTATGCTGCACGTCTTTTTGCCCTGGAGCAGCAGGTTGCTTCATTCTTACGCACCCAAAGAGCCATGGAGGAGGACTGGCTCCATTTGCGCCGCTTGTTTTACACTCACTTTCCCCCTCCTCCACCGCCATCCGTGTAGAGCTCTTCAGTACCGTATAGGTAGACATTGGTGAGAAGACGACGAATGCTTTTGACTGCACAACATTTTTGGAGACTACATTATGATTCTGACTTTTGTTGACATGTATTTGATGTATTGACACTGATTCGATATGATTTTTGGACTAGGGTGATGTAGCCCATAGTCGACTGATGTTGTATGACACTGTGATGTACTTGTACGCTTACTATGTGGTCTCGATATATGGCAATCGCAGTTTTCTCATCATATTTGATGCTTGATTTGGTTATTTGTATTCTAGGACATGGGATGTTGTGTGATTGATGTTTGTGACATGAGATGTTGTGTGATTGATATGATTATAACATGAGATGTTATGTACTATTACTATCGTTATATACATACGCTAAATATAACTATGGCCTGACCAACGTAAACACATCTTTTAGAAGATGCCGCCGAGACGTGAGACACACATGCCTACTAATGAGGCAGAACTCCAGCAAATTATCGCTGCTGCCATTGCACAATACGCCGCCTCTCAAGGAGGGACTAGTGGAAGCAACTCTGGCAACACTGGCAACAACAATAATCCACCTCATGGTAATACTAAGTCATTTAGACATACCATGACCTAATTAGATATCTTTAGCAATGATGCTAATGCCAATCGTATGTTATAGCGTATGTGCAGGATGCACCTACAAGCAGTTTCTAGACTGCAAACCGGTCAACTTTGATGGCACAGGAGGTGCTGTCGCCTTTGTTCGTTGGGCCGAGAAAACTGAATCTGTTCTACGCATGAGCAAATGCGCACTGGATCAGCAAGTCACCTATATCTCAGGGCTATTCTTGGATGGAGCCCTCTCTTGGTGGAATCTGCAAGTACAGACACTTGGTGAAGCTGCTGCCTACGCGCTAACCTGGACCGAACTGAAGGAACTTATGCGCAAAAAGTACTGCTCTCGCGCGGAAATCCAGAGATTGGAAACCGAGTTCTGGCACTTGAAAATGGACGGTCCAAAGATCGCAGAATACGTTCAAAGGTTCCATGACTTATCACATGTGGTACCCTACATGGTCACTCCGGAGTTCAAGAGGATTGAACGTTTCATTTGGGGATTAGCTCCTCAAATCATAAGCATGGTAACCTCATCCAAGCCTGCGACCATTACTGAGGCGATCGATTTGAGCGTAGCTCTCACTGAGGAGGCTATTTGCCTGAACAAGTTTGATGAGATCAAGACGAAGAAGGCAGAGACTCACGTCGAGTCGTCAGGAGGTAACAAACGGAAGTTCTCGAACTTCAAGCAGGGCGCCAGTGTGGTGGTTAAGAAAGGAGGATCAGACACGCCAGCTCAGGTTACAGCTGGTAGAGGGAAGAAAGGAAAAGGATACATGGGCACCCAACCCAAGTGCAACGACTACCAACGCCACCATTCTGGTCGTTGCGGGCCAAAAGTATGAGAAGCATGTGGGAAACGTGGCCACTTGAAGGACACTTGTTGGGCCACTGCTGGTCAGGGAGGCCAGGGAGGATTCGGAAACAAAAATTACAACCGGGGTGGGAATGGAAATCGCCCACAAGGAAACTATGGAGGTAACGAGAATCGAGGCAACAATGCTAACCAAGCGGGCGCCGAGAATCGTAATCAGAGGAACGATCAAGCTGGTGGAAACGGGCAAAGACTTGGATGCTTTAACTGCGGTGATATCGGGCATCTCAAGAAGAACTGCCCAGAGTTGAACCAAGCCCGTGGAAGAGTGTTCCAAATCGAAGCAAGGGAAGCGCGCCAGGACCCCAATGTCGTTACTGGTACGTTCCCTGTAAATCAACGTTATGCATCCGTTTTATTTGATACTGGTGCCGATTATAGCTTCGTGTCGTTAGAGTTTAAGAATATGCTTGGTTTAGCCGCTAATAAGTTAGATATTCCCTACTCAATCGAATTGGCCAATGGGAAGTTAGTAGAAGCCAATGAAGTTATCAGAGGCTGTGTGATCAAATTGGGAGAGCGCGGGTTTGCTTTGGATCTACTACCAGTCCAGTTGGGAAGCTTTGACGTGGTGGTAGGAATGGATTGGTTATCAGGCAACAAAGCTGAGATAGTTTGTCACGAAAAGGTTGTTCGTATCCCAACCGAAGATGGCGAAACAATTGTGGTTCACGGGGAGAAGCGTGATACGCCATTGAGGATTATCAGCTGCCTGAAAGCGCGAAAGTGTTTGCAGAAAGGATGTGTTGCCTTCCTGGCACACATTGTGGATAAGAAGGCTGCTGAGCCAAGAATCGAAGACATCCCTGTTGTGAGGGAATACCCAGAAGTCTTCCCAGAAGACTTACCTGGACTGCCACCTCAGAGGCAAGTAGAGTTTCACATTGACTTAGTTCCAGGCGCCGCGCCTGTGGCTAAGGCACCTTATAGACTTGCTCCGTCTGAGATGCAGGAACTGTCGACACAACTTCAAGAGTTGTTAGACAAGGGTTTTATCCGACCAAGCTTCTCGCCTTGGGGAGCTCCGGTCCTGTTTGTTAAGAAAAAGGACGGTAGTTTTCGCATGTGCATCGACTACAGAGAGCTGAACAAGCTGACGATCAAGAATAGATATCCTCTGCCAAGAATCGATGATCTGTTTGATCAACTGCAAGGCTCAAGCTTTTATTCAAAGATCGATCTTCGATCTGGATACCATCAGCTAAGGATACAAGAGGAGAGTATCCCGAAGACAGCCTTCAGAACTCGCTATGGACACTACGAGTTCCTGGTTATGCCGTTTGGTTTGACAAACGCACCTGCAGTCTTTATGGACTTGATGAATAGAGTTTGCAAGCCATACTTGGACAAGTTCGTGATTGTGTTTATCGACGACATCTTGATCTATTCAAGAACAAAGGCCGAGCACGAACAGCATCTAAGAGCTATTTTGGAGCTGCTGAAGAAGGAACAGTTGTATGCCAAATTCTCTAAGTGCGAATTTTGGCTACGTGAAGTCCAATTCCTTGGGCACGTGGTAAATGGAGATGGAATCCATGTGGATCCAACAAAGATCGAAGCGATCAAGAATTGGGAAACGCCAAAGACGCCAACCGAGATTCGACAATTCTTGGGTTTGGCTGGCTACTATCGAAGGTTCATTGAGGACTTTTCGAAGATCGCTCAACCATTGACGCTCCTCACACAGAAAGATAAAAAGTTTGATTGGGGAATCAAACAGGAAGAAGCATTCCAGATACTGAAGGATAAGCTCTGCAATGCGCCAATCTTAGCACTACCGGAAGGTACAGATGATTTTGTGGTATACTGTGACGCTTCACGTCAAGGATTGGGTTGCGTGTTGATGCAACGCCAAAAGGTTATTGCTTACGCATCGCGTCAACTGAAAGTGCACGAAAAGAACTATACCACACATGATTTGGAACTTGGCGCAGTGGTTTTTGCATTGAAGATCTGGAGACACTACCTTTATGGTAAAAAGTGTACAATTTTTACAGATCACAAGAGCCTACAGCACATATTCAACCAGAAGGAGCTGAATATGAGGCAGAGACGATGGGTTGAGTTGCTGAACGATTACGACTGCGAGATAAAGTATCATCCAGGGAAGGCGAATGTGGTCGCCGATGCCCTAAGTCGAAAGGAGAGGATCAAGCCCATAAGGGTTAGAGCTTTAGAAATGATTATCCAGACCGATCTTTCCTTGCGCATTCGTGCCGCGCAGAAAGAAGCTCTCAAGGAAGGAAACCTTGGAGAAGAATATCTCCGTGGGATGGAGAAGCTACTGGTACCAAACGAGGAAGGAACGTTATGCTTTGAGAAGAGGATTTGGGTTCCTCTGTTTGGAGATTTAAGGAAGGTTATTTTCGATGAAGCTCACAAGTCACGGTACTCTATCCATCCGGGAGCGGATAAGATGTACCAAGATCTCAAAGATTATTATTGGTGGCCTAGGATGAAAGGAGATGTTGCTGTGTATGTGAGCAAATGTTTAACATGCGCCAAGGTTAAGGCCGAATACCAGAAGCCTTCAGGACTTCTGCAACAACCCGAGATCCCCAAGTGGAAATGGGAACAAATCTCCATGGATTTTATTACGAAATTGCCAAGAACGCCGAGAGGCCATGACACTATTTGGGTAATAGTGGATCGATTAACGAAGTCAGCACACTTCTTACCTATCAGAGAGAAAGATAATACGAGCAAATTGGCTGAAATTTACATGAGAGAGATCGTCGCACGCCATGGAGTACCTCTCTCAATCATCTCTGATAGAGACGGAAGGTTTGTGTCAAGGATTTGGCAATCCTTCCAAGAAGCCTTTGGCTCACAATTGAATCTGAGCACTGCGTTTCATCCGCAAACTGACGGTCAGAGCGTGCGAACGATACAGACTTTGGAAGACATGCTGAGAGTGTGTGTTATGGATTTGGGCGGTAGCTGGGACAAGCATTTGCCTTTGGTCGAATTTTCATACAATAACAGCTACCACACCAGTATTGGTGTCGCGCCATTTGAAGCCCTTTACGGACGCAAGTGCCGATCACCCTTATGTTGGGCTGACGCAGGTGATAGGCAGCTTGCTGGTCCCGAAATCGTCCAAGAGACGACAGACAAGATTGCGCAGATTCTTAAACGCATCGAAGCAGCTCGCCACAGACAGAAGGCCTATGCGGATCCAAACCGGAAACATGTGGAATTCCAAGTTGGAGAAATGGTGTTATTGAAAGTTTCACCCTGGAAGGGTGTGGCACGCTTCGGAAAGCGTGGGAAGTTAAATCCGCGCTACATTGGTCCTTTCAGAGTTTTGGAAAGAATAGGACTAGTAGCATACAAGTTGGACCTACCTGCAGAACTCCATTCTGTTCACGATACATTTCATGTATCCAACCTAAAGAAAAGTCCAACTCAAGATAACATTGCCATTCCCATCGACGAGATTCATGTTGACGACACGCTCCATTTCGTTGAAGAACCGGTTGAGGTTACGGATTGGAAAATAAACAAGACCCGCCGGAGCAGTGTCAAGCTCGTCAAAGTTCGTTGGAATGCCAGACACGGTCCTGAGTACACCTGGGAGCGTGAGGACCGGATGAAAGAAAAATACCCCCACCTTTTTCCTAAGAACCCTGCATCTACAAGCAGAACTTAAATTTCGGGACGAAATTTATTTAACGGGGGGAGAATGTGACAACCCTCACTAAACCAGGTATCCGTACAACTTGATTAATAATTAATTATTGCTTAATTACTGTGATTGCTTGAACTTGTGAATAAACTGCTACTTGAACACTGATACATGTACTTACTTGCATCATACTTTACTTGCTGTCACTACATTATTTACATGACTGAACCTTAGTGACAAACATGATGCACAAAAGCACAGTAGCACAATAAACGGATAACCTATTGAACATGCTGATAAAGCCAGCATCAGGCAGGCACTGCCTCTAAGGCCTGTATGAGCCAGAAATATTTTGCTACACTAGTGGTGAGTGTAGGGATATAAGGGTTGTAGAACTGCGTCTCTAGGAATAAGTCACAATGACTGGATGTGCCTAAAACGTACTCTAAGTACAAAACTCAGCACTTTACATAATAATTCAGCTTTTAGCTAACTAATAAAGTGCCAAAACATGAGAAAAATATTACTAGACACTTTCCAAAGTGTCAGAAATGAGTTGTGTCACTAAAAAGGGTATTAACGACACTTTAAGCTTTGTTAAGCACTTTAACGGATTACTATCCAACCGAACAACCGGACTATACCCGAAACATGAAAATATTGTTATTTTCATTATTTATCTTTTTCTGAGCCAGTTAGGGTCCCTGAATACCCTAACACCCGTCATAACACACGAGACACAACTAACCAGGTTAAACACTTAACTAACTTGGTTTAACCTAACTAATAAGCTAACTAAATGGTTAGAATGGAACTAGACCCCCCCTTGATCCGAATTCGGTCCCATAGGGGACACACTTGTACCATTTTGATTATTATAATCCTTGATTGTTTAAAATCTACAAGACACATAATCCATTGGATTATAATCTCTAAATTTGCCTATAAGTAACTAGTTAAGCACAAGAGATCATTTCACCACTTAACACCCAAAATTTACTCTCTCTTGCCCTCTAAGGCTTCGGCCGAGATCCCCTTGCCCATCCATCATATTTTTCGGCTTCCATCTTCACATTCCAACATCATACAAGCTTCAAGGGTCACGTATTAGGAGTCTTGGAGCAAACGGAACGCGAAGGACCTCTTTATCTTGCTTTTATCCACGCCATTTTCATCAAGATTCTTCCCTAGCCTCGAGCTAGTGGTATGTTGCTTAGAACACCTTCTCAAACTATTCTAAAGTGGTTAATACGATTTGTAACGGTTAAAACTCGAAATCTTACAAGATGATACTCTAAAGTCTACTAAAAATGCTATAAGTGTTGGATAATAGCTCATATGTTGTGTAAATGTTGTAGTAATTGAAATTTGTGATTATTTAGACCCGATCTATGTTGTGGTAGCTCGGATCATCATTTATCCCGGTTTGGTCATGATCACAAATCATGACATATGGATGTTTTGAATAGAACAAGGGTTAAAGGGTGAAACTCTACCACACACGAGTCATGAACTTGTGTAAAAATGTTTTACTTGTGGAATAGTGTTTAAAACTAGCAGAACTACGTATCTGCAAGTGGTATTTTCAAAGGACCAAGCGTTAAAGAAATCATACTTTAAAAGACGGATCTTACAAGAACGGTTTTTAAGGACACACAAGTGTGTAAACATATGTGTAACACAAAGTTTCGACAAAATAACTATTTTTGTAAAAGTTGACGAGAAGTTGTAAAGACGGAACTTCCATAAAAACGAGGTTTTTACAAAATCGGATTATTTTATATAAAGATCCACTAAAAGTAATGAGATTACTTCACAGTTTGGATAAACCACAAGTTCATGAAGTTTATGCGATTTATGTATATATTTTGACTAGTTCGTGGTTTGAACATTGTTTTGAATGAATGATAAGAAGATTGTTGGTTTGATTTATAAAAGAAAATGATACGCTTGAAAGCGTGGCCACTTCCAGTTACAGAGGAAACTCTGGCGAAATTTTTCCAAAAACCTAACACTTAGAACTATTTTCACTATAAGTGTTAGAAATACATTTTGACTTGTTTTCAAAATATAAGTTTCGCCACGACTTATTTACAAAATATCGGAGGTGGGATTTCACAAAATAAAACGTGATACATAAATATATTTAGTATATATTTTTCACAACATCACTTGTATAAGTGTTTATGATTATTTTGTGAACTACGTAAATATTATTTTTAGAGTAAAAATAATATTACTAAGTATTATTTTGGAAAATCACATGTATTAAAGTATAATATTTTTGGGAAGAATATTTATATTTTGGAGTTAGGAATAAAATATATTAAGTGAGACTTAATAGTGTAATCTGAATTATACGAACGCACATGTATTAAATCCCCCATCCTTGGGAAGGAAAATAACTACCAAGTATATACAGAACGTAAACACGAAATAGTTGCCTAACTATTTCCCAAAAACTTAAACCATAAAGCTAAGGCACGGCCGTCCGTCTAATAGAGTTAGCACGTGTAGGTCGTCATACAGCTGATTGATTTGGAGGCATACTTGGTAGAGACGCACCACTGTGAGTTCATGTCCCCCTTTTCTCTAACTGTTTTCAGTTTTCTTAACTGCGGGGGTGAAATACATGTTACTTTGATTACAAGTACTTTATACACGGTATGGTTAGCGTAAGGAGGTTTATTACTTAGATCATGTGAGTGGGTAGGCAGAAACTGGAGGCCATTAATCCTCATTGTAGGACCGAGGGACGTAAGCGGTAGATCTATCTGGGTGTAGCGAGCCCAACTCTAGGCCCAACAGAACGGACCTTGAGTGACTTTGTGCCCCAACGCTAAATCTGCTAGGTTTGAGTCTTCCTACTTGCACTTCACGTATATCAATGGCCTTGCAAACCATTGGTGATCTCTTTTCCTTATTTGCTACATACCAGAACTATTTTATACTCACAAAGGTTTACTTACTCACTTACACATGAACTCGCTCAACATTATTGTTGATTTTTCAACTTACATGTATTTCAGGAAATTAAAGATCTGGCGCGGTATGTTATGTTTTCCCGCTGCATAAGGGTTCCAAGGTCATCCCAGTTTAGGAAATGTGACTCTTTCCTGGACAAGTCACAAATCTTAAACTGCGTTTATTTCATGTCGGTGTTTATGTTATTCAAGACAATGTTTTATGTTATGAGGTTGTAAGTCTCTAAGACAATGTTGTGTTACTCTGGTTTTAAAACTTAATCGAATGGATGATCTTGCATGATTTTATTTCATATAGCTTTGTTATGGTTAAGCTATGGTATTAAGAAGTCACACCAAAATAACCACGCTTCCGCAAAGCCAGGGTGTGACAATATATATATATATATATATATATATGGGAAAATGTTTAAATACAAAATGCTGATGGTACGCGATCACCAACATATATATATATATATATATATATATATATATATATATATATATATATATATATGGGAAAATGTTTAAATACAAAATGCTGATGGTACGCGATCACCAACATAATATGCATAATTACAAAAATACGTGCGTAATTATGGTTTAACCTAACTCATGTGTAATTAAGCAAATAATGTTTGTAATTATGTTTTATAACGTGTTATACGAAATTAATTACTATTGTGTCATCGCTTTCAATTGAAGGTCTATATTATATCAGATGTGTGTTTGAGATGCTCACATACGCATCGTACAATAAGGTGGTCTTGTACGTTAACCGCCATCTCTCTCTCTCTCTCTCTCTCTCTCTTTCTATATATATATATATTGTGAGTGTTCAGATGAGAATTTTTTTTTTGTAAGAATACAAAGAATAAGTTTTAAACCAATAGAAATTCCTCATTTAATTTGTGTATTTAGTTTTATTGTAAGGGTATAAAAGTATTAAAATCACAAATAATTTGATGTTTTCTTTTAAATCAACTATGTAATTAAACTTGCAACTCATATTTGTAGGATACATATACGATAAATTTTGATATGTGTATGATAAATTTTGAAATATGTAGGATAATTCGTGTTTACCTAATTAATGAGAAAAAAATAACTAATGATAGGAGTTATAAACTATTTATTGTTTTATCAATATTCCCTTTCTTATTTTTCTTCTCACATTAAGTTTCTTCAAAAATGACACTTCCCCTGTATATAGAGTTAGGATCGTGTTCTCATATTAAATTTCTTCTATACTTCCACTATATATAGAGTTAGAATCATGTAAGAATCACTAGGATAATTGAGAACCTTAAGAACCAACCTGGATTACACATTTTCCCTTTGCTAAATCACCATTTTTCTTTTAATTATACATATGTGTATAAGTATTGTACACAAATGTTTGATAATGTACATATATCTATAAATGTGTATAAATGATTATACATATATGTATATAAAAGAAGATTATGGTTCTAAACATGTTTTTTTTCTAGTGCACATATATGTAAATAAATGTTTAAAATTGAACAACTAGTGTCGTAAATATATGTTTGATAATGTACACATATATGTAAATAAAAATTTGACAATATACACATATGTATAACTAAAAATTGACAATATACAAATATGTATAATTAAAAATTTGACAATACACACACATGTGTAATTTAGAAAAAAAAACCTTTAAGAAGGTACTATTAGTAGTAAAAAATGCTTAGAGAAAATGTGTGGTTCAGAATGATTCTCACGGTATTTTTCACTTTTACATGGGTCGAACAAAATGACACACTCCCCATTCTTGATGTTCAACTTAAGGTCTAATGTCATACGCAGTTCACAATGTTCACATTTCAAAAGTAATTCAACGGTTAAATAGATTTTTCACTTTTAACACATGAAATTGTTCCTCAAGATCAACCCACCCTTAAAACTAGCATACCATACACATCCCTCACAATGTTTGTGACAACCCTCAAATTTACATGTATCCGTACAATTTATTTAATGATAATTAAAGTACTTGATGACTGTGTGGAATTATTTAACTACTCTCTGATTACTGTGTTATACTTACATGTGCGTAGTAGCATACTAGTAGTATGCAGAAAACTTGACTAAATGGTCCTGAATATTTTCCTATGTGTTAGGAATTAATTGTGTTGCAAAAATATATATATAAGACACTGTACGGAATAATTAAACACTTTAACGGAACAGTATCCGACCGAACAACCAGATATTACCCGGGACATCAAATACTTGTCAAACATATTATTTAATTATTTTTGGCTAGTCATGGTCCCCGTATGCCATAACACCCACCACAAATAAACTGACTAACAAGTGTAAGTTTATTACTTGGAATTTAACTACCTTGTTACATTTTAGTCACAATTTTACATCAAGACCCCCCCCCCCCCAACCGAAAACCGGTCCTTGTGGACCCACCATATCATCCATCCATACTTCATATATTTGTTTTGATTTTATGGCAATTTTTTATTAGATACTTACTTGTGTAAGTAAGCAAAATATGTGAAGGATATTATAAGAAGCAAGGTCTAGATCATAACCATCATTTCCAAAGATCACCCACTCAACCTCACTACTCTCTCTCTCTCTCTATTGGGTTTCCCCAAACCGAACCCACCCCCTCTCTCTTCACATCTTCATCTTCCATTTTTACAAGTCCCTTTTTAAGCTTAGAAGGATTCAAGAAGGTAGCTACTTGTGGAGCTTCAAGAAGGGCTTTGTCTTGCTTGTTCTTCATCTTTTCTCATCATTCTCCTCAATAGATTCTACCCTAGCTATAAGTTAGTAGTAAGCTCTTGTTTAACCTTTGTTCATCTTATTTTATGGCTAACATTGTAGTATGATGCTTATGTTTACAACTAAAATGCAAGAACACTAAAAATATAAACATAAAGGTTACATGAAGTTTACTTGTATATGAAATGCTATTAGTTGACGTTGTCATGGGTATGTTGTTGGTTTAGAGTTGGTTAATACATATATGATGATTGATCGTCGAACTGTTGATAAATCCGTTGTTCGGACATGTGTTGATACAATATAGTAACATTTAAACTATAAAGAACATGCTGAATCACATTTCCAGCTGACTTCATCAGGCTGTAAACAGGCCATAACTTAACGAAAAATGTATTTTCTGAAGCCTAGATTTATGTGTTACAAAATACGGTTCTAATGGCACTGGAATCGTAATTTTTGGACTTCGTTTACTATTTTTAAAGAACCGATTTGTAACAGCAGCTTAAGCTGAGTTTTTACAGCAATAAATGGGTGTTATATTTTCTGTTATAACTTGTATTCTGTGTAGAGTCGGATCATGAAATTTTTACTGTAAATGACAACTGATGTATTTGTAGTTACCCCACTGGAATTTTGTAAATCGGACTCTCGATGAATTTTTAATAAATTGTTCCGTGGACTGTGGTCAGAAAAAGATAAATCTGAGTTCAGTCCGGGAAAATGAATTTTTATAAAATATTGGTAATAAACTGAACCCCGATATTTTTACACAATAAAATATGGAATGTTTATGACATTCTGTAAAAATTTGGGAATTTTTGGAATAAGTTAACTATTTTATTAAAATGTCCGAAAACAGCCCAGTTTCGAATATTAATGCTGAAAAGACATAAGTTGTAAATTACATGTCTAAGTGTCGGGTAGGTTATCTGTGAATGATATAACGTGTTATATGTGCTATATGTGTTATGTGCATTATCGTACATTTGTTTATGAGTGGGGAATGGATGGGAAACTTATATGGGCATAAACCGTCAAAGTAATGCATGTTGTGTGATAGATACGTGTAGGAACTTTGTGCTCTAATTGAAAGCCACTAAATGACTAACTGATAAATCATACTAGGACGTGATTGACCGACCCTGGCTGTTAGCTATATTTGAGAATCTAACCGAGCAAACCGAGGTGAGTTCACACACTTTCTAAGGCATGGGATTCCCGGTGGTTTGGGAATGGGTTAAAGAATTAAAACTAAATCTACATATCCTCCTTGGGTAGGATATGTACAGCCATCCTCCATAGAGTGGATGCCATTATTAATCCTACGAATTCTCCTGGTGCAGAATACGTACGTTGTGGTCCTCCTGGTGCAGGACAACAACCTTAAAACTAGCTAGACAAAACTCTATCATGAAGTCCCTCAATTTATATCGACTTAATCGCCGAGGCCAATGGCGAGCGGGTCATTAGTTAATAGCGCTATTAGGTTTAACAAACCTCACACCGTGCCGTTCGAACGGGCGTGTACTAATAGACTATGGAAAACTGTCAGTGATGATAGACACTGATGTAGGGCACAACTATTGTTCGTAGTAGTCGATATCATTCCGTCTAGTAGTTCACACGGGGAAAGCCCCCACTGATTATGAATATGGTTTGGGTAAAGAAAAAGGAACTGGTTAAACATATTTTCAACTTCGGGGTAACCCCCACGGCAAATAATGTGACAACCCTCACCAAACCAGGTATCCGTACGAATTAATCTATATTTAATTACTGCTTAATTACTGTGCTTGCCTACAACTGTGATTTAACTGCTTACTGATTTCTGATTTCTGATACATACATACTCATGCATCACATCTTATACTGTCACTCTATTATTTACACACAAACCTCAGTGACAACCTTGATGCACAAAAAGCACAGTGAGCACACTATACGGGATACCCATTAAACATGCTGATATAACCAGCATCAGACAGTTACTGTCTCTAAGGCCAGTATGAGCCGGGAATAGTTTACTACACTATTAGAGAGTGTAGGGAAGTGAGGATTGTAGAACTGCGTCACTAGGTGATATTTATAGTGACCGGATGTGCCTAAAACGTACTTCGAGTACAAAATTCAGCACTTTAAATAAAAATTCACCATTTATCTAAACTAGTAAAGTGCAAAAAGTTGGAAAATATTACTAGACACTTTCCAAAGTGTCGGGAATAAATTGTGTCACTAAAAATAATATTAACGACACTTTAATTACTTATTTAGAACTTTAACGGATTAATATCCAACCGAACAACCGGACTTTACCCGGAACATAAAAATATTGACAACAACATTGTTTTTCTTTTTCTGAGCCAGTTAGGGTCCCCGAATACCCTAACACCCGCTATAACTTACAACACACTAGTAACTAAATTAACCTCCTAAACTAACTAATTATAACTTAACCATTTAGTTCAAATTAAACCAAACCTTACCCCCTTACAACCGAGTTCGGTTCCTATGTGGGACACCCACTTACAAGTGTTGAATATAATAATCCCCCATGCTTGAAATCTAGATGACACAAAACCCTTTGGTTAAACATGATTGAATGGTCTATAAGTAGGACTCATGGATTCATTAACACTTTACACTCCACAACAACAACAAAAAAATATCAACTTCTTCCTTTCTTTCTTGCTTCTGCCGAGAGCATTCACTTCCATCCATCCTTTTCTTTCAAATTTGATCAAGCTATTTTATGTACATTCAAGTGTGAGGGATCACGTATAAGGAAGCTCGGTGTATACGGAATAGCAAGGACCTCTTCACCACGCTTTTAACCACCTATTTTCGACTAGTTTCTTCCCTAGCCTCGAGCTAGTAGTAAGTGACTCTAAACGCCTTTTTGATCTTATCTAGAGTGGTTAATAAGAATTTTGTCGGTTGAAATTTTATGAACATGTAAGAACAAAATTATAAGTCTACTAAAAAATATAAACAAAGTTGTTAATGGATGAATAATGGTGTAAAACTTATAAAACTTGTTTGGTTATGATTATTTAGTGTTGTTTTATGCTAGTGTTAGTTCGGATCGTCATCTAACCCGACTAAGTCATGTTCATGGAACATGACCTAGTGTATGTTAAAGTATGAAAAGTGGTTAGATGAAGAACACTACTACTTATAGCCATGAACTTGTGTAAAAACAATTTTTCTTATGAAATGGAGTTCTAAACTAGTAGATCTAAAGATCTACAAGTGGTATTTTCGAAGGACCAAGTGTAAAATGAAAACATATTTTTAAAGCCGGATCTTTCCTAAACAAAGGTGATTTTTGTGAACACACAAGTGTGTAGACACTTGTGTAACAAAATTTTTAACATAGAATTATTTTTGTAATTTTTGACTAGAAGATGTACAAATGCATTTTCTGTAAAAATAAGATTTTCGAGAAACCGATTCCATTTATAAAAGTAGAAAGATCTATTAAAAATAATGGGAAGTTACTACACACTTTTACACAACCCACAAGTTCATGCGTTTGTGATATTTTTTAACTAGTATGATGTTGGAATATTGTTTGTTGTTGATTGAGAAAATTGTTGTTTGAATTTATAAAAGAAAATGACACGCTTAAAAGCGTGGCCACCTCCAGTTACAGGGGAAACTCTGGCAAAATTTCTGCAGAAATATAGACACTTGAAAATATTTTTGGTGACAAGTGTCTATAACTATATTTTTAACTTGTTTTCAAAATATACATTTCGCAACGATTTTTATTACAAAATAAGCAAGTGTCGGAGGTGGGATTTTCACAAAATAAAACTTGATAAATATATATTTAGTATATATTTTTTATCATAACACTGGTGAGATTTTTGTGATTATTTCGTGAACTACGTAAATATTATTTTTAGGGTAAAAATAATATTACTAAATGTTAACGGCTCCAAAATAACGCGAACGCCTTCACAATAAATATTTAAGTTACACCGGCATTATTTATACCTCCCGAACCTTACAACGTAACTTACGTATTTTCAGAAAATACTCATAAGTGTGTATTTTGACAAAGTATTATTTTGGGAAAATTATATGGAATAAAATATAATATTTTTGGGAAAAATATTTATATTTTGGGAGTAAAGTATTTTGGACAAATGAAATAAAATATATTACATTAAGTGAGACTTAATATATATTTCGAAGTTATACGAACGCACATGTATTAAAACCCCCATCCTTGGGAAGGAATATATTTACAAAATAATTACGAAGTGTAATTACGAAATAGTTGCCTAACTATTTCCCAAAGACATTAAACCTTAAGCTAAGGCATGGCCGTCCGCCTAATAGAAGTTAGTACGTGTAGGTCGTCGCACAGCAGGTTGACCAGGAGATTTCGTGTTAGAGACGCACTTCGGTGAGTTCATGTCCCCCTTTTCTCTTAACTGTTTTCAGTTTTTAACTGCGGGGGTGAAATACATGTTACTATGGTTACGAGTACTTTATACATGGTATGGTTAGCGTAAGGAGGGTTACTACTTAGATCATGTGAGTGGGTAGGCGGGAACTGGAGGCCATTAATCCTCATTGTAGGACCGAGGGACGTAAGCGGTAGATCTATCTGGGTGTAGCGAGCCCAACCCCAGGCCCAGCAGAACGGACCTTGGGGTGACTTTGTGCCCAACGCGAAATCCGCTAGGTTTGAGTCTTCCTACTTGCACTTCACACATATCAATGGCCTTGCAAACCATTGGTGATCTCTTTTTCCTTATTTGCTACATACCAGGGTTTTTATACTTACAAAGGTTTTACTTACTCACTTACACATGAACTCGCTCAACATTATTGTTGATTTTTCCAACTTACATGTATTTCAGGGAACTAAGGATCTGGCACGGTATGCTACGTTTTCGCGCTGCGTTAGAGTATGGGATCATCCACGTTTAGGGATTGCGACTTTTACCTGGACGAGTCGCAAGTCTTAAACGACGTCTATTTTAAGTTTGTGGTTGTGTCTTTCAAACAATGTTTTTATGTTATTAGGTTGTAATTTCCGTTGCATGTGTCAACGCCTTAAGACAATGTTGTGGTAGTTTACTTTTCAAACTTAAATCAATGGATGATCTGCATGGTTTTATTTTCATATAGCTTTGTTGTGATTAAGCTATGGTATTAAGAAGTCACACCAAATAAACCCACGCTTCCGCAAAGCCAGGGTGTGACAGCTTGGTATCAGAGCTCTGATCATAGCGAACTAGGATTCCTTCTCGAGTCTAGACTATGATCACTAGGGCTCTCACGAAAACATTTTTACATTGCATACCACTTAAGTCCAGATCCAGGTCACAAAACGTTCTTACAAACAAAAGTTGAGCACATTTTATTTGTTAGTTATGGCTCAGTCTGGGAGGCTGAGAGGATTATCTAGTGGGACTAGGGAGTTAGTCTAGGAGGCTGAGAGGATTATCTAGTGGGACTAGGGTGTTAGTTTGGGAGGCTGAGAGAATTGTCTAGTGGGACTAGGGAGTCAGTCTGAGAGGCTGGGAGGCTAGTGGGACTAGGAGAACTATTTGATTGCTTATTGGTGACTAATATGTTTATCTAACTATATGATTGGATATTTGTGCATATGTGTGTTTGTATTACAGACGACATGGCTTCCTCTTCAGGCATCGGAGAGTCGGACGCCACGGACCCCATGCCTATAGTATCGGACGACATGGTGTCATCAGAGCGTGAGGTGTACACGTCAGACACCACCAGCACGGATGAGGACGATTTTCAGCCATTCGCGCTGCCCGATGTCGTTGCTCAGCCCGCTGATGGCCCTATCGCCGGGGATTTGCCGCTCGCGTTGATCCCTGGCCCTGTACCCCTTTCCGCGTACCATATTGTTGACATGCCCCTTGACGTAGTCGCTGACGATGACGTCGACTTGTTTGACGAGGATCCACTAGAGGATGACTTTGAGGGCGAGGCCCACCTAGCTGCTGGCGATCTCTTATTTCTCGCGGATGCTCCTGCAGAGGATGCACCTATCCATTCACCCGTCCCAGACTCCTTTGAGTCTCTGGCATCTGCACCATCACACGCGCAGGGAGCGCAGCACTATTCACATGATACAGACCCTGATAGAGCATCATCCACTGCACCTGCCCCTGCCCCTAGTTTTGCTATCGATCATGACATTGATGATGATTCAGACCCCGTTTTCCCACCTGGTTATGATCCAGACCAGGAGATTGAGTTTATCCACCTAGATCAGCCCCTGGAGGACCCTGTTGACCCCATTGATCCCATGTTTGTTGATCCAGCTGATTTTGAGATGGAGTTAGTTGATCCGGAGCCGACTGTGGCCCCTGAGCCAGGCGTTGCTCCTGACCCCGCATTGGAGCATGACCCTGTTCATGCCGATGCACCTGCTGTTGCTCCTTGATTGATCATCTGCTTGGACAAGAGAAAATTGGGGTAACTGTGCAAGACAATTTATTATTACGGGGGCCCACGTAATAACGACTTGTAGTGCACAGAAATCCTGGTGGACTCTGCGGGTCAAGCTAATGAAAACCACACAAAATTAAACTATAGGTGTCCTCACCTTTATCTGGTAGAACAATCCATAGATTAGTGCTTTAGCACGTTAGAAAGTAGGAAGCCTGTCTTAGCCTACTTCGTGACTAACACTTCTACCTGCATATGAGGCGTTTGAGGAAACGACATTTAAGCAAGTGAATAGGAGTATCATTCAGAAAGAATTAGAGACGATACACTCTCTAACACCCTTACACGAACAACCCCATCTAAAGGAAAATATACGCACCAGTAAAGCTAAAGACCTAAGAAAACCAATGTAGCAGGAAATAACTAAAACACGAGTGACCAAGGCGAGGCGATGTAGCCTCGAGTTCATTCTATTACAAGCAACAAGCCAAATTGGCAAGCCTATGTGAAGGCTCAGAAATTTATTTCCCCACTCATACATTGAGTATGTTTACGTGTAAAATTGGGTGATTACATGATGACTTATGGTGCTATGTATCTCATAGACAATTGAAATGTTGTCTAGCCCGCTTCATACCACTTGGACAGAAGAGAATGCCACCCAGACGTGTCACAGACACCAGTACACTGCCAAGGACAGAAGCCGAGCTGCAAGAACGAATCTCACAGGAAAATGCACGACATGAAGCCCTCCGCTCTAAGCACAGCGATGGCATTACTGGAAATAACCCTCCAATTGGCTGCACCTATAAGCAGTTCCTGAACTGCAAGCCTTTGAACTTTGACAGAACAGGAGGCGCCATTGCATTTGTTCGTTGGTCCGAAAAGATTGACTCCATTCTAAGAATAAGTAACGGTTCGCCCCAACAGAGTGTTACCTATACCTCGGGGTTATTTCTAGATGACACACTCTCATGATGGAACCTTTAGGTTCAGACCCTTGGCACAGATGCTGCTTATGCACTGAGCTGGGACGAGCTCAAAGGAATGATGGAGAAGAAATACAATTCTAGGGCTGGAATCCAGAAGCTTGAGGTGGAGTTCTGGAATTGAAAATGGACGGACCAGAGATTCCTGAATACGTCCAGCAATCTCATGACTTGTCTAGGGTCGTCCCCTACTTAGTCAAACCGGAGTTCAAAAGTATTGAACGATTCATTTGGGGACTTGCACCCCAGATCAGGGGCATGGTTACTACCTTGAAGCCCTCAACCATTACAGAGGCTATCGATATGGGTGATTTATTTATAACATGAGATGTTATGTGTTGATATTACATACGTACACTTTACTTACTATCACCTGACCAACGTGAACCATCTTTTAGAAGATGCCACCAAAACGCGATCCGCGCATGCCTGCCAACGAGGCAGGACTTCAACAAATCATCGCTGCCGCCATTACACAGTACGCAGCCTCACAAGGAGGAACTAGCGGAAGTAATTCTAACAATAACGGCAATAACAATCCACCACATGGGTGCACTTACAAGCAGTTCCTAGACTGCAAGCCCGTAAACTTCGACGGCACTGTAGGTGCTGTTGCTTTTGTAAGATGGGCCGAGAAAACAGACTTTGTTCTCAGAATGAGCAAGTGCGCTCCAGACCAGCAAGTTACCTACATTTCTGGGCTATTCTTAGACGGAGCCCTGTCCTGGTGGAACTTACAAATGCAAACTCTTGGTGAAGCCGCTGCTTACGCATTGACCTGGGCTGAGTTAAAGGAGTTGATGAGAAAGAAGTATTGTTCTCATGCTGAGATACAAAGGTTGGAGACTGAGTTTTGGCATTTGAGGATGGACGGTCCCAAAATCGCGGAGTACGTTCAGAGATTCCACGACCTATCTCATGTGGTACCTTATATGGTGACACCGGAATTCAAGCGAATTGAGCGCTTCATTTGGGGTCTAGCTCCTTAAATCATAAGTATGGTGACCTCTTCAAAGCCAGCAACAATCACTGAGGCGATCGATCTGAGCGTGGCTCTCACTGAGGAGGCTATCCGCTTAAACAAGTTTCCTGATGTTGAGCAAAGGAAGAAGGAGACTCACGTAGAGTCGTCCGGGGGTAATAAAAGAAAATTCTCGAACTTCAAACAAGGCACAAGCAGTGATGGCAGGAAAGGAGAACCAAGCGCACCGGTTCAAGCTACAACCGGTGGCGGAAAGAAAGGAAAAGGGTATATGGGTACCCATCCCAAGTGTAACAACTGCCAGCATCACCATTCTGGCCGGTGTGGGTCAAAGGTATGTGAAGCATGTGGAAAGGTTGGTCACTCGAAGGATACTTGCTGGGCCACTATTGGCCGGGGAGGCCAAGGAAGTTTTGGAAATAGAAACAATAACCGGGGTGGAAATGGAAATCGTGCACAAGGAATTAATGGAGGGAATGGAAATCGAGGCAACAACGCGAATCAAGCTGGTACTGTAAACTGAAACCAAAACAATAATCAAGCTGGGAATGGAGGTGGAAACGGGCAAAGACCAGGTTGTTTTAACTGTGGTGACATTGGGCACTATAAGAGGAACTGCCCAGAATTGAACCAAGCACGGGGAAGGGTTTTCAATATCGAAGCGAGGGAAGCGCGCCAGGATCCCAATGTTGTTACTGGTACGTTCCCTATAAACCAACGCTTTGCATCCGTTTTATTTGATACTGGTGCCGATTATAGCTTCGTATCGTTAGAGTTTAAGAATATGCTTGGTTTAGCCGCTAGTAAACTAGATATCCCGTACTCAATCGAATTGGCAAATGAAAAGTTAGTAGAAGCTAATGAAGTGGTCAGAGGTTGTGTAATCGAATTGGGAGAGCGTGAGTTTGCTTTGGATCTACTACCAGTCAAGTTGGGAAGCTTCGACGTGGTAGTAGGAATGGATTGGTTATCAGGTAACAAGGCAGAAATTGTCTGCCACAAGAAGATCATTCGCATCCCCACCGAAGATGGTGAAACGATTGTGGTTCATGGTGAAAAGCGTGATACACCTTTAAGAATCATCAGCTGCTTGAAAGCGCGAAAGTGTTTACAGAAGGGATGCGTTGCATTCTTAGCACACATCGTGGATAAGAAAGCTGCTGAGCCAAAAATCGAAGACATCCCTGTCGTAAGGTAGTATCCTGAAGTCTTCCCTGAGGACTTGCCAGGATTGCCACCCCAGAGGCAAGTGGAGTTCCGTATAGACTTAGTTCCAGGCGCCACGCCTGTAGATAGGGCACCTTATAGACTTGCACCGTCAGAAATGCAGGAATTGTCGACACAACTCCAAGAGTTGCTAGACAAAGGATTCATCAGACCAAGTTTCTCACTTTGGGGAGCTCCGGTCCTGTTTGTTAAGAAGAAAGACGGTAGTTTTCGTATGTGCATTGACTACCGGGAGTTGAACAAGTTGACTATCAAGAATAGGTATCCCCTGCCAAGGATCGATGACTTATTCGATCAGCTCCAAGGTTCAAGCTTTTACTCTAAGATCGATCTTCGATCTGGATTCCATCAGCTAAGGATACAAGAGGAGAGCATCCCGAAGACAGCCTTCAGAACTCGTTATGGACACTACGAGTTCCTAGTTATGTCGTTTGGGTTGACAAACGCGCCTGCAGTTTTTATGGACCTAATGAACCAAGTCTGCAAGCCGTATCTCGATAAGTTTGTGATTGTGTTCATAAACGATATTTTAATTTATTCGAAGACGAAGAATGAACACGAAGAGCACTTAAGGGCTATTTTGGAGTTGCTGAAGAAGGAACAACTATATGCCAAATCCTCAAAGTGCGAGTTTTGGCTACGTGAAGTCCAATTTCTTGGACACGTGGTTAATGGAAATGGAATCCATGTTGATCCCACAAAGATCGAGGCGATCAAGAGTTGGGAGACTCCAAAGACGCCAACCGAGATTCAACAATTCTTAGGTTTGGCTGGCTACTATCAAAGATTCATTGAGGATTTTTCAAAAATCGCTCAACCTCTTACCGCGCTCACACAGAAAGATAAGAAGTTTGATTGGGGAATCAAACAAGAAGAAGCATTCCAGATACTGAAAGACAAGCTTTGTAATGCACCGATCTTAGCATTACCAGAGGGTACAGATGATTTTGTGGTATATTGCGACGCTTCGCGTCAAGGCTTGGGTTGCGTGTTGATGCAACACCAGAAAGTTATAGCTTACGCATCGCGCCAGTTGAAGGTACATGAAAAGAACTATACCACGCATGATTTGGAACTAGGCGCAGTGATATTTGCATTAAAGATCTGGAGACACTACCTATATGGTACAAAGTGTACAATCTTCACAGATCATAAAAGCCTGCAGCACATATTCGACCAGAAAGAGCTGAATATGAGACAAAGACGTTGGGTCAAATTATTGAACGATTACGATTGCGAGATCAAGTATCACCCAGGGAAGGCGAACGTGGTCGCTGATGCCCTGAGTCGAAAAGAAAGAATCAAGCCCATAAGGTTAGGGCTTTGGAGATGATTATCCAAACAGATCTTTCTCTGCGAATTCGTGCCACGCAGAAAGAAGCTCTTAAGGAAAGAAACCTTGAAGAAGAATATCTCCGTGGGATGGAGAAGCAATTAGTGCCAAACGAGGAAGGAACGTTATGTTTTTTGAAAAGGATTTGGGTTCCTCTGTTTGGTGGTTTGAGAAAAGTTATTTTTGATGAGGCACACAAATCACGGTACTCTATTCATCCCAGTGCGGATAAGATGTACCAGGATCTTAAGGATTATTATTGGTGGCCCAGGATGAAGGGCGACATTGTTGTTTATGTTAGCAAATGTTTGACGTGTGCCAAGGTGAAAGCTGAATACCAGAAGCCTTCGGGACTTCTGCAACAACCTGAAATTCCCAAGTGGAAATGGGAACAGATTTCAATGGATTTTATAACGAAGTTGCCAAGGACGCCCAGGGGTCATGATACTATTTGGGTGATAGTTGACCGCCTAACAAAGTCCGCTCACTTCTTGCCAATCAAAGAGAAGGACAATACGAGTAAACTTGCGGAAATATACATGCAAGAAATCGTTGCACGTCATGGAGTGCCTCTCTCGATCATCTCTGATAGGGATGGGAGATTTGTATCAAGGATTTGGAAATCCTCCCAAGAAGCTTTTGGCTCGTAATTGAACCTAAGTACTGCATTTCATCCACAAACTGATGGCCAAAGTGAAAGAACTATTCAGACATTGGAGGATATGCTGAGAGCATGTGTAATGGATCTTGGTGGTAGTTGGGATAAGCATTTACCATTGGCCGAATTCTCATACAACAACAGCTACCACACCAGTATTGGAGCCGCGCCATTTGAAGCTCTTTACGGACGCAAGTGTCGATCACCCCTATGCTGGGCTGATGCAGGTGATAGGCAGCTTGTTGGTCCCGAAATCGTCCAAGAGACGACAGACAAGATTGCGCAGATTCGAAAACGCATCGAAGCGGCTCGCGACAGACAAAAAGCCTATGCAGATCCAAACCGGAAACATTTGGAATTCCAAGTTGGAGATATGGTTTTATTGAAAGTTTCACCCTGGAAGGGTGTGGCACGTTTCGAAAAGCATGGGAAGTTGAATCCGCGTTACATTGGCCCTTTCAGAATTCTGCAAAGGATTGGGCTTGTAGCCTACAAGTTGGACCTACCTGCTGAACTCCATGGTGTTCACGATACATTCCATGTATCCAATTTGAGAAAAAGTCCAACACAAGAAACAGTGATCATTCCTGCTGGCGAAGTTCATATCGACGACACGCTCCACTTCACTGAAGAACCTGTTGAGGTCACGGATTGGAAGGTTAACAAAACTCGCCGGAGCAGCGTCAAACTCGTCAAAGTTCGTTGGAATGCAAGACATGGGCCTGAATACACATGGGAGCGTGAGGACCGAATGAAAGAAAAGTACCCCCACTTATTTCCCAAGAACCTTGCAAATAGAAGCAGAACTTAAATTTCGGGACGAAATTTCTTTAACGGGGGGAGAATGTGACAACCCTCACCAAACCAGGTATCTGTACGAATTAATCTATATTTAATTACTGCTTAATTACTGTGCTTGCCTACAACTGTGATTTAACTGCTTACTGATTTCTGATACATACATACTCATGCATCACATCTTATACTGTCACTCTATTATTTACACATAAACCTCAGTGACAACCTTGATGCACAAAAAGCACAGTGAGCACACTATACGGGATACCCATTAAACATGCTGATATAACCAACATCAGACAGTTACTGTCTCTAAGGCCAGTATGAGCCGGGAATAGTTTACTACACTAGTAGAGAGTGTAGGGAAGTGAGGATTGTAGAACTGCGTCACTAGGTGATATTTATAGTGACCGGATGTGCCTAAAACGTACTTCGAGTACAAAATTCAGCACTTTAAATAAAAATTCACCATTTATCTAAACTAGTAAAGTGCAAAAAGTTGGAAAATATTACTAGACACTTTCCAAAGTGTCAGGAATAAATTGTGTCACTAAAAATAATATTAACGACACTTTAATTACTTATTTAGAACTTTAACGGATTAATATCCAACCGAACAACCGGACTTTATCCGGAACATAAAAATATTGACAACAACATTGTTTTTCTTTTTCTGAGCCAGTTAGGGTCCCCGAATACCCTAACACCCGCTATAACTTACAACACACTAGTAACTAAATTAAAATCCTAAACTAACTAATTATAACCTAACCATTTAGTTCAAATTAAACCAAACCTTACCCCCTTACAACCGAGTTCGGTTCCTATGTGGGACACCCACTTACAAGTGTTGAATATAATAATCCCCCATGCTTGAAATCTAGATGACACAAAACCCTTTGGTTAAACATGATTGAATGGTCTATAAGTAGGACTCATGGATTCATTAACACTTTACACTCCACAACAACAAAAAAAAAAAAATATCAACTTCTTCCTTTCTTTCTTGCTTCTGCCGAGAGCATTCACTTCCATCCATATGCAAGAACACTAAAAATATAAACATAAAGGTTACATGAAGTTTACTTGTATATGAAATGCTATTAGTTGATGTTGTCATGGGTATGTTGTTGGTTTAGAGTTGGTTAATACATATATGATGATTGATCGTCGAACTATTGATAAATCTGTTGTTCGGACATGTGTTGATACAATATAGTAACATTTGAACTATAAAGAACATGCTGAATCACATTTCCAGCCGACTTCATCAGGCTGTAAACAGGCCATAACTTAACGAAAAATGTATTTTCTGAAGCCTAGATTTATGTGTTATAAAATACGGTTCTAATGGCACCAGAATCGTAATTTTTGGACTTCGTTTACTATTTTTAAAGAACCGATTTGTAACAGCAGCTTAAGCTGAGTTTTTACAGCAATAAATGGGTGTTATATTTTCTGTTATAACTTGTATTCTGTGTAGAGTCGGATCATGAAATTTTTACTGTAAATGAAAACTGATTTATTTGTAATTACCCCACTGGAATTTTGTAAATCGGACTCTCGATGAATTTTCAATAAATTGTTCCGTGGACTGTGGTCAGAAAAAGATAAATCTGAGTTCAGTCCGGGAAAATGAATTTTTATAAAATATTGGTAATAAACTGAACCCCGATATTTTTACACAATAAAATATGGACTGTTTATGACATTCTGTAAAAATTTGGGAATTTTTGGAATAAGTTAACTATTTTATTAAAATGTCCGAAAACAGCTCAGTTTCGAATATTAATGCTGAAAAGACATAAGTTGTAAATTTCATGTCTAAGTGTCGGGTAGGTTATCTGTGAATGATATAACGTGTTATATGTGTTATGTGCATTATCGTACGTTTTTTTATGAGTGGGGAATGGATGGGAAACTTATATGGGCATAAACCGTCAAAGTAATGCATGTTGTGTGATAGATACGTGTAGGAACTTTGTGCTCTAATTGAAAGCCACTAAATGACTAACTGATAAATCATACTAGGACGTGATTGACCGACCCTGACTGTTAGCTATATTTGAGAATCTAACCGAGCAAACCGAGGTGAGTTCACACACTTTCTAAGGCATGGGATTCCCGGTGGTTTGGGAATGGGTTAAAGAATTAAAACTAAATCTACATATCCTCATTGGGTAGGATATGTACAGCCATCCTCCATAGAGTGGATGCCATTATTAATCCTACGAATTCTTCTGGTGCAGAATACGTACGTTGTGGTCCTCCTGGTGCAGGACAACAACCTTAAAACTAGCTAGACAAAACTCTATCATGAAGTCCCTCAATTTATATCGACTTAATCACCGAGGCCAATGGCGAGCGGGTCATTAGTTAATAGCGCTATTAGGTTTAACAAACCTCACACCGTGCCGTTCAGACGGGCGTGTACTAATAGACTATGGAAAACTGTCAGTGATGATAGACACTGATGTAGGGCACAACTATTGTTCGTAGTAGTCGATATCATTCCGTCTCTAAGGCCAGTATGAGCCGGGAATAGTTTACTACACTAGTAGAGAGTGTAGGGAAGTGAGGATTGTAGAACTGCGTCACTAGGTGATATTTATAGTGACCGGATGTGCCTAAAACGTACTTCGAGTACAAAATTCAGCACTTTAAATAAAAATTCACCATTTATCTAAACTAGTAAAGTGCAAAAAGTTGGAAAATATTACTAGACACTTTCCAAAGTGTCGGGAATAAATTGTGTCACTAAAAATAATATTAACGACACTTTAATTACTTATTTAGAACTTTAACGGATTAATATCCAACCGAACAACCGGACTTTATCCGGAACATAAAAATATTGACAACAACATTGTTTTTCTTTTTCTGAGCCAGTTAGGGTCCCCGAATACCCTAACACCCGCTATAACTTACAACACACTAGTAACTAAATTAAACTCCTAAACTAACTAATTATAACTTAACCATTTAGTTCAAATTAAACCAAACCTTACCCCCTTACAACCGAGTTCGGTTCCTATGTGGGACACCCACTTACAAGTGTTGAATATAATAATCCCCCATGCTTGAAATCTAGATGACACAAAACCCTTTGGTTAAACATGATTGAATGGTCTATAAGTAGGACTCGTGGATTCATTAACACTTTACACTCCACAACAAAAAAAAAAAAAATTATCAACTTCTTCCTTTCTTTCTTGCTTCTGCCGAGAGCATTCACTTCCATCCATCCTTTTCTTTCAAATTTGATCAAGCTATTTTATGTACATTCAAGTGTGAGGGATCACGTATAAGGAAGCTCGGTGTATACGGAATAGCAAGGACCTCTTCACCACGCTTTTAACCACCTATTTTCAACTAGTTTCTTCCCTAGCCTCGAGCTAGTAGTAAGTGACTCTAAACGCCTTTTTGATCTTGTCTAGAGTGGTTAATAAGAATTTTGTCGGTTGAAATTTTATGAACATGTAAGAACAAAATTATAAGTCTACTAAAAAATATAAACAAAGTTGTTAATGGATGAATAATGGTGTAAAACTTATAAAACTTGTTTGGTTATGATTATTTAGTGTTGTTTTATGCTAGTGTTAGTTCGGATCGTCATCTAACCCGACTAAGTCATGTTCATGGAACATGACCTAGTGTATGTTAAAGTATGAAAAGTGGTTAGATGAAGAACACTACTACTTATAGCCATGAACTTGTGTAAAAACAATTTTTCTTATGAAATGGAGTTCTAAACTAGTAGATCTAAAGATCTACAAGTGGTATTTTCGAAGGACCAAGTGTAAAATGAAAACATATTTTTAAAGCCGGATCTTTCCTAAACAAAGGTGATTTTTGTGAACACATAAGTGTGTAGACACTTGTGTAACAAAAGTTTTAACAAAGAATTATTTTTGTAATTTTTGACTAGAAGATGTACAAATGCATTTTCTGTAAAAATAAGATTTTCGAGAAACCGATTCCATTTATAAAAGTAGAAAGATCTATTAAAAATAATGGAAAGTTACTACACACTTTTACACAACCCACAAGTTCATGCGTTTGTGATATTTTTGAACTAGTATGATGTTGGAATATTGTTTGTTGTTGATTGAGAAAATTGTTGTTTGAATTTATAAAAGAAAATGACACGCTTAAAAGCGTGGCCACCTCCAGTTACAGGGGAAACTCTGGCAAAATTTCTGCAGAAATATAGACACTTGAAAATATTTTTGGTGACAAGTGTCTATAACTATATTTTTAACTTGTTTTCAAAATATACATTTCGCCACGATTTTTATTACAAAATAAGCAAGTGTCGGAGGTGGGATTTTCACAAAATAAAACTTGATAAATATATGTTTAGTATATATTTTTTATCATAACACTGGTGGGATTTTTGTGATTATTTCGTGAACTACGTAAATATTATTTTTAGGGTAAAAATAATATTACTAAATGTTAACGGCTCCAAAATAACGCGAACGCCTTCACAATAAATATTTAAGTTACACCGGTATTATTTATACCTCCCGAACCTTACAACGTAACTTACGTATTTTCAGAAAATACTCATAAGTGTGTATTTTGACAAAGTATTATTTTGGGAAAATTATATGGAATAAAATATAATATTTTTGGGAAAAATATTTATATTTTGGGAGTAAAGTATTTTGGACAAATGAAATAAAATATATTACATTAAGTGAGACTTAATATATATTTCGAAGTTATACGAACACACATGTATTAAAACCCCCATCCTTGGGAAGGAATATATTTACAAAATAAATACGAAGTGTAATTACGAAATAGTTGCCTAACTATTTCCCAAAGACATTAAACCTTAAGCTAAGGCACGGCCGTCCGCCTAATAGAAGTTAGTACGTGTAGGTCGTCGCACAGCAGGTTGACCAGGAGATTTCGTGTTAGAGACGCACTTCGGTGAGTTCATGTCCCCCTTTTCTCTTAACTGTTTTCAGTTTTTAACTGCGGGGGTGAAATACATGTTACTATGGTTACGAGTACTTTTTACATGGTATGGTTAGCGTAAGGAGGGTTACTACTTAGATCATGTAAGTGGGTAGGCGGGAACTGGAGGCCATTAATCCTCATTGTAGGACCGAGGGACGTAAGCGGTAGATCTATCTGGGTGTAGCGAGCCCAACCCCAGGCCCAGCAGAACGGACCTTGGGGTGACTTTGTGCCCAACGCGAAATCCGCTAGGTTTGAGTCTTCCTACTTGCACTTCACACATATCAATGGCCTTGCAAACCATTGGTGATCTCTTTTTCCTTATTTGCTACATACCAGGGTTTTTATACTTATAAAGGTTTTACTTACTCACTTACACATGAACTCGCTCAACATTATTGTTGATTTTTCCAACTTACATGTATTTCAGGGAACTAAGGATCTGGCACGGTATGCTACGTTTTCGCGCTGCGTTAGAGTATGGGATCATCCACGTTTAGGGATTGCGACTTTTACCTGGACGAGTCGCAAGTCTTAAACGACGTCTATTTTAAGTTTGTGGTTGTGTCTTTCAAACAATGTTTTTATGTTATTAGGTTGTAATTTCCGTTGCATGTGTCAACGCCTTAAGACAATGTTGTGGTAGGTTACTTTTCAAACTTAAATCAATGGATGATCTGCATGGTTTTATTTTCATATAGCTTTGTTGTGATTAAGCTATGGTATTAAGAAGTCACACCAAATAAACCCATGCTTCCGCAAAGCCAGGGTGTGACAGCTTGGTATCAGAGCTCTGATCATAGCGAACTAGGATTCCTTCTCGAGTCTAGACTATGATCACTAGGGCTCTCACGAAAACATTTTTACATTGCATACCACTTAAGTCCAGATCCAGGTCACAAAACGTTCTTACAAACAAAAGTTGAGCACATTTTATTTGTTAGTTATGGCTCAGTCTGGGAGGCTGAGAGGATTATCTAGTGGGACTAGGGAGTTAGTCTGGGAGGCTGAGAGGATTATCTAGTGGGACTAGGGAGTTAGTCTGGGAGGCTGAGAGAATTGTCTAGTGGGACTAGGGAGTCAGTCTGAGAGGCTGGGAGGCTAGTGGGACTAGGAGAACTATTTGATTGCTTATTGGTGACTAATATGTTTATCTGACTATATGATTGGATATTTGTGCATATGTGTGTTTGTATTACAGACGACATGGCTTCCTCTTCAGGCACCGGAGAGTCGGACGCCACGGACCCCATGCCTATAGTATCGGACGACATGGTGTCATCAGAGCGTGAGGTGTACACGTCAGACACCACTAGCACGGATGAGGACGATTTTCAGCCATTCGCGCTGCCCGATGTCGTTGCTGAGCCCGCTGATGGCCCTATCGCCGGGGTGTGACAAATAAGCCAACGAAAGTCAAACCACATTTTTCAGAAACAACTTAAAACTAAACAACCAAATGTGAACTCACTCAACTTTGTTGTTGACTCGTTGTTACATGCCTTACAGGTCGCTAAATGCTTGGAGCTTGCACGAGGAAGGAGTCGTTGTGGTGTACGGACTGTTATGTTCCGTGCTTAATATTTAAATCATTATGAACTTATTAAACATGCGTTTTGAACTTTAACTTATAAACTATGGACTTATGTTTTGGTTTCACGTTTTATGTTTCCGCTGTTTAAACTGAACATGGTTAACTAGATTTGGTCACCAATCGTATTGTGGTTGGTCTTATTTACTTATTTACATTGTTCAATATGATTGGTGGCTCGATCCTGGTCATGTCACGCCTCCAAGCGGTGATACTCCGTATGGTGGATTTTGGGGGTGTGACAATGTTCTCTCCACTCGGTTATGTATACTATCAATAATGGACTAGTATTTTATACTGAACACTCAAACCGATTAGAACACATATACGCATATGCTTGCAACTCAATCATTCTCCACCAATCTACATAAAAACATAGCACAACTCAAAAGGGATTTTTACGGGTTGTAACGGGGCTAGGCTAAAGGTATGGAATGGGATATTTAAAAAGAAACGTATGCACCTGGTTTTTGCTCATTCTTCGTGTGATCTTCGATCTTTTCATGTGATTAGCCATCCCAAAACGGACGTAGATGTACCTACAAGTCTCGAACACTCGTGTAAAAGCGAACTTCTCACAAAAATCAAAACCCATTAGATACTCCATTTTTATGAAAAATTTTACCAAGTCATTCATTATTCAAATGTGATTTTGTGAAAAATATTATACAACAACAAACCTAACTCACTTTCGTAGTACTTACGACGGATTTTAGTGTATGCACACAAGCCCTTTAAACCTCCCAATAGCTCGGGAGGACGAGCAGGTCTCATTTTATTTACCTAGGAATTCAAAGTACGGAAAGAAGTATACAAAAAAAAAAAAAAAAACTAAACTAAACAGAGGAAATAAAAAAAACTCCTGAAAATATTATACAACAACAAATGAGATACCACCTCATGGTGGACGAATGGAGTGCTTGTCTCCCATGAATTCTTCTAAATCACCCACCGGCGATTCATACCATTTGGTCCCAAATGGACCAAACCTTCTCAACCTCTCTTCCTCCTTCTTCACCTTCTTCGTCTTGACCGGTTTCTTCTTCGATCCTCCAAACCTACTAACCATAGCACATATCTTTTTGTTCGGATTCATGTCATTCTTAGGACATTCATCCTCACCTAATGGGTTAGTAAACTTGGGAAATACATTCAAAATCAATTCCCGATTCCCAAACTAAAAACTAACCATTTTGCTCCTTCATTAAAATGGAGGAAAAAGAAAAAAAAAAAAACTGGATGTTAACTGAAAAATCTGATCAGAATTTTGTTTTGAATGAAAATGACAACAAAATTGAAACCACATAGACCCAAATTCAAAAGGTTTGAGTTTTGGACTAAAGTGATAAAAGTGACCAAATCTCAGCGACCATTTTGGCAGTTTACTCAAAAATATTTGTAGATTGACGAGTTACATGTATGTAGCTTGCGAAATACACATATGAGATATACGTATGTAGTTCATGAGCTACATATATGTAGCTCGTCGATTTACATATAGTTTTTTATTTTCTTTTTAATTTCTATGAATTATAGTAACTTAATAAAAATGAAACAACAAAAATAACAGAAATCTTCTATAAAAAGTCTCAACTCAAATATGTGGGGGTGGGCTGTTGGACTCTGATTACAAGGGTGCGTTGGATAATCTGCATAGTTCTCTTTCAGATCTTGATCTTGACGGTTTCTACATTAAAGACACCGCCCCCATTAAAGCCCAGAAAATTCTGGCGAATGCCTTATATGGCGAAATCGTCAAGACAGTTGAAGAGAAGTTTGCCTTTTCCCCTCGCCAGCGAGCCGTGTTTGAGTGTTTACGAACTCCCCATGCTCAGGATTTTTTGTCTGTTGTTCCCATCGAAGGTTTAGGGCAATGTATGTCGGCTGTGGAATACCGGGCTATCCTCAAGTACCGTTTAATGATACCCCTTTTCCCGGTTGATGACCCGTGTCCTGTATGTCGGAAGTGTTGCTTGGATTCTTTTGGGGAGCATGCAGTCCATTGCAAAGAATTACCGGGCTTTAAATATCGACATGATTTAGTTCGAGATGTGCTGTATGATGTCCTTAAGCGAGCAGGGATCTCGGCAAAAAAGGAAGCTACGGTGAACTTCTTGACTGATCCATTAGAAGGGAGATCTACGCTACGGCCCGCTGACATTTTTGTTTTTGGATGGGAAGGAGGGAAACACGCGTGTGTCGATTTGACAGGTGTGTCCCCCCTCGTTGGGCTAAGGGACCACGGGTTTGTGGCGGGATAGGCGATAACCAAGGCAGAGGCGGACAAAGTAGCTAAACACGAAAAAGATTGCATCGATGAATCAGCACGTGTTCGTCTCGTTCGCTTTCGATACATTTGGCGCTCTCGCCCTTGACGCGGTGCGGTTCCTAAAGCGGGTTCAACAGGTGGTAAGCAGTAACACCGCACATGTTAAGGGGCAGAATTTTGTGTTTAGTAGGGTATGATTTGCTATTCAGAAAGGGGTAGCGGCACAGCTTGTTGCTCGTCTACCTGCCATTGGTTTATAATCATATTACATTTTAATAACCTCATTAAAACAAGCACAATGTCATTATAAAATTTGCTTTTAACAAATTATATAAGAAATAACAATTATGACTTAAAAAAAAATTATTTAATCCCCTATATATAGCCTCTTTTATTGGCTCTAACTAAAGTAACAACAAAGCCCCATGTATCCGCTCATTGTTTTTGTGTGCGCTTTGAGCTTGCTCATTTCATCAGGTATATGGATATTCCTATCTCTCTACAACTTGAGACTTCCTGAAAGTAGTGATTATAAATAACGATATAATGCAGATACGTTATACGCAACAAGAGCTCAAAAATCGTCAATGGCTTCCATAGGAGTGAACCTAACTTTTACAGACAATCATGTACGTCAGTTCACTTATAAATAGCTTATTTCATTTTTGTAGATTTTTAGCCATAGTTGTCAAAGATGCACTCAAGGCACAAAGGGTTAGCCCTGGGCCTAGATGCAAGACAGTTAAAAAACGAGAGCTTGAGAGATAAGGCCCGACGGGGCGGTGCGTTAAAGTATCACGGCCACCATCCATCACGCGTTATTTCCACCGCCGGCTAAAAGTTCAACGCGTTAATCTTCCACGGAATCCGATTTTCGTTATTTTTTCAACGAGTGATGATTTATTTTGTGAGGGTATTTGTTGGTTGGGGGGAAATTGTTGGGTGTGGTGGTTAGTGATGACCACCCCGCCTAAAAAAGGTTGTGAGTGATGGAAAAATGGTTGATGACATGGCGGAACTTGATTGATGCTTGTGAGTGATAGATTCTATAACTAGTGAACCACCCCGCCCGGCCTAAGCAAGGTGTTGAGGGTAAGCATATAATTTTTTTTTGAGGTTTTAGACATGTTTTAGGTACCGACTATTTTTGAAGGTGGCATGGCGTATCCCTGCGCCTCTCCTAGTGACTAGGCGCATGTCCAAAGGGTTTTTGACAACATTGTTTTTAACCATGGACACATTAGATTTATATTTTAACTTTTTATTTTATTAAGAATGCAAGATTCTTTTTAGCTTTTGCTTTTTTTATTTACTAAAACATATATATGCTAAAATATGAAAGGAAAAAAAAAGTAGTAATTGCATCACGGGGTTTCGTATACGGAACCTGGTTCTATTACCTAGGGTAAAATATGGTTGTTGGACTTGCCAGGTTCCTTAGATAATATTGTTTGCTAGGGAACAAGTTCCGTAAATTTTCAAACTGGTTTTACAACCGGGTTACATTCAATGTTTTAATAACAGGTTTTTAAATAATACCGGATTAAGCTAAAAAATGATTCAACTGGTAGATCCAGGTTGATTAGTTAACTCTATACTATACACGTACACAGGGGCGGACCCATATGGTGCGGGCCGGGGTCCACGGACCCCAATGTTTTAAAAATAAAAGTAGAACCGGTATGTTAATTTTTTCAAAGATCCTATAAAACAAATTAGTTGGACCCTATAACTATAAAAGAAAAGATGGTATGATGGTAAATCTCTTTGTGTTCCAACAAATAGGTCTCAAGTTCAAGTCTTACACATCATGTTTTTTAGTTTATTTTTTCCATAAAAATTAAACTAGTGTTTTAAAACATCACAACCACCCATTGATCATCTAATTTGCTTCTTTAAAATGATAAATTTAATGTCTCCGAATGATATTATTTCACATTTGATTACCAAATAAGACTTCCAACATATAGTGGCGTTAAAAAAAAGGTTAAACAAAATTTTGAAGTTACGTGAAGTAGTTGTGTTGTTTAGGTAGCTATTGGTTTCAAACAACTTATTAATCACCACAATTTGATAACTTGATTCTTAAAAATGGTTCTTAATAGTGTAGTGGTTTCATGTCCACTAAATGCTTCTACATTATTTCCTAGCCCCGACCCTTCCCGAAAATTTTAATGTTTGGTTGTGAAAAAATTCTAACACAAAAAATGGACCCCAATAAAAAAAAATCCTGAGTCCGCCATTGCACATACATCCAGATTTATATAACTCAACAACTAACTACCATCATATACACACACATTCATATTTATATACACTAACTACCATCATATACATGATACATCCTGGATACATTGTGTACATGTTGAGTTACTAAGATACTATTGTCAACAACAACAAAACTTAGAGGAAACAAAACTTAAAATGACCTACCAATTGCGAATTGGAGTGATGAACTACGAACGGACGATGAAGAAGGAAGTCTGGAACGAAGATGATGCAATGGAAGTGTGGAACGAATGATGGGGTGATGAAGTCTGGAACAAGTCATGAACGATGGAGTGATGAAGCACGTTTTGAACTTTGATCGATAGAGATGGATTATTGAAAGTCGCTAGGTTAAAACTGGGGAGTAAACAGGGAGATGAGCCGATAAAAAGTAAAGATCAAAACCCATAAACTAACCTGGGCCGGTACCGGTACGACGGTTTAAACCAGTATACCGGATTTTACCGGCGATACGAAGTTGATGCCGTTTCCCCTATTTACCGGGGTGTTTCGTACCGAATTAACATCCAACATTGGTAATACAGATATAACCTGCTGGTTTTTAAAACATTGGTTATATTAGATACCTAATAAAATCACCATAATATATCACATATGAGTTTTCGGAATAATTTACGTATTTTAATCGAATTATGTATGGGTATTAGTAGTGATGACGGGGGTAGCCCAAATCTCAATAAAATGACTAATATATAACAGCTTAAAAGGTTAAAAGGTTGAGAGGTTCAATACGCGCGAACTCAGGAGAACAGTAAAAAGGACAAGCACAGTGTCCGGTCACATCAACACTTAACGTGTGAACCATTTCTGAACAGACAGAACATGAGCACAGAGAACACCCTTTTGTCCGCATGTCCAAACCCTTTAACCCCTAAAAGGGTAAGCCCCTCACTGCAAGCCAGGTTTACTGGTTAAAGGTTTCCCCTTTGAGAAACATCTTCCCCTATAAATTGCAGCCCATGTTAAGCATATGGGACACCCCAGGATCAGCAGATATCACTCTAACTATCTGATTCTTCCTCTCCCTCTTGAGAACCAGCTTCATGCTTGCTTCTCTTCTTCTTCTCCCATGAGAACTTGCTTCTTACAAGTTCTCTTCTTCACACTAAATAATTCATCTTCTCCAACGATCGCTTTCTAGGCTGATTTCTAATCAACTCAAGATCTAAGGAAGATAACAACAATACTAGTGAACCTCTCTCCACGTCTTGCAAACGTGGGGGGACCCCACGACCTGCGTTAGGCTAATCGAACCCCTGAACCCTTTTACCCTGGAGATATCGCTACTATCTTTGGTCTATTATTTGTTGCATCAACAAGTTGGCGCCCACCGTGGGGCTACGCCACTTACTTTATCTTAAAGACCAGTTGTGTAGCTCCATTTTTCTATTTACATCATGTCTGAAAGCGAATCTCCGGGTAAATCGGGTGCCTAACCACACCAATTTAACACCAAATTCTAGTCGGATCTCACTGGTTAGATCTACACCTCTCTCTACTCCAGGAAGTACTCCAATGGGAACTTTTTCCCGGAGTTCACCTCTTTTCATACACCAACCCCATCCCAATCAGGGGTTGCATCTTCTCAAATCGGTGCAATGCGTACATCGAAATTCATATAACTAACACCCGAGGGAGTAGCTAGAAATTTCTCACAACTAAGATCTTTTCTCAACTAGCATGTGAGCCTAGAAAGGAAGAAAAAGGTAAGAATAAGACTAAATTATGAGAAGTCTAAACCCTCATTAACACCTGGCCCTCCATCTCTTCCTTTTAGCAGCTCACGTTCAGCCACATCTTACATTAAAGCTGGCCCTAGTGTGACAGACCAACCACTCAAGCCCTTTAGCTTTTGGGGAGGCCTAGTCCAACCGTTTTTCCCTTATTTACCTCCCAACCCGTTACAGCCGGTGCACCTATTAAGCATGAAACCACTCTTGATCAATTATGGAAGTCACCAGCTTCAGGTGTTCCTCCTCCCATTGCTACTTCGTGGCCACCCTATCTTTGGCTCGAGGTACGGTCATGAGCACATCCATGGGAATGCCTTATACAGTACCATCAGAAAGCCTTCAAGGCTTTAACCTTATGACCCAGCTGATGACACAGATGATAACATCTTTTATGATTACCATCAGAAAGCCTTTAAGGCTCTAACCTTATGACCTAGCTGGAGACACGGATGATGGCATAATTTCCTTTGCAACACGTAAAAGCTGGATGATGACACAGAAAGCCTTCAAGGCTTTAACCTTAACTTCATCAACCAAGTGCCAACCACTTACCAGGGTACCTCAAGCGGTAACCCAGCTTCAAAGGTAGTAAAATACCTCTCAAAACCTTACAATCCCAATGACTTATCTTGCTTCTCCCAACATATTGTTGAGTACGAGTTTCAAACCCAGATAAAGATGCCATCACGGTACTGAAGACTACCTCCAAATCTTCGTCGGAACTGCAAGAATTAAAAAATGACCCAACTCCGAATGTTGTCTCATGTTCAGGCAAACCCTTGAATGGTCTTCGCGCATATGGTTCAATGACCTTCCTGGACGAAGTGTTCAGGCCTTTGACGATCTTAGCAAAAGTTCCCCATAAAAACATAGGTATGTCAAGAACTCCACGATAATCTTCCATATCAAACAACGTGATGATGAAAGTCTCAGAGACTTCATCGAAAGTTACAAGAAGGAAGGTTTAACTTACACCGATGAAAAGATTAGGGTTGCAGGGTTCATGAATGCTATAAATTCCAAATATCTCACAAGAGACTTCAATAAATGCCTGCCCAAAACCCTTGAAGAAACACTTGAAAGGGTTGAAGCCCACATTCGAGGAGAATAAGCTGTAGACATCAAAGAAAAAAAAAGAGAGAACTCTTAACTGGAGCTTCCAGTATGGCTCTTATGACAAATGGTTCAAAGGTTCAGATTCCTGAAGGCCGGAACCCTCCAAGCCGAGAAAAAAACATAAACTTTACAGCCTTAACCAAGACTACGCAAGAGATCTTGGCAACCGAAGTGGTAAAACACAGCTTCCACCCTCCTCAACCTTTGCCAAAAAACAAAAGATTGGAAAAATCAAGCCAGTATTGTGAGTTTCACGAATAGAAAGGTCACCATACCAATAATTGCTTCCAACGTCTAGTTATCAACGTCTAATTGGTTTAAGAAATGCAGGTGCCACTTATCAACGTCTAGTTGACAAAGCGTTTTCCGGACAAATCGGCAAGAACATTAAAGCTTATGTTGACGGTTTGGTGATCAAGAGCAAAACGGAATACCAAATGCTCGATAACATACAAGAAACCTTCCAAATCTCGAGAAAGAACAACATGAAGCTTAATCCAGTCAAGTGCTCGTTTGTAGGGCATATCATAGGGAAACAAAGCATAAAAGCCAACCCTTAAGAGATGTGCTAACAAGAAATACTTTCGATTGAAAGCTTAAAGCTTTGAAGCATTTTACCTTAAAAGGAAGTCTTCAACCAAATGAAGCAACACTTGGTTTCACTCCCAGCCATTTTGGCTCCGGAAATAAGAGGAACAACCTCTATATACCTTTCGATTGCTGAAAAGACCATAAGTACGGCTCTAATCATTAAAAAAAAGTTCAGATACCCGTTTACTTTTTCAAAACTTCAAAATTAGTAGAAATCAAATATTCTTCTTTGGAAAAAAATGTTCTAGCCCTAGTCCAAACGGCTAGAAGGCTTCAAAGGTACTTCCAGTCACACCCGATACAAGTGGTCGCTAACTAACCTGATAAGAATGTGCTTGAAAAACAAGAAAATTCCGGACGATTAACCAAATGGGTTGTAAAAACTAGGTGAACATGATGCGTTGTCGAGTGTTATATATTTTAGGTGTATATTTTAAGCCCCTTTAACACTTTTTTAGTCAAGTTTTAAATTTATAAAACACGATATTTACTAACACTAGACACACATATGGGCAAGTGCACCCATCGTGAGCGTAGTATAGTGTTGGTAAGATACCGAGGTCGTCCAAGGACACAAGAGCTTTTAATACCGGTTTATCCTCAACGTCTAATCAAATCAAAAAGTTTGGAAAAAATGTTTTTAAACTAAGAAAAATAAAAACTAACTAAAAATGCTGAATAAAAAAACAGATAGACAAGATGAATCACTTGGTTCCGACTCGTATCTAGTGTAACCTTTGATTATTTCCGCACTTTTGCACATAATTAAGAGATTATCTTAGTTATTGTAGTAGACCCCTCTTTTGAAGGCGACGTTACCCTCACCCCAGTAGTTTGAGTCAGCAAGGATACAATCCTAAAAGGGTGGATTATTGGAAGATAATTAATTAAGTTATTAATGCAATATTATGGTAGGCCCCTCTTTTGGAGGTAACGTTGCCCTCGGCTAAGTAGTCTGAGTCAGCAGGGATACAGTCCTAAATAGCCGAGTTATAGTATTAATAGTAGTTAACTTATGAGGGGGTCAAAGAGTTGGGACCCCCGCCATCCAATACCGTTAAGTATTGAAGGAGGTCCTACTAAATTTGACCCAGGTCCATTGCAGGACCTCTAAACGCTGAACAATGGCAAGACCTTTACCAAACCGTTCCCTTAACCCCCGACCAGGTAGCCAACATACCTCCATATAGACCGTGGAGATATGAATGGTGAAAATCTTTTATTTATATAGACAGTAAAATAATGCCAAAACACCACGGACAAACGATAAGGAAAGATCACCTTCAACATAAGAAACTAGTTATTAAAGTCATTAATACAAAACCAAGTAAAAAGTGCAAAAGATTAGAAATAAAAAGTATTACACTAGACACTTTGTCTTCACCAAGTGATGTAAGAGACTTAGGCAAACATGGCCTTGATTGTCAAGAACTCTTACGATCAATCTTGGATCCCGAGACGACTCACACACTCTACGATGGACAATGGATGATGGTGGTGGATGATGGTGTTATGGTGGTGGTGGGTGGTGGGTGAAGTGTGAGAGAGGTGGTGTACCAAGGGATGGTTTGAGCTTGAGCTAAGCACTCCTATTTATAGGCTGAACAGAAGCTCGGGCACGGCCTCGTGTCCAGTTGGCACGGCCCCGTGTCCACATCCTTCTCTTTCTTCATTTAATGCAGCTTTGTCTTATTAGTTGACCACGCCCCCGTGTCCGCTGAGCATGACCCCGTGGTGCAGAAAAATCTTTGTACTATGCAGATTTGCTGGATTGTGCGAATCTTATAGTTGACTACGGCCCCGTGTCCGCTGAGCACGGCCCCGTGGTGGGCAATAGAAGCTTCTACCACTTTGTCTTTTCTGCTGACACTTGGGCACGCCCCCGTGCTGGCTGAGCACGGGGCGTGTTAAGGCTTCTGATGTCTTGTTTTGCTTGGGAAGATGCTGTCGTGGGGTCGGGCATGTCACGTCTTGTTCCTTTTCTTGTATTTATGTTAGATTTTGATGTCTTTTTGCTTCTTTTGTTAATTTGAGCTCATTTAATCCTGGAAATACAAAAGGAAGACAAAAGCACACTTTTTCCAACATTAGTACTAAAAAAGGGTTAGTTTTATGCCTCATTTGATGAAATTTATATGTTGCATTTTGAACACATCAAATACCCCCACACTTGAATCTTTGCTTGTCCTCAAGCAAAACTCTTTAATATGTGGCTATTGCACTCCCAAATGGAATGGGTAGAGAAGAAGGTTTTTGGGCTTGTCGTAGAGTGTCGGGATTTCCAAGATTCTTTATTGAATTTTATTTTTATTTATTTACAATCCTATTCGTCATGATTTATTTCTAACTTTTCATAAGATAAATTACTTATTAGGGCATAACATGCCTCTTTAAAATTTTATTTATATACAAGTTCACATACCTCACGGGGATCACTCAACACTCGGCCGAAAATGTATTTTTGTGGATCACTCGAGAGCGGCATGGAACTTATTCCTACCATAGGCTTGCCAAGCAATCAATCATCCTCCTTTTTAACTTATATACCTTTGTAAATATCAAGAGGAATTTTTGGGTAAAGGGTTAGGCTTGGGTTAAAGGTAGGTGGTTGGGTTGGTGGATAGTGGTTAGTATAAAAAGGCGAAAAGCGTAACAAGTGTCGGTTTTCGTATGACTTTCTATTTTTGCCACTTTTATTTTGATGAAGCTATTTATTCAAACAAAGTTATTTTTGATGAAATTGTTTGTTTATTTTCTTTTGCTTCATCATCAACAATTTTTTTTTTTGAAAAGTCATATGAAGAACTGAACTTGTTACTAAAACAAAGGGGTAAAAATGAAAAAGGTTTTGGTGGGTAAAAAGGGTGTTTGTTTTGGGTTATGAAATGAAAAGGTTTAGGCTCAAAGGGGCTAACTAGGGGGATTTTGGGTAGGTGGTAAAAAAAAGAAAAATAATGGTGTAGAAATAAAAAGGGTTAGTCCTAATGCCTCCATCATTTACTTACTCGGGTTTAAGTTGGTAAGGACCGGGAATGTATCGTCATGGCAAGTTCTAGAGTCGTAAGAACCAAGCGGCTATTCACACAAGAAACGAAAATGAGCATTTAGTCAAATGATATGTAAGTGTTTGCTCAATAAAGGCTTAAAACTCACTTTTGTGGGAATGGGTTTTTATGTGATCAAGTATATATAATCAAATTTTAACTAAGCTTGTCATGCCTTTTCATAATTTTCTTATGTTGGTTCTTTTTATCACGACGCTATCGGTTGTAAATTCATAAAAATATAACCTTTTTGAGAACTTGAATTTCCCGAGTTAAACCTAGACAAGTAAAAAAAAATTGAAAATTTTTGAAAAAATTTGGGGTGACTAGCGGTTCCAATAGAGTTTTGTGTAAGGCTTGTATTTAGGACTTGCGAGATTCAAGGTTTTAGCATCCCCCCCACACTTAAATTACACATTGTCCTCAATGTGTCCCAAAAATAAGTTTTTAGGTTGATTGAATGTGTGAAAGGTGTGAAAAAGCAAAAATTGTGTGTTACTGGGCGCTGAACACGGCCCCGTGTTGTCCGGGCACGGCCCCGTGTTCAAGTGCCAGTAACAAAATTAAAACAAGAGAAACAAAAGCCTGGACACGGGGGCGTGTTGGGTGAACACGACCCGTGTCCAGTTACCTGAACTGGGTCTTTTTCTGCAGACTGTGCAGCACGGGGCCGTGTTGGGTAGACACGGCCCGTGCCGAGCTTACTGTAAACGAAGAAATTTTGTCGGACGGTTCTGTTTTCCTGCATGGAGTGCCGGTTCAAGTTTCCCTTGCATCCTTTTCCATCTCAAGTGTGTTTTATTCCTGCAAATTAAAACTAACTAGAAAACAAGAAAATTAATCTAAACTAAACTAAGGATAGTTCCACGGAATGCCTCCGTGGTGCGCCACGTTTATAAGGGTCCTTGGCTAGACCCAAAGCCTGGTTATATGTTACCCAAGTGGGATGTATTGCATCCTATGTTACACCGTCGGAGAGCGTCATCCAAGCTTGAGTCTATGACCTTCATGTAGTTGACCGGGTCTTCTTCCTCTACTTTCTTTCCACATTCAAACTTCACTTCCTCATCCCCAAACTTCAATGTTAATGTTCCGTCATTCATATCCACCACTGCTTGGGCGGTGGCTAGAAATGGCCTCCCGAGGATGAGAGGGACATCGGTGTCTTCTTCCATGTCTAGGATGACAAAGTCGGTTGGAAAAACGAAGTTGTCAACCTTGACTAGCAGATTTTCAGCGACCCCTTGTGGAAATTTGACGGACCTATCGGCGAGTTGTATGCTCATCTTTGTAGGGCTTGTTGTTCCTAGGCCGAGTCGTTTGAACATTGACGTGGGCATGAGGTTAATGCTAGCCCCAAGATCGGCTACTGCATTACGAACGAGGGACTTCCCAATCGAGCAAGGAATTGTGAAGCTCCCGGGATCAATTTTCTTTTGTGGAAGTTTGTTGAGTACTAAAGCGGAGCATTCTTCTCCTAAGTTAACTAATTGCAATGATTCAATTTTCCTTTTGTGAGTGAGGAAATCCCTCATGAATTTTGCATATTTAGGCATTTGGGTTAGGACCTCAATAAAAGGAATATTAACATGCAATTGTTTTAGTAAATTCTCGAACTTTGCGAATTGCTCATTAGTCTTTTGACGATTTAACCTACTGGGGTACGGAATTGGAGGAGTTTTGGGGGGCTCTTGATTTGGTGGAGAAGCCTTTTCCGGTTGAAGTGTGGTTGAAGTCGTGCTTTGGCTGAGTTGACTCCCTTCAATCGGTGGTAGCGGGGTATCTTCAGGACCCACGGTTTGGTTTCTCAATGTGATGAGGTGTACTTGCGCCTTTGGGTTGGTTTCGGTATTACTTGGTAACGCGCCTTGTGGTATCTCGGAGAAATTTTGAGCTAGTTGGTTTAATTGTTTTTCAACGTTTTGAATGCTAGCTTGTTGATTTCTAAAGTTCGATTCCAATTGTTGAAATCGATCCGAGTTTTTCTTTTCGGTGTCGAAGATGAGGCGAGATACGGTATCTTCAAGCCTTTCTCTTCCACCTTGTTGTTGAGAGAAATTTTGTGGTTGTTGAAAATTAGTTCGTTGGTTTTGTTGGTTACTACTATTGCCGGGATCTCTCCAACCAAGATTTGGGTGGTTACGCCATCCTTGGTTGTAGGTACCCGTTGGAGGACCCGACGGCCTAGGTCTATTATCAACGTAGTTTACCGTTTCTGCTTGTTCATCTAATTCTTTCATACAACTCCAATTTTCATGTGACCACCACACCCTTCACAAGCCATAACCGAGGCCGTTTTTGTCATTTCTAGCTTTTTGATTTTCGAAGAGAGGGCCTCGATTTGGGCTTGTAAAGAGGTGCTTTGATCAACCTTATGGGCGCCCGGGGCAATAGATTTATTACCTCAGGGAGTGTGCCATTGAAAATTGGTTTGAGCAATTTCCTCAATTTGATTATATATTTCATTTGGGCGACGATTACCTAAGAGTCCCCCGGAGCTAGAATCGAGTGTTTGTCTTGTGTGTGGCAACAACCCATTGTAGAAAGTGGATACTTGTTGCCACACCGCTAGACCGTGATGAGGACACTTTCTTAGTAGCTCCTTGAACCTTTCCCAAGATTCATATAAGGATTCCCCATCCTCTTGTGAGTATGTATTAATTTCATTCATTAATTTAGCCGTTTTAGCAGGAGGGAAATACTTTTATAGAAACTTTTGGGCTAGTTCATCCCAGGTGTTTACCGAGCCAACTGGGAGGGTGTTAAGCCAAGCCTTAGCTCGGTCTTTTAGCGAAAATGGAAACATTCGAAGGCGGATGGCGTCATTTGATGCTCCATTGATTCGAAAGGTATCACATATTTCTAAGAAATTAGTAATATGTAGATGGGGATCCTCGTCCGCAAGCCCATGGAAGGTTGCGGAGTTTTGAAGCATCTGGATCAAATGTGGCCGAAGTTCGAAGTTATTTGCTTCGACATTCGGTGCATTGATAGTGGCGCCGAGATTACCTACGGTGGGCCGTAGGTAATCCATGAGAGTACGTTGGTCCGCCATTGGAAGTGGGTCCCCCGAAACTTTCCCTTGATTTTTAGCTTTAAGTCTTTTTTTGAGAAAGCGTTCGGGTTCTTCTAGAGGTTCTTTTATGTCTCTACTAGAACTGGAGCTCATGCACTACGTAGGAGGTTCAAATGTGGCACCTGGGTTCCAAGTCCTGCAATAAAAACAGAAAAGAACGTTGGTCAGAAGGTTCACCACGGCCCCGTGCTCAGTGAACACGGCCCGTGGTCAGAGATACAGTAATTGTTTTCCGGATCCCTGTTACTGGGAGTTGGGCACGGCCCCGTGTTGCACCGACACGGCCCCGTGTTCAGCTCTCTGTAACTCAGAAAATAAAAACTGCCAGTGATGATGCTGGGCACGGCCTGTGTCCGACCAGGCACGGCCCGTGCTGAGCTCTGCAGAAACAGAAAAACTAAAAAAAAATCCTAAAAAAAATTGAAAAATAAGAAAAACGATTAGGCCGTTGATTCCTAACTTTCTTAAAATCCTTGTGTCCCCGGCAGCGGCGCCAAAAACTTGATGCGTTGTCGAGTGTTATATATTTTAGGTGTATATTTTAAGCCCCTTTAACACTTTTTTAGTCAAGTTTTAAATTTATAAAACACGATTTTTACTAACACTAGACACACATATGGGCAAGTGCACCTATCGTGAGCGTAGTATAGTGTTGGTAAGATACCGAGGTCGTCCAAGGACACAAGAGCTTTTAATACCGGTTTATCTTCAACGTCTAATCAAATCAAAAAGTTTGGAAAAAATGTTTTTAAACTAAGAAAAATAAAAACTAACTAAAAATGCTGAAAAAAAAAACAAAAAAAAAAAAAAACAGATAGACAAGATGAATCACTTGGTTCCGACTCGTTTCTAGTGTAACCTTTGATTATTTCCGCACTTTTGCACATAATTAAGGGATTATCTTAGTTATTGTAGTAGACCCCTCTTTTGAAGGCGACGTTACCCTCACCCCAGTAGTTTGAGTCAGCAAGGATACAATCCTAAAAGGGTGGATTATTGGAAGATAATTAATTAAGTTATTAATGCAATATTATGGTAGGCCCCTCTTTTGGAGGTGACGTTACCCTCGGCTAAGTAGTCTGAGTCAGCAGGGATACAGTCCTAAATAGCCGGGTTATAGTATTAATAGTAGTTAACTTATGAGGGGGTCAAAGAGTTGGGACCCCCGCCATCCAATACCGTTAAGTATTGAAGGAGGTCCTACTAAATTTGACCCAGGTCCATTGCAGGACCTCTAAACGCTGAACAATGGCAAGACCTTTACCAAACCGTTCCCTTAACCCCCGACCAGGTAGCCAACATACCTCCATATAGACCGTGGAGATATGAATGGTGAAAATCTTTTTTTTATATAGACAGTAAAATAATGCCAAGACACCACGGACAAACGATAAGGAAAGATCACCTTCAACATAAGAAACTAGGAAATATCACCTTCGAAGAGGCTCGTGATCAAGCAGCCATACAAAAAGCAAGGTACAAGCAAAACATGGAATTGTATTACAATACACGGGTGAAGCATGAACACTTCAACCCTAGGGACCTTGTGCTTCGAAATAATGAGGCATGCAAGAAAGAAAGCCAAGGAAAGATTGGCCCTAAATAGGAAGGGCCATACACTATCCTTAAAGCCCACAAAGGGGGATCATACAAGCTGGCAGGTCCGCAAGGAAAAAAGCTTCCCCGCCATTGGGATGGCAAAAACCTTAAAAGGTTCCATGTTTAACCAAAACGTGTTATAAATAGTTCCAAAAAGTTGTTCTATTCCCCTAGTAATCAAAGTACTTTGAAATGAATGAACAATGAATCAAAATTTGTCTTTCTATCCTATAATCAGGTTGAGAACCTATTAAGAAACTCCATGGCAAGGGCCATGTAAGGGGATGAGCTCCCAGGCCACATCGTTCAATAGGTTCAAGGGTTGAATGGACCTATATAAGGGGTGAGTTCCTAAATCAATACAACTCCATGAGACTCATAGAAATCTTAAAAATCATGTCTCATAGACGGGTTTGAACAGCCTACACCAAATGTTCCTTAAGCCCTAACATTGGCTTACGAACCAAAAAGACTCTAAGTGAATGTTATACATAGGATAGAGGTTATATCTTCTTGTTAAAAATATCCTAAGGCTACCTTTAAGGTATAAATAACATAAGATGCACCACCCAAAACAAAGACAACATACAAAACCAATGAAAACACAAGGGAGTAAACAGAACAACACAATAAACATAGCAAGATAAGTTAAAGATAGCAAGGGCCATACTGGCCATCAAACATGAAACATGGTCCACAAGCCTTCCAGGCTTTAACCACCAAAGGACCTAAGCGGTTCCCTTAAAACAAAAAGATGTCTAACCAAACAACCCGTAACATTGTTCGACAAGCTAAGAAAGATATGAATTAAAGTTTCTTCTTCATTTGGCAGCATCAGATATGATAGACTTTGCCGCATCATTCTTATTCGAAACCCCATCATCTTGGGTGTTTTTAGCCTTCTTCTTTTTCCTCCCTACGACACCCGCTGTCTCGGAGGCTTCAAGGCTTGAACCCTTTGAGCCCTCACCACCTTCAGAACACGTTTCCTCGCTATCTCTGGAGCAAGGACGTTTCTTCGAGAAGGACTTCAACACTTCATTACAAACAGCCTCATTAAGGCCCTGGGGTTTTAGCTCCTGCAAGAGAGGCAAGGATTTACCAAAACACTTGGAGACTTCACCCACATAAGGGTAAACCATATGCTCAATCTTAAAAATTGTTCCCTTGAAGACTTTGAAGGCTTTGGGATGAAAAAGAGAAGACTTTTCCTAAGGCTCCCCAGGTTCACAAAGCTTTGTAACCAGTAAACAAACCTTGGTGTCTCACATGAGCAAGAAGCTTGGTGTACACATCACCCAAGACTTTGTTGAACTCCGACGAATGGAGAAGATAGGTAACCACTTGCTGGAATCCATGCTCAATGAGCCGTTTATTATCACCAGTTGCCTGGGAAAGTGAAGCCTTTAACCATTCTTTCTCCTCCAAGGAGGCTACTTCTGAACCTCCAAAGCAGCCCTGACTTGAACCCTGTCAGCTTCCAAGCGTTTTTCCAACTCAACCATCTCAGTATAATGCTAGGAAGAAAGCTCATCAATACTCAACATCAACTTTTCTCTCTCCCAGCATAACCCTCTGCCTCCTTCTTTAGAGTAGCTAGCGAAGCCTTCATCTCATCCCTCTTCTTCGAGAAGACATCATATTCTCGCATCCTCTTGCGAAATCGGGATACACCCTCTGGAAGCAAGGCAACAAGGTTACAAGCACCCATTACCATTTTTCGAAATCATGAGGTCATCATCCATAGATGAGCAAGAACCTCGAACAACAGGAGAATCAAAGTGGGTAAGAACATCCTCACAAACGGATGAAGGCTTGAAGTTGTCACCAACTATGACCTTCCAATCCGGCACATAAACCTCCCATGGATTAACATTGGTGGAACCTTCACCACCCTTCCCGGAACCCTTCAAGCTCACAGCCTTTTTACCCGCCAAACCACCAAGGGCCGTCCCTTGTCCTTTTTTGATTTTCCCCAACCCCAACTTCTAAATCATCTGAAGCCTCTATGTCATTACTTAGTTCCACCGGCTCAGAAGCCGATGGTTGGTCAACAGCCTTTATCAAACAACAGCTCGAACGATGAGTAGAGACTTTGGAAGGAACAACTTTGGAGAAACCCTTGACATTGGGAACGTTCACATAGCCTGAACCCTCGAACCTATGTTCTGTGTCCCCAACAACAACATCTTCGCCGGACGTAGCCTCGACATCTCCAAACACAACATCAGATGTGTCATCGCTCTTGATAAAGTCTAAGGCAAACATAACTGCAACAAATAAAATATAACATAAGCAGAAAATACAAAATATCATACCTTGATCATCTCTCACGAGCACAAGGTCACGATCCGGCTTGTCCCACAACTTGCTAACATCCATCAGCACTAAAAGATGTTCGGGAAAGGGACAAAGCCTGGAAGGACACCCCCTAATAAACTTCAATAATCATCTATCTCCTGTTTGAAAGGTTCAAGCTCATTCAAAACAGCATAAGGATGCCTCCAAACAAGCCTGAAAAGAACAATGGACTCAGAAATCCAGGAAAATCGGTCCTTCCAAGAACCAAGGGTAGTAAACATAGACGAAATTAAACACACATCAACCTGAGATGTTTCAAAGGTAAAACAATCGTCGTTCTTGGCTAACTGGAAGAAACGGCGGAACAACAACAACGATGGGCCATACCCTATCGCTGGAGACAAAACATTAAAGTCTAAAACCCTAACAAGACCTTAAGGGTATAACTGACCAAACGACACACGATAATACTCTAAAACATTCAGAACGAAGACCGAAAACGGATGACGCAAGTTGGAAAACTCAGCAATAAAGAGCAATCGAACCAACGAGACACTAATCGATCGATTTGCCAAAACCCAGAGCCACCGGATTAAACTTTAGATCGATCCCCCATTCTTTACAAAAAGCCTCAACTTCCTCTTGAGTAAGACAAGTTGAAGCCTTTAAAGCCTTCAAGCCTTAAAGCCTTCAAGCCTTAAAACCTTGAAGCCTATCACATCTACTATCATTCCGAAATTCAAATCTCAAAACTCAAACGCCTTAAAGCCTTGAAGCCTTTAAGCAATAAAAAATAATGTGTAAAAGTCAGAAGCATTTGAGCTTACATCCCAAACACCTCTGACTTGGGGGGCTGATGACGGGGGTAGTCCAAATCTCAATAAAATGACTAATATACATAACAACTTAAAAGGTTAAAAGGTTAAGAGGTTCAATACGCGCAAACTCATGAGAACAGTAAAAAGGACAAGCACAGTGTCCGGTCACATCAACACTTAACGTGTGAACCATTTCTGCACAGACAGAACATGAGCACATAGAACACCCTTTTGTCCGCATGTCCAAACCCTTTAACCCCTAAAAGGGTAAGCCCCTCACTGCAAGCCAGGTTTACTAGTTAAAGGTTTCCCCTTTGAGAAACATCTTCCCCTATAAATTGCAGCCCATGTTAAGCATATGGGACACCCCAGGATCAGCAGATATCACTCTAACTATCTGATTCTTCCTCTCCCTCTTGAGAACCAGCTTCATGCTTGCTTCTCTTCTTCTTCTCCCATGAGAACTTGCTTCTTACAAGTTCTCTTCTTCACACTAAATAATTCATCTTTTCCAACGATCGCTTTCTGGGCTGATCCACGTCTTGCAAACGTGGGGGGACCCCACGACCCGCATTAGGCTAATCGAACCCCTGAACCCTTTTACCCTGGAGATATCGCTACTATCTTTGGTCTATTATTTGTTGCATCAACAAGTAGTGAGTGTATTTTTACCCCTTTTGTCCTCGAAAAGCAAATTATTTCAGTAAGTTACATTCAAATATTGTAGATTAAACTAATCATATTTACTTAGACATAAAAAATTAATATCAATTGTTTATGGACATTGAAGAATTAAAAGAACCTGTAACACCAATGAGGTAGTGGTGGAGTGGTTGGGGAAAGACTTGGTATTCCTTGTGACCCAGGTTTGACTCCTACTCTCTCCGTTATTTTCTGCGGCATCCATGTGAAGGGCGAATACGGGTGACACTGGTTTGTCTTGGATGGAAGGCGATGTTTCACCGATTATTCCACTGTCGTGCCTTCGGGCGGGTGGAGGTTGAGTTTCCGTGCATCTCGGAGAGCCAAGGGACTGGCGGCGGTCGAGTAGTCGACTTTGGCCACAACGCCCGGTGTCACGGTGGTTGGCACGTCGTTCCTTACCGTTAAAAAAATGAATGTGTAAGACTGAGTCAGCCTGGAGATGATGATAACAGGTCCAAGTTCATGAGACTGTGTTTGATAAGCAGCGGCAAACTCAACTATTATTTTATTAAATAAAACGACGGATTATACGAAACTTTTAAGGGGTGTGATCGGAATTTTTGCGGATAAAATATACTTTCCTCATCTGTTTTTTAAATGTCAATGATTTTCTTACAAGTCATTGTTTTTCTTTTTCTAAATTACACCATTATAAATGTCAATATCTTTAACATAAGTACCAGTATTCTGATATAATAATTACGTTTTAAAAATGAGTGTTTTTAATTCATGGCGTTTTTTGTTCTGTTTATCCCGTGGTGTTTTATATGTATCAGGTAGATCGTGTTTTATTTTGTAGGTAACAAGCGGTTCATTATGTAGTGTTTTATTAGTAGCATACTAGCATGTATATGGTGATTTTTTTTGTTAACAAAGGATAGATGATGTTATATTTTGCATATAACAAATGGTATATTATGTTTTATGTTGTAGAAACATGGTCTTTTTATCATGATAGAATAGATGCATAATTTACTCTTATACCCTCCACTCTTAATCTTGGAATTTTAGACCTTTGTAGAGGAAACTGAACCTTAGACTATATGTTTAACTGTATTATGATGTACATTAATCTTGTTTTACATATCAACAAGCATGAGATTTATATCTAGGGTAAGGTTCAAATACATAGTCTCCAAAAATAGGAAGTCACAGAGAGGATATCAAACGAACTCTGATTGAACTTATTCAAGCAACATTGAACCGTCTCGTCGAACTAAACGATAGGAGATTTTAGGTATTCACTTTTGTATTTTTAGTTTGTAGATTTTAGAATCTTTGCTTAGATCATTGTGTCTTTTTATTTAGCATTGTGTTTTTTTCATTATTTGCGTCATTATGTCTTTTTTGCGACTCATTGCGTCTTTTCTCCTCGACATTATGTTATATTTCTTGGTATTGTGTTACATTTTGCGATCAATTGTAGTATATTTTGTTATCTATTGTATCTTTGTACGCTTCCTATATTTATGAGCCTTGTAGGATACCTTTACCGTTATATCTAAGGCCATGTATAGTGATAGAGCCCCATAGTGGGGGGTTATGTGACAAGTGACAATTGTGTAAGAAAGGGGGTTATGGGGCTTTATATAACTTGAGTGTGTATTGAGGTTATATATGTATAGGGCTATATATATATATAGGGTAAGGTTCATGCGAGAACCACCTTTATTGTGAGAACCGCGAGAACCAATGTGAACACAACAAAAAATAGCTAAAAAAACCAAAAAAACCTAACCCCCCAAAAAAAAAAAACCTAAACCCCCCACCCCCAAGCTAAATGCTAAAAACTAAAACCCCCAAAAAACCTAACCCCCCCCCCCCCCAAACCTAAACCCCCCTCCCCCACCCCCCAAAAACCTAACCCCCCCAAGCTAAAATGCTAAAAACTAAACCCCCAAAAAACCTAAAAAAATCTAAAAAAAATCAATTTTTTTTAATATTTTATGTTAAAATCGCTACTTTTAGTAGCCAAATTTAAAAAAAAAAAAAATTTTTTTTTGCTACTAAAAGTAGCGATTTTTTATAAAAAATATTAAAAAAATAATTTTTTTGTGTATGTTTTTAGCTATTTTTAGGCATTTTTGGTTGTGTTCACATTGGTTCTCGCAATAAAGGGTGGTTCATAACGGATCTTTGTCCTATATATATATATATATAGGGTCAGGATCATTTCAGAACCATAAATATTTACAGAACTCGTAGAACTCCTAATAAACAATCTTTTTATTTATATATTTTTATGTTTAGGATAATTTTATCATTTATTATGTGTATTTTTACAATTACATATATGTTAAGAGTAATTTTATCATTTTTTATATGTAATTTTATAATTACACATATGTAAACTAGTTTTTTTACATATATGTAATTAGTTATGACACATATATATAATTTTGGCAATTAAACATATGTAAACTACTTTTAACATGTATGTAATCAAAGAAATACATATAATAGATGATAAAAAGATCCTAAATACAAAAACTTATATATAAAATGATTGTTTATTAGGACTGAAAGTTCTGTAGTTATTTAGAGTTCTGAAATGAACTATATATATATATATATATATATATATATATATATATATATATATATATATATATATATATATATATATATATATAGTGGAAAGTTCAAATGAGAAGAAAATTTTTGTAAGAATAAAAAGAACAAGTTTTAAACCAATAGAAATCCTCCATTTTACTTCATTTAATATGTGCATTTAATGTTATTTAAAAGGGAATATAGGTAAATTTATAATTGTAATTAATTAGCTAACTAATTAAACTTTGTAACTCACTTGTAAATATACTCTTTAAAGATAAAATAATTTATGGTGAAGGACGATTTTCGACATGCGTAGGATAAATTTTAATATGTGTAGGATAAATTTTGAAATGTTTATGATAAATTTAGATATGCGTAGGGTAAATTTCGGTAAGTGTAAGATATATGTAGCATAAATTTTGAAATGTGTAGGCTAAATTTTTTTTTGCTTTATTAGTGGGAGATAACATAATTACTGAGAGTAGTTATAAACTATGTAATGTTTTACCATTATGCTCTTTCTTCTTTTTGTTCTCACATAAAATTTATTCTCAAATGAACCTTCCCCTATATATATATATATGTAATGTGTGTGAGTGGGGAAGGAATGGTAACGCCGTGATATATAGCGGGGAGGCAAAAAACTTATCCCATAGCGCCGGACGTAGCAGTGTAGCGGGCGCTATGAGGCGCCATCATCGTTTTCGGCGTTATATACCGCCCCATTACGAATGGTCTAACTATAAGGGAATGATTATTATACAAGAGGGCTATTTCGTATGAAGTGTAAGAGAGATTAAAAAACAAATGTATTTTAGGAAGATCCAATATTATTGACTCATAAACTCACTTCCTTCGGTTATAACTTTTCATATGATGAATGTTTTTTAAAATTTCACCGTATTAATGAACATTTCATTATTTTTAATTTGAGTAGACTATTGCTATAGTTTTCTTAATTTGTATTTTGGGTGAACTGCCAAAATGATCCCTGAGCTTTGGTCACTTTTGACACTTTAGTTCAAATCTCAAACCTTTTAAATCTGGGTCCATGTGGTTTCAATTTTGTTGCCATTTTCATCCAAAAGCAAAATCTGGTCAGATTTTTCAGTTAACATCTAGTTGTTTTGTCCTTTTCCTCCATTTTAACGAAAGACAAAATGGTCAGATTTTTTTAATTTGTTATAATAAAGCGTTAAAAGACCATTTTGCCCTTCACTAAAATGGAGGAAAAAGACAAAAAGCTGTATGTTAACATAAAAATCTGACTAGATTTTTATTTTGGATGAAAATGACAACAAAATTGAAAACACATGGACCCAGATTAAAAAGTTTTGAGTTTTGAACTAAACTTACAAAAGTGACAAAACCTCAGGGACCATTTTGGCAGTTTACTTTTGTATTTTTTTTATAGGATACGTGATTACACATTTAATATAAATCATTACATTCTTACACATTCCGTATAATTTGTTGAAATTGATGTTATTATAGATATTACGTGATTAAATATGTAATATACGACATTACGTGGTGCTATTATAGGCTGATTGATTAATGTTTTGTATTACATATATACTTAATTTGAGTAGGCTATTGCTATAGTTTTTGTAATTTTAAAAAATATTTAGCCTACTCATATTAAAGAGAATAAAATGCTTGTTAATATGACATAATTTAAAAAAAAAATATTATCGTATAAAAACGTTATAGCAGTTTGAAAATCATAAAGGAAGTAGGTTTATGAGTTAAAAATATGAGATCATCGTATTTTGTCCTACCATCACTTGTTTCCCTTATTTTTAGTTACATTAATTCTCAATTTAGGACCACTAAAATTTTGGATTGTTTAGTCAAAGGCCAAAATCTTTTCCTACACTTCCTACCATTCGGCTCTTTTGTACATAATCCTTCACCCTAACTATAAATGGCAAAAATTTTATTATTGTTGTTGTTATTATTATTAATTGATATGAAAACTGTTTATTGTAGGTAGTAGTGAGTAATGGCTTTGTACGGATGATTTTTTCGAATCCCGAAGGTCATATAACAAGCATACAATACAACGGAATGGAAAACCTGCTGGAAGTAATCAATGATGAATCAAGTCGAGGGTAAAAAGTTATTTAAGTCATTTATTTGTTTTCTAAGACCATGCGTAGTCGTTGGGGGTGAATAATGCCCCACCCTAGGGCGTTTTGCGCCATGTGGCAGCCCAGTCAGTAATGAGACATTATTGGACGTTTTTACAAAATGGGTGTAGTGGGGATTGTGAGGCATTATGTTTGTAATAAAATAAAATAAAAAAACAATTTAATAAATGTTATTGGACAAAACAATGCAAGCTCAAATTTGATTGGACAAGATCTCCCCCCTTTGGCGTGATTTATAAAACGCCTGCACAAAAATTTGCCAATCACGCCCATGCGTAATGGTTAGGGGGCGATTTTGGGGGTGATTCAGCACAAAAATGCCTCTTTGGGCAACTACTACGGGTGGTCTAAAGACAAATTTATTAAACCCAAAAAAAAAAAAACCCCGACAGTAAGGAGCTAGAAGTCGGAGACACCAACTAAATAAAAAGTTGGGTAAATTACATTTTTTGTCCTTTATGTTTGTACCGATTGCAACGGATAACCTTTAACTTTAATAATTACAGTCACATTCCTTTATTTACAAAACTCATTACACTCTACGTCCTTTAGTACTAACTAGATTAAAATTTTTAGTTAAGTTTATTCACTTAAGGGTATTTTGGTCAATTCATGTTTTTATTTAAATGCTTAATAAATAAAACCAAAAAAATTGCATATACATTTCATCTTTCCCTATCACATCTTGCCACCACCACCACCACATCCTGAAATGAGAAATACCTTGAGATTGAAGATATGAAGTAAGACCGATGTATTCTCCACCATTATCGGTGAAAAGCGAAACTAGTGGTGTTTGATAAATTTTTTCCACTAGTAATTTGAATTGTGGAAATAAGATAGAAACATCGGACTTGTTTTTCATCGGATATAACCAAATATACTTAGTGTGATAATCAACAAAAAGCACATAATAATTGAAACCATTGATTGACTTTTCTACCGGTCTCCAGACTCTGAATATATTAATTGTAAAGGCTTGGTAGTGGTAAATGAATTCATGCCAAAAGAATCTTTATGACTTTTATTGATAGAACACGAATTATAATGAAAAATTTCAAGTTTAAAATGTAGACCTAAGCATTTGGTTATTTTCTTGAGAATCCGAAATGATGGATGACCCAGTTTATGATGCTAGTCAAGAAGTGAGGTTGTTGATACAACATTTATTTGAGGTGATGGAAGATTGGCATAATAGAGATCAAGGTAATTCTCGCCCCGCATTAGATGTGCCCCTGTTCGAAGATCCATGACAAAAAATGAGTTGGAAAAAACCACGGAAACATGATTAGTCTTACACAATTTTGCAACAGAAATGAGTTTATTTTTAAATTGTGGAACACATAGAATGTCTTTTAGCGAAAGTGTGCCTTTGGACGTTCGTAGATATGTTTGACCAACATGAGTAATGGAAAGAGTGTTACCGTTGCCAAGGAGGATCTCATCGGGTCCACCATATTCAGAGATAGAATGGAGCGAGGAACGATCAGGGTCAACATGATGAGTAGCCCAGGGGTCAAACATATACGAAGATGTAGTGACATTAGCAGTTGGGTGAGCCTTGTTTTGGGCCATTGAATTTCCTGCGAGGACTTGGTTATCCCGAAGGAAACTTGACATTCTTTAGCTTCATGCCCTGCAAAATTACAAAACTGACAATAGATAGTGGTTCGGTTTTCACTATTACCGCCATTTGAGAATGAGCCAGTTGACCATTGTTGACTAGATTGCTTATTGAAATTTCCTTGATGGTTGCGGCGGTCAGTGCTAGATCTGAATCCAGGTCTGTTTTGTTTTTGAGTGTAGTTCACACTTGCCATAAGAGTTGGTGCTTGAACTGATGTGAGATTCAGCTCTCTTTCAAAATCAACCAATTTTTCAAAGAGTTCTGGGAAGGTTATTTTAGACTCAAGCAAATGAAGTGAGGTTAGTATGTTTTTAAAATCATCTCCTAATTGATAGAGAATATGTACCATAAGGTCTTCATCTTTGATGGGATTTTGAACCAAAGCAATTTCATCTGCTATCGACTTCATCTCACGAAGATATTACGCTACCGGGCGGGTTCCTTTCGGATTGGAGGCAGGCTTGGACTTATGGGATATGATTCTGGACTGAGACGAGTTTGCAAAGCTGGTTGTTAAGCGAACCTAGGCATCACGCAAGGTGTCCGCGGACGCAATCATCGGCTGAATCGTTGGCGAGCAACTGCCGAGGAGGGCTGCTAGAATGACTTGATCCTGACGGTACCAAGGGTAAAATTCTGGGTTCGGTTTTGTAGCTTCAGCCTCTAGGAATTCCGCCGGAGCGGGTTTGGATCCGGTGACGAAGTTGTTAGAATCTGACTTAGGTTTTCGAAGAATGAATATGAAAGTTCATAAAAATGAATTGATGTTGATAAGAGTCATATTACACGGTTTATATATACATAAACATCATTGGCGATAACCGCCATGATACTAACATAGGCTTAGTAATTAATATTAATAATAATGCAAAATATCATCTAGCTTATATAAATATGCATATCTAACACCCTCCCGTAAGCTTGATCAGTGCGATGTCATGTGCAGTAAATCCTTTAAACGAGAGAAATCTTTGGGCTGTAAAGCTTTAGTCATGATGTCCGCCATTTGATCTTTTGTTGCACAAAAGGTTACTGTTACTTCTCTTTTCTTGATTAAGTCTCTGATAAAGTGATACTTGACCCGTATGTGCTTTCTTTTTCCATGGTACACTGGATCTCTAGCCAAACAGATGGTTGATTTATTGTCACAATATATTGGTATTGAGTAGTCTTCATTTTCTTGCAGTTCATCAAGTATTCCCTTGATCCATATCGCTTGACATCCGGTTAGAGACAAAGCCATATATTCCGCATCCGTTGAAGAGAATGCTACCACCTTTTGCTTCTTTGATTGCCAAGATATAGGCCCAGATCCTACGTGAAAAATATATCCAGAGGTACTTTTACTGTCATCTATATTTCCTGCATAATCACTATCACTAAAGCCCATAAGCTTCTTCTTCCCTCCTTTAGAGTACGTAATTCCCTGCTCCGAGGTACCTTTGATGTATTTGAGTATGCGTTTTGCGGCTTCCCAATGACTCTTCTTAGGATATTCCATGAATCTGCTTATTTTACTCACAACAAACCTGATATCCGGTCTTGTGTTGGTTAAGTACATTAGACTTCCAACTAAACTTCGATACACACCCTCATCAATGAAATCTTCCGGATCATCTTTTGACAACTTTAGTCCATATTCCATTGGGGTGGAAACCGTGTTACATTGGGTCATCCTATACTTCTCCAATAGATTTCTCACATACTTTCTTTGTGATAGAACGTTATTGCCGTTCTCATAGAGAACTTCCATGCCCAGAAAGTAATGTAAACGACCCATGTCGGTCATCTCAAATTCCTCTTTCATTGTGTTTTTAAATTTTGTAATCAAGTTTATTGAGCTGTTGGCTATAATTAAGTCGTCTACATAAAAGCATATCACTAGCTTTCCTTCTTTAGTGTCTTTGATGTAAAGGGTGTGCTCATAAGTACATTTTTTAAACTCGTGATGCATGAAGTATGTATCTATTCGACTATACCACCCCCTAGGTGCTTGTTTCAGACCATATAGTGCTCGTTTGAGATGACATACCTTTTTCTCTTCTCGTCGCTTGATGTAACCTTGAGGTTGTTCCACGTAAACTTGTTCTTTCAACTTGCCGTTTAAAAAGCAGTTTTTACGTCCATTCGATGAAGATGCCAATCGTGTTGAGCCGCGAGAGCCAACACTAATCGAACCGTCTCAAATCTGATTACTGGTGCAAATACCTCCTGATAATCTATTCCATATTTCTACTTGTATCCTTTTACTACTAGTCTGGCCTTGTATTTGTTTACGTTTCCTTTTTCGTCGTATTTCATTTTATAGATCCATTTAACACCTATTGGTTTTTTATGTTTTGGAGGATCTACTAGCTCCCACATTTGGTTTTTATAAATAGACTCCATCTCTTTGTTCATTGCTTCCACCCATCTCTTGTCCTTGCTGGCCTCTTCATAAGTTGTTGGATCGGCACTTGTTGCATAAAGAACAAAATTCACTACCTGATTCTCATTGTATTTCTACAATACTTCTGCTTCGGTGAGAGCTCTTGAATCTCTATATATACTATTAATGCTTCTCGTATTAATAACTTCATTCTCCGAATCCGTCGAGGAGGAATCATTCCCATGAAGTTGTGACTGGTCTGCCTCCTGACTTTCTTCCTTGTTTTCCAGCAGTCCAGAGTTATCAAACTCATGATCTTGACCAGATTCTGGTTCGTCTTGAGTTCTGCATGATCCTGTATCTCTTTGAACTGGACTCGCATCATCTTCATCAGCAACAATGAACGGAACATCAGACGATTCCGAGTCAATAACCCATCTTTTGTTTACATCGAATATTACATCAGGACTGATGATAATCTTATTAGTTTGTGGATTATACAACTTATATCCTTTGTTGTTTTCACTGTATCCAACAAAAATCGCCTTTTCAGTTTTATAATTTAGCTTGTCTCGATGTTGTTTAGGAACATGAGCATAAGCCAAACAACCAAACACCTTGAGGTGTTCTACATTAGGTTTCCTGCCATTCCATGCTTCATAAGGAGTGATATTGGGTCTTGTTTTTTTGACTGTACGATTTAGAATGTACGTAGTACATGCTATCGCCTCTGCCCAATAATAATTCGGCAATTGCTTGATGTTCATCATGCTTCTGCTTAACTCCATTAACGTTCTATTCTTCCGTTCTGCTACCCCATTTTGTTGGGGAGAATAACTATTTGTAAGTTGATGACGTATTCCATTCAGTTTCAGGTAATCTTGAAATGTTTTACCACAATATTCTCCTCCACGATCAGTTCTTAGTGTTTTAACTAAGTGATCAGATTGTTTTTCATTTAAGGTTTAAATATTTTGAAGTAATTCAGCACCTCCGATTTATATTTGAGAAAGTATACCCGAGTTTTTCTTGAATAGTCATCGACGAAGGTAATGAAATACCTACATCCTCCTATCAATTTAGTTCTCATGGGACCGCATATATCTGAATGAACTAGTTGCAGGGGTTTATTAGCTTGCCACGTTGTTTTCTTTGGAAATGGTTTCCTCATTTGTTTTCCCGAAATGCTTCCTTCACATATGCTATCGTCTTTTATAATCTTTGGTAAACCGAGTACTAACTCTTTGTTTCCCATATCGATTAGTGTATCCATATTCACATGACCATAACGTTTATGCCATAGAATTGATGCATCTTTCATTGTCATGGTCATTGCAAAATTTAAATCACTTTCGGGACGAAGGGGAAACATCTTGTTATTCGTCATTTTAATAACACCTATAACTTCATTACTTGCATCCTTAATGATACATCGTTCTTTCTGAAATGCGACTTTATATCCTTTTTGTATAAGTTGCCCCACACTCAATAGATTATACTTCAACCCTTTCACATAAAAGCCGTTTGGTATCTTCCTAACTCGTCCTCTGATTGAAATTGAGACGTCTCCGCTGCCTAACACTTCTAACCTCTTATCATCACCCGTTCTTACTTCTTTCTTTAGTGATTCATCTAGCCTGGTGAACAAATCTCTGTTTCCTGTCATGTGATTGCTGCAGCCACTGTCTAGATACCAATAGACATCTTTGACTGTCTCTTCCATATTGAAAATCATAAACATAGTGTCATCTTGTTCGTCGGTTTCATCATCTTTGTGAATTAACACGTTATCAGATTTCTCGCTTTCTTCTTTTCTTTGACAAAACTTGGCTGTGTGACCAAGTCGTTGACAGTTGTAACATCTGATCGAATTCATGTTTCGTCCTTTAATTTTACCGCGTCCTCTTCCTCCTGCGTCATTTCGTGATTGCCTGAATCTATCTTGGTTGGAGTTCTGCATTTGGAAAACATGTTCCATGGGAGTGTCTTCATATCGCTTCAATATTAATTCACGAGATTGAATAATCCCCACCAATTCTTCGGTAGAAATATCCTCTAGGTTTTTCGTTTCTTCTACAGCGATTACCACTGACTCGAAATTTCGAGTCAAACTTCGTAGAATCTTTTCTACAATTCGCTGTTCACTAATTTTCTCTTCATTCATTCTCAACTGATTAATGATAAGGGTCGTTCTATTGAAATAATCTTCAACAGACTCCCCTTCTTTCATTTTTAGTGCATCAAATTCACATCTAAGGGTTTGAAGTTTTACAGTTTTTACCCGGTTTTCTCCTCTGTATTATTTGTGCAGAATACTCCACGCCTATTTTGATGATTTTGCTAGGGCAATTCGTTCGAATACCGTATCATTCACAGATTGAAAGATAATATGTAGTGCCCGTTTTTCTTTCTTGATTGAATCACGATAAACTGCAGTCGCCTCTTCGGTGGGATTTGATCCCAGATCTTGATATCCTTCATCAATAATGTTCCATAATTCTTGCGACTCTAGTAAAACTTTAATTTGAATATGCTAGTGGTAGTAATTCTATCCTGTAAGTTTGGGAATCTGAGTTTGAATTCCTTGTGTCTGGTTCATGTTTCTAGAAAGGAGAAGGATTTGATCGATGTTTGTGATTGTGAGAATTTGATCGACGTGGCTCTGATACCACTTTGTTAGAATCTGACTTAGGGTTTCGAAGAATGAATATGAAAGTTCATAAAAATGACTTGATGTTGATAAGAGTCATATTACACGGTTTATATATACATAAACATCATTGGCGATAACCGCCATGATACTAACATAGGTTTAGTAATTAATATTAATAATAATGCAAAATATCATCTAGCTTATATAAATATGCATATCTAACAGAAGTGAACCAAGTCCATCCCGATTAAGGTGGAATAGACTTATTTTCGCTAGACAGGAAAGTTATCACTAGTAAGCGTGGTGGTAAAATTGGCGGATGCAGTGATTTGGATGATCGGTGTTGGTGCCATGGTGAAGATTGACGAAAAAAACAGATGATGGTTATCCGAAGAAAGGTTTACATGATGACCGTGACTCGTTAGAGTGAAGAGGCTCTTGATACCATATGAAGGTATACTGAATATTATGAAAAGCTTGATTTTACATTGCAAATACAAGGCTTTTTAAACAAGCCGATTACAACCGAACCACTAATGGAAAGGATTTGGTCTAGGCTACAATTGTGAAGGTCAATAACAACCTCAATAATATCTAAAAATACAAATGAAACATACATGGGAAATAGTTAATTATGATTATCCTTAAAACCTGTTACATCATGGCTGATTTCAGCCTTTACATTTTTTTTTGGCTTAACAGTGTTACAGTGGTGTTAAAAATAATATAGTAACAAAAATCACAAGTAATTCACCATCATCAGTTATTTTCTAAGGACTTAATGTTGTGCATATATCTTACGTATGATAAGTTGAAGAACTCAGACCAAACCCTTGGCTAATTGCATGCACTTGTAGAGAGAGAATGAGTTTTGTGAGTAGTGAGATATGAAGTAAAGAGAGAGAAAGAGTGAGTAGTGAGGTTGACGTGGCAAAAATTTTTACTAATAATTTTGATTTTGCATTGCATTGCATTGGTAATGGTCTCATAAATCCTACCATGTTCATAGGTATTGGGACCTTGTTTGGAGTCCACCCGGAACTCCTGGAACAACTGGGACTTTTGAAAGGTAATATTCTAAATACACATCAACATTCAAATATTCATATCTTGCGGATGAAAGCTACAACTTTCAATATCAATCAGTCAATCACTATATATATATAGGATCGTTGGAACAAGCTGCCAGGTTATAGTTGAAACCGAAGAACAAGTGGAACTTTCATTCTCGACAACATGGAATTCTTCGCTAGAAGGAAAGAACGTCCCGTTGAAGATAGACAAAAGGTGTCGCATTTTACTTTCCAATGGATTTTAAGAAAATTATAATGATGATACAATCTTAATAATAGGTTTGTATTGCTTCGTGGGTCTTCGGGTTTCTACTCGTATGCAATTTATGAACATTTGGAGGGATGGCCTGGTTTCAATCTTGCTGAAACCAGGATAGTGTTTAAGCTTAGGAAAGACAAGTAAATACCTTTCCCAGTCTTACACGCTTATGAGTTTATTTGGGTGTCAATGGACACACCTACAAGACACTAATTTAACAATGCTGAAATATGTTATCTCTATAGGTTTCATTATATGGCGATGTCCGACTACAGGTGAAGGTATATGCCTTCGCCTAATGATCGGTCACCTAATAGAGGTAAACCATTGGCTTATCCTGAAGCAGTACTTCTCGTTAATCCGGTGGAACCCGAGTTCAAAGGAGAGGTAATCATAAGTATCTTTGTAGCAAGTAGAAACGTTTAGGATCGTAGTTTTGGCCCAACTTGGACATAATAAAAATCACTTAACCTTATGTGGTTCGTTAGTTCCTTCTCTTTTGTTTTCTCGGATCCTACCAGATATTGTTTTTGGCGTGTAGGTAGACGATAAATATCAATATTCGTGTGAAACAGAGGACTTAAAGGTCCATGGATGGATATCCACCGATCCACCGGTTGGATTTTGGCAAATTACACCAAGTAATGAGTTTCGAACAGGCGGGCCCACGAAACAAGACCTTACTTCCCATGTCGGACCGACAAATCTAGCTGTAAGTCGCAACATTGATCATCGTAATAGAAAATTTCTACACACTTTTCTATTGAGCATTTATTTTTTCAAGAACTAGCAGATGTTTGTTAGCACACATTATGCGGGAAGCGATTTAGTTATCAAGTTTAAAAACAGCGAGAAATGGAAGAAAGTTTTTGGCCCGGTTTTTATGTATCTAAGTTCAACGACTTCGGCAGGAGAAGAACCTCTTACACTTTGGAATGATGCCAAAAATCAGGTATTTGCTAGAGTACATCATTTATATAGTTATTATTATTTTACTTAGAAATTAAGATCTTTTCCATCACAAATGTGGTCTCTCTATGGTATTCAGTTATTCAATAAATAAAAGACAGTATTCGCCAGTTTTTTTGAATTCTTTTATCTTCTGTTCGGTTTCAGATGCTAGAAGAAGTTGGAAAATGGCCTTACAGCTTTCCAGCCTCAAGCGATTTCCATAAAGCTCACGAACGGGGTAGGATAAGTGGTAGATTATTCGTATATGATAGGTATGTATCTATAGAATCTCCTCACCAAATCATGAAAATACTAGCTAGCAATGTACCATGAAAGTTTTATATGCCTGTATATATTTAGGTTCATTACAGATGAGAAAACTCCTGCAACCAATGCATCTATCGGACTAGCTCCGCCAGGAGACCCGGGATCATGGCAACGCGAAAACAAGGTTAGTGTTAAATGAGATTCAGCGTTGTTTAAATCAAGTTTATATATATATATATATATATATATAATCAATCGTAAATCACATGACAGGGCTATCAGTTTTGGACTAAAACAGATGTTGAAGGTAGGTTTTCAATCAAAAACGTGGTGGCTGGCACATATAATGTATACGCATGGGTCCATGGATTGATTAGTGACTTCAAAAACGATAGCACTATCACCATCACACAAGGTCCTAAATCTGAACTCCAAATATAACTCAACTTGATATTTTTGACTTGTAAAGATATATATATATATTTTGAGCAGGTTGTGACATCGACGTTGGGGATCTTGTTTTTGAGCCCCCGAGAGATGGTCCAACGTTATGGGAGATCGGGGTACCTGATCGCTCAGCAGCTGAATTTTACATTCCTGATTCGGACAGGATGTATACTAACATGTTTCTAGCCAACGATCATAACAGGTGAGGTGAATGATATTCAAACTCAGCATTAATTAGCTTTAAAACTAAAGACAATATATATATGTAACTTGAGTAGGTTTAGACAATACGGGTTGTGGGAGAGATATGCAAAGCTATATCCTGATGGTGATTTGGTATTCACCATTGGTCAAAGTGATTACAAAAAAGACTGGTTCTTCGCACATGTAAACAAGTAAGTATTTTATGAATGTGTTCATTTTCTTCTACTTCAACTTTTTAAAATTTAGCTTAGTACCGTATATATAAATTGCTAAAATTTGTTACCAGCTCACACATCTCGTTGTCATATCTTCCCTAATTAATTAAATAATACTTATTCGTCATTTTATTATTATTATTATTATTATTATTATTATTATTATTATTATTATTATTATTATTATTATTATTATTATTATCATCTTTTCTACTATTGTTCCTTATTTCAAGGATTCTAAGGGGTGATAATTTACGTGATTTTCCTAAATCTTTACCTTAGAGATGAGGTGTAAATACATGCTGATGAGTTTTCATCATTCATGCTCTTCAAGTAAAAGTATTACAAAGAAACAAAGATATAAATCTGAAAAATAGCATACTTAACCCCTCATTAGCTTCTTAATGTTTTAAAGTAGAAGCTGCGTAGGACTGGCATATCGTGTAAACACGACCTATTAAAACACGAACACAATAATACACGAACACGAATCTAATAATAAACATGTTACACGAAAATGACTTGTTAAGAGAAACTACCAACGTATCATATGACCTGTTAAGATACGGACACAATAATACATGAATACGACACGAAATCTTGTTGTCACAATTTTTCCCAACACGAACATGGACCTAATAATAAACATGTTACACGGAAATGTCTTGTTAAGAGACACGAAAAAACTACCAGCATATCATATGACCTGTTAAGACACGAAAACACCATCCTAAAACTCACCATTACGAAGCTATAAAGATACTAATGCATACACAAATCTCAAATACAATTAACATGATGAATCGCCCATCTCATTCGATTAACATGACGAAATGTCACATACGAATGCATAAATAGAGTATGGAGTTGATGTAACTGCCGCGGGCTAATAAAAAACAAGTAAAATTATGTAATTTATGAAAGTCGAGTCATCTCCACATGGAATTGGTTGTCAATGATGTTTTCTACTAAATTAACTACAGTATTACTGAAGCAACATTGGTTGTTTGTTTGGTTTAAAAGAAAACAAGTAAACTTGAATAAGAAAAAAAGTTATAAGTTGTAAAAGAGCAACTTCCACCTAAGATTCAACAGTTTAAAACACGGTTAAAGACCCTCACATCAGGAGCTAGAGGAAAATCAGGTTAGATTCGGACGGTGATGGTGAATCGGTGACGTCAGACTGTTAAGGTAAATTTGTTTCTTAATCCGCAATAGTGATACTATCAGACATTCAGACGCCGGTGATACTATCAAAGAATCAGTCTCACGCCGGTGATACTATCAGGCGCTAGCGAATCGGAAGTTTTTAAGACTAAAGGTCACATTTGTCACTTTAGTCCAAAACTCAAAACTTTTAAATCTGCGTCCCTATGGTTTCAATTTTGTTGATCTTTTCATCCAAAAGCAAAATCAGGTTAATTTTTTTAATTTAACATCCAATTTTTTTTTGTCTTTTTCCTATCTTTTAATGAATGACAAAATGGTCAGATTTTTTTTGTTATAATAAAACGTTAAAATACCATTTTGCCCTTTATTAAAAGAGAGAAAAAAGATAAAAAAAATCTAGATATTAACTGAAAAATCTGACCAAATTTTGATTTTGGATAAAAATGGCAACTACAGGGACCTAGCTTCAAAAGTTTTGAGTTTTGAACTAAAGTGACCAAATCTCAGGGATCATTTTGGCAGTTTACTCTTTGAAATGTTAGTTGTATATAAGAGTTGTATGAAAGATTTTACATTATAACTAGAAAGTAACTCGAAAAAAAAGAATACTTTTAGAAGTTACTTAAATATTTTTCTTTATTTTTATAGGAAGAGATATGACATTATGTACGAAAAAACGACATGGACTATCAAGTTCAAGTTACATGACGTGAACAAGAATGGAACTTATAAACTGAGATTGGCTCTAGCATCGGCACAGCTATCAGAGCTTCAGGTACTAAGATTTAAATGACCCATCTGATAACAAATTAGTACGGGTGATTTTATAATGGAAAAATCACCATTATAGCAATTGACCAACATGATTTGCCAATCTAGCCATCTGAGTGGAGAGGCCACTGACTGCTCAGCCGCATCCTACCATAATTGCCACATATCAGTACAGTGAGGCCTCTCCACTCAGACGTCTTAGATGGCTATATCGGGATTTTCCCTTTTACAATACTCAATCTGATGTTTGCACCATTAAGCGAGTCGTATGAGAGAAGGAAATCAGTATTTCCCAAAGCAAGTGGGTGGTGCTGAGGTTTGATTCTCTCACCTATTTACCACTAGAGCATGGCGTGGGGAGTCAAGCTGTGGATGGGTCACACGATTTTCTTTACAAACAAATCTGCACTTTCTTTCTTTCTATCTGCATAATAATTGACATCAAGGAAGATTGTAACTATTTTTTTGTAGGTTCGAGCTAATGATCCAAACACTGATTCACCACTATTTTCGACGGGAACAATTGGGGGTGACAATGCAGTTGCACGACATGGAATACATGGACTGTACTGGTTATTCAACGTGGATATACCTGGAAAGTTTTTAAACTTGGACGGAGAAAACGCCATTTATTTGACAAAAATAAATGAAGGAATTATATTTCCTGGAGGAATAATGTATGACTACATTCGTTTAGAAGAACCACCTCCTTGTTGTTCTTGATTTCAGTGCACCTTCAGATCTATGATACCGAGAATGATTGTAATCTGCATGGCCAACCTCAAAGCAGAAACTAGTTTCATTATATATTCATGAATAAAAACCCAATTTGTGGCAACACTACATTCAAACTTTCTTCTTTTCTTTTATATTTTTATTTTAAAATAAAATAAGGTTTTTTATTTAAAATTAAAACAAAGCATTTTAAATAAAGAAAATTTAAACATTGGACTAAACTTTCGTTAAAATAAAAGAAAATATACATAAAATTCAACTAAAAAACAAAAAAAAAAAAATTATGATTAGGAAAATAAAAAATAGAACAAACTACGTCCAATCTTGGTTCCCAATAACATTTCCAACCATACCTCGCTGCTAATTCATGTTTTCATTGTAGAATTACTTGCAACATTTTACCCCGGACTAAACTTTCTGATGCCTGCGCTGTTGATCCACCAACTTGTGAAGCATGACTTGCTTCATTTATCTATACGCCCCCAACTCGCCAGCATGGAACTTTTGCTTGACTACTCAACCGATTTCTTATCTTTAAGATTTGGTATTGTTTGTGAGCTACACGCGTTGAGGTTCGACATGCCACTAGTGAAGGCTTCGTCCGGTGTCGTCGTTTCATAGTTGCCAGATTCTGATGACTTTCGTCTCTTTTCGGAATGACTATCGGACTTTTCACCCATCAACGGGACTTTTTCCCATTTGTCACGCTTTCGAACGATCTCCCATGCGTGTCTACATGAGTAAAACCAACTGATTTTTTATATAATCCTTTGACACCGTTTTCATCACGTCAAGATCGCTACATCCACTACCTTTTACAAATTAAGTATAAATTAAAAAAAATCAAACTTAAAAGTAAATACTAGCCGTTGAATGCATTCATGTGCGTATTCGTAGCACCCCATTTTGAAGATATTTGACGCACAGTTCGATCAGTTTGACCCAATTGTTCATTGTAATGTTTAAGCATTGATTTCCCAAAAATATTATTCATTTGTTGATTTCCATTCCTCTTGTTTTCCTAGAAATAATATATTGATTTCGCCAAGGCTACATCTTGCGCGGTTGTCCATGGCATACTCTTCACACATCCGACGAGTTTTCGTTTCATTTGAACATCTTCATTTTCAGCTTCATCTTCATGATAGGTGGTCAAAAGTCCGGGTTTTATTGGTGATAAGGATCCTCAAATGAAGAAGTAAATAGAATTGAAATAATGAAAAAGGATCCTCAAATGAAGAATCTGCACCCAACTGGAAAAAAACACAAAAAGGTTGATGTGGATGAAGCTTTGAGATACAAAAGGAAGAGAGCAAAACTTGTAGCAGCTAATTATGGGACTGCTAGATCCATTGCAAGATGGACTAAGCAGGATGTTGATCTAACTTACAAAAAAGTTAGAAGAGCTTAGAAAGACAGATCCAACTCTTCCTAAGAAGCCAGTATATGATGATGAAATCATTGCTAATAGGCCTCAGCAGACCCATTCTTCTAAAAAGCCGTTCTCATCATCTGATGTATCAATCAGTGTCTTGAATCAAAGAAAACGACAACAACAACAACAGATTGATGAGGAAGATGAAAAGAGGGATACTGAATTCAGAAAAGAGGCTATCAGAAATCAATTACAATTTGGATTGGATGAAGCTTCTTTACAACTTCAAGCTCAAGTGTCAGAAACACTCAAAAAGTTGGCAAGCAGACCAAAATCCCCGAACTCATCACAGATAAAACTTCTCCCAAGAAACCCATCAGACCCAAAAATACTAAAGTGGAAGTCTGACAAAGATACCCACGTATTGACACTACTCAGGTCTGATGGTAGAGTTGAAAAGCTGTCAAGGGAGGATGCATTTGGTCTGAATGCAGATGACCTCCAAGATCTAATGAACCTTCAACTACAAAGGGATGAAGATGACACTGATTCCTTGGATTTTGAGCTCCAGTTCAAAGGGCAAATCCTGGAAAGGTTGATGAGAGAATAAAGATCAAAATAATGAAGAGTTTTGGCATCATCTGTTCTAGGGGAAGATTGTTGGCTCATGTAATCCTTTCTTGAAGAACAGATGATACAAAGCCAAAACTGGTTCTACAACCGATGACCCAGAATAACAGTGCTTGAACATTATTTCCCTCCAATGGCAGTGGCACTCAATATAGCAACCCTCCTAGAACCCTTAACATGAACCTAAACGTCCTAAACTATACCCGTATGCGAGAAACGACTGAAATACCTTTATATTAACAAAAATCAAGAAAAAACAAAATCTAGGAGCCGTTCGCGGGGCGCGACCCCCTTAGCTACCTCTCTCGCAAGTCGCGACTGGTCTGGATTGCCGGACAAGGCATTGCGCCACGTGTCCTAACATGTGTCGAGGCAAGTGTGATGACCGGACAAGGCTAGAGCCTAACCTACCTGTCTCGCGGGCCGCGTAAGGGACGAAGGTGTGCTTCGCGGGCCGCGAGCCGCCTTCGAATCAGCCTATAAATAGGGGCGATCGGCTTCATTTGCAAACCGTTCAAAAATTCAGATTCTCTCTCAACTTTCTGTAGTCTAAATACTCGGGTATTATACCCCTATAAAGCGAAGCTCTGCCTCGTTGTAAGTATTATAACCCTGCTTGTTACACTACACGATCAATCTAGGGCTCCGTAACGCATGTCAAGACTCTGCCTGACTCAGTCGTTGGAGTTCTGTCTCGTGTTACACCCGATTGATCTAGGACTTCGTAATGTATGTCAAGGCTCTGCCTGACTCAGTCATTGGAGTTCTGTCTCGAGTTGTACGGTTAATGTGATTTGAGTTATTTTACTAACACATGTGCATTGTTTAATTTTAATAGATAATAACCAGGAGATACACCAGGAAGCTTTAGTTATACCTAAATAAACAATGTGAGTACATTCTCATTTTGTAAATCTTTTTGTGAGTCAAAATGTTTTACCAAAACCTTAAATGTTTTAAATTACACTTAACAGTAATTGAGTATTTGTGATTCTATAATTACTGCCGGTATGTTGGGGTTTTGTATACAAAATGTGAAAGACGTTACCATTGGACAAAGAGTTAGCCAATGAGTAATATGACCCACAAGTCAGGTGTTGACAGTACTGAATGAGTAATTGAGTAGATATAAGCAAATGTAATTGCGGATGCCCTCAATACTGTAAAGTGATAAAACTGTTTTGATTAAACTGGGATGCACTCGCCAGTATTTCTTGCTGATAAATTTTTTTTTTTAAAACGCGTTTCAAGTAACAAAATGTGAAAGTCAATAGAAGCCAGCTGGAGAGCACTGAAGGCTTGGAAAAGTGGCTATAAAAGTTACCTAAATAAAAAGGAGTTTTTGTTTTCAATAATTAGGGTTTATCCTTACAAATGTATTGTCAAATGAACTTGGGTTTCATCCCAATGGTTTGTTATAAAAAGTGTGGTGTTTAACTCTGATAAAAATATTTCCTAACTACGGTCCTGATGTATTCCGCTGCCAAATTAATAAACATCGATACCATCCATCTGATCTCACGGCACCGCTCCTGGGCAGGGGTCGGGGGTTGCGACAGGAGGTGGTATCAGAGCTACAGCCACTGGTTTAAGCCAAGGAAGTGTTCTGCTGACACTTAAATTATGTGTTAGGAAATAACTTATGTGATTACGTGTAAATATTGTTTTGTGTTGTTTGACTATTTGTTAGTTTACAGTATGAGTGAGCAAGGTACATCAGACGCTTATCGTCAATTAGCTAGTTCACCAAAAGATGAAGGAACCTCATCTCAACCAAATCCCTCAGGATATTCAGCTGATACTGAGGAAGGGATATTTATTTTTAAGGCACAGTCCGAGGAACCCTTCACTTCTAAAAAGAGAGGTTGGTTTAACAGAGGAGCACATGAGAGAAGAAAGAGAATGAAGAAATTACAACAACAAAGAACGAAAGTCAGAGCTAATAGGGAAGCGAATGCACAAACTCAGGAAACAGTCAATAGGTTACCGTGGGAAGAGGAACTAGATAGACAGTTGGCAGATTTCCATATGCTAGCCACTACAGCAGTAGACACTAACCTAAACCAAATAGCTGAACCGCCATTGTTTCCTTTATTCCCAGACCAACAAATGCTAGAACCCAACCAGGAAAACCAATTCCCGATACCTGCATTTGACCCCCAACGAGTTACCTAGAATCCCAATCCCAATCCCTTTAGAACGTGATCCGTGGTGGGATGATGATAGAACATTTTTTGAAATGAATAACGCATGCCCTTACGAAGAACCTATACCTCATTACCCTGATCCAGTAAACCCATCAATGAGTCGAGAATGTGTGCAGGAACTCTATCAGTATGGAGAAAGTTTAGTGAATGAAGGGAATAGAATTCGACAGATAGGGGAGAAACTAGATTGGAATTATGATGAGAATGAAATGCAGTACTGGATGAACGTTACTTAGAAAATGCCTAGATATGTAATTTTGTATTTTGATGAAAAAAAACTAGACTAGATAGACTAAAATAGATACGGATGCATAACTACGAGTATATTTTATTTTCAGCTGTAGTATGTAACCGATGCATATATATATAGAAAGAGTAAAAGTCGCAATGATCGACATTTTTGATCAATTTGTTTGTGTGATTGTGTATAAATATTTGCACTAAATTTTATTCTGTGATAATTAATACTTGATAAATGTACACAATTCAGATGGACAACGAAGTAAATAAGGAAAATCAGAATAATGAGAATAACGGAAACCAAATAGATAACACTGCCATCCAACATATAGTAGCACAAGGAATTATAGATGCTATGCCTTATATTTTCAAGACTGTTAAAGAAGCAGAAAATAATAAATCTGCAAATGGAAGTAAACGCCAACACACTGAGCCAAGTCATAGTGTGAATGATAATAACGGACCAATAATCCAAGCTCCAATTCTTAAAAGAAGAAGAACTGTCTCTTACGGTTGTTCTTATAAAGAATTCTTGGACTGCAAACCAATAGAATTCTCAGGCAATGAAGGAGCCATTGCAGCCTTACGTTGGATAGAAAAGACAGAAGCAGTCATAAAAATAAGTAAATGTGCAGACGAAGATAAAATTATGTTTGCTTCTAATCTTTTCAAAAATGCAGCCTTAGAAAGGTGGAATACTATTCTCCAGTCTAGGGGAAGTGACAAAGTTCATAATATGGAATGGACCAACTTTAAGGAAATGGTTGAAAGAAAATTCTGTCCTCCTAATGAAAAGGAACAAATTGCCAATAAGTTCCTAAATCTTAAAATGAATGGGATAGACTGCAAAGGTTACACTACCATATTCTTCGAATATGCTAGGATAGTGCCAACCTTAGCCTCACCTGAACAAGTATTAATCTCCCGTTATATTTGGGGATTAATTAGTGATATTAGACATGTAGTCAAGGCAGCTAGGCCGCAAACCATAGAAAAAGCAGTAGAACTAGCCAATACCATGACTGATGAATTGGTACGCACAAAAGAAGAAAACCAGAGAAAGAACCTAGCTCAAATGCTTACCCATGAATTTCGCTACGGTAATTCCAACCGTGGGAAAGGTATAGGTTCTTCCTCTACACCCTACTGTAAGTATTGCAAAAGAAAGCACTCTGGAAGATGCTCCATATACTGCAACGTTTGCAAAATATCTGGACACAAGGAAGAAGACTGTAGGAAGAAACCTAGCAATAGGATATGCTTCAGTTGTGGAGAAACTGGTCACATCAGACCGAACTGTCCGAAACTAGCTCTAGCAACAACCGACAAGGCTAAGACAACTGAAGAAACAATTGGACGAACTTCGTGACAAAGGTTTTATACAACCAAGTTCATCACCGTGGGGAGCACCAGTGTTGTTTGTTAAAAAGAAGGACGGATCGATGCGTATGTGCATTGATTACCGAGAATTGAACAAGGTTACGATTAAGAATCGGTACCCACTACCGAGAATCGATGATCTGTTCGATCAACTTCAAGGAGCTCGATTCTTTTCTAAGATCGATTTATGCTCCGGATATCATCAACTGAAAGTACAGGAAGAGGACATTCCTAAAACTGCTTTCAGAACAAGGTACGGTCATTATGAATTTATCGTCATGCCAATTGGTTTAACCAATGCCCCAGCTGCATTTATGGACATGATGAACAAGATATGTGTAACACCCCGACCGCGTAATACAACGAACCGCGGCGGAAACGTCGGGGGGTCATGTCACAGAATCATTGTTTCACAACACATGGTACTTGAAGTTTTGTTTTATTTCATTAGTGGACTCATTGTTTTGATACAAACCAAATAAGTACATACAATTGTCTTTCAAGTTTTAAAGTCACTAAGTCACGAGTCTATCCTATGTGTAGCATGCGTCAATAATCATCACATAGTAGAACCTGAAACATATGTGAAAATAAAACGTCAGCATAAAAATGCCTGTGAGTAACATAGGTTTTGCGAATTAGATGTGACAACCCTCATAATTACAGGTATCCGTACAATTAATTAATATTGATTTATGCTTAATGACTGTGCTTAATTACAACTGATGATATAAACTGCTTTCTGATATCTGTATCATACATTCATGTGCATCACATTTCATACTGTCACAACCATTTATCACATACAGACTTTAGTGACATACATGATGCACAAAGCACAGTTAGCACAGTTAGCGGATAACTTAGAAACATACTGACAATGCCAGTACACAGACAGACAGTGATTTGAGACCCAGTATGAGCCAGAGACAAGGTACTACACTAGTATGGAGTGTAGGAAAGTAAGGACCATAAAACTGCGTCACTAGGTGATAGTTTAAGTGCCGGAAAGTGCCTAAAACCCACTCAAAGTGCAGAATTCTGCATTAATCAGCAAAAATCAGCATTTTAACATGCTAGTAACATGCAAAAACATGGCAAAATGGTCCGAAATGCTTTCCTAAGTGTTGGGAATTAAAAGTGTCACAAAAAGTTACATAAAGGACATTAAATGGAATAACTTGACATTTTAAAGAACCGGTATCTAACCGAACAACCGGACAGTACCCGGAACACCAAAATATTGCTAGATGCATTGTTTTACTTTTTTCTGAGCTGGATATGGTTCCTGAACACCCTAACATACTACATAATGCAAGAAACACTTAAAACACTAAACTTTACATTTAACTTCCTACTAATTACCTACTTTTACCATCAAGTTACATTTTAACCCCTCCCCCATATGATTTACGGCCCAAGTGGTCCCCACACCTCAAGATTTCTTCAATCTTCACTAAATCTCAATTGATCTTCTTGGGATTTGATGGATTATGTTGGTACTTCTAAAGACATATTAACCGATGGATATTAGAGATTAGAGGATTATAAGTAACCATCTCCTACATCATTGTGACAACTCGAGTTTCCGACTTTCACTTTCGCATTAAGTGCACGTTGACTTTGACTGTGTAGTTGTTTGACTTGTTTAACTTGTAACTGTACACGTTATTTTTTTTTTTTTTTTTGAACGCATTGTGGTTGCATGATTTTGTGTTTGGCTGTATAACATGAAACCTGTTGAAAACTTAAACTGTTAACACATAAAAAGGACTCGACGAAACAGACAGGACCCGACGAAACATACTGTTTCGCCATAAGCATCTCGACGAAACAGAAGTCTGTTTCGCCAAGCCCAGTTTCGCCAAGCCCATTAAGGGCCCAGAACGGTAATTCGTTCATATTAACGTGAACCGACTTCCTGTTTCACATCTTTGGCTAAAACAAAAACCCTAGAGCTTCATCTTCTCTGATTGACGGCGATCGTGTGCCCCGGAACCCCGAATCGACTTAATTACTGTCCCGTTCATTGTGGTTAGTGATTAAATCCCTGCATGATTGTTTGATTTCATTGTTGTAAACTGTTTTTAGTTCAAGTTCATTAGAATCAATGATAGATAGTGTTGTGTTCATGAATGATTTATGATTGGGTAAACGGAATCTATGGTTAGTTACGTTTTGTATGACAGATCTGATTGTATGATGATCCCTTGAACCCACGAATCGGAACTAGTATTAATCGTATGAACACCTAGTAATATGATGGATTGTGCTCGTGTTATACTCGTTGTCTAAATAGCTTGTTAAGGTTAATGCTTGGCCTATTATGATGATTGATTCCATGATGATATCTATGTTAATGATGTCCGCATGATTGCTTCTTGATGTTTACGACATTTAGGGTTTCTGTGTATTTCGTAACTGCTGTAACTGTGTTTACGAATCAGACATTCGACGAAACAGGAATCTCGGCGAAACAGAATGTGTTTCGCCAAGAGTCATCGACGAATTAGAATCCTGTTTCGCCAAACAAGGCCACGACGAAACTGAATGTGTTTCGCCAACTATTGTGTTTCGCCAACTGTTATGTTTCGCCATTATGTGTGTTTCGCCGAGCAGTTAATCTGCACAGTAACTTGGGTTAATTCTGTTAAGTGTTAACTGGAATATTTAACTGCTGTTAAGTGTAACCATCTTGTATATGATTGTGATTACGTGCTACATGTTTACACGTGAACAACTTGAACTCAAACTGATTATTCCATACGTGCATACTTTAGGACGTGATTGATTACTTGCGAGCATACACTTAGCATACCGAGCAAACCAAGGTGAGTTCACACAGCCAAGGCATGGGATTCCCCGGTGGTTTGGGAATGGGTTAAGAAATTAAAAATGGAACCTACATATCCTCCTTGGGTAGGATATGTACCGCCATCCTCCATGGGTAGGATGCCAATATTAATCCTGCGTATTCTCCTTGGGTAGAATACATACGTTCGTCCTCCTTGGGTAGGACAACAAACCTTAACGCATGCTCGTCCTCCTTGGGTAGGACAACAAACCTTAACGCATGCACGTCCTCCTTGGGTAGGACAACAAACCTTAACGCATGCTCGTCCTCCTTGGGTAGGACAACAAACCTTAACGCATGCTCGTCCTCCTTGGGTAGGACAACAAACCTTAACGCATGCACGTCCTCCTTGGGTAGGACAACAAACCTTAACGCATGCTCGTCCTCCTTGGGTAGGACAATCACACTCGCTACGGTCCTTGGATCAAGAAGGGCACGTACAAACACGACTAGTCTAACACATGGGGAAGCCCCCACTAATCTTCGCAAACATGCCTGGAATGGCCGCGAACTATACTAGAACGATCTTCGCAAACATGCCTTGAGGGCCGCGATGCTATTACATACGATACATGATTACTAATCGAACATACGATTTACGAAATGAACATTATCACTAAATAGCCAACTGTGAACTCGCTCAACTAGTTGTTGACTCTCTGTTACATGCCTTGCAGGACCATAGGTACTTACGGAGCTTGCACGGGAGGCACGGTCGTTGTGGACATGGATCGTGAATGTGTTGTTAAACATTATAACATTTTGTACTTAAACTTATGTTGGGTTTTACATTAATGCTTCCGCTACACACTTGTATATATTTGGTTTTGTAAACACCTATCGTATTGATGAATGACTTTTACTTTACACTTATGTTCAATATGATTGGTGGCTTGATCCTGGTCATGTCACGCCTCCAAGCGGTGGTACTCCGCGTGTGGATTTTGGGGGTGTGACAGATTGGTATCAGAGCCATTGGTTATAGAGAACTCGGTTTTAATAAAGGGAAAACGATTTTGTTAAAACCAGACTATAACCAGAACAGTGCTCTCAACGATCCACAACGACGTTTCGCTCCACGTGCAAGGCTCAACATCATAGGTACTACTATTCATGTTACCTTACCTACTTGCTAGAATTACATAGAACTTTGCTCGCGGTATGCCTAGATTACAGAACTTACTATACGTTATTGCTTGAGAATACTTGTGTGCTCACTCTCTTCGCACTATTCGCGAACCTCTCACCCACATGTTCTCCTTGATGTTAAGATCACGAGTGGACGCGTTAACCTAACTCAAGCCCAGTTGGCGGCTTCGATCACTGAACAAGTTACTGCAGCACTCGCAGCTGCCCAGGCAGGAGGTGTAACCTGCCATCACCACTTACTCCAGGATTTTTAGATCCTACTCTTGTAACTCAACACTAGTGCTTAATTTTGATTACTCTTACGCACACGACAAGTCAACACGCTCAGCCACCTGTGTGCACATACAAGACTTTTATGGACTGTCGTCCTACTACTTTCAGCGACACTGAAGGAGCTGTTGTACTCCTCCATTAGTTCGAGGAACTCGAATCGGTCTTCGAGTGTGTGAATGACCCGAGGCTCGTAAGGTGAAATATGCCACTGATATTTTCGAAGGCACTGCGCAAACTTGGTGGAACGCGCAAGTTACGACACTGGGGCTGGCGGCTGCTAATGCCACCCCATGGAATGATCTTAAGGAACCTATCAAATGTGAATACAGTAGTTATGATGCCATCCACAAGTTGGAAGATGACGGGGTCAGAGATAGAAGCGTGCACGATAACGATCCAACAAACTGGAAACTTTGTGTCTAACTATGGTGGATCCTCCCATAAAGAGCTTTGAGCTGTACCTCAAAGGCTTAGTACCAGGAATTCAAAACCATGTGAAGACGGCTAAACTTGCTACTATTCAAGATGTTACTCATCTTGCTCGTCGTCTCACAAACCAGGCAGTGGGACAGAACAAGCTGCCTCAACGTATCAGCGATACTACTACCACTACTACTTCAACTACTTCTGCTACCCTCAGTAACAATGGATGAAAGTGGGATAGAACCTCTAGCAAGGGTTCGACTACGATTCCGTCCCAGGCACAGCGGTCAAAGATCGATGTCAACCAAAGTCCTGGTCAGCAACCTTTTAGCAGTCAATGGCAGGGTGGATACAGGGGAAACCACCCTGAGCGCAAACGATGTAACTTGCACCACAGCGGGCAGTGCAACCGAAATCATTGTCAATGATGCGACAAGCTTGGTCATGGAGTCAAGGATGGTAGAAACTCACGTCCTGCAAGCCAGAACCAACAACAACAGCCACAAGATCTATAGAATCGGCGACAACAGCATGGTAACAAGGGATGTTATCAGATGGTGCTGAAGGTCACTTCAAAAGACACTGCCCACGGTTGAACCAGAACCAGAATCAGAACCACAACCAAGGAAACGGGAACTAGGGAAGACAACGGGGGTAATAACGACGGCAATGGTGCCAGGGGTCGAGTGTTCGTGATTGGTCAGGGTGATACTAGTAATGACCTCAACGTTGCGATAGTTACGACATCGTCATTGGTATGGATTGGTTATCCCAACAACAAGCAGAGATCCTATGCAAGGAGAAGATCATTCGTATTCCCCGTTCTGGTAAAGAACCTCTCGAAGTTCAAGGCGACAAGAGTGGTGTCGTGAGTGGCATCATCTCCTTCTTGAAGGCACAGAAGTGTTTGCGAAAGGGCCACTCAGCTATATTAGCACTCGTTTCTGATAAATCGATGAAAGAAAAAGATTGAGGATATTCCTGTGGTACGCGATTTTCCTCAAGTGTTTCCTGAAGAGTTACCTGGGTTACCGCCTCATCGTCAGGTCGAATTTCAGATCGAGCTCGCTCCAGGAGCAGCACCCATAGCTCGAGCACCTTATCGTTTAGCTCCAACTGAACTGGAAGAACTGTCTAAGCAATTGCAGGAACTCTTGGAAAAGGGTTTCATACGTCCTAGCTCTTCGCCCTGTGGAGCTCCAGTATTATTTGTGAAGAAGAAAGACGGTACCTTTCGTCTGTGCATAGATTACCGCGAACTCAACAAGGTGACGATCAAGAATCGTTATCCTCTTCCGCGCATAGATGATTTATTCGACCAGCTGCAAGGGTCGAGCTACTACTCCAAGATAGACTTAAGGTCAGGGTACCATCAGCTGAGAGTCCGGGATGAGGACGTCTCCAAAACAGCATTTAGAACTCGCTACGGCCACTACGAGTTTATGGTCATGCCATTCGGGCTAACGAACGCGCCTACGGTTTTCATGGATCTTATGAACAGGGTGTGCAAACCCTATCTTGACAAGTTTGTCATTGTCTTCATCGACGACATCCTGATTTATTCGAAAAGTCAGGAGGAACACGAGCAGCATTTACGACTTATTTTGGAACTTCTTCGAACGGAACAGCTATACGCTAAGTTTTCAAAATGCGACTTCTGGCTTCGTGAAGTCCACTTCTTAGGCCACGTGGTAAACAAGGATGGGATTCATGTCGATCCATCCAAGGTGGATTCGATCAAGAACTGGCCTGCACCTCGCACACCAACTGAAATACGCCAATTCTTGGGTTTGGCGGGTTACTACAGACGGTTCATCAAAGACTTCTCAAAGATTGCACAGCCGTTTACACTACTGACACAGAAAGGTGTTGTTTACCGTTGGAGTAATGCACAGGAAACAGCGTTCCAACACTTAAAGGATAGACTTTGTAGCGCACCTATCCTCTCATTGCCGGAAGGCACGGACGATTTTGTAGTCTACTGCGATGCATCTATCTAGGGTCTTGGATGTGTATTGATGCAAAGGGATAAAGTTATTGCTTATGCTTCGCGCCAACTTAAGATTCACGAACGGAATTACACGACACACGACCTAGAGCTGGGAGCGGTTGTTTTTGCACTTAAGATATGGCGACACTATTTGTATGGTACCAAGTGCGCAATCTACACTGATCACAGAAGCCTCGAACATATCTTCAAACAGAAAGAGCTGAATATGCGACAGCGACGAGGGATTGAACTGTTAAATAACTACGAATGCTCAATCAGGTACCACCCAGGCAAAGCCAATGTTGTTGCTGACGCCCTCAGTCGAAAGGACACCGCGCCTAAGCGCGTGCGAGCTTTACAACTCACTATACAGTCTAGTCTACCTTCTCAGATACGAAATGCTCAGGTAGAAGCATTGAAACCAGACAACGTCAGGGCTGAAGCCCTACGCGGCTCAAGGCAACGCTTAGAACAGAAGGAAGATGGTGCTTACTACGTCACAGGACGCATCTGGATCCCACACTATGATGACTTACGCGAGCTGGTAATGGATGAAGCTCATAAGTCTCGCTACTCGGTACATCCAGGTTCGGATAAAATGTACCACGATATCAAAACTATATACTGGTGGCCTAGCATGAAGGCCCACATAGCCACATACGTTAGCAAATGCTTGACTTGTGCGAGAGTCAAGGCAGAATATCAGAAACCGTCAGGTCCACTTCAACAACCTGAGATACCTCAATGGAAATGGGAACAAATTTCCATGGATTTTGTTACTGGCTTACCTAGATCTCAGCGCGGAAATGATGCTATTTGGGTGATCGTGGATCGACTCACAAAGTCTGCTCACTTCTTGGCTATCAAAGAAACAGACAAGTTCTCTACCTTAGCAGACATCTACTTAAAAGAAGTGGTCTCAAGGCGCGGGGTGCCCACCTCCATCATCTCTGATCGTGACGCACGTTTTACTTCAGAATTGTGGCAAGCAATGCATAAATCTTTTGGCTCTCGTTTAGACATGAGCACAACTTATCATCCTCAGACAGATGGGCAGTCTGAGCGCACTATTCAAACTCTAGAAGACATGCTTCGGGCGTGCGTAATTGACCTTGGCAATGGTTGGGAGAAACATCTGCCACTCGTGGAATTTTCATACAATAACAGCTACCACACCAGCATTAAGGCTGCACCATTCGAGGCATTGTACGGGCGTAAATGCCGGTCACCTCTCTGTTGGGCAGAGGTGGGAGATAGTCAAATCACAGGTCCAGAAATGGTAGTCGATACTACAGAAAAGATTGCACAAATACGACAACGCATGGCGGCAGCACGCGACCGTCAGAAAGCATACGCTGATTTAGACAGGAAACTACTCGAATTCCAGGTTGGGGATCGAGCGCTACTTAAAGTTTCACCCTGGAAGGGTGTGGTTCGTTTTGGCAAACGAGGCAAGCTCAATCCGCGATATGTCGGACCATTCGAAATCATTGAAAGGATAGGCAGGGTAGCCTACAGATTGAACTTACCAGCTGAACTCAGTACAGTTCACAACGTCTTTCACGTGTCGAATCTGAAGAAGTGTCTGTCAGATGAGACCCTTATAGTTCCTTTGAAGGAACTCACTATCGACGAACAGTTACACTTCGTCGAGGAACCTGTTGAAATCACGGACCGGGATGTTAAGGTCCTCAAGAACACTAGAATACCTCTTGTTCGAGTTTGTTGGAACTCCCATCGTGGCCCAGAGTTCACCTGGGAACGAGAAGATCATATGAAACTCAAGTATCCCCAGTTATTCAGAAACCGTGCAACTACTACTGAGGCTGAAGCTACTACCGAATTTCGGGATGAAATTCCAACTCAACGGGGGGATGATGTGACACCCCAGGAAAACCAGTAAACGATACAACTTACTTAGTTTCCTCAGTAACCGCATGCTAAATTTCGGGACGAAATTTCTTCCAAGTTGGGGATAATGTGACAACTCGAGTTTCCGACTTTCACTTTCGCATTAAGTGCACGTTGACTTTGACTGTGTAGTTGTTTGACTTGTTTAACTTGTAACTGTACACGTTATTATTATTTTTTTTTTTTGAACGCATTGTGGTTGCATGATTTTGTGTTTGGCTGTATAACATGAAACCTGTTGAAAACTTAAACTGTTAACACATAAAAAGGACTCGACGAAACAGACAGGACCCGACGAAACATACTGTTTCGCCATAAGCATCTCGACGAAACAGAAGTCTGTTTCGCCAAGCCCAGTTTCGCCAAGCCCATTAAGGGCCCAGAACGGTAATTCGTTCATATTAACGTGAACCGACTTCCTGTTTCACATCTTTGGCTAAAACAAAAACCCTAGAGCTTCATCTTCTCTGATTGACGGCGATCGTGTGCCCCGGAACCCCGAATCGACTTAATTACTGTCCCGTTCATTGTGGTTAGTGATTAAATCCCTGCATGATTGTTTGATTTCATTGTTGTAAACTGTTTTTAGTTCAAGTTCATTAGAATCAATGATAGATAGTGTTGTGTTCATGAATGATTTATGATTGGGTAAACGGAATCTATGGTTAGTTACGTTTTGTATGACAGATCTGATTGTATGATGATCCCTTGAACCCACGAATCGGAACTAGTATTAATCGTATGAACACCTAGTAATATGATGGATTGTGCTCGTGTTATACTCGTTGTCTGAATAGCTTGTTAAGGTTAATGCTTGGCCTATTATGATTGATTGATTCCATGATGATATCTATGTTAATGATGTCCGCATGATTGCTTCTTGATGTTTACGACATTTAGGGTTTCTGTGTATTTCGTAACTGCTGTAACTGTGTTTACGAATCAGACATTCGACGAAACAGGAATCTCGGCGAAACAGAATGTGTTTCGCCAAGAGTCATCGACGAATTAGAATCCTGTTTCGCCAAACAAGGCCACGACGAAACTGAATGTGTTTCGCTAACTATTGTGTTTCGCCAACTGTTATGTTTCGCCATTATGTGTGTTTCGCCGAGCAGTTAATCTGCACAGTAACTTGGGTTAATTCTGTTAAGTGTTAACTGGAATATTTAACTGCTGTTAAGTGTAACCATCTTGTATATGATTGTGATTACGTGCTACATGTTTACACGTGAACAACTTGAACTCAAACTGATTATTCCATACGTGCATACTTTAGGACGTGATTGATTACTTGCGAGCATACACTTAGCATACCGAGCAAACCAAGGTGAGTTCACACAGCCAAGGCATGGGATTCCCCGGTGGTTTGGGAATGGGTTAAGAAATTAAAAATGGAACCTACATATCCTCCTTGGGTAGGATATGTACCGCCATCCTCCATGGGTAGGATGCCAATATTAATCCTGCGTATTCTCCTTGGGTAGAATACATACGTTCGTCCTCCTTGGGTAGGACAACAAACCTTAACGCATGCTCGTCCTCCTTGGGTAGGACAACAAACCTTAACGCATGCACGTCCTCCTTGGGTAGGACAACAAACCTTAACGCATGCTCGTCCTCCTTGGGTAGGACAACAAACCTTAACGCATGCTCGTCCTCCTTGGGTAGGACAACAAACCTTAACGCATGCTCGTCCTCCTTGGGTAGGACAATCACACTCGCTACGGTCCTTGGATCAAGAAGGGCACGTACAAACACGACTAGTCTAACACATGGGGAAGCCCCCACTAATCTTCGCAAACATGCCTGGAATGGCCGCGAACTATACTAGAACGATCTTCGCAAACATGCCTTGAGGGCCGCGATGCTATTACATACGATACATGATTACTAATCGAACATACGATTTACGAAATGAACATTATCACTAAATAGCCAACTGTGAACTCGCTCAACTAGTTGTTGACTCTCTGTTACATGCCTTGCAGGACCATAGGTACTTACGGAGCTTGCACGGGAGGCACGGTCGTTGTGGACATGGATCGTGAATGTGTTGTTAAACATTATAACATTTTGTACTTAAACTTATGTTGGGTTTTACATTAATGCTTCCGCTACACACTTGTATATATTTGGTTTTGTAAACACCTATCGTATTGATGAATGACTTTTACTTTACACTTATGTTCAATATGATTGGTGGCTTGATCCTGGTCATGTCACGCCTCCAAGCGGTGGTACTCCGCGTGTGGATTTTGGGGGTGTGACAATCATCTTCACCACTTCACCTCTTCCTCCCTCCCTCTTAAGCTCTCGGCCGACCCCCCTTACCCACACCACCATCTTTTCAATTCGATCCAATCCATTCCAAGTCCATCCAAGGGTGTAACAAGGTGTTTTAGGAAGCTCGGTGCTCACGGAACTTGAAGGACCTCCATCACAAGCTTTTATCCACCCCATCTTCATCATTGTTTCTTCCCTAGCTTAAAGCTAGTAGTAAGGCTCTCTTGATCTTTGTTTACTTCTATTTTAGTGGGTAAAAGATATGTTATGTTGAAAATAACAAGAACACTAAAGAACATAAACTTGAATCTTGAACATAAAGCTTACATATGATGATACATGGGTGAAATGATATTGTTTAGTGCATGAATGATATTTGCTTGTTGATTTCTTGAAATGATGATGTTAATCATCACATGAAGCTTGCTAGATGGTGTTTAAACACTTAATCTAGCAAGTGGAAGGATGATCATGTAACAACATATGATGATCATCTTCTAGTAAACACATGAACTTGATAAATGAAATGGTTTCTTGAAAAATAATAAACAAAGTAACCTAGTAATCTTATAAATCTAAGATGTATGAATGATTTTTCCAAAGAACCAAGTTTAAAATATGATTTTTAGAAGATCATGGTCTTTACTTGAACTTGCACTATTTTTGGTGATAAAATAAGTGTAGAAATACCTATGAAGCAAGAAGATGTTATGAATAAACATTTTTGCAAAATGTGTTTACAAGTTGTAAACATCTAAAACCGTCAAGAAAGAAGATTAACAAGAAGTAAATACATTTTGGAGGGTAACTAAACCCACTAAACACTTTACCAAGTCACTACAAGTATTTAATAAAAGATCAAGTTCATGTTATTATGAAAAGTGTATAGTTTTTGCACTTGATAATTATATTATGGTTTAGGGTTGATTGTTGATCATTGTGTGATGATTTTTGAAAAGAAAATGATATGCTAAATAGCATGGACACCTCCATTTTCAAAGGGAACTATGGCAAAATTTTCTAAAAATACAAACACTTAGAAATATTTTCTAGACAAGTGTTTACAAGTATGTTTTAAACTTTGTTTTTCAATATAAACCTTGCCATGAATTTTGTTACAAAAATACAAAGTATCGGAGGTTGGTTTTTGTAAATAAAAATGGATAAATATATATTTAGAGTATATATTTTATACTAAGACCCTTGTGTGAATATTTGTATACTTTGTGGAATAGTTATATTATTTTAGGGTAAAATAATGTAACTTACAATTACCAAAAATTTACAACTCCAAAATAATACCAAGAATCACAAGGAATAAATATTTAAGTTACACACTTGATATTGTGAAACCGAATGCAAAAACGTAACTTATGAAATATTCCGGAAAATACCGTTACAATATATTTTGGTAGATATTATTTTGGAAACGAAAGAAGTGGAAATATGATCTTTGTACATATTACCAAGTATATCATATTTTCGACAAAGTTAAAATATTTTTTCCTAGTATATTTAGAAGATATATAATTTTTGGGAAAAATATATATATTCTGGACAATACATTATTTTTGGACAAGACGAGTTTAAAATATATTTTCTAAGTTAGACTTAAAAATATATTATTTCGGAATACAAAAGTACACGTATGAAATACCCCCATCCTTGGGAAGGAAATACGAAGTTAAAATACTTTAGAAGTATTAATACAAAATATTGATTTAACAATTATTCCAAACCAAATATAATTTAAGTTGAAATCTTAATTATTTTGACAAATAACTATATGACTTGGAATAACATTAGAAACGTAACTCAAAAACCTTCATACTAAGCAAAGGCACGACCCGCTCGTCTAATAGACGTTAGTACATTGTAGGTAGTCGTGTTTGCTGAGGAGACTTGGGTTACACATACTGAAGACGCAATACTGTGAGTTCATGTCCCCCTTTTCTTTTAACTGTTTTCAGTTTTATAATTTCGGGGGTGAAATACATGTTACAAATGGATTACATACAAATACTATTGGTATGATTAGCCTAGGAAAGAACCATAGATCATGTGATTGGGTAGGCGGATACTTGGGACCATTAATCCTCGTATAAGGACCGAGGGGCATGAGTGATAGCTCTATTTGGGTGTAGCGAGCCCACACCAATGAGGCCAGGGTGGCCCATAGTGGTGACTATGTCTTCCGGCCGGAAGCCCGGTACAAATTTGCTAGGTTTGAGTCTTCCTACACCGTCACACATATCAGTGGCCTTGCAAACCATTGGTGATCTTTTCCTTATTTGCAATCATACCGCGACTTTCATAAATACATTGAATACAAAGGTTTATACATACTCACGAAGACATGAACTCGCTCAACTTTTGTTGATATTTTTAAACTACATGTATTTCAGGGAACTAGTGGATCTGACAGGGTATGCATGTGTCTTCAAGCTGCGTCGTGAAATAAGAGATGTTATCCATGGGTGTTGAGTTTAGGGGGTGTATCCTAATCCTGGACGGGATACATGTTTCTAAACTCAGGTTTTATTTAAATTCTTTTGTGGATTCTTTATGAACTCAGTTAAACATGTTATGGTTTGTAACTTAATTTGGTGTCGATGTTTTCAAGACAAGTATGTTGTGGTATTTTTCTAAACTTTATTAATGGATGAACATCTCATGTTTTTATCATATAGCACTGTTATGATTGATTGCTATGGTATTAAGAAGTCACACCAAATAACCACGCTTCCGCAAAAGTCAGGGTGTGACAGCTTGGTATCAGAGCTTCGATCGTAGCGAACTAGGATTCTTTCTCGAGTCTCGACTACGATCATTAGGGCTCTCACGAAAACATTTTTACATTGCATACACAAAATGTCCAGATCCAGGGAACAAACATTTTACAAACAAAAAGGGCACAAAACACATTTCAAAACTTATATTTATAATTCAGTCTTAGAGACTGGGTCGGTTCAGTCTTAGAGACTGGGGAGGTTCAGTCTTAGAGACTGGGGAGGTTCAGTCTTAGAGACTGGGGAGGTTCAGTCTTAGAGACTGGGGAAATTGAGTCTTAGAGACTGGGTAGTCAGTTTGAGAAATTGGGGAGTTTAGTCTAAGAGGCTAGGAGGTTCAGTCTAAGAGGCTGGGTGGGATAGTCTGGGGAGGACTAGGATGATTACATGCTTACATTGTTATCACTTACATGCTTATTTGATGATTATTGATATACGTGCACATGTGTGATTGTTTTGTCACAGACACTATGTCATCTTCTTCTGAGAGTGGAGTATCCGATACATTAGACCCTATGGCTATAGTCTCAGATGACGATATAGCCACAGACCCTGAGGTTTTCACTACAGACACTACAAGCAGCGACGATGATGACTTTCAGCCATTCGCTTTACCAGATTTTGGAGATGATATACCTATAGCTGATGGTTTTCCTGACGGGGATCTACTTCTTGTCCCGATCCCTGCTCCTTTTCCCCTCGCTGCATTTCCTTTGGAGGATCTGCCTCTTGATGATATGTCTGACGACGACATCGATCTCTTTATCTAGGGTCCCCCTGAGGATGCCCATGATGGCGGGGCTCTGGTTGCTGATGATGTTGCTATTCCTCTTGCAGAGATCCCAGTCGATGATGGCGTTGTTGTTCCTTTTGTTGAGATTCCAGTCGCTGATATTATTGTTGTTCCGTTGGTCGAGATTCCTGCTGTTGAGATCTCATCTGACCATTCAGGTCCCGATTCGTTTGAGTCCGTATCATCTGCTACTTTACAAGCACGGGGCGTGCAACATTACCCCACTGACACTGATTCCGACATGGCGATGTCTGCTGCACCCATCTTTCCACATGACTTTGACCCAGATCATGAGATTGAGTTTGTACCTGACGAGCACCCTTTTGAGGCACCTGTCATTCCTGACGATCAGTTCTTCAATATTCCCGCTGATCATGAGCTTGCTCCAGCTAACCCAGAGCCTGAGATTGCACCAGAGACTATACTTGCTCACGACCCTTTACCTGTGCATGACCCTATCCCTGTTGATGTTCCAGTTGTTGCACCACCTCTGCCTGACCCGATACCTGTACTTATTGATCACGCTCCTTTTGCTACCCATGTGGACCCCAGATATGCTCACACCCGCAATGGGTGGATTGAGGACGACGACGACTATCCTCCTTTTGTTAGACCCGTTACTCCCCCACCTGCATCTACCCAGACACCCGTTGATGTCACCCAGTTTCACCCACACTTGTCAGATGCGCACCGCACAGATTTGCCAGTCACATTTCTTCAGGATATCCCTCCTCCCCGTCCAGGGGAAGGGCCATCGAGTCAGCAGCCTAGTCAGATATCTTTTGTGTCAGCAACCGACCATTTCATGCCACAGTTTCCACACACTGCTTTTTCTTCTGCACCCATGGGCGAGCCACTGATTTGGTTTCCGCCCAACGTGATGCCTATATCTGATCCCTACCATCCCTTCCACATTGGATACTCGAGGGATGAGTTACTTTTGTCCCTACAGCTCCAGCAGGAGATGCTGTGTAGGAGAGTCATGGAGTTGGAGAGGATCCCGCGTCCTCCACCTTGCACTTGCCAGTCACCATTTGCGGCTCCGCTTCCTCCACTTCTGCCATATCCTGATTTTGATGTCCGTTTCCTCACTATGGAGCAGCAGATTGCTTACCTACTGCGTATCGTTCATGCACTCGAGGAGGATTTAGCGCATTTGCGCAGGTTGATTTTCGTTCCTCCACCTCCTCCTCCTCCCCCATCAGCTTAGAGGTTTTTGGTTTGATGCAGATAGCATGCTTTTGATGAAAGTGCAGCTATTGAGCCAGATTGTGCAGCTTTTTGAAGACCACATGCTGACTTTGACATTTGACTTTTGATTGTTGTAGTTGGTAGATGATTCGGACAAGGGTGATGTGGCCCTTAGTTCCTTTTGATGTATGATACAATTATGAAGCTTGTAAACTGTACTTGTGGTCTTGATATATGATAGCTCAATCGCAACATTCTCATTACATACGTTGTTAAATTACTTGTTTGTGTTATGACATGGGATGTTATGTATATGCTTGTGTTGATGAATGTTATTACATGCGCGTACTACATACTTATATACGTAAAAACCTGACCTATACAATCTTCTTATAGAAGATGCCTCCATGAAGGGAAAATCGTTTGCCCACTACTGAGGCCAAATTACAAGAAAGGATCTCCCGAGCAATAGCAGATTACGAGGCCTCATGCGCCGAAACTAGCGGGGGTACCTCGAGGAACAACCCATCACATGGTAATGTTTAAGTCGCTTGGGACACATTACGTTACCATTGGATATTCCATGTGCGTTTGCTAATGCTTCCTGTGAATGACATTACCTGTACAGGCTGTACCTTTAAACAGTGTTTAGACTGTAAATCGCTGAATTTTGACGGCACCGGAGGTGCTGTGGCTTTTGTTCGATAGACGTAGAAGACCGATTCAGTGATAAGAATGAGCAAATGCGCACCAGAACAACAATTCACCTACATCTCTGGATTGTTCATAGATGGAGCGCTTTCGTGGTGGAATCTCCAAGTCCAAACTCTGGGAGAGGCAGCAACATACGCTTTGACTTGGAATGAGTTAAAGGAACTCATGCGTAAAAAGTATTGCTCCAGGGGAGAAATTCTAAAGCTAGAAACTGAATTCTGGAACCTCAAGATGGACGGCCCAAAGATCGCCGAATATGTGCAGAGATTTCACGATCTATCTCACGTGGTACCATACATGGTCCGTCCGGAATTCAAACACGTTGAGCGTTTCATATGGGGGTTGGCACCTCAGATTATGAGTATGGTAACATCGTCAAAGCCTGCAACAATTACTGAGGCTATCGATCTGAGCGTGTCACTGACTGAAGAAGCTATCAGGTTAAACAAGTTTTCGAATTTCGACCAGAAAAAGAAAGAAACTCACGTTGAGTCCTCGGGAGAGAACAAAAGGAAGTTCTCCAACTTTAAGAAAGGTACCAGCAGTTCGAACAAGAATGATGAGACAAGCGCACCGGCCAAGGCCAAAGGAAAGGGGTATATGGGCACCTTGCCCAAGTGTGATGCGTGTCAGTTGCATCACAATGGACGATGCCGATCTGGAAGATGTGAATCTTGTGGAAGAGTTGGTCACTCGAAAGAAACATGCTGGGTTGGTACTGGCCGTGGCGGTCAAAGGAGTTTTGGTAACAACAACCGTGGAGGTAATGGGAATGGAAACCGCCCGCAAGGAAATAATGGAGGCAATGGAAACCGTGGTAATCAAGCTGGGAGTGGGAATCACAACCAAAACAACAATCAGGGTAATGGAAATGGTAATGGTCGAGGACCAGGGTGTTTCAATTGCGGAGACATGGGGCATTTCAACCGAGAGTGCCCGAAACTCAATCAAGCACAAGGAAGAGTTTTCAATATCGGAGCGAGGGAAGCTCGCCAAGATCCAAATGTTGTTACTGGTATGTTCCCTATCAACCAACGCTTTGCATCTGTACTATTTGATACCGGTGCCGATTATAGTTTTGTATCGCTAGAATTTAAGAATATACTTGGGTTGGTAGCCAGTAAGCTAGATATCCCATATTCGATAGAACTAGCAAATGGAAAGCTAGTTGAGGCAAATGAAGTCATCAGAGGATGCGTGATAGAACTGGGAGAACACGAGTTTACACTGGATCTACTGCCAGTCGAGTTGGGAAGCTTCGACGTGGTAGTAGGGATGGATTGGTTGTCAAGCAACAGAGCAGAGATTGTATGTCATGAGAAGATCATTCGTTTTCAGATGGCGAATGGAGAAACAATCGTGGTACATGGAGAGAAGCGCGATACACCCTTAAGGATCATTAGTTGCTTGAAAGCTCGAAAGCGTTTGCAGAAGGGATGTGTTGCCTTCTTGGCACACATCATGGATAAAGAAGCCGCTGAGCCAAAGTAAGAAGATATTCCAGTCGTGAAGGAGTATCCTGAAGTCTTTCCAGAAGACTTGCGAGGATTGCCGCTGCAAAGGCAAGTCGAGTTTCACATTGACTTAGTTCCAGGCGCCGCGCCTGTAGCTAAGGCACCTTATCGACTTGCGCCTTCGGAAATGCAGGAGTTGTCAACGCAACTCCAGGAGCTATTAGACAAGGGATTTATCAGACCAAGCTTCTCACCTTGGGGAGCTCCAGTTTTGTTCGTTAAAAAGAAGGATGGTAGTTTCCGCATGTGCATTGACTACCGCGAGCTGAGTAAGTTGACTATCAAGAATAGATATCCTTTGCCAAGGATTGATGACCTGTTCGATCAATTACAAGGTTCGAGTTTTTACTCCAAGATCGATCTTCGATCAGGTTATCACCAGTTGAGAATTCAAGAGGAGAGCATTCCAAAGTCTGCCTTTAGGACTCGCTATGGACATTACGAGTTCCTGGTTATGCCATTTGGTTTGACGAACGCACCAGCAGTATTCATGGATTTGATGAATAGAGTCTGCAAGCCGTACCTCGATAAGTTTGTGATCGTGTTTATTGATGACATTTTGATTTATTCAAAGATGAAAGAAGAACATGAGCAACATCTAAGAGCTATTTTGTAACTGCTTAAGAAAGAGAAGTTGTATGCAAAGTTCTCGAAGTGCGAGTTCTGGTTGCGTGAAGTTCAGTTTCTTGGTCACGTGGTTAATGGGAATGGAATTCATGTGGATCCCACAAAGATCAAAGCAATCAAGAATTGGGAAACCCCGAAGACGCCAACCGAGATTCGACAGTTCATAGGTTTGGCATGATATTATCGCAGGTTCATTGAGGATTTTTCAAAAATCGCTCAACCATTGACCTCCCTCACGCAAAAAGACAAGAAGTATGAGTGGGGAGACAAGCAAGAAGAAGCTTTTCAACTGTTGAAAAACAAGCTTTGCGACGCACCGATTTTGTCCCTACCCGAAGGCACTAACGACTTCGTGGTATATTGCGACGCCTCGAGTCAAGGTTTGGGATGTGTATTAATGCAGCGTCAGATGGTTATAGCATATGCTTCGCGCCAGTTGAAGGTCCATGAGAAAAAATACACCACGCATGATTTGGAATTAGGCGCAGTGGTGTTTGCTTTAAAGATCTGGCGACATTACTTATATGGCACGCAATGCACAATCTATACTGATCACAAGAGCCTGCAGCACATATTTGATCAGAAAGAGCTTAACATGAGACAGCGCCGATGGGTGGAGCTGTTAAACGATTATGATTGTGAGATCAAGTATCACCCAGGAAGGCGAATGTAGTCGCTGATGCCTTGAGTCAGAAGGAAAGGATCAAGCCCATAAGCGTTAGGGCATTGGAAATGATCATACAAACGGACCTCTCGTTACGCATTCATGCCGCGCAGAGAGAAGCTCTTAAAAAGGAAAACCTGGTGAACGAATATCTCCGTGGGATGGAGAAGCAGTTGATACCAAACGAGGAAGGAACGTTGTGCTTCATGAAACGAATTTGGGTTCCTCTCTTTGGTGGATTGAGAGACGTTATTTTTAATGAGGCCCACAAGTCACGGTACTCGATCCATCCAGGATCGGACAAGATGTACCAAGATCTAAAGGATTTCTATTGGTGGCCGGGAATGAAAGGCGATGTTGCAACATATGTTAGCAAATGTTTGACTTGCGCCAAGGTAAAGGCCGAATACCAGAAGCTTTCAGGTCTTCTGTAACAACCTGAAATACCCCAGTGGAAATGGGAACAGATTTCGATGGACTTTATAACAAAGTTACCAAAGACACCTAGAGGTCATGACACGATTTGGGTAATCGTAGACCGTCTGACGAAATCTGCGCATTTTTTGCCAATCAAGGAAAAAGATAATACTAGCAAGCTGGCCGAGCTATACCTGAGAGAGATTGTTGCACGATATGGAGTGCCCCTCTCAATTATTTCTGATAGAGATGGAAGGTTCGTGTCAAGAATTTGGCAATCCTTCCAAGAAGCATTTGGTTCTCAGTTAAATCTGAGTACTGCCTTTCATCCGCAGACAGACGGACAGAGCGAACGAACGATTCAAACGTTGGAAGACATGTTGTGAGCTTGCGTAATGGATTTGGGTGGGAGTTGGGACACTCACCTACCCTTGGTTGAATTCTCATACAACAACAGTTACCATGCAAGCATCCAAGCCGCACCGTTCGAAGCTCTCTTTGGACGCAAGTGTCGATCACCGTTATGCTCGGCAGACGCAGGTGATAGACAGCTTGTTGGTCCAGAATTGGTCCAAGAGACGACTGATAAGATTATACAGATCCGAGAGCGCATCAAAGCGGCTCGTGATCGTCAAAAGAGCTACGCGGACCGAAGAAGGAAACCTCTGGAGTTTGAGGTAGGAGATATGGTTTTGTTAAAGGTTTCACCCTGGAAGGGTGTAGCACGCTTCGGGAAGCATGGGAAGTTGAACCCAAGATACATTGGACCATTTAAAATCCTAGAAATGATTGGTCTTGTAGCATACAAGTTGGATTTACCCGCTGAACTAAATGGCGTCCATGATACATTTCATGTATCAAATCTGAAAAAGAGTCCAACTCAAGAAACAGTTGTCATTCTTGCTGACGAAGTTCATATTGACGACACACTCCACTTTACTGAAGAACCTGTTGAGGTTACTGATTGGAAGGTTAACAAAACACGCCGGAGTAGTGTCAAACTCATCAAGGTTCATTGGAACGCACGACACAGCCCAGAATTTACTTGGGAGCGTGAAGATCGTATGAAAGCAAAATATCCACATTTGTTCCCCAAGACCCCTGCATCTAGTAGCAGAACTAAAATTTCAGGACGAAATTTTCTTAACAGGGGGAGAATGTGATAACCCTCAAAATTACAGGTATCCGTACAATTAATTAATATTGATTTATGCTTAATGACTGTGCTTAATTACAACTGATGATATAAACTGCTTTATGATATCTGTATCATACATACATGTGCATCACATTTCATACTGTCACAACCATTTATCACATACAGACTTTAGTGACATACATGATGCACAAAGCACAGTTAGCACAGTTAGCGGATAACTCAGAAACATACTGACAGTGCCAGTACACAGACAGACAGTGATTTGAGACCCAGTATGAGCCAGAGACAAGGTACTACACTAGTATGGAGTGTAGGGAAGTAAGGACCATAAAACTACGTCACTAGGTGATAGTTTAAGTGCCGGAAAGTGCCTAAAACCCACTCAAAGTGCAGAATTCTGCATTAATCGGCAAAAATCAGCATTTTAACATGCTAATAACATGCAAAAACACGGTAAAATGGTCCTGTATGCTTTCCTAAGTGTCGGGAATTAAAAGTGTCGCAAAAAGTTACATAAAGGACATTAAAAGGAATAACTTGACACTTTAACGAACCAGTATCTAACCGAACAACCGGACAATACCCGGAACACCAAAATATTGCTATAAGCATTCTTTTACTTTTTTCTGAGCTAGATATGGTTGTCGAACACCCTAACATACTAAATAATGCAAGAAACACTTAAAACACTAAACTTTACATTTAACTTCCCACTAATTACCTTCTTTTACCATCAAGTTACATTTTAACCCCTCCCCCCATATGATTTACGGCCCAAGTGGCCCCCACACCTTAAGATTTCTTCAATCTTCACTAAATCTCAATTGATCTTCTTGGGATTTGATGGATTATGTTGGTACTTCTAAAGACATATTAACCAATGGATATTAGAGATTAGAGGATTATAAGTAACCATCTCCTACATCATCTTCACCACTTCACCACTTCACCTCTTCCTCCCTCCCTCTTAAGCTCTCGGCCGACCCCCTTACCCACACCACCATCTTTTCAATTAGATCCAACCCATTCCAAGTCCATCCAAGGGTGTAACAAGGTGTTTTAGGAAGCTCGATGCTCACGGAACTTGAAGGACCTCCATCACAAGCTTTTATCCACACCATCTTCATCATTGTTTCTTCCCTAGCTTGAAGCTAGTAGTAAGGCTCTCTTGATCTTTGTTTACTTCTATTTTAGTGGGTGAAAGATATGTTATGTTGAAAATAACAAGAACACTAAAGAACATAAACTTGAATCTTGAACATAAAGCTTACATATGATGATACATGGGTGAAATGATATTGTTTAGTGCATGAATGATATTTGCTTGTTGATTTCTTGAAATGATGATGTTAATCATCACATGAAGCTTGCTAGATGGTGTTTAAACACTTAATCTAGCAAGTGGAAGGATGATCATGTAACAACATATGATGATCATCTTCTAGTAAACACATGAACTTGATAAATGAAATGGTTTCTTGAAAAATAATGAACAAAGTAACCTACTAATCTTATAAATCTAAGATGTATGAATGATTTTTCCAAAGAACCAAGTTTAAAATATGATTTTTAGAAGATCATGGTCTTTACTTGAACTTGCACTATTTTTGGTGATAAAATAAGTGTAGAAATACCTATGAAGCAAGAAGATGTTATGAATAAACATTTTTGCAAAATGTGTTTACAAGTTGTAAACATCTAAAACTGTCAAGAAAAAAGATTAACAAGAAGTAAATACATTTTGGAGGGTAACTAAACCCACTAAACACTTTACCAAGTCACTACAAGTATTTAATAAAAGATCAAGTTCATGTTATTATGAAAAGTGTATAGTTTTTGCACATGATAGTTATATTATGGTTTAGGGTTGATTGTTGATCATTGTGTGATGATTTTTGAAAAGAAAATGATATGCTAAATAGCATGGATGTGACAACCAGAACTTTCAAGGTCGGTATTTCTTCGTCGCGTGATCCTGTTTCTTGTTATCCCTCTTTCGTATTTCTTATGACGATAAAGATTGGTAACACTTGTGACTGTAATTGGATTGCCAAATGAATTTTGTGTCTAAGTAAAGATGTATAAGTGTGTGAATTGGGCCCGAACCTTGTGTCGTGCATATGTTTGGGCCGCACCGCAAACCCTTGAAGCCCAAACTTAACTCAGTTGGATTAAAAACCCAAATCATGAGGGCTGGTTCGCCCGAGTTTTTGCGACAACCCAATTAAATGGGCTTAGGCCCATTCTGACCAAACTAGTATTGCCCTAAACCTTGCTTATATATAGATTAGCATGACCCAGTCCTTGTAGCCCAATGATGCTGTTATAACCGACCCACTTGTTTTGATACTGGCTTTATAATATAATTGCACGTACCCCCTTTTCATATCATAATATCACTATATCCATTACAACAAACCCTACACCCTCTTCTTGATTGCGACGGACATAGGAGACCCCCCCTTTTCGAAGACATCTTTCCAGCTTATTGATTTGTGGTTAGTAATTTTATGTTCACATTATATTACTCGCTTGATTCTTGTGTAGATGTGCCTGATTAATGCAAGGTGTTTATGCATGATCCGTGATAACTATGTTACATGATTATATGTTGTCGGCTAGGTGATTTATCAATGGATTCGGCTTTACTATTGTTTCTTGATTTCTTGTTTTGTTATACATGAACTTGATTAGCAAGTTAGTATGGATTATTAGTGCATGCTTGGATAATGAAACTGTTAAAAGCAAAACTAGAAGCATTTATAATAGCCTTGATAAAATAATGAGTGTGTGTATAGATTTCTTTGAGTATGGGGTATTTTGATCAGGATCGAATGGAGGGTTAAGGGTTATGTGATTGTAAAATAAATGGTTTCCATGATACTCTTTAAATGCGCAGGATTAAACAATGACTGTTAACAAGAAATTGTTATTATTACAAGATTTCTGGATATGAGTTATGTGTTAGGTTAAACTGATTGATGCTTAGAAAAATTATGACAATTAATGGTTTATTGGATTACAAAAGGAGTCCAGCCGCACAACAGCAGCTAATGGGCCACAAAATATTAATGAATTACTGATGATTGGGCCGAGTAGCATGATGGGTCACACAAACCAAAATGGTTACAATTTTTGTACCAAAATCAATTCACAGGAAATAATGTTTTATACATGATTGGGGTTGTACCGCACACCCGGGTGAGCCTGGGGTGCTCTTGGGCCGGGTGTTAGGCTGGGTTGGTTAAGGGTCCCGTAATACAAGAATTTCGATCGGTCGCATGATTAATTGGGCCTTACGCTTAACCCGGGCTGTATGATTGGATTAGATAACTATGTGGGCTGCACGGTTTGGTTAGGTTAGCTGGGCCAGAATCATTTGGGCCGTGCAACCCATACTGCATGACATACATTGTTAATTGTAGTTGGAATGTGAGAGTTTGGAAAGTAGGTTTGCATGTGGTACGAATGTCTATTGTATGGACGAACTGTGATAACTTGATTATTGTATGACGTGGTTAACTGTTATAACGCGGATAGTTATGTCTATAATCCATAAATGCAACTTGTGACGAAATACGTGGTTAGACGTGAATGCTGAATTGATTGTTAATGGTAAACCATGATAGGACGTATTTAATCAACTGATAAACAAAGTAACTAAGTCTTACCGAGCAAACCAAAGGTGAGTTCACTGCTCTTTTTCCAAGCATGCATCCCGGGGAGGGATATCGGGTAACGTTCCGGGGAGGAATGTCAGGTTAGTGGAATGTTTGTTATTACTCATTTCTATCATATAAGACCCCTTACATCTACCGACAGTTGCCGGGGAGGCAACGAGGTTATTAGTTGATAGCACTATTAGGTTTGGCACCCTCACACCGTACTGGGGAGGACGGGCATGAACTAATTTCCTTAAAGCATGACCAATGTTTTGATATAGACATTGGGGTTGGGCAAATACATCTTGTAGCCATTATGGTAATCGAGTTAATAACAACACCAAATCAAATTGTTAAACTGTGTTATACATATATCAGGTAACTAAACTCGTTAACAAAACTTTGAACTCACCAGCGTCGTTTGACACACTTGTTTGCATGCTTGTAGGTCGTTAGATGTCTTGCATTGGAACCTGCTGTCTGGAGTAGCAGGAGTGGTCATGGGTTGACTAGAAGGATTCATGTGATTGATTATTGACAGTATACATTGGTTTTGAACAATTTAACTTTGGTTTACTATTTGCTTCCGCTGAACATGTCGGTTTTCATTTAAACTGGTTGATGGTATTTTTATTATTAATTGAGAACTTTATTTTGAAACTTGTATGGGTTAAATGTAATTAGTGGCTCGCTGTTGGTACGTCACGCCTAACAGGGACATTCCCTAGGTGGTATTTTGGGGGTGTGACAGTTTGGTATCAGTGCCACTGGTTATAGTGAACTTGGTTTTAAAACGTTTTTATAAAACCAGACTATAACCGAACACTTCGAAAATCAACCATGACACTCAGCTCTAGATTGCAAGGTTCGTCTTCCGTTACTTTATGCATTACTTGTTTAGCAGTCACACACTCACAACTTACATGAAACGACATACTAGATGTTATGGTGATTTGATAGTGTAACAATACTCTTCGACTTTTGTGAATCATAATCCGGTAGTACCCACTATTTTGCTATTTGAATGCGGGGGGAAACTTCTAGCACAAGTTAAGAGGCACTGAGATAAGCTTGCAAATTGCTTTATTATTATGGGTGCACACATAATAATAATGTGAGGTGCATGTAAGTCCCAGTGAGGCTTTACGAGCGTGAGAAGGGTTCTGCCCTATTGTGTGTAAACTTGATAGTTAGTAGATTTCGACGTGATACTTGACTTTTACCCCATTTCGACTCTTAAGTTAGTTCCCTTCTCTTATATAGAATCATGAGTGGACGTGTTGGAGGCCGAGGTGGCGGACGTGGCCACATTGCTATGACGTAGGCCGAATTAACCAACTTGATCAACACTCGTGTAGCTGAAGCCCTAGCGGCTTACCAGGCTGGTACGATATGTGCCAATTGCTCTCTATCCGTGTGTCGTATACTCGAATCTTACCTGTGCATTGTACGTTCTTTCGTTTTAGGTCAACCTGTGAATCAAAACAATCCACCTACTCCACCTGCTTGTACGTTCAAGATGTTCATGGATTGTAAACCACAGACCTTCAGTGGGACTGAAGGGGATGTAGGACTCCTGAGATGGTTTGAGAAGGAAAAATCGGTATTTGCAATATGCAACTGTCCTACTGGGGACAGAGTGAAGTATGCTACGGGCACACTCGAGGATGGTGCCCTGACATGGTGGAATGCCCAGGTTCAGATGTTGGGTATCGAAATGGCAAATGCCACCACTTGGGATGACTTTAAGGAGTTGATGAGGGAGGAGTATTGCCCTCGAGATGAGGTTCAGAAACTGAAGAACGAGTATTACAATCTGCAAATGGAGGGATCGGAGATTGAAGCATTCACGAGGAGGTCTAATGATTTAGCAACTTTGTGCCCTAACCTGTCTCGACCCCCACATCGGCGAATCGAGTTGTATCTCAAGGGCTTAGCACCAGCTGTTAAGGGGTACGTTACTGCTGCAAACTTAGACAATCTGCCCCGTATCGTCCGTTTGGCACAAAAGATTACTGACCAAGAGGTCGAACGTGGAAACTTGCCTCCACGTGTTTCTGCTACTACCTCGACCGCTACAGCTACCACACCTGCCAGTGATAACAAGCGCAAGTGGAACGATACTAAAAAAGCAACCAGCGCAAGTCAATCTCAGAAAAGGCCTGATAACAGCAACAACCGCAGTTTCAGTCAGTCTTCTTCAGTTAATCAAGGCCAGGGCAGCAGTCAGAATCAGGGCTCTTATGTTGGATAGAAGCCACAGTGTAACAAGTGTGGCTATCATCACTATGGACAGTGTGTCCAGACTTGCCGTAGGTATGAGAAAGTGGGCCATGAGGCCAAAGACTGTAGAGCCCCACAGCCAAAGCAGCAGCAACAACAAAATCAGCAGCACTAGCGACAACAAAAGCAACAACCTCAGCAGAATCAGGGTTTTAAGAAAGGGTGTTTCCAGTGCGGGGATGAGGGCCACATCAAGCGGGATTGTCCTCAGCTGAATCAGAATGCCAATAACAACAACAATGGGGGCAATGGGGGAAATGGTGCGCACGGGAGGGTGTTCACTATTGGAGCTGGGGAAGCCAGGAGTAATGGCAATGTAGGGACTGGTACGTTTTCGATAAATGATTTATTTGCTTCTGTTTTATTCGACTCTAGTGCCGATTGGACTTACGTGTCCTTGGAAATCAGTCATCAGTTAGGGTTGACTCCCACACCTCTTGTAAATAAGCATGTAGTAGAATTAGCTGACGGTAAATCGATAGAGGCTTCTCATGTTCTGTTTGGTTGTAAACTTGATCTCATGGGTCAAGTGTTTGACATTGACTTACTCCCTGTTACTCTTGGAAGTTTTGATGTGGTCGTTGGCATGGATTGGTTGTCCAAGCACCAGGCGGAAATTCTCTACAAAGAGAAAATCGTGCGTATTCCTCTCCCTAGCGGAGAATCTTTATCGGTTCAAGGTCATCATAGTGGTGCTATGGTTGGTATTATCTCGGCGATGAAAGCTCAGAAGTGTCTGCGTAAGGGCTACCCTGCTATTTTAGCTGTTGTTACTGACTTGCAGTCTAATGAGAGAAGGATCGAGGACCTTCCAGTGGTTTGTGAATTTCCCGATGTATTTCCTGAAGAACTCCCTGGTTTCCCTCCGCATCGTCAGGTGGAATTTCAGATTGACCTCGCGCCAGGAGCAGCCCCGATTGCTCGTGCTCCTTATCGTCTTGCGCCAGGAGAGTTGCAGGAGTTGTTGAATCAACTCCAAGAGTTGTTGGATAGAGGTTTTATCCGACCCAACTCTTCGCTTTGGGGAGTCCCAGTGCTGTTTGTGAAGAAGGATGGGTCCTTTTGGATGTGTATAGATTATCGTGAGCTCAACAAGGTGACAGTCAAGAATCGCTACCCTTTACCGCGCATTGACGACTTGTTTGACCAGTTGCAAGGGTCCAGTTTTTACTCGAAGATCGACTTAAGGTCGGGCTATTATCAGGTGAGAGACCGGGAGGAGGATGTTCCTAAAACGGCTTTTAGGACGCGTTATGGGCATTACGAGTTTTTGGTTATGCCGTTCGGATTGACAAACGCACCCGCAGTCTTCATGGATCTCATGAACCGCGTGTGCAAACCGTACCTCGACGACTTCGTTATTGTGTTTATTGACGACATTCTCATCTACTCGAGAAGCAAGGAAGACCACGAGCGACATTTACGTCTTATCTTGGAGCTCCTGAGGAAGGAGCAGCTTTACGCGAAGTTTTCTAAGTGTGATTTCTAGATTCGGGAAGTACACTTTCTTGGGCACATCATTAACGAATTGGGAATACACGTAGATCCTGCAAAGGTTGATGCTGTCAAGGATTGGGCGGCGCCAAAGAATCCTTCAGAGGTGCGACAATTTCTTGGTCTCGCTGGGTATTATCGAAGATTTATCAAGGATTTCTCGAAGATCGCTCAACCTCTCACCACCTTGACACAGAAGAACGTTGTTTATTCTTGGGGATCGAAGCAGGAGGATGCTTTCCGGCTCTTGAAGCAGAAACTATGTAGCGCACCGATCTTATCTCTACCTGAGGGTGCCGAGGATTTTGTGGTTTATTATGATGCTTCCATTCAGGGTCTTAGTTGCGTGCTAATGCAACGCAACAATGTGATAACTTATGCTTCTCGACAATTGAAGGTTCATGAAAGGAACTACATGACTCACGATTTAGAATTGGCGGCTGTGGTTTTCGCATTGAAGATTTGGAGGCACTATCTGTACGGTACCAAATGCACCATCTACACCGATCACAGAAGCCTTCAGCATATCTTCGACCAGAAGGAACTAAATATGCGACAACGTCGCTGGGTAGAACGACTAAACGACTACAATTGTGCCATCAAGTATCACCCCGGTAAAGCTAACGTTGTAGCTGATGTCCTTAGCCGAAAGGAGACGAAACCCAAGCGTGTGCGAGCATTGCAACTCACTATTCACTCAAATCTCCCTGATCAGATTCGTTCGGCTCAGACTGAAGCATTGATGGAAGAAAACTATGAAGCGGAATACTTATGGGGCATGGAGAAGCGACTTGAGAAGAGATCTGATAGTATTCTTTACTGCATGGAACGAATATGGATTCCCTTATTCGGTAAACTTAGGGAACTTGTAATGGATGAAGAGCACAAGTCTCGATACTCTGTTCATCCGGGGTCAGATAAGATGTATCAGGACCTCAAAGTTTTGTATTGGTGGCCAAAGATGAAAGCTGACATCGCAACATACGTGAGTAAATGTTTGACATGTGCGAAAGTCAAGGTGGAGTACCAGAAACCCTCAGGCCTGCTGCAACAACCGGAAATACCCATGTGGAAATGGGAGCAGATAGCAATGGATTTTGTCACTGGTTTGCCGAGAACTCAAAACGGAAACAATACCATCTGGGTAATCGTTGATCGTCTCACAAAATCAAGGAAACAGATAAGTTTTCTCAATTAGCTGCTGTTTATCTGAAAGAAGTGGTTTCTAGGCATGGAGCACCAACTTCTATTATCTTTGATCATGATCCGCGTTTCATATCTGATTTATGCCAGTCGATGCATAAATCGTTCGGCTCACGTCTTGACATGAGTACTGCATATCACCCAGAGACGGATGGTCAGAGCGAGCGAACCATCCAGACACTTGAGCACATGCTGCGAGCATGTGTCACACCCCGACCACGTGGAACATACAAAACGTGGCGGAAACATCGGGGAGTGTTGTAACAGAATTAATGTTTCACAACCATGGAAATTAAAGTTTCGTTTTATTGATTAAAAGTGTTACAATGTCTTAACAAACAAGGAAATACAACATAATTAACTAGTCTTGCATCTTTTATTGTCACTAAAGCCCAAGTCTGCCTATGTGTATCTTGATCATCGTATGCAACAGCTCCTGAAAAACACATGTGAAAATAGGTACGTCAGCATAAAAATGCCTGTGAGATACATAGGTTTTGTGAAAATAGGTTTCATGACTTATGTTTGAGAAAATGTTTAGTCATGAACCTTGTAATTTGCTTTGTCTTTGTAAATCATTTGAAAAACAATAAGTTCAGATGATATGTAAAAATAAGAAAATGATGCATGGTTAAATGAGTAACCATGTAAAATGAGTTTGTATAAGTTAAGTTGTTTGTAAAACAATGAATTGTGAAAAGTATATTATTTGTATAAAACGTTATATGTATCAAACTGAAATGATTCAAATAACGCTACGATATGTAATACCATACAAACACTTATTGTCACACCCCGACCACGTGGAACATACAAAACGTGGCGGAAACATCGGGGAGTGTTGTAACAGAATTAATGTTTCAAATCCATGGCAATTGAAGTTTCGTTTTATTGATTAAAAGTGTTACAATGACTTAACAAACAAAGAAATACAACATAATTAACTAGTCTTGCATCTTTTATTGTCACTAAAGCCCAAGTCTGTCTATGTATATCTTGATCATCTTATGCAACAGCTCCTGAAAAACACATGTGAAAATATGGTACGTCAGCATAAAAATGCCGGTGAGATACATAGGTTTTGTGAAAATAGGTGTCATGACTTATGTTTGAGAAAATGTTTAGTCATGAACCTTGTTATTTGCTTTGTTTTGTAAATTACTTGAAAAACAACGAGTTCAGATGATATGTATAAATAAGTGAATAATGTATGGTTAAATGAATAACCAAGTTAAATGAGTTTGTAAAAGATAAGTTGTTTTGTAAAACAATGTCTTGTGAAAAGTATGTTATTTGTATAAAATGTTATATGTATCAAACTGAAATGATTCAAATAACGCTACGATATGTAATACCATACAAACATTTATATATAGGAAGTACCAGCGGCGTATCCACCATGCTTGTATCATATTACACACGCATCGTTACTTAATCACTTAATCAAACCAAACCAAACAATGTAAAATGTTCATGTCAAGATGTAAATCATGTCAAAATGTCTATGTCAAATATCCATGTCAAATGTCTATGTTTAAACCAATAGTCAAAAGTCCTTGTATAAACCATGTCAAATGTTGATAGTCCAAAAGTAGTCAAGTAATGTATAACCAAAATGATATGTATGGTAAGTAAAATTTAGACTACTTAAACCATAAGTAAAAATGAACAAAACAAAGTATTGAAGTAAAACTGGTTTAAATCAAAGTTATGTTTTGTAAGATATATGCATGCTATACTGAATATGAACATTTATGCGGTATGTTAGACGCAAACATTCAAGCCTTGAGACAGTCGGATAACCCTTTCAGTCAAGGTTATCAAAAGAATTGTATTCGGATTCAGTCATTCCTTACATCCAAACAAACCCGGGATGTCAGGAATGGGATTTGTCAAGTCCTATGGTACCACTACTTACTCCCGAGCGGCGTAGCAAATGTTAATGAACGTAATAAAGACCCGTTTGTGCAAACCAAATGTCATAGTAGTTGTATACATGTCATATGAAAACAATGTACTAAGTATGCTAAGTTAACATACAAAGTAGAAAAGTCTTGTAAATCAATGTGCTAGCATGCTATCAGTCAACATACATAGCAGAAATGTAATGTAAAACAATGTACTAAGTATGCACACAATGGACATACATAGCATGAAATGTCATGAAATCATGTACTATAATGTACTTACGAACATAGCAGGTATACGATGTGAAAACAGGAAAGCATGAAAGTAACAAGTAGGCACATGTGTTCCACCCCAAAACAGTTTGGAAAACAGTAAAAGAGGGGTCTATGTACTCACTTGAGATTGCTCAGTAGTCCTTAAGTAACAACCAAACAAAGCTAGAGATCACGGAAATCAAACGGCACCTAATATAGGTAACTATGTTAATTAACCGGACCTAGATCGGAAGATTGGGTAGCATTAGGGTTTGTAAACCAAACGAGTGTAGAGACTCGTGTCATTTGGTTTAACAAAGCCTACATACTAAATGAAACTTAACATAATTGTTTACGACCCATTACGACCCGTTTAGGAAGCTTATGCTACTTTAACGCGTCGTTCGCGTAAAACGCGTTCGGAACGCCTAACTAGTCCTATGACAAGTGTTATATGCCTAAACATGTTACATAATCAGTTATGTGGCAAAAGTTTAGGTTACATATGCTTAATTACCAATTATACATGAAAAGGTATTTTGGTAATTTACCTAAGGCATATAAACTACCTATCATACAACTACTTAAACGATGTGACCATAGGGTATAACCTCGGAAGGTTATTCCCTACACTATGGTCACCTAATGTATTTGGTCGGATCCTAATGATCGACCAAATGGGTCGAGTTCGAAGGTATAGGCGATTTATCAGATCGCCTACCCTACGACTCTAGACAACGTGGTAATCAGTGGGCATAGTCCCAATGGACTATGACCAACGTGATTACACTCACGTTGCGAAGTTCAAACGAACTTCGCATTGACCATTACTGGTCAACGCTGAAAGTCAAACAAAGTTTGACTTTCTGACTCGAAAAGCAGTAAAATAAGGAAAAGAACGAAAGAATACTTACCCAGGGTCCCCGAATGCTAATCCCGACTCAAGAACTCAGGTATGAAACAATGGTTTCAACTTAGAGCTCTCAAATCAGAATTCTTGTGAGTTTTAAAGCAATGGGGGGTGGGGTATTTATAGTATTCGGTCCACCGTTGAGATCGTTTCATGGAAAACGTGCCATGATCCGATCCGTACAAGTGTTGAAAGGTTATGGAGGCCACATATGCTCCTTATCTTCATGACTAAGCAAGTAGGAACATGTGGTGGTGGTTTAAACAGCTGAAAACAGGCTGTTTAAACATTGTATCTGGTCAGGATAACCCCTGCGCATCGTAGGGCAAAAGTCCCTGCGCATCGTAGGGGTTAAGTTTGGCAGAAAGTCAGTTTTGGTCCCTGAACTGTATTTAGGCCATTTTTGACATGTTTAAGGCCCGTTAACCCCATTTCAAAGCTCTAAAATGAAGTTAAAGTATAGGGAACTTAAAACATGCTCAAAAATATCTCGGATGTCGGTTCGTTTGGCCGTACGAACGCGATGTTCGGTTAATTACGACGGAATGCGCATAAGCGCGAAAAACGATCCAAATGACGCGACGAATGGATTTTTCTTATGGCGAACACTGAAATATAATATAGTCATGCTCACATAAATTTTTGGATGTCCGGAAGTATTCAGAACGTAAGTTATGCGTGAAAATGCAAACTTGTGCACTTTTTGACACTTTTAGTCCCTGAATGACCCAAAAGTTTATTTTAGCACACCGAACCCCTCAAAGCCTATTTCTAAGCTATATAAAGGATATTTAAGGTGTGTTTAACTTATGGTCATGTTCCGGAATGTCTGTTACAGTTCAAATTGGCATACTTTCGCAGTTTGTCAACTTTAGTCCCTGTAAGCGATTTAACTTGATTTTGCCATACCAAAGCCTTCAAAACTTATTTCTAAGTTATGTAAAGGTTATTTAAGGTATGTTAAGCCAATGTCACTATTCCGGAGTGTTTGTTGCTTTAAACTGGTTATATTTACGCATCGGTGCGCGTATAACCTTCCAGAAAGCGATTTAGAGTTTGAAATTGAACAAGAATTGATATGTGCAAATGATACACATATTTTTACAAATCCCAAGTATGAAATATAATATTTCATTGGTTTGGTATTTGTTTGATGGCCGTGGAGGCACAGGTGTTACAGTCTCCCCTACTTTAGGAAATTTCGTCCCGAAATTTATTTAGAGGAAACTTGTGAGAGTTTAAAACATGAAGTTGAAAAGATCAAACAACATTGGTTAGGGTTCTTGAACTTCTAGTAACCTTAATAACATTATGTTTGCAATGTAAGAGGAACACTTATATACAAGTATATGAAGCGTCATTGGTGCGTCCACCGTACCTCAATTACATTGTCCTCATTTTGTTATTGTTGTCGCTATCGGTTCTTTCACATAATAAATCTTACTGGATTTCTGTGCACTAAATTTCATAATTATGTGCGCATACATAATTAGAGAATTCCTTGCACAGTTCACACAGTCTATTTTATAATGTGTAGTGTAAAACCAAATGAATAATCCTGTGATGAGTGTAACTAGACTGCCATAGAGTCCTTTAGACTAAATCAATAAATGATTTAAATAGACTATCAAGGAGTCTATTCAGTTACATCACTAGATGTCATTCTTTAACCAAATTGTGAATCAATCTTTTTGATTAGACCACTAAAGGGTCTTTTATGAATCATGGAGTGGTACTATATAACCCAAGGGTCTTAACTATTACATAGAAGCCCATTAAGGATTTAAGGTAGTACCTTTTGAATATCCTGCTACGAATCCCTCATATGAAGATATGAAAGATCCTGCAAGGATTTGGATAAAGAATATCCAGAGTAGTAAAAACACCAAAAATGTATAAAAGAAAACATAAGATGAGTAAACACATAGTCACATAACCACAAAATTGTTTGTTAATTTGTCTTGTAAATTGCGTACATGCATTTAAAGCACACTAGAAATCCATTGCGTGGATTTCATTTGGTTCTTTAAACGTTATCAGGAATCCAACTATAAAGATAGAAAGATTCAAAAAGAAAATTTGATTTCGATTATTAGGAACCGAAATGTTCGAATTTAGGTATATGAGGAATCCAATTAAGGACTCTGATTTGAATGATGATCATCCACAAGGGTCTAATATATGAAGATAAAAAGATCCCATATGGATTTTTGAAGTTGAAGATGTTTTGAAATCTTGCATGGGATGTGCTTAAGTCAAAACATGAAGTAAAATGCTTATGAAGTTGAGATGCTAGATATGTCAAGGCTACATATGAAGCAGAATTTGAAGGTTAAGTAAATGTACAAGGAAGATATTTTTGAAAACTGTGCATGGGGTTCTTTTAAGAAAAATATGTTTAGTGTTTTTGAACCTTATATATAATACTTTTGATATCATAAAGTAGGTGTACTAGGTAGGTATATTGATAAAAATATTTTAAAATCATGCGAGATGAATTTTTGAAATTATGTATAAGGTTTTTGGAAAGACATGAATGATGCTTTTCGAAATCATGCACTTGATGAGAAAATGTACTGTGTTAATATTGTCTTCAGACTATATGAAATATTTTGAAATTGAAAGGTTGGTTTTGATAACATGGCCAATGTTTTTGAAATAACATAGACAATGCATCTAGAAGAATTGTTTTCAAACTACATGAAATGTTTTGAGATCATGAAGATTTGTTTTGAAATACTTGTACTGTGTATGTTGAAAAATTAAAACGTAATGGGTAGGAGACTTGAAAATATCCTTAGTTATCTAACCAAGGATTCAAAGGTACTGATGTGCAAAAAAAACATGATTACTCATAGTTTCACTATATTTCATGTACTTCGTTTCTTAGAATGAAACGAGTACTTAGAATGTTCGAAGGAATCATGAGCGATCATTTGAAAGAGAGAATCACAAGAGTAGTTTGTAAGGAACATAGTTCCTTAATGCAGGTATCATAGGAAAAGTCATACCCACATGTAATTATACTTGTATATTAGAATTGTGAACAACAACTTTTATTTATGAACAAGACATATTGTTTCACAATACAAGAAAACAAAAGAAACAAAGACATAAGACAGCAACATCCTTTGTTCAGTCGAATGCTCATCCAAGGGTTGGATTTGCATTAGCAAGCTTCGGGCAATCCCTTAGGAAATGGCCCATCTCGCCACAGTTGTAACAAGACCCTCGTGAGAAACGAGCTTGAGCAGGATTGTCGCCAGCTTGATTTGGTACAGCTGCAGTTGGGCAAACCCTTGCTGTATGATCTATAAGTCCACAAATCTGGCATTTGCGGCACCTCATACTAGGGTGATGATGGAGGCTACATTGGTTGCACAAGGGTGCAGTTCCATTGTATGGCTTCCTAGCAGGGGATTGAGTTGGTTGGTTGGGGATGATTTGACCATTGTGAGCGACCATGGCGAAGTTCTGAGAAGCCTTTCGCTTCTTTGACTTCTTAGGCGATCGTTCATCCATGGTCTTTGATTCCTCGATTGGTTTCTTGGCTGGTGGTGCTGTCACCTGACTAGGTCCTGCCTGTCTTGGTGACTCTTGAGTGGCTTCATCCTGGAGACGATACATGGCAGTAGCTAATTCAACAGTCTTCAGGACTACTTCGCCTATTCGCTGAGCGAATTTAGCAGTCTGCTTGGATATCTGGGCGTCATCGTGATGAAGAGACATTCTTGAAGAAAAAGAAAGGCATAGGGAGAAACAGGTGAAAGATTATTGGACAATCAAAACAGAATGATAACGCATGAAGATTGCGATCATTTGTTTGTTACCTAAGGCAAACAAATGAGACGGTGACTAATCAAAGTAAATGGGTCAAAAATAATGTATTGCGAAGACATGCTCGCCTATAAGTGAACACTCATCCCAAGAATTCCCAGGTAAGCACAACTGGTCTCGCGTCTGATGAGATGTATACGAAGTGCTTGCCTAGCCAGAAAACCCAGAATACAGGCATTCACCCTTCCAGTTTGCACGTGTTCACATTATTTAAAACCCAAAACCTTGACGAAGTTTTGAAAACTCAAAGGGGTTCAAAACCATATAATAGAGAGTTCAAAACCTTACAATAGAGGGTTCAAAACCTAGTAATCAATCATCCTAGAACAGATGATTAGTTTTCAAAGCGGTTTTGAAATTTATGTTCTTGTTGTGGTCGTCGCCTAAGGATAGGTGACGGTATTGTTTTATGACTAAACGCAAGTAAACTCGCGTCAGGGTCCTAAGAAGGTTATAGACTAGGTCAAAGCATTACTAATAACCTAATTCCCTATAACCATTGGCTCTGATACCATCTTTTCTGTCACACCCCGACCACGTGGAACATACAAAACGTGGCGGAAACATCGGGGAGTGTTGTAACAGAATTAATGTTTCAAATCCATGGCAATTGAAGTTTCGTTTTATTGATTAAAAGTGTTACAATGACTTAACAAACAAAGAAATACAACATAATTAACTAGTCTTGCATCTTTTATTGTCACTAAAGCCCAAGTCTGTCTATGTATATCTTGATCATCTTATGCAACAGCTCCTGAAAAACACATGTGAAAATATGGTACGTCAGCATAAAAATGCCGGTGAGATACATAGGTTTTGTGAAAATAGGTGTCATGACTTATGTTTGAGAAAATGTTTAGTCATGAACCTTGTTATTTGCTTTGTTTTGTAAATTACTTGAAAAACAACGAGTTCAGATGATATGTATAAATAAGTGAATAATGTATGGTTAAATGAATAACCAAGTTAAATGAGTTTGTAAAAGATAAGTTGTTTTGTAAAACAATGTCTTGTGAAAAGTATGTTATTTGTATAAAATGTTATATGTATCAAACTGAAATGATTCAAATAACGCTACGATATGTAATACCATACAAACATTTATATATAGGAAGTACCAGCGGCGTATCCACCATGCTTGTATCATATTACACACGCATCGTTACTTAATCACTTAATCAAACCAAACCAAACAATGTAAAATGTTCATGTCAAGATGTAAATCATGTCAAAATGTCTATGTCAAATATCCATGTCAAATGTCTATGTTTAAACCAATAGTCAAAAGTCCTTGTATAAACCATGTCAAATGTTGATAGTCCAAAAGTAGTCAAGTAATGTATAACCAAAATGATATGTATGGTAAGTAAAATTTAGACTACTTAAACCATAAGTAAAAATGAACAAAACAAAGTATTGAAGTAAAACTGGTTTAAATCAAAGTTATGTTTTGTAAGATATATGCATGCTATACTGAATATGAACATTTATGCGGTATGTTAGACGCAAACATTCAAGCCTTGAGACAGTCGGATAACCCTTTCAGTCAAGGTTATCAAAAGAATTGTATTCGGATTCAGTCATTCCTTACATCCAAACAAACCCGGGATGTCAGGAATGGGATTTGTCAAGTCCTATGGTACCACTACTTACTCCCGAGCGGCGTAGCAAATGTTAATGAACGTAATAAAGACCCGTTTGTGCAAACCAAATGTCATAGTAGTTGTATACATGTCATATGAAAACAATGTACTAAGTATGCTAAGTTAACATACAAAGTAGAAAAGTCTTGTAAATCAATGTGCTAGCATGCTATCAGTCAACATACATAGCAGAAATGTAATGTAAAACAATGTACTAAGTATGCACACAATGGACATACATAGCATGAAATGTCATGAAATCATGTACTATAATGTACTTACGAACATAGCAGGTATACGATGTGAAAACAGGAAAGCATGAAAGTAACAAGTAGGCACATGTGTTCCACCCCAAAACAGTTTGGAAAACAGTAAAAGAGGGGTCTATGTACTCACTTGAGATTGCTCAGTAGTCCTTAAGTAACAACCAAACAAAGCTAGAGATCACGGAAATCAAACGGCACCTAATATAGGTAACTATGTTAATTAACCGGACCTAGATCGGAAGATTGGGTAGCATTAGGGTTTGTAAACCAAACGAGTGTAGAGACTCGTGTCATTTGGTTTAACAAAGCCTACATACTAAATGAAACTTAACATAATTGTTTACGACCCATTACGACCCGTTTAGGAAGCTTATGCTACTTTAACGCGTCGTTCGCGTAAAACGCGTTCGGAACGCCTAACTAGTCCTATGACAAGTGTTATATGCCTAAACATGTTACATAATCAGTTATGTGGCAAAAGTTTAGGTTACATATGCTTAATTACCAATTATACATGAAAAGGTATTTTGGTAATTTACCTAAGGCATATAAACTACCTATCATACAACTACTTAAACGATGTGACCATAGGGTATAACCTCGGAAGGTTATTCCCTACACTATGGTCACCTAATGTATTTGGTCGGATCCTAATGATCGACCAAATGGGTCGAGTTCGAAGGTATAGGCGATTTATCAGATCGCCTACCCTACGACTCTAGACAACGTGGTAATCAGTGGGCATAGTCCCAAGGGACTATGACCAACGTGATTACACTCACGTTGCGAAGTTCAAACGAACTTCGCATTGACCATTACTGGTCAACGCTGAAAGTCAAACAAAGTTTGACTTTCTGACTCGAAAAGCAGTAAAATAAGGAAAAGAACGAAAGAATACTTACCCAGGGTCCCCGAATGCTAATCCCGACTCAAGAACTCAGGTATGAAACAATGGTTTCAACTTAGAGCTCTCAAATCAGAATTCTTGTGAGTTTTAAAGCAATGGGGGGTGGGGTATTTATAGTATTCGGTCCACCGTTGAGATCGTTTCATGGAAAACGTGCCATGATCCGATCCGTACAAGTGTTGAAAGGTTATGGAGGCCACATATGCTCCTTATCTTCATGACTAAGCAAGTAGGAACATGTGGTGGTGGTTTAAACAGCTGAAAACAGGCTGTTTAAACATTGTATCTGGTCAGGATAACCCCTGCGCATCGTAGGGCAAAAGTCCCTGCGCATCGTAGGGGTTAAGTTTGGCAGAAAGTCAGTTTTGGTCCCTGAACTGTATTTAGGCCATTTTTGACATGTTTAAGGCCCGTTAACCCCATTTCAAAGCTCTAAAATGAAGTTAAAGTATAGGGAACTTAAAACATGCTCAAAAATATCTCGGATGTCGGTTCGTTTGGCCGTACGAACGCGATGTTCGGTTAATTACGACGGAATGCGCATAAGCGCGAAAAACGATCCAAATGACGCGACGAATGGATTTTTCTTATGGCGAACACTGAAATATAATATAGTCATGCTCACATAAATTTTTGGATGTCCGGAAGTATTCAGAACGTAAGTTATGCGTGAAAATGCAAACTTGTGCACTTTTTGACACTTTTAGTCCCTGAATGACCCAAAAGTTTATTTTAGCACACCGAACCCCTCAAAGCCTATTTCTAAGCTATATAAAGGATATTTAAGGTGTGTTTAACTTATGGTCATGTTCCGGAATGTCTGTTACAGTTCAAATTGGCATACTTTCGCAGTTTGTCAACTTTAGTCCCTGTAAGCGATTTAACTTGATTTTGCCATACCAAAGCCTTCAAAACTTATTTCTAAGTTATGTAAAGGTTATTTAAGGTATGTTAAGCCAATGTCACTATTCCGGAGTGTTTGTTGCTTTAAACTGGTTATATTTACGCATCGGTGCGCGTATAACCTTCCAGAAAGCGATTTAGAGTTTGAAATTGAACAAGAATTGATATGTGCAAATGATACACATATTTTTACAAATCCCAAGTATGAAATATAATATTTCATTGGTTTGGTATTTGTTTGATGGCCGTGGAGGCACAGGTGTTACACTTATATATAGGAAGTACCAGCGGCGTATCCACCATGCTTGTATTATATTACACACGCATCGTTACTTAATCACTTAATCAAACCAAACCAAACCAAACAATGTAAGATGTCTATGTTTAAACCAATAGTCAAAAGTCCTTGTATAAACCATGTCAAATGTTGATAGTCCAAAAGTAGTCAAGTAATGTATAACCAAAAATGATATGTATGGTAAGTAAAATTTAGACTACTTAAACCATAAGTAAAAATGTACAAAACAAAGTATTGAAGTAAAACTTGGTTTAAATCAAAGTTATGTTTTGTAGAATAATGCATGCTTTACTGATACAAACACTTATGCAGTATGTTAAACGCAAACATTCAAGCCTTGAGACAGTCGGATAACCCTTTCAGTCAAGGTTATCAAAAGAATTGTATTCGGATTCAGTCATTCCTTACATCCAAACAAACCCGGGATGTCAGGAATGGGATTTGTCAAGTCCTATGGTACCACTACTTACTCCCGAGCGGCGTAGCAAATGTTAATGAATGTTATATAGACCCGTTAAACAAACCAAATGTCATACCAAAATGTAAGCATGTGATGAAGATAATGTACCTAGTATGCTAGAGTAAACATACAAGGTAGAGCTGTAAAACAATGTGTCCATATGTTACTGGAACATATGCAACAGAGATACAATGTAAAATGATGTACTAAGTATGCTAAGTTAACATACAAAGTAGAAAAGTCATGTAAATCAATGTGCTTAGCATGTTATCAGTCAACATACATAGCAGAAAAGTCATGTAAATCAATGTGCTTAGCATGTTATCAGTCAACATACATAGCAGAAAAGTAATGTAAATCAATGTGCTTAGCATGTTATCAGTCAACATACATAGCAGAAAAGTAATGTAAATCAATGTGCTTAGCATGTTATCAGTCAACATACATAGCAGAAAAGTAATGAAATCGTGTACTATAATGTACTAACAAACATAGTCGGTATATGATGTGAAAACAGGAAAGCATGAAAGTAACAAGTAGGCACATGTGTTTCACCCCAAAACAGTTTGGAAAACAGTAAAAGGGGGGTCTATGTACTCACATAAACACCTTGAAAACATTTAAAAGAGGGGGTTCTATGTACTCACTTGAGATTGCTCAGTTGTCTAAAGATAACCACCAAACAGTGCTAGAGATCTCGGAATCAAACGGCACCTAATATAGGTAAGTATGTTAAATAACCGGACCTAAATCGGAAGACTGGGTAGCATTAGGGTTTGAAAACCAAACGAGTGTGGAGACTCGTGTGATATGGTTTAACAAAGCCTACATACTAAATGAAACTTAACCTAACTGCTTACGACCCATTACGACCCGTTTAGGTAGCTTATGCTACTTTAACGCGTCGTTCGCGTGAAACGCGTTCGGACCGCCTAACTAGTCCTATGACAAGTGTTATATGCCTAAACATGTTACATAATCAGTTATGTGACAAAAGTTTAGGTTACATATGCTTAATTACCAATTATACATGAAAAGGGTATTCTGGTAATTTACCTAAGGCATATAAACTACCTATCATACAACTATTTAAACGATGTGACCATAGGGTATAACCTCGGAAGGTTATTCCCTACCTACTATGGTCACCTAATGTATTTGGTCGGATCCTAATGATCGACCAAACTGGGTCGGGTTCGAAGGTATAGGCGATTTATTAGATCGCCTACCCTACGACCCTAGACAACGTGGTAATCAGTGGGCATAGTCCCAAGGGACTATAACCAACGTGATTACACTCACGTTGCGAAGTTCAAACGAACTTCGCATTGACCATTACTGGTCAACGCTGAAAGTCAAACAAAGTTTGACTTTCTGACTCGAAAAGCAATAAAATAAGGAAAAGAACGAAAGAATACTTACGAAGGGTCCCCGAATGCTAATCCCGATCCAAGAACTCAGGTATGAAACAATGGTTTCAACTTAGAGCTCTCAAATCAGAATTCTTGTGCAAAATGAGGTTGTGTGGGTTGGGTATTTATAGGAACACCCGAACCGTTAGGATCGTTTGTCGAATATTGTGCCTTAATCATATCCGTACAAGTGTCGGAAGGTTATGGTGCCTAACAATGATCCTTATCAGCTGAGTATGCAAGTGGTGAACTTGTGGTTGTGGTTAAAACAGCTGCAAACAGGCTGTTAGAAACTCTGAATCTGGTCTGAACTTGGCTAGCGCACCGCTACGCTAAAAGTGTAGCGCACCGCTAGGCCATAGTTTGGCAGATTTACACTTTTGGTCCCTGAACTGTATTTAGGCCATTTTCGACACGTTTAAGGCCCGTTAACCCCATTTCAAAGCTCTAAAATGAAGTTAAAGTATAGGGAACTTAAAATGTGCTCAAAAATATCTCGGATGTCGGTTCGTTTAACCGTACGAAAGAGATGTTCGCTTAATTACGACGGAATGCGCATAAGCGTGAAAGACGATCCAAATGACGCGACGAATGGATTTTTCTTAAGGCGAACAATAAAATATAATGTAGTCATGCTTACATAAATTTTTGGATGTCCGGATGTATTCAGAACGTAAGTTATGCGCGAAAATGCAAACTTGTGCACTTTTTGACATTTTTAGTCCCTGAATGACACAAAAGTTTATTTTAGCATACCGAACACCTCAAAGCCTATTTCTAAGCTATGTAAAGGATATTTATGGTATGTTTAACTTATGGTCATGTTCCGGAATGTCTGTTACAGTTCAAATTGGCATACTTTCGCAGTTTGTCAAGTTTAGTCCCTGTAAGCGAATTAGCTTTGATTTCACCACACCAAACCTTCCAAAACTTATGTCTAAGTTATGTCAAGGTTATTTAAGGTATGTTAAGCCTATTTCACTATTCCGGAGTGTTTGTTGGATTAAACTGGTTATATTTACGCATCAGTGCGCGTATAACCTTCCAGAAAGCGATTTAAAGCTTGAAATTGAACAAGAGTTGATATGTGTAAACGATACACATATTTTTACAAATCCCAAGTATGAAATATAATATTTCATTGGTTTGGTATTTGTTTGATGGCCGTGAAGGCACAGGTGTTACAGTCTCCCCTACTTTAGGAAATTTCGTCCCGAAATTTATTTAGAGGAAACTTGTAAGAGTTTAAAACATGAAGTTGAAAAGATCGAACAATATTGGCTAGATTTCTGAACTTCTAGTAACTTTAATAATTATCATGATTGCAACGTAAGAGGGATACCTATATATACAAGTATATCAAGCGTCATTGGTGCGTCCACCGTACCTCCATTACATCGTCCTCATTTTGTTATTGTTGTCGCTATCGGTTCCTTCACATAATAAATCTTACTGGATTTCTGTGCACTAAATTTCATAATTATGTGCGCATCCATAATTAGAGAATTCCTTGCACAGTTCACACAGTCTATTTTATAATGTGTAGGGTAAAACCACATGAACAATCATGTGATGAGCGTGACTTAGACCGCCATAGAGTCCTTTAGACTAAATCAATAAATGATTTAAATAGACTATCAAGGAGTCTGTTCAGCTACATCACTAGATGTCATTTTTTTTAACCAAATTGTGAATCAATCTTTTTGACTAGACCACTAAAGGGTCTCTTATGAATCTTGGAATGGTACTATATAATCCAAGGGTCTTAACTATTACATAGAAGCCCATTTAAGGATTAAAGGTAGTACCTTTTGAATATCCTGCTACGAATCCCTCATATGAAGATATGAAAGATCCTGCAAGGATTTGGATAAAGAATATCCAGAGTAGTGAAAACACCAAAAATGCATAAAAGAAAACATAAGATGAGTAAACACATAGTCACATAACCACAAAATTGTTTGTTAATTTGTCTTGTAAATTGCGTACATGCATTTAAAGCACACTAGGAATCCATTCCGTGGATTTCATTTGGTACTTTAAACGTTATCAAGAATCCAACTATAAAGATAGAAAGATTCAAAAAGAAAATTCGACTTCGATTATTTGGAACCGAAGTGTTCGAATTAAGGTACATAAGGAATCCAATTAAGGACTCTGATTTGAATAATAATCATCCACAAGGATCTAATTGTGAGGATAAAAAGATCCCATATGGATTTAAAAGTTGGAGATGTTTTGAAACCTTGCACTGGACGTGCTTAGGTCAAAACATGATGTAAAATGCTTAAGAAGTTGAGATGCTTGATATGTCATGGCGACATATGAAGCAGAATTTTGAAGGTTAAGACAATGTATGAGGAAAATATTTTTGAAAACTATGCATGGGGTTCTTTTAAGAAAAAAAAATGTGTTTAACGTTTTTGAAACCTTATATATAATACTTTTGAAATCATAAAGTAGGTGTATTAGATAGATATATTTACAAAAATGTTTTAAAATCATGCGAGATGAATTTTGAAATTATGTATAAGGTTTTTGAAAGACATGAATGATGCTTTTCGAAATCATGCACTTGATAAGAAAATGTATTGTGTTAATATTGTCTTCAGACTATATGAAATATTTTGAAATTAGAAAGGTTGGTTTTGATAAGATGGTCAATGTTTTTGAAATAACATAGACAATGCATCTAGAAAAATTGTTTTCAAACTATATGAAATGTTTTGAGATCATGAAGATTGTTTTGAAATACTGGTACTGTGTATGTTGAAAAATTAAAACGTAATGGGTATGAGATTTGAAAACACCCTTAGTTATCTAACCAAGGATTCAAAGGCACTGATGTGCAGAAGCATGATCACTCATAATGTCACTTTATCTTCTGTACTTTGTTTCTTAGAATGAAACGAGTACTTAAAATGTTCGAGGGAATCACGAGCGATCATTTGAAAGAGAGAATCACAAGAGTAGTTTGTAAGGAACATAGTTCCTTGATGTAGGTATCATAGGAAAATCATACACACATGTAACTATACTTGTATATCAGCATTTGTGAACAACGATTTATTTATAAACAAAACAGATTGTTTCACATTACAAGGAAACAAAAGAACAAAAGCGTAAGACAGCAACATCCTTTGTTCAGCTGAATGCTCATCCGTGGGTCGGATTTGCATTAGCAAGCTTTGGGCAATCCCTTAGGAAATGGCCCATCTCGCCACAGTTATAGCAAAGCCCTCGTGAGAAACGAGCTTGAGCAGGAGTGTCGCCAGCTTGATTTGGTACAGCTGTAGTTGGGCAAACCCTTGCTGTATGAGCTATAAGTCCACAAATCTGACATTTGCGGCACTTCACACAAGGGTGATGATGAAGGTTACATTGGTTGCACAAGAGTGCAGTTCCATTGTATGACTTCCTAGCAGGGGGTTGAGCTGGTTGGTTGGGGAAGGCTTGACCATTGTGAGCGACAATGGCGAAGTTCTGAGAAGCCTTTCGCTTCTTTGACTTCTTAGGGGGTTGTTCATCCATGGTCTTTGATTCCTCGATTGGTTTATTGGCTGATGGTGTTGTCACCTGACTAGGTCCTGCCTGTCTTGGTGACTCTTGAGTGGCTTCATCCAGGAGACGATACATGGCAGTAGCTAATTCCACAGTCTTCAGGACTACTTCGCCTATTCGCTGAGCGAATTTGGCTGCTTGCTCAGATATCTGGGCGTCATCGTGATGAAGAGACATTCTTGAAGAAAAAGAAAGGCATAGGGAGAAACAGGTGAAAGATTATTGGACAATCAAAACAGAATGATAACGCATGAAGATTGCGATCATTTGTTTGTTACCTAAGGCAAACAAATGAGACGGTGACTAATCAAAGTAAATGGGTCAAAAATAATGTATTGCGAAGACATGCTCGCCTATAAGTGAACACTCATCCCAAGAATTCCCAGGTAAGCACAACTGGTCTCGCGTCTGATGAGATGTATACGAAGTGCTTGCCTAGCCAGAAAACCCAGAATACAGGCATTCACCCTTCCAGTTTGCACGTGTTCACATTATTAAAAACCCAAAACCTTGACGAGATTTTGAAAACTCAAAGGGTTCAAAACCATATAATAGAGAGTTCAAAACCTTACAATAGAGGGTTCAAAACCTAGTAATCAATCATCCTAGAACAGATGATTAGTTTTCAAAGCGGTTTTGAAATTTATGTTCTTGTTGTGATCGTCGCCTAAGGATAGGTGACGGTATTGTTTTATGACTAAACGCAAGTAAACTCGCGTTAGGGTCCTAAGAAGGTTATAGACTAGGTCAAAGCATTACTAATAACCTAATTCCCTATAACCATTAGCTCTGATACCATCTTTTCTGTCACACCCCGACCACGTGGAACATACAAAACGTGGCGGAAACATCGGGGAGTGTTGTAACAGAATTAATGTTTCACAACCATGGAAATTAAAGTTTCGTTTTATTGATTAAAAGTGTTACAATGTCTTAACAAACAAGGAAATACAACATAATTAACTAGTCTTGCATCTTTTATTGTCACTAAAGCCCAAGTCTGCCTATGTGTATCTTGATCATCGTATGCAACATCTCCTGAAAAACACATGTGAAAATAGGTACGTCAGCATAAAAATGCCTGTGAGATACATAGGTTTTGTGAAAATAGGTTTCATGACTTATGTTTGAGAAAATGTTTAGTCATGAACCTTGTAATTTGCTTTGTCTTTGTAAATCATTTGAAAAACAATAAGTTCAGATGATATGTAAAAATAAGAAAATGATGCATGGTTAAATGAGTAACCATGTAAAATGAGTTTGTATAAGTTAAGTTGTTTGTAAAACAATGAATTGTGAAAAGTATATTATTTGTATAAAACGTTATATGTATCAAACTGAAATGATTCAAATAACGCTACGATATGTAATACCATACAAACACTTATATATAGGAAGTACCAGCGGCGTATCCACCATGCTTGTATTATATTACACACGCATCGTTACTTAATCAAACCAAACCAAACCAAACAATGTAAGATGTCTATGTTTAAACCAATAGTCAAAAGTCCTTGTATAAACCATGTCAAATGTTGATAGTCCAAAAGTAGTCAAGTAATGTATAACCAAAAATGATATGTATGGTAAGTAAAATTTAGACTACTTAAACCATAAGTAAAAATGTACAAAACAAAGTATTGAAGTAAAACTTGGTTTAAATCAAAGTTATGTTTTGTAGAATAATGCATGCTTTACTGATACAAACACTTATGCAGTATGTTAAACGCAAACATTCAAGCCTTGAGACAGTCGGATAACCCTTTCAGTCAAGGTTATCAAAAGAATTGTATTCGGATTCAGTCATTCCTTACATCCAAACAAACCCGGGATGTCAGGAATGGGATTTGTCAAGTCCTATGGTACCACTACTTACTCCCGAGCGGCGTAGCAAATGTTAATGAATGTTATATAGACCCGTTAAACAAACCAAATGTCATACCAAAATGTAAGCATGTGATGAAGATAATGTACCTAGTATGCTAGAGTAAACATACAAGGTAGAGCTGTAAAACAATGTGTCCATATGTTACTGGAACATATGCAACAGAGATACAATGTAAAATGATGTACTAAGTATGCTAAGTTAACATACAAAGTAGAAAAGTCATGTAAATCAATGTGCTTAGCATGTTATCAGTCAACATACATAGCAGAAAAGTCATGTAAATCAATGTGCTTAGCATGTTATCAGTCAACATACATAGCAGAAAAGTAATGTAAATCAATGTGCTTAGCATGTTATCAGTCAACATACATAGCAGAAAAGTAATGTAAATCAATGTGCTTAGCATGTTATCAGTCAACATACATAGCAGAAAAGTAATGAAATCGTGTACTATAATGTACTAACAAACATAGTCGGTATATGATGTGAAAACAGGAAAGCATGAAAGTAACAAGTAGGCACATGTGTTTCACCCCAAAACAGTTTGGAAAACAGTAAAAGGGGGGTCTATGTACTCACATAAACACCTTGAAAACATTTAAAAGAGGGGGTTCTATGTACTCACTTGAGATTGCTCAGTTGTCTAAAGATAACCACCAAACAGTGCTAGAGATCTCGGAATCAAACGGCACCTAATATAGGTAAGTATGTTAAATAACCGGACCTAAATCGGAAGACTGGGTAGCATTAGGGTTTGAAAACCAAACGAGTGTGGAGACTCGTGTGATATGGTTTAACAAAGCCTACATACTAAATGAAACTTAACCTAACTGCTTACGACCCATTACGACCCGTTTAGGTAGCTTATGCTACTTTAACGCGTCGTTCGCGTGAAACGCGTTCGGACCGCCTAACTAGTCCTATGACAAGTGTTATATGCCTAAACATGTTACATAATCAGTTATGTGACAAAAGTTTAGGTTACATATGCTTAATTACCAATTATACATGAAAAGGGTATTCTGGTAATTTACCTAAGGCATATAAACTACCTATCATACAACTATTTAAACGATGTGACCATAGGGTATAACCTCGGAAGGTTATTCCCTACCTACTATGGTCACCTAATGTATTTGGTCGGATCCTAATGATCGACCAAACTGGGTCGGGTTCGAAGGTATAGGCGATTTATTAGATCGCCTACCCTACGACCCTAGACAACGTGGTAATCAGTGGGCATAGTCCCAAGGGACTATAACCAACGTGATTACACTCACGTTGCGAAGTTCAAACGAACTTCGCATTGACCATTACTGGTCAACGCTGAAAGTCAAACAAAGTTTGACTTTCTGACTCGAAAAGCAATAAAATAAGGAAAAGAACGAAAGAATACTTACGAAGGGTCCCCGAATGCTAATCCCGATCCAAGAACTCAGGTATGAAACAATGGTTTCAACTTAGAGCTCTCAAATCAGAATTCTTGTGCAAAATGAGGTTGTGTGGGTTGGGTATTTATAGGAACACCCGAACCGTTAGGATCGTTTGTCGAATATTGTGCCTTAATCATATCCGTACAAGTGTCGGAAGGTTATGGTGCCTAACAATGATCCTTATCAGCTGAGTATGCAAGTGGTGAACTTGTGGTTGTGGTTAAAACAGCTGCAAACAGGCTGTTAGAAACTCTGAATCTGGTCTGAACTTGGCTAGCGCACCGCTACGCTAAAAGTGTAGCGCACCGCTAGGCCATAGTTTGGCAGATTTACACTTTTGGTCCCTGAACTGTATTTAGGCCATTTTCGACACGTTTAAGGCCCGTTAACCCCATTTCAAAGCTCTAAAATGAAGTTAAAGTATAGGGAACTTAAAATGTGCTCAAAAATATCTCGGATGTCGGTTCGTTTAACCGTACGAACGCGATGTTCGCTTAATTACGACGGAATGCGCATAAGCGTGAAAGACGATCCAAATGACGCGACGAATGGATTTTTCTTAAGGCGAACAATAAAATATAATGTAGTCATGCTTACATAAATTTTTGGATGTCCGGATGTATTCAGAACGTAAGTTATGCGCGAAAATGCAAACTTGTGCACTTTTTGACATTTTTAGTCCCTGAATGACACAAAAGTTTATTTTAGCATACCGAACACCTCAAAGCCTATTTCTAAGCTATGTAAAGGATATTTATGGTATGTTTAACTTATGGTCATGTTCCGGAATGTCTGTTACAGTTCAAATTGGCATACTTTCGCAGTTTGTCAAGTTTAGTCCCTGTAAGCGAATTAGCTTTGATTTCACCACACCAAACCTTCCAAAACTTATGTCTAAGTTATGTCAAGGTTATTTAAGGTATGTTAAGCCTATTTCACTATTCCGGAGTGTTTGTTGGATTAAACTGGTTATATTTACGCATCAGTGCGCGTATAACCTTCCAGAAAGCGATTTAAAGCTTGAAATTGAACAAGAGTTGATATGTGTAAACGATACACATATTTTTACAAATCCCAAGTATGAAATATAATATTTCATTGGTTTGGTATTTGTTTGATGGCCGTGAAGGCACAGGTGTTACAGCATGTGTGATTGATTTTGGTAAGGGCTGGGAGAAACATCTGCCGTTGATCGAGTTCTCCTACAACAACAGCTACCACACTAGTATTCAGGTAGCTCCGTTTGAGGCACTGTATGGGCGAAAGTGTCGTTCTCCTCTTTGTTGGGCTGAGGTGGGTGACAGTCAGATTACAGGTCCGGAACTTGTTCTTGAAACTTCAGAAAAGATTGTTCAGATTAGAAACCGTATGGCAGCAGTGCGTGATCGTCAGAAAAGCTACACCGATAAGCATAGAAAACCTTTGGAATTCGAAGTTAATGATCGTGTTATGTTGAAGGTCTCACCCTGGAAGGGCGTGGTGCGTTTTGGGAAACGCGGCAAGCTTAATCCGCGTTACGTTGGGCCATTCAAAATCCTGGAGCGGATCGGTAAGGTGGCTTACAAGCTCGAGTTACCTGCTGAGTTGGGTAATGTTCACGGTGCCTTTCATGTCTCACAGTTGAAGAAGTGTTTGTCTGATGAAACACTGGTTGTGCCATTCCAAGAGCTGAAGATCGACGACAAGTTGCAGTTTGTTGAAGAACCTATTGAGATCATGGATCGAGAGGTCAAGGTGCGTAAACATAGTCGTATCCCGATTGTGAGAGTTCGTTGGAACTCAAGACGCGGACCAGAGTTCACGTGGGAACGCGAGGATCAGATGAAGCTTAAGTATCCTCAACTATTTCCTGATGATCAGTCTAAATCTGGTGAAGCTGTTGAATTTCGGGACAAAATTCCTCTTCAAGTTGGGGATGATGTGGCACCTGAGCAAAATCCGCAACACTCTTGATTTATCACTTCACTCATTTGTGCTTATTCGTCAAATTTCGGGACGAAATTTCTTTCAAGTTGGGGATGATGTGACAACCCGAACTTTCAAGGTCGGTATTTCTTCGTCGCGTGATCCTGTTTCTTGTTATCCCTCTTTCGTATTTCTTACGACGATAAAGATTGGTAACACTTGTGACTGTAATTGGATTGCCAAATGAATTTTGTGTCTAAGTAAAGATGTATAAGTGTGTGAATTGGGCCCGAACCTTGTGTCGTGCATATGTTTGGGCAGCACCGCAAACCCTTGAAGCCCAAACTTAACTCAGTTGGATTAAAAACCCAAATCATGAGGGCTGGTTCGCCCGAGTTTTTGCGGCACCCAATTAAATGGGCTCAGGCCCATTCTGACCAAACCAGTATTGCCCTAAACCTTTCATATATATAGATTAGCATGACCCAGTCCTTGTAGCCCAATGATGCTGTTATAACCGGCCCACTTGTTTTGATATTGGCTTTATAATATAATTGCACGTACCCTCTTTTCAAATCATAATATCACTATATCCATTACAACAAACCCTACACCCTCTTCTTGATTGCGACAGACATAGTAGACCCCCCCTTTTCAAAGACATCTTTCCAGCTTATTGATTTGTGGTTAGTAATTTTATGTTCACATTATATTACTCGCTTGATTCTTGTGTAGATGTGCCTGATTAATGCAAGGTGTTTATGCATGATCCGTGATAACTATGTTACATGATCATATGTTGTCGGCTAGGTGATTTATCAATGGATTCGGCTTTACTATTGTTTCTTGATTTCTTGTTTTGTTATACATGAATTTGATTAGCAAGTTAGTATGGATTATTAGTGCATGCTTAGATAATGAAACTGTTAAAAGCAAAACTAGAAGCATTTATAATAGCCTTGATAAAATAATGAGTGTGTGTATAGATTTCTTTGAGTATGGGGTATTTAGATCAGGATCGAATGGAGGGTTAAGGGTTATATGATTGTAAAATAAATGGTTTCCATGATACTCTTTAAATGCGCAGGATTAAACAATGATTGTTAACAAGAAATTGTTATTATTACAAGATTTCTGGATATGAGTTATGTGTTAGGTTAAACTGATTGATGCTTAGAAAAATTATGACAATTAATGGTTTATTGGATTACAAAAGGAGTCCAGCCGCACAACAGCAGCTAATGGGCCACAAAATATTAATGAATTACTGATGATTGGGCAGAGTAGCATGATGGGTCACACAAACCAAAATGGTTACAATTTTTGTACCAAAATCAATTCACAGGAAATAATGTTTTATACATGATTGGGCCTTCATGGGTACTGGGCTACGATTTTAAGGCAGGCCGCACACCCGGGTGAGCCTGGGGTGCTCTTGGGCCGGGTGTTAGGCTGGGTTGGTTAAGGGTCCCGTAATACAAGAATTTCGATCGGTCGCATGATTAATTGGGCCTTATGCTTAACCCGGGCTGTATGATTGGATTAGATAACTATGTGGGCTGCACGGTTTGGTTAGGTTAGCTGGGCTAGTATCATTTGGGCCGTGCAACCCATACTGCATGACATACATTGTTAATTGTAGTTGGAATTTGAGAGTTTGGAAAGTAGGTTTGCATGTGGTACAAATGTCTATTGTAAGGACGAACTGTGATAACTTGATTATTGTATGACGTGGTTAACTGTTATAACGCGGATAGTTATGTGTATAATCCATAAATGCAACTTGTGACGAAATACGTGGTTAGACGTGAATGCTGAATTGATTGTTACTGGTAAACCATGATAGGAGGTATTTAATCAACTGATAAACAAAGTAACTAAGTCTTACCGAGCAAACCAAATGTAAGTTCACTGCTCTTTTTCCAAGCATGCATCTCGGGGAGGGATATCGGGTAACGTTCCGGGGAGGAATGTCAGGTTAATGGGATGTTTGTTATTACTCATTTCTATCATATAAGACCCCTTACATCTACCGACAGTTGCCGGGGAGGCAACGAGGTTACTAGTTGATAGCGCTATTAGGTTTGGCACCCTCACACCGTACCGGGGAGGACGGGCGTGAACTAATTTCCTTAAAGCATGACCAATGTTTTGATAGAGACATTGGGGTTGGGCAAATACATCTTGTAGCCATTACGGTAATCGAGTTAATAACAACATCAAATCAAATTGTTAAACTGTGTTATACATATATCAGGTAACTAAACTCGTTAACAAAACTTTGAACTCACCAGCGTCGCCTGACACACTTGTTTGCATGCTTGTAGGTCGTTAGATGTCTTGCATTGGAACTTGCTGTCTGGAGTAGCAGGAGTGGTCATGGGTCGACTAGAAGGATTCATGTGATTGATTATTGACAGTATACATTGGTTTTGAACAATTTAACTTTGGTTTACTACTTGCTTCCGCTGAACATGTCAGTTTTCAATGTAATTAGTGGCTCGCTGTTGGTACGTCACGCCTAATAGGGACATTCCCTAGGTGGTATTTTGGGGGTGTGACAATGGACACCTCCATTTTCAAAGGGAACTATGGCAAAATTTTCTAAAAATACAAACACTTAGAAATATTTTCTAGACAAGTGTTTACAAGTGTGTTTTAAACTATGTTTTTCAATATAAACCTTTCCAAGAATTTTGTTACAAAAATACAAAGTATCGGAGGTTGGTTTTTGTAAATAAAAATGGATAAATATATATTTTATACTAAGAGACTTGTGTGAATATTTGTATACTTTGTGGAATAGTTATATTATTTTAGGGTAAAATAATGTAACTTACAATTACCAAAAATTTACAACTCCAAAATAATACCAAGAATCACAAGGAATAAATATTTAAGTTACACACTTGATATTGTGAAACCGAACGCAAAAACGTAACTTATGAAATATTCCGGAAAATACCGTTACAATATATTTTGGTAGATATTATTTTGGAAACGAAAGAAGTGGAAATACGATCTTTGTACATATTACCAAGTATATCATATTTTCGACAAAGTTAAAATATATTTTCCTAGTATATTTAGAATATATATATTTTTTGGGAAAAAATATATATATTCTGGACAATACATTATTTTTGGACAATATGAGTTTAAAATATATTTTCTAAGTTAGACTTAAAAATATATTATTTCGGAATACAAAAGTACATGTATGAAATACACCCATCCTTGGGAAGGAAATACGGAGTTAAAATACTTGAGAAGTATTAATACAAAATATTGATTTAACAATTATTCCAAACCAAATATAATTTAAGTTGAAATCTTAATTATTTTGACAAATAACTATATGACTTGGAATAACATTAGAAACGTAACTCAAAAACCTTCATACTAAGCAAAGGCACGGCTCGCTCGTCTAATAGACGTTAGTACACTGTAGGTAGTCGTGTTTGCTGAGGAGACTTGGGTTACACATATTGAAGACGCAATACTGTGAGTTCATGTCCCCCTTTTCTTTTAACTGTTTTCAGTTTTATAACTTCGGGGGTGAAATACATGTTACAAATGGATTACATACAAATACTATTGGTATGATTAGCCTAGGAAAGAACCATAGATCATGTGATTGGGTAGGCGGATACTTGGTTCCATTAATCCTCGTATAAGGACCGAGGGGCATGAGTGATAGATCTATTTGGGTGTAGCGAGCCCACACCCATGTGGCCAGGGTGGCCCATAGTGGTGACTATGTCTTCCAGCCGGAAGCCCGATACAAATTTGCTAGGTTTGAGTCTTCCTACACCGTCACACATATCAGTGATCTTGCAAACCATTGGTGATCTTTTCCTTGTTTGCAATCATACCGGGACTTTCATACATACATTGAATACAAAGGTTTATACATACTCACGAACACATGAACTCGCTCAACTTTTGTTCAGGGAACTAGTGGATCTGGCAGGGTATGCATGTGTCTTCAAGCTGCATCGTGAAATAAGAGATGTTATCCATGGGTTTTGAGTTTAGGGGGTGTATCCTAATCCTGGACGAGATACATGTTTCTAAACTCAGGTTTTATTTAAAGTCTTTTGTGGAGTCTTTATGAACTCAGTTAAACATGTTATGGTTTGTAACTTAATTTAGTTTCGATGTTTTCAAGACAAGTATGTTGTGGTATTTTTCTAAACTTTATTAATGGATGAACATCTCATGTTTTTATCATATATCACTCTTATGATTGATTGCTATGGTATTAAGAAGTCACACCAAATAACCACGCTTCCACAAAAGTCAGGGTGTGACATTAGATTCATGGCTTTGAATAACATAAGAAAAAGATTTTATGCTTACAAAAATAGCCATGAATCCTCGTAAAAAGTTTTGTATCCAAAATGCTTTGTTTTGATAAAAAGGTTTGTAGTATATACAAAATATACTTTGGTTTTGAAATAATAGGATAAGTAGTATATCAAAATATACTTTAGTTTTGAAATAATAGGGTAAGTAGTATATCAAAATATACTTTAGTTTTGAAATAATAGAATTGGTAGTATATCAAAAGTATATTTTGGTTTAGGAATGAAAGCATCGGTAGTATATCGAATTATACTTTGGTTTGAAAATAGCATATTAAACTATGCTTTGGTTTTAGAAATAACATAATCGGTAGTATATCAAACTATACTTTGGATTAAAAATAGCATATCAAACTATGCCTTGGTTTGCAAATAGCATATCAAACTATGCTTTGGTTTGAAAATAGCATATTAAACTGTGCTTTGGTTTTGGAAATAACATAATCAGTAGTATATCAAACTATACTTTGGATTGAAAATAGCATATCAAACTATGCCTTGGTTTGCAAATAGCATATCAAACTATGCTTTAGTAGTACATCAAAATATACTTTGGTTTAGGAAATAACAAAGTCGGTAGTATATCAAACTATACTTTGGTAAACAATATCACATTGGGAGCATATCAAACTATGCTTTGGAAGTATATCAAAATATACTTAAATTGTGATTTGGTTGTATATCAAACTATATTGTAGTAAACAGTCTCACATTGGGAGCATATCAAACTATGCTTTGGAAGTATATTGAAATATACTTAAATTGTGATTTGGCAGTATATCAAACTATACTTTAGTAAACAGTAGCATATCAAACTATGCTTTGGTTTTGGAAATAACATCAGATAAGTTTTTATTGCTTAATTGGAAAACATTTGTAAAACCACATTGTGGTCGTTTGGCAATACATTCAAACCTTGGTGTATCAAACTACACTTTGGCGACTATAGACTTACCACGAAGGCAAAATCTATTTGGTTTAAACTTTGGTTTCTGACATTCCATACAATAGGAATGGGGTGTCAACCTATAGCGCTATATCGTACTACCAATCGGCTTGATCATTGTTAATGAATGTATAAGTATAAATACGCACCAACCAATAGTCTTACAAACTTTGAAAATCAGTATTTAAACCATAGATAACAGTTTCAATTCGTCAAAGGATAAGTACTATGCATGTGAAAAACATATAGCTTGAAATCATGAAAGTAGTGAATAGGCACATATGAATCACCCCAAAACATTTCCAAAAACATAAAAGAGGGGACTATGTACTCACTTGGGATTGCAAAGTATCATTGAATCAAGTGAAATACCAAAGCTTCAAATGTGTCCTATCTTGTCCTAATATCGGTAACTATGTTATAGCATCGGTACATAATCAGAGGAATCGGATAGAATGAGGTCTTGTAAACCAAATGAGTGTTGGAACTCATATAAAATGGTTTAACAAAGTCTACATTCTGATTTGGAATGAATCCTAAGTGCTTTCGACCCATTATGACCCGTTAAGGTAGTTTACGCTACTTTAACGTGTCCTATGCACAAATGCGCGTTCGGATGGTCTAACTAGTCTTATGATAAGTCTTATATGCCTAAACATGTTTAATAATGTTGCACAATCAGTTTAAGTGTCAAAATTTAGGTTACATATGCTTAAATTAAATTTATGCGCAAAAAGGGCATTTTGGTCATTTTCCTAAGGCATATAAACTACCTATCATACAACTAACCAAACGAAGTGACCATAAGGTATAACCTCATAAGGTTATTCCCTATACAACTATGGTCACAAAATATGTTTGGTCGGATCCTGATGATCGACCAAACGGGTCGGGTTCGAAAGTCTAAGCGGTTGTCGAGACCGCTTAACTTACGACCCTAAATAAGCACTAAACTAGAAGTAACGAGTTAAACATGTTAAAACATGTTTAACTAAGTTAGAAAACTAATTTGTTATCAAAACAAAGTGTTTTGATACCCGAAAATAGTTCCGTCGCAAAATGCACATAATCGTGCATTTTGACCGAAACTTTGACTCGTCACTTCAACTAGTCAATGTGGTAATCAGTAGGTATAGTCGCAAGGGACTATAACCATCGTGATTACGATCACGTTGCAAAGTTCAATTGAACTTTGTCTTGACCAATTCATGGTCAAAGCCGAAAGTCAAACACTGTTTGGCTTTTAGCTTGTAATAAATAAACAAGACTAGGAAGAACACTTACAAGTGTTCTAGGATGAAAAGATGATTAAGAAAACTCAGGTAAGAGGCCTCCAATAAGTGTGGTAGCCTCTACTTAGAGCTTAGGAGATAAGAAGAATGGAATGAGTGTCACACCCCGACTGCGTAAAACAACAAACCGCGGCGGAAACGTCGGGGAGTGTCGTAACAGAATCATAGTTTCACAACACATGGTAATTGAAGTTTTGTTTTTGTTAGTGCAATATGTCTATTGACTTCGTCTTGTATCGAGTCGTGTAATGTAATAGGATAGGATAATCAGTGCTCGGGGTGCTAGAAACTGATTTTTACATAATTAGTAGTGATTCCGCTTGAAACTGACAAAAGACCATTTCAAGCGAAATCAAATCAATTGATTCCGCTTGAAAGTGCCTTGGTCCATTTCAAGCGAAATCAGGTCAACTATAAATAGGAGCATGGTCCGCTTCATTTGGAGCGGAATTAGAATTTTGTATTCGGTAACGAAGTGCTGCCGAATTGTCTCCAGGTGCTGTAATCACTATTATATCAATATACGAGACATTTAAATTGTATCGAGCGTCCGTGTCATTGATTCCGCCTTTGATTCGGATAAACAACTCTTCTGATTGACTCAGTCAGGTCGTACAACGATCCTACAAGTGGTATCAGAGCACAGGAAGAAGAGTTTAGCTTGATTGCATTTTTTTCTGACTTCTACACCTTCTTTTTCAAATTGGACAAGATTTCACGGTCAAAATGGACTAAATTTTTCACAGTACATGCGAAACAGTGTTTTAACAAAGCCTTGAGAATATCAGACCTAAATTCGGCTTAAAAATGACAAAAACAGGCCAAAGACTTAATTCCGCTTGAACGAACATACTGATTCCGCTTGAAAAATCCAGCTGATTTCGCTTGAAAGTACTATTCTGCTTGAGATTAACATGTGATTCCGCTTGAATCAGCTATTTCGCTTGGAAAGTTCATCAGATTTCGCTTTAAAGTGTTATTCCGCTTGAAGATCTCGCTTGAAACAAGTGATTCCGCTTGAAATTGGAATTCTGTTTGAAATTCTGATTTCGCTTGAAGTTGTGATATCGCTTGAAAGTGTCATCTAAGTGATGTCGCTTGAAGTCTGATTTCACTCCAAAGTGTCATCTCGTGTCAAGATCATTTCACGTCAACAGAGTGTCAGTCTATTTTTAGTTGTTTGATATTGTTTGTACTGATTGTGTTTGTTTGATTGTTTGTCTCCAGGTTATTCAAGAATTTCAAACCATGGCTGAAGAATTCTACAATACGTTTTTCAACGTGTTTACATCTGAGTCTTCTGAAATTACAACCGTTACACCAAAAACCATCACAAAAGCGATTAATGAGAACATCAAGCATGATAATTTCTACGGAACACACTCAAAGCCACCAACTCTTGAAAGTATTGAAGATTATACATGGTGGAAAGAGCGTTTCATTAACTGGGCGAAAGCATACGCGCATGAAAGCTGGTTCTGTATGGAATTTGGATATGAAAGACCAAAGGATGATAAAGGAGAAGATCTTCCATTCAAGAAGTTATCCGAAGAAGATAAATCCGAATTTGCAGCTGAACAGAGAATGATTGCTTTGATCCAGTCGGCAATTAGAAATGACATTTTTGCATTACTTAATCATGATGGGTCATCGAAATCTGTTTGGGAAGCTTTACGAGTTAAAGCTGGGGGGGGGGTAAACAGATTAAAAAGAACAAAATTGCTTTGCGAAAGAGAGAATTCGATCTATTTGATAGCATTAAAGGAGAGTCTGTGAGGCAAATGATAGAGAGATTCTGTCACCTAAAAATTGAACTTGAACGTTTTGAGATTGTGAAAACAAGAGAGGAAATTATTGATAAAGTCATAGAAGCATTACCACAAGCTGATCAGTGGCAAACGTTTGTTTTTATTTTGAAAAATGATGCTTTGTATGAAACAATTTCTCTTGATACTTTATTTGAAAAGATTGAAACTCATGAGCTTGAATTGCAGAAACAGAACAAGATGAGCAGTTCTTCGCATCAACAGAATGTTGGTCTGTACTACAAAGGTAGTTTACCTTCGGTGAAAGCTGATAGTTCACCAAAGACAGCATTCAGTGGTGAGAGGACAAAAGAGCCACAGAAGAGCTCATCAAGTTATGATCCGGGTTATCATTCATCGGTTTTAAAAGCGAGTTCTGAAGAAGCAGAGGAGATACTGTGCAACATTGCTCTTAAGTTGAAAAATTCTCCTGCAATGAGCATTAATGCAGCTAAACAACAAATGAGTTTTCTTGCATCGATTCTGGAATCGTATGAAGGTCTTATAGCTGGCAAAATTGGAAACTCAGAGTTAACCAAAGAAGACTACGACCAGATCGATCCGGAAGAGATGGAACTTATTGACATCCGTTGGTGTTTGGCAAGTTGCATTCGCAGAGCTCAAAGATACATGGAGATTACTGGGAAACAATCGTTAGGAGGTGCATCAACAAAACTTGGATTTGACAAATCCAAAGTGACCTGCTTCAAATGTAAGCAGAAAGGTCATTTCAAGAGAGAATGCACTAATTCTGCAGTTGGTGGAAATGAACATCCGTTCAATGATGATTACTACCGAAAGGCGATCTACCACCGAAGCAAAGAAGAGCCAAAGATGATTGAAGATAAACCCAAATCAAGAGCTTGTTTTGTAATTCAAGATGATGAAGGTTTTGACTGGAGCACAATTTGTCCAGAAGAAGATTGTTTGGAAAATGTTCGAAAAACAGCTCATGGCAGATCTATAACAGAGAAAAGACAGTTTGTTTTTGTTGCTGAGATTCAAGAAGATAACAAAGACAAAGACACAGCTGAAATCAAAGAGAAAACTCGAGAAGAGATTTTGAGTGAGAAAACTTATCGAGAAAGAAACATTGCTTTAAACAGAATGAGTGAAATGCAAGAAGAGTATGAGAGTGCTGTCAGCAACAAGAGATGGGATAAAAAGAGAGAGTGCTACTTCAACAGAGAAGGTGAACCAGTTGTTCCGAAGAAAGACATAATCTTTGAAGATGTTCTTCTCATAATTCCTTCATCAGCCGAATACTATAGAAATGTGTTGAAAGATGACACATATGCAAAAAGGCATGAAAAGGAGATAAGGTATGCCATGACATGACATCGTGTTTGAGAAAAAGAGATGAAGAGAGAATGAAGAAGAATGTTGAAGAAATGGTGAACCATCTGAAGAAAGTTGCTGTAGAGGTTAAAGCTGAAGCTATTGAAGTTGAGGTGAATGAAGATGTTGAGAAAGCTGTTACTGAAGAACAACAGATTGTAGAAGATGAGAAGAAAATTGAAAGTTTGGCTGAAGTAAAGAATGAGAATTTGGAAGCTGGTGATGCTGGTGATGAAGTTAGTGTTGAAGAAAAGCAGAATGATGCTGATCAGAAGCAGACAGAGGCAGCTAAAAACACCGAAGTGCCAATCACTGAGGTAAATTCTAATTCTGAAACTCAAATCAAAATCGTTGAACAGTGCAAGAAATGCATGGAAACGTGTAGAGTTTGTACTGAAAAAGATGAGAAGTTCAGAACAAGGGATATTGAATTCACAAAAATCGAAAACATTTTCAAAGAAAAATGCAAAGAAATGCTAGAAAATGAAAAAGTTTTAAAAGAAAATGATGAAAAACTTTCAGAAAAATATAAAAAATTAGAAAAAGAAAATGAGATTTTGAAAGAAAATGTTTTGAAAAAGACAGAAGAATGTGATAAAAAAGAAAATGTTTGTCAAGAAATGAAGAAAGAATATGACTCAATGAAATTGGCATATCACATTACAAAAGAATCATATGAAAAAGTGAAAGATGAAATGAAATTTGCTCAATCAAGAATGAATTATCTTTCTGAAACAACTAAAGAGCTTAAACGAATGTATGAAATGAAACAAGGTGTTGTTAATTCCTATATTGAGGATGTTGCTAAGCTAAAGCGACAGATTGCTGATTTAGAACAGGACAACAACAAATTAAAAAGTTATCACGCGTCATCATATGTGCTTGAATGTATTTTCAACATAACACCGGATGGGAAAGATTTTGAGCAAAACACGAAAGGTATTGGCTCAGAGTTTCATCAAGTTCCACCACCGGAAAAGTTTGCATTTTATGATGATGAAAAGGTCGAAAAATCTTTCAACGTGGTAGATCAATTGCCAGACAACATTGACGTAACCTATTCCAAATCTGATGATTCTAGTGATTCAGAGGTGGTAGGTAAGGTCGTTGAAAGTGTGTTGAAAGAAGAATCGATTGAATCAGGTAATTCTGAATCACAAAATGAAAATGAAGGTAATTTTCATGATGAATATCTGAAAAACACAAAATCCGAGAAAAATTTGAATGAAGATTCAAAAGGATTGATCTATACCATGATTGGATCGGACAAATTGTTCTTAGATATTGTATTCCCGATTCAGAATGTGATTTTAGAAAAGATTGACAAAGTTTTCAAAATGGTTGAAATTGAAAAATCTGAAATTTCAAAGTTTGCTGGAAAAGATCACAAAACTTTTTATAACAAACCTGGTTTTAAGAAGAAAAACATGAAGGCTGGGTTGGGTTATAAAAAGAAACAAAAATGGAAGAAAATGAAACACAAAATTTTCAGGCAAAAATGAGTTTTGTTCAAGAAAAGAGTTTAGCAGAAGAGAAAGAACTTAAATTTGGACGACAGTCTAATGAAGAGTTCGTTGCTCAGAAAAAGCAACAACAACAGGTCCAATATGTCTCAAAAAGGACATGTTTCAAATGTGATCAAATTGGTCATCTTGCTCGCAAGTGTCCAAATCTGAAACCTGTTGATGTTGAGATGAAAAAGAAGTCTGATGATGTTCAAAAACAGAAATCTGAGGATGTAAAACAAAGGTCAACCAGCTTTGATTCAAAACAAACTTGAAGGTACAACACAAACAAGTTTGCTTCGAATCAAAATTGGAAATTAAACCCGAACAGGTTCGATTCAAGACAGACCTGGAATTCTCACACACCCAGATTCAGAACAACGCAAAGTTGGAAAACATCAGTTGATATGACAAAACCTCAAGAGTTTTGGAAACCAAAAGTTGTTGTTCAAAATCAAAAGATTCAAAAAGAGACACATTTTTATAAAAGAGGTACACCGAAAGGTCAAACATGGTCTGTTAAGAAACAAGTGACTTCGGTAAAAGATGAGAAAGTTGAAATTAAAGATGAAAAAGTCTTTGTTCAAAATGACAAAGATTTTCCGAGATTGAATGATGCATATTGCATTGAAATGCCTAAGGTCAAACAGACATGGGCTAAATTGTTGAAGTAATCAAGTAGTCTGAATGTGCAGGTGCTCAACGAAATCAAAAATTATAAGAATGGAAGTTGGAGCAGCCTGACACAACGAGAGGAGGAAGAGGCTGCTGGACACTGTGTTGGTTGAAACAGGGAGTTTGATCGTTTTCTGTACATAAATAAACATTATTTCAAAAACCCTAAAAATTTGAAAAATTAAAAACCAAAAATATGTTTTTAGTTAGTTAAAAATTTGAAAAACCAAAAATATGTTTGTTTGTAATTTTTCTTAAAAAATAGAAAATTACAAAAATATGTGTTGATTGAATATGCCGAAACCCTCACGGCGGAACAAACATGATTACTTTCACAAGATTGAAAAACGGTTTTCAAACCGTCGAAAATCAATGGGTTGTAAATCATGGGGGTACTTTATGTTATTTTTCTGTAACTCAGTACACGAGAAGCAGAAAATGGATGGCGAGACAAAGCTGTCAGTATCGTGTTGTCAAATTTTCTTTTTAATGGTTTTGCATTTTAGGGGGAGAAAATTTGTTAGAAAATACAAAAACATTAGAAAATTTGAAAAAGCCAAAAACATGATAAAATTTAAAAATTGAGTTTTTGTGTAAAAAGAGGAAATGATAGTACATCAGTAGACAGTTACAGTATGCTAAAGAAATGTAATGATTAAATAGCATTAAACAGTCTCACTGATGATATGCCGATAGGTTTTTATACATTTAGTAAACTTTTTCGGGATATAAACCTAAATTCAAACTTGCTTATTTTGTGGGGAACACTACTTGGATATATAGCTAACCCCTGAAATCTCGTTTGAAGGATCCCTCTTTCTGAAATACTAGGTCTTTATACTCAGTGATATATGGGGTATTATTCCAGGACTTCTGCTAAATGAAAGTTCTGACCTAGTCCTCGAATAATACTTTCCACATTGCTTAAAACATAGCTCACCCTCAGCATAAAAAAATGATGAAACATTGAAAAATGCTAATCATGTGCTGTTGAAGAAAAGATCCTCTAAAGGGGACATACGAAGCCGTAATCTCTCTGCTGAACGGAAGTTCTGACCTGAGCTCTCAGGGTTTTCGCAACTTAACCCCTTACAGATATCATCTAGGTATACTCACCACTAAGACTGAATATTGGGATCTGGATACGGGAGTATATTCAAGAGGTGGGACACATGAATGAGTTTAAGTCCTTAAAACACCTAATTCGTATCCTGAATCAGTTGAAGTTTGTGTGAAAATTTAAGTGGATCAGTATATCGAAAATCTAAGTGAATTGTTTAATTCTTAATGTGTAACTAAGCTCAACGGTACTTGTGACTTGTCAAAAACTGATATAATCCTCTGATGCGAATTCAAACAAAAATATTGTTTGTAAATATGTTTGTACATATTTCTTTACCGCTTTAAATTTCAGAAAATACAAAAAGATTTTTGATTATGTTTTATTTTCGACAACTGATGTCTGAGATGTTGAATGTCAAAATCTAAGTAAGCTGATTGTGGTTCTGAAAATAAAACAAGTTCATTAATTTGAAACTTAAATTAAAAATCAAAATTCAAAAACAGTTTGTGATATCTCCAAGGTCATTAGTTTGGAATTGGATGATTAACTGTGAGGGAGTTGGAGTTTGGATTTTTAACACTACCTAATCTGTAAAGATTGTTGGTGGGGGGAGTGTTTTTAGAAAGTTTGAAAGAGCCAGATTACGATTTTTAGAAATTTAAAATGTTGTTACTTATAAACGTATGAGTGTTGTAGATATTGTACCAGACTACGATCCTGATAGCATAGTCTAAGGGGGAGTCTGAAGACGAGCTCAAAGCAAGGGGGAGCTTGTAACCGGAAAGATAGGTGACGATCCCTAAAGCACGGAAGCTTGATGAAAGGGGGAGCCTGAAGAAGCTGATAAAACAAGAGTCAGAGTCAGATTCTGGTAGAATGATAAAGATAGAGCCAGGATGATATTCTGAACCTGTAAAGAAAAGGAAAAGATTGATGGATGCTTACAGTGTTAGACAATTTTGGAAAAAGCATGGAGACTGATCAAGACTGAAGATGTGTCATGATAAAGACTCGACACTGAAGACTTCGTCAATATCCAAGGGCGAGTCTATTAGTGCAATATGTCTATTGACTTCGTCTTGTATCGAGTCGTGTAATGTAATAGGATAGGATAATCAGTGCTCGGGGTGCTAGAAACTGATTTTTACATAATTAGTAGTGATTCCGCTTGAAACTGACAAAAGACCATTTCAAGCGAAATCAGGTCAACTATAAATATGAGCATGGTCCGCTTCATTTGGAGCGGAATTAGAATTTTGTATTCGGTAACGAAGTGCTGCCGAATTGTCTCAAGGTGCTGTAATCACTATTATATCAATATACAAGACATTTAAATTGTATCGAGCGTCAGTGTCATTGATTCCGCCTTTGATTCGGATAAACAACTCTTCTGATTGACACAGTCAGGTCGTACAACGATCCTACAGTTTTATTGAATTAATAATTGTTTGACATAGTCTTAAAGTGGAATAAACGAGTTTAAACACATTGTCTTTCTTGTTTTATGTCACTAAGGCCCTCGTCCAATCCTATGTTTGCATCATGATAATCTAACAACAGCACCTAAAACACATGTGAAAATAGGTACGTCAGCATAAAAATGCCTGTGAGATACATAGGTTTTGTTAATGATGGATTCATGACTTGTAAGTTAAAAGAAGTGTTTAGCAAAAAGTAGTCATGAACCTTATAAAAATGTTTTCTTTTATAAATCATACGAAAATCGATAAGAAAATCGGATGATAATAAAAGAAAGGTGTATGGCTAAGTGAATAGCCAAGTAAAAATAAGTTTGTATAAAATATGTCGTTTGTAAAACAATGTCTTGTGAAAATATGTTATGTGTATAAAATGTATCATGTCTTTGTCGAAGTGGTTTAGATAATGCTACGATATGTAATATCATAAAAGCACTTATATATAGGAAGTACCAACGGCGTATCCACCATGCTTTTATCATATTACACATGCCTCGTTATTTAAATCACTTACCAATAACCACCAAAATGTCTTGTTTAACTAATGTCAAATGTTCATGTATCACAATGTTTAATGTCTCAATGTTATGTGTAAATCATGTCTTGTATAGCAAATGTCAAGTAACAAATAGTGTCTTGTATGGTGAATAAAAAGTATTTACTCAAACCACATGTATATGTCAATGTATAACCAAATGTCAGGTGAAACCAAATGTCATGCACAAAACAATGTTTTTGAATAAACAAATATTTGAATCAAAAGTTATGTTTTGAAAATCCAATGCTTTTATTGATAAGAACATTTATACAGTAACGTTTATCGCATACATTCAAGCCTTGAGACTGTCGGATAAACCCTTAACAAGTTAAAGGTTTATCAATTATGTATATCGGATTCTGTCATTCCTTACTTCCAAACAAACCTAGGAAGCCAAGAACGGGATTTGTCAAGTCCTATGGTACCACTACATACTACCGAGAGGCGTGATCAATATTAATGAACGTATTTTTGTCCCGTTAAATATACCAAATGTCATACCAAATGTAAGAATGTTATGTAAAAACCATGTACTAAGTATGCTAAGTAAACATACAAATTAGAAATGTCCATGTAAATCAATGTGCCAGCATGCTTAGTAAACACACATAGCAGAAATGTAATGTAAATGAATGTGTCCATATGCTGAGTAAACATATGTAACAAAAAGTGTCTATGAAATCAATGTGCTAGCATGCTTAGTCAACATACATAGCAAAGCATAATAGAAATCATGTACTATATGTGTACTAGTTGAACATAGCATGTATTTGTCATAAAAGCATGAAAGCATGAAAGTAACAAATAAGCACATGGGTATCACTCCAAAATATTTGAAAACGGTAAAAGAGGGGACTATGTACTCACTTGAGCTTGCTTAATAGTCTTGGAAATTAAGACCAAATAAAGCTCGTAGGATCACGGAATTAATCGGCACCTAATATAGGTAACTATGTTAATAAACCGAACCTAAATCGGAAGATCGGATAGAATGAGGTCTCGTAAACCAAATGAGTATTGGAAATCATATAATATGGTTTAACAAAGCCTACATTCTAAACTGGAACCTATCCTAAGTGGTTATGACCCGTTACGACTCGTTAAGATAGTTTACGCTACTTTAATGTGTCGTTCGCGCGAAAGCGCGTTCGGACCGCCTAACTAGTCCTATGACAAGTATTATATGCCTTAACATGTCTAATAACATTGCATAATCAGTTTAAGTGTCAAAAATTAAGTTACATATGCTTAAATTTAAATTATGCATGAAAAGGTCATTTTGGTCATTTTCCTAAGGCATGTAAACTACCTATCATACAACTAATTAAACTAAGTGACCATAAGGTATAACCTCGGAAGGTTATTCCCTATACACTATGGTCACAAAATATGTTTGGTTGGATCCTAATGATCGGCCAAACGAGTCGGGATCGAAAGTCAAAGCGGTTGTCAAGACCGCTTGACTTACGACCCTATATAAGCACTAGACTAAAAGTGACGAGTTAAACATGTTAAAACACGTTTAACTAAGTTAGAAAACTGATTTAATATCAAAACAAATTGTTTTGATACCCGAAAATAGTTTCGTCACAAAATGCGCATAATCGGCATTTTGACCGAAACTATGACTCGTCACTATGCCTAATAAACGTGGTAATCAGTAGGTATAGTCATAAGGGACTATAACTATCGTGATTACGCTCACGTTGCAAAGTTCAAACGAACTTTGTGTTGACCAAATCATGGTCAAAGTAGAAAGTAAAACACTGTTTGACTTTCTTGCTTAAATACATAACCAAGCATGAAAGATCACTTACAAAGGGTCCAAGCTTGGAAAAAGATAAAAGAAAACTGAAGTATGAAGCCTTCAACCAAGTGGGATAGCTTCAATCAGATCCAAGGTGAAAGAAATGAAGAATGAGCAAGTTGGAATGAAAGAATTCATGGGTATTTATAGGAATCAAGGATGAATTTGATCTTGCCAAGTGTTTGTGAGTTAATCAAAGCATGATCTTTACCCTACACTTGTTATACACTAGTTAGGGGGCTTGGGGAACACTTAAACAAGCCCAAGGTATTGAAAAACTAATGTTAAAAACCATGGCAGCAAGCTGAATTGAAGAAAACAAGTTTTCTGCTAGCACCAGGCCTCGCGGGCTTCGAAGGATACAACAAGATCTTTCGCGCCCAGCCTGGAACTCCAGACAAAAACTTTAAAACTTTGGCAAAACCGGTCCCTGCATGCTTAAAACTTGACTTTAGACGATTTTAACCCCCGTTAACCCCACTTCAAGGCTCTACAAGGACGCTAAAGCATAGGGGACTTGAAATATGCTTGAAAACATCTCGGATGTCGGTTCGTTTGGCCGTACGATCGCGTTGTTCTGTTAATAACTCGAACGGATACGAAAACGATCCAGATTGCGCGAGGAATGGTATTTTTGCATTTCAAATCACTAAAATAAAATATTTTAATGATTACAAAAATTTTTGGATGCCCGGATATGGTCAGAACGAAAGATATGCGCGTAAATGCATACTTACGCCGTTTTTGACACTTTTAGTCCCTGTTGATCAAATAAGCATATTTTCTAACACCGAACCCCTCAAAGCTTATTTCTAAGCTATGTTAAGGTTATTTATGGTACGTTTAGCTTATGATCATGTTCCGGAGTGTACGTTGCTATACTAATCGGCAGACTTTTGCAGTTTGTCGCAAATAGTCCCTATGATCGAATAAGTTTGTTTTTGACATAACAAACCTTTCAAAACTTATTTCTAAGTTATGTAAAGGTTATTTAAGGTATGTTAAGAATAAGTCACTATTCCAGAGTGTTTGTCGCGTTAAACTGATTACGTTTACATATCAGTTTGCGTATAACTTTCTAGAAAGTGTTTAAGGGTTTGAATTTGAACAAGGATTGTTATTGTGCAAGTATCATAGATAATTACACAATCCAGAAATAAAACACAAGGTTTTATTGCTTACAAAATTGTTCAGGATTGGTTAGTGATAACTGTAGGCACAGTTGTTGTGACACTTGTGCTCCGTAAACACCGTACGATGTAGAACAATATCTTTTATCAAAGAAACAATGTGTTTTTGTCTCAAAATTTGTTTATTTGTGCTTGACAATTTCACGTTTTGATTCTAGTTCGATTTTAAGCTTTAAATCGCTTTCTTGAAAGTTATATGCAAACTGGTACGTAAACATAATCAGTTTAATGCGACAAACACTCCGGAACAGTGAAATAGGCTTAACATACCTTAAATAACTTTTATATAACTTACAAATAAGTTTCGAAGGCTTTGGTGGGTCAAAAACAAGTTTATTCGATCGCAGGGACTATTTACGTCAAACTGCGAAAGTATACCGATTCGTATGGCAACGAACATTTTGGAACTTGATCATAAGCTAAGCATACCCTAAATATGCTTTACATAGCATAGAAATAGGCTTTGAGGGATTCGATATGCGAAAATACGCTTATTTGATCAATAGGGACTAAAAGCGTCAAAAAGTGCATAAGCTTGCATTTTCGCGCATATCTTACGTTCTGAACATATCCGGTACATCCAAAAATTTTTGTAATCAATAAAATATTTTATTTTTGTGATTGGAATTCAAAAATACCATTCGTCGCGTAATTTGGATCGTTTTCACATCCGTTCGAGTTTTTGTCGTAATTAACTGAATAACGTGATCGTATGACCAAACGAACTGACATCCGAGATATTTTCAAGTATATTTCATGTTTCCTATACTTTAACTTCATTATAGAGCCTTGAAATGGGGTTAACGGGGCTTAAAAACATCAAAAACTGAGTTTATTGCATGCAGGGACCATTTCTGACATTCTGCCATTTTAATCTCTGGCGGGGCGCGACAGGTCTCTCGCGGGGCGCCAGAGATTGATCTGGGCAGAAAATGGTTTTTAGCATTCAGCAGTTGGTTCCTTTGATTTTTACCATAGATTTTGGATACTATGGACTGGTTTTAAGCTCCCATTGTATTAGAAACCATGTTTACACGTGTGTGGCCAAGATTGAGTTTCAAAAACACTTGTAATGATCTTGATCATCCAAGAAATCTAAAAATAGGCTTGGGTCTTTCATTCTTCATTGCTCATTTCATCTCAATTCTGCTCTTGGATCTGATTGGGGCTATCCCTTCTTGGTTGAAGGCTCCATTCTTCAAGTTTTCTTGGTTTCTTCCTAGCTTGGACCTTTTGTAAGCTTCTTTCATGCTTTTTATGCTTTTCAAGCGTGAAAGTCAAACAATGTTTGACTTTCTGCTTTTACCACGATTTGGTCAAGTCAAAGTTCAATCAAACTTTGCAACGTGAGCGTAATCACGATGGTTATAGTCCCTTGTGACTATACCTACTGATTATCACGTCGATTAGTCGAAGTGACGAGTCAAAGCTTCGGTCAAAATATGTGTTTATGCGTATTTTGCGACGAAGCTATTTTAGGGTATCAAAACACTTTGTTTTGATATCAAACCTGTTTTCTAACTTAGTTAAACATGTTTTAACATGTTTAACTCGTCACTTTTAGTCTAGTGCTTGTATAGGGTCGTAAGTCAAGCGGTCTTGACAACCGCTTAGACTTTCGAACCCGACCCGTTTGGTCGATCATTAGGATCCGACCAAGCATGTTTTGTGACCATAGTTATATAGGGAATAACTTTCTGAGGTTATACCTTATGGTCACTTAGTTTAATTAGTTGTATGACAGGTAGTTTATATGCCTTAGGAAAATGACCAAAATGCCCTTTTCATGCATAATTTGATTTTAAGCATATGTAACTTAATTTTTGTCACTTAAACTGATTATGCAACATATTTAAACATGTTAGGGCATATAATACTTATCATAGGACTAGTTAGGCGTCTCGAACGCGCATTCGCGCGAACGACGCGTTGAGGTAGCGTAAGCTACCTTAATGGGTCGTAACGGGTCGTAAGCAATTAGGATAGGTTCTGATTTAGAATGTAGGCTTTTTTAAACCATATCACATGAGTTCCAATACTCATTTGGTTTATGTGACCTCATTCTACCCGATCTTCCGATTTAGGTGTCGATTTATTAACTAGCAATCCGATTACTAGGTACCACTTGATTTCCTTGGTTTTCCCGAGCATTGTTAGTTCTTTTAGATCGAGGATACTTTGCAATCCAAGGTGAGTACATCGTTCCCCTCTTTTACCGTTTTCAAATGTTTTGGGGTGATTCATATGTGTAACTGATTTATTTTCCAAATGTATGGCGTATATGTGTTTACTAAGTGTTTTTATGTGTATTATTCCGATTATGCAAATACAATGTTTATCCAAATCCTTAAAAGGTCTACCTATCTTCATAGTTAGATTCTTATAGGATATTTGAAGTACAGTCTTAGATCTTCCTATCTTCATAGTGAGATTTTTAAGAAGTACTTTACGACTCGATGGTTATGGTTTATGTGTAGATTGTTGGTGATTTAGATAACGATACTAGATAATACAATAAGCACATGGTGGATACACCGCTGGTACTTCCTATATAAGTGTGCTTATTGTATTACCCTTCGTGGCGTTATCCCGAATCACCATTAGGATTTTGAATGTTATGATACAATGATTCAATGTGATCAAGATCGAATCCTTTTAGCATCAGTTTATCCTTATAGATTGATACTTGTAGGATGTTTAAAGTGCTAATATTGGAGTCCTTGTTTGGATTCATTGTGTACTTTAATGCGTGTTTGACTAAACGATGTGACGAGAACCGTATCCCTATAATATTTATCTATCTTCATAGCTAAACATATATGGGATGTTTAAAGTGATAATATTGGAGTCCATATTTGGATTCATCGTTTACTTTAATGCGTATTTACAAGTTGATTGACAAGTGGACGATTTTTGTGTTTATGTGGTAGTTGTGATTTGGATAACGAAACGGGTGTAATAAAATAAGAACATGGTGGATACGCCGTTGCTACTTCCTATATATAAGTGTCCTTATTTTATTACTCTTGTAGCGTTATCCAAATCACATTAGGATTTTGTGTACGATTGTTTCAATGTTCGATTACCCAAATCCTCGTAGAATCTCCCATATCTTTATATGTTGGATTCTTAGAAGGAAATCTAAAGTATTATTATGAATCATTGACTTGATTTATATAATACTCACACGAGTTTTGATTTATTTCAAAACAGTTATTATTAATCCTTAATTGAATTCCTAATAACACATTAACGAGTTTTACGATGATTTAAACGAGAGTACGATGTACAATTTCAAATGGCATAAAAATGACTTAGTAATAATCATATTGCCATATACAATACTTTTTGCCACGAGTTTTCACAATCGAGATTATGTATTGCAATACTAAATTTTTGCCATTCTTTGGCTTCAAGATTTATTTTTAAATCTACAACTCTTGTAGTTGTCAAAGTATTGCAACATCAAACCTTTGCCATTTATTTGGCTAACAAAACCAATGTATTCGCCGGCATTTTTATGCTAACTATTTTTCACATATGTTTCAGGTCTGCAATTATTCAAGCATGCAACGCATAGGACTGCATCCGGCCTTAGACTTCTTAAATCAAAAGACAATTGCATGTATTCTTTGTTTGTAAAACGATGTTAACATTAATGAAACAATTTTAGTACCAGTAGTTGTAAGCAATTTGTAACGTGACTCCCCGATATTTCCGCCGCGTGTTGTTGTATTACGCGATTGGGGTGTTACAGATTGGTATCAGAGCACTGGTTATAGGGAATTAGGTTATTAGCATGCCTTAAACCTAGTCTATAACCTTCCTAGGACCCAAACATGAGTAGACTTAGGAACTCTTTCCTAAATCCTCATCCTTATTCATGCCACAACTACTCTATGATTTACAAATCATCTAGCCCTAGATGATTTATCCTAAACCTTAGGCTTTATGCCTTAGGTATTTCTCAAAATGTTTTCTCAAAACACTTTCATTGAAATATTTCTCAAAATGTTTTCTCAAACATTTTCGTCAAAATATTTCGCAAACATGTTTATCTTAAACAATTTTTATCAAAAGATATATCAAATGTTTTTCTCAAACGGTTTTCATCGAAATCTTGGGTTTTAATAATGTGAACACATGTAATCTGGAAGGGTGGATGCCTGCACCCCGAGTTTTCTGTCTAAGACTAGAGTGTTCGTACAAATCCGTATTATCGGACCAGTCACTCTTACCTGAGAACTCTTAGGGTGAGTGTCCACTTATAGGCTAAAGCATATCTTCGTGAAGCATTATAAAAAACCTATCTATCTTGACTATGCCGAACGATTTCTAAACGACCTTTGTGACGCTACTAATTCATATTACCCTCAGTAATATGTTTGCTATTCACAACAATCGAAACAAATTTCCTTTCACAATACTAATTCATCATATTACCTTTGGTGATATGTTTGACTCGAGACAGTTGAAATGAATTTCATTTCATTTCACGACATTATGAGATCCTATTTCATTTTCAAAACACTACCTTTGTCTTTCAAAATTTCAAATTTTTACCATTTGGATGAGAATTTTCAAAATTTCAAACACAAAGTTTCTTTATTTTAAAAATTTTAATTTAAAACATTTTATCTTAAAAAAAATAAATTTTTAAATAGTAAAGGAATTTATAACACAAACCATTAACTTGGTTTGTATTCTCTCATCCAAAAATATTACAAAAGTTTATTTTTCAAACAACACTTATCTCAAAACAAAATCCACAACAATGTATTTTCTAAGTACAAGAGCGAGACCTATGAACGAGATTTTACTAGTCCAAAATTTTCACTACACAATGATACTACAAACTCATAACAAATTGATGGATCTAACTTATTTGATTTTCACTATAGCTATACTTTCAAGATGCCTCCTAGACGCGATCAAACTGAGAATGCTGCTCTCGCAGCCACAATCGTTCAGCAGATGACTGCTGTGATTCCGAACCTCATTACTCGGATAAACCAGGCAAATAACAATAACAATAATAACAATGCTCAGTGTGACTTCAAAACGTTCAATTCAGCTAAGCCATCGAAATTTTCTGGGTCTGAAGGAGCAACTATGCTCCTACAATGGTTTGAGAGTATAGAAAGCACATTCCGCCACGTTCAATGTCCCAATGAGCGTAAGGTGGAGTTCGCCTCGAGTGTATTTCAAAGGAGAGCACTCACTTGGTGGAATGGTATTATGAGAGACCGAGGTGCCGATTTAGCAATGACACAGATGCGGGAAGAATTTAAAGATCTTATGAAGAAAGAATTCTGCCCACGAAGCGAAATAAGGGCACTTGAAAACAAACTCTATCACCTAAAACAAGATAGTGGGGAAAACCATGCATACACTGACCGATTTGAACAACTAAGCCTACTTTGCCCCACTATGGTCACACGTTTGGATCGGGCCATTAAGAAGTACATTGATGGCCTACCAGATCTTGTCCAAGACATTGTCACTGCCAGCCAACCTGCAACGCTTAGGGAGGCTAAGGAATTAGCCGCTATCTTAACCGACTCCCAGGTTAGAAAAGGTAAACTATTTTGAAAAGTAGACAAGAAACAAAACACTGAAACTACTAATGAAAATTCGAAAAGAACAAAGGCCGAATCTTCTAAAAATTCTAGGAAGCGCAAGACTTCAAAGAATTTTGCAATTCCTGCACCAGTTCCACTAAACTCAGTACCCTTTAAGGGATTTTATCGTGGAAAGCAACCTCGGTGCAATCATTGCAACTATCATCACGCATCAAATTCTCCTTGTCGCCAGTGTACAATCTGTGGTCTATTTGGACATCTAGCTGTGACCTGTCATATCTAGAACCGAGCAGCCCCTACTCAGACTCGCCCTCGAGCATGTTTCAATTGTGATGATTTAAATCATTTCAAGCGAAACTGCCCCAAGCTTGCCAATGCTAATGGACGAGTGTTTAATGTCAATGAGGCTCAAGCTAATGATCAAGCACTTATGATCATTTGAACCTCTATATTTTCTGTTTATTTTCGAAAACAATGTATATATTTCAACTATGTTTGTAATGACAATATAAATTTCAAGAAGTTTATCTTTATCCTTGTTATTCATTTTCCAATAACAAACTCTAATGTGATTACACTATGTGTGATTACAACTACATGTTGACTTTGAGGATTCCGTTTTTTATGAACTAAATCTTGTAAATTAGCATACCATGATTGCACTCTAGTGCATTCATACGAACTTGGCAACACGATTGATACGAATACTATGAAAAAGTTAATACTATTTTGTGATCATGGCATTTTATACAAGATTTGTTTATTTGATATGTATAATACATGATTACAAATACAATTTGCTTCGTATGTTGACTTAACATACTTAGTACATTATTTTGAAATACATTTTGCTTAGTGTGTTAACTTAGCATACCTAGCACATGATTTGAAAACAATTTCTTGATATGCTTACATTATGATGACAATGCATGATTAGTATATGTTGCATTCTACCTGTTTGGTTAGTGTGAAACATACATAAACATTTGTACTAGAATAAAATACCTACTACTAAATTTGTTGTATGCAAAACAAGTAGTGCTATCATTGCTAGTATGAAACACTATTTGATTTGACAGTTGTTATGTTGTGATGATGTTTATTTAATTTAGACGATAGTTCGACCTTATTATTTGTTTACCCTCACTTAACAAGAGGAGCTATGTGGACCATGCGACGAAACGAGTAATTATGGGTGCACACTTAATTATGAGATTCGACGCATGAGAATCATAGTAAGCCTTGTTAAGTATGGTGGCATAAAATCTAGAGTGATTAAGGTAATGGGAGGAGTATGATACGATAAGAACATGGTGGATACGCCGATGGTAATTCCTATATATAAGTGTTCTTATTGTGCTATTCTTCAGAACGTTACTGAGATCACTTGGTGATTTTATGTTATCTTGGACCATTATGTGATTTTGTGCCTATTTGATATTTTTGTGGTTATTTACAATGGACGACGACGAGTACATTCATTAACTCAAATCGAGCCGACCGGGAGTATATTATGGTGTTAAAGATGACGATCTTGATGCCATAGGTATGTTGACCCGTCTCCTATGCATGAGATGCTCATGGTACATGGGATGTACCTCGTGGGATGTTAGAAATCGTGTACGTGTAGGGCTTGAATGTACACCCCTTTGTTTGCTAGGAATTACACTAATAGCTTAGTATAACATAGTGCCATACTCAAACGATTTTTGAACAGTGGTCGACTTTTCTTTAAATTCACAAGTTTCAAAGGGTTGAATACCTTGAGATACTTTGAATATCCCAAATCACATTTTGAATCCCTTAAAATTTCCAACCCCAAATGATGCTCCGCAGCTTTGGGATCTAGCAATTTGCTTATCCATCAGTGGTTTCAATTACACTCTACGGTCTCTTTCGAATAAATTTCGGGACGAAATTTCCTAAAGTAGGGGAGACTGTGACACTTGTGCTTCGTAAACACCGTACGATGTAGAACAATATCTTTTATCAAAGAAACAATGTGTTTTGGTCTCAAAATTTGTTTATTTGCGTTTGACAATTTCACGTTTTGATTCTAGTTCGATTTCAAGCTTTAAATCGCTTTCTACAAAGTTATACGCAAACTGGTACGTAAACGTAATCTGTTTAATGCGACAAAAACTATGGAATAGTGACATAGGCTTAACATACCTTAAATAACTTTTATATAACTTACAAATAAGTTTTGAAGGATTTGGTGGGTCAAAAACAAGTTTATTCGATCGCAGGGACTATTTACGTCAAACTGCAAAAGTATACCGATTCGTATGGCAACAAACATTCTGGAACTTGATCATAAGCTAAGCATACCCTAAATATCCTTTACATAGCTTAGAAATAGGCTTTGAGGGGTTCGATATGCGAAAATACGCTTATTTGATCAATAGGGACTAAAAGCGTCAAAAGGTGCATAAGTTTGCATTTTCGAGCATATCTTACGTTCTGAACATATCTGTACATCCAAAAATTTTTGTAATCATTAAAATATTTAATTTTAGTGAGTGGAATGCAAAAATACCATTCGTCGCGTAATTTGGATTGTTTTCGCGTCCGTTCCAGTTTTCGTCGTAATTAACCGAATAACGCGATCGTATGACCAAACGAACCGACATCCGAGATATTTTCAAGTATATTTTATATTCCCTATACTTTAACTTCATTATAGAGCCTTGAAATGGGGTTAACGGGGCTTAAAAACATCAAAAACTGAGTTTATTGCATGCAGGGACCATTTCTTACATTCTGCCATTTTGGTCTCTAGCGGGGCGCGACAGGTCTCTCGCGGGGCACTGATGTGCACAAACTGCAACATTTAAATTACATCAATTGTGGCATAAAACTAACCCTTTTTTAGTACTAATGTTGGAAAAAAGTGTGTTTTTGTCTTCCTTTTGTATTTTCAGGATTAAATGAGCTCAAATAGACAAAAGAAGCAAAAAGGCAGCTAAATCTAACGTAAATACAAGAAAAGGAACAAACGTGGCATGCCCGACCCCCCGACAGCACCTTCCCAAGCAAAATAAGAGAACAGAAGACTGAACACGTCCCGTGCTAAATGAGCACGAGGGCGTGCCCAAGTGTCAGCAGAAAAGACAAAGCTGTAGAAGCTTCTATTGCCCACCACAGGGCCGTGCTCAGCGGACATGGGGCCGTGGTCAACTATAAGATTCGCAGAATCCAGGAAAATCTTAATAGTACAGATACGCTTCTGCACACAGGGTCGTGCTCAGCGGACACAGGGGCGTGGTCAACTAATGCAGACAAACTGCATTTAATGAAGAAAGAGAGAAGGATGGACACGGAGCCGTGCCCAATGGACACGGGGCCATGCCTGAGCTTCTATTCAGCCTATAAATAGGAGTGCTTGGATCACTTGCAACTGATCCTTTGGCACACCACCTCTCTAACACTTCACCCACCACCCACCACCATCACAACACCATCATCCACCACCATCATCCATTATCCATCATAGAGTGTGTGAGTCATCTCGGGATCCAAGATAGATCGTAAGAGTTCTTGGCAATCAAAGGCCATGTTTGCCTAAGTCTCTTACATCACTTGGTGAAGACAAGTGTTTAGTGTAATACTTTTTATTTTTAATCTTTTCGCACTTTTTATTTGGTTATGTATTAATGACTTTAATAACTAGTTTCTTATGTTGAAGGTGATTCTTCCTTATCGTTTGTCCGTGGTGTCTTGGCATTTTTTTACTGTCTATATAAAATAAAAGATTTTCACCATTCATATCTCCACGGTCTATATGGAGATATGTTGGCTACCTGGTCGGGGGTTAAGGGAACGGTTTGGTAAGAGTCTTGCCATTGTTCAGTGTATAGATCCTGCAAAGGACCTGGGTCAAATTTAGTAGGACCTCCTTCAATACCCACCGGTATTGGATGGCGGGGGTCCAAACTCTTTGATCCCCTCATAAGTTAAACTACTATTAAAACTTTAACCCGGCTACTTAGGACTGTATCCCTACTGACTCAGACTACTTAGCCGAGGGTAACGTTACCTTCAAAAGAGGGGCCTACCACATTATGCATTAATAACTTAATTAATTATCTTTCAATAATCCGACCCTTTAGGATTGTATCCTTGCTGACTCAAACTACTGGGTTGAGGGTAACGTCACCTTCAAAAGAGGGGCCTACTACAATAACTAAGATAATCTCTTAAATAAGTGCAAAAGTGCGAAAATAATCAAAGGTTACACTACACACGAGTCGGATCCAAGTGATTCATCTTGTCTATCTGTTTTTACTTTTATTTTTATTTTCAGCATTTTAGTTAGTTTTATTTTTCTAGTTTAAAAACTTTTTTCTAACTTTTGATTTGATTAGACGTTGAGGATAAACCGGTACTAAAAGCTCTTGTGTCCTTGGATGACCTCGGTATCTTACCAACACTATACTACGCTCACGATGGGTGCACTTGCCCATATGTGTGTTTAGTGTTAGTAAACATCGTGTTTTATAAATTTAAAACTTGGCTAAAAAGTGTAAAAGGGCTTAAAATACATCTAAAATTATATACACACCGACACACATCAAGTTTTTAGCGCCGTTGCCGGGGACACAAGGATTTTAAGAAAGTTAGGAATCAACGGCCTAATTATTTTTTTTAAATTTTCTATTTTTTAAGGATTTTTCTTAATTTTTCAGCTTCTGCAGAACTTAGCACGGTCCGTGCCTACTGAACATGCCCCGTGCCCAATCTTTGGAACTGGCAATCCTGTTTTACGTCAGACAGTAAGCTGAACACGGGGCCGTGCCCACTCAACACACCCCGTGCCCAAGATTCTGTTACTGAAAACAGAACCGTAAGATCCTGACGGTTGGTAAATTCTGACACAAACATGAGTGATAATGATAATTTTTACTTTCGGCACTCTTATGGTACGTGGTGTCAATTATGTGGTGGCTCTCATAAAGAATTAGAATATTATTTTCTAAATTATTAGCCCCATTATATAGACCCATCGTTTCCCTGTATCCTTAAGAGGGGCGAAAGTAAAAACAATCCTTATCTCTCCCTCGAATGCGCTCAACCGGACCTTCTAGGAGAAATGCTTCTTGATGAACTATTTCAATTAGAAGATCTAATTCTTAATTGGTTAAAAGAACTTAAGAAGGATTTCCTTAATTCATCTCAAGAAGATAACCAAGAAGAATTGTTGGGATCACATTCAAATAAAAACAACTTCGTTGTTCCCAATATTACCTTCAACTCTAGCGAAGACTTGGGCGATAGTCGTCTCTGTGCCGATTGTGCCGTGAAGGACTCTCCATCGACTTCGTTTGGTGCATACGTAGACCTGAGCGATTTGGCATACACCTTCTTTAACGAGAGCCCGGGAAAGGGTTGGACTTGTCCACCTACATTTAGCATAGGAATCACCCTCACCGACAACCTCTTGCGTTCTTGTCTTAATCTAGAGCAATTAAGGTATCTTAGGCACTTTGGGGTTGTTCCATCCAGTAAGGAACCGCCTGATTCGGATAAGTTCCTTAGGATTAGACGAACTTCATAAAACATCCTCTTGACACGGGGCAGTGCCCAGGTCAACATGCCCCTGTGTCCACCAAAATATTCCTTTCTGACTTTTGTCAGAATACGGACAAAATGTGTCAGGATCTTGCCTGGACACGGGGCCGTGTTCAGCAGACACGGGGCCGTGTCCAGCTTGCTGTCGTTTTCTATAAATGCAGCCAAGAATCCTGCACATTTGGACCATCTAGGGACAGAGATTTGAAAGGATCTTCTCACATACTATCCTAGGTATTTTCTAAAAGAAGGTTCTAACACCCATCTTGTCCTTTCCTCATTTATCCATTACCTTCTTCTTCGTCTTTCTTGCTTCAACACTTCCATTGAAGCTTTGTCCTTTCCTCATTTATCCATTACCTTCTTCTTCGTCTTTCTTGCTTCAACACTTCCATTGAAGCTTGAGATCACCATGATTCCAAGCTTTATGGTGGTGTTTATGGGTGTTTGTTCAAGGAATCTTGGTAAAAATAAGTTGTATAACATTGTTTTAAGTTATTTCTGCTAAAAAATACTTCATAAGTTGGAAAAATAATTTAAAACTACAAGGTTCCTTGCTCCAAAAATCTGCAGAAAGGTGAACACGGGGCCGTGCTCATTGAGCACGGGGCCGTGTCCAGTGTATTGTTTCATTAAAATGAACTATTTCTTTGGTTTGTTTTCATAGAATGTCAAGTCAAAACAGTGGAACTTCTTCTGCACATTCCTGAAACAGTCGAAGGGAAAGAAGGTCTTCAATTGAAGCAACTCTCGTACGCTACGTAATGGCATTGCGTGAAGCTCTTGATGAGATGACTTCGGTAGAGGAGGTCCTTATAGACCGTATAAACTATCTTACGGTGGGGCTGGAAAACAGTTTTCAAGAGATTAACCTCTTGCACCAGAGGTTAAACATCCTTGTAACACCTCCTATGGAACCAATCCTCCCTCAAGAGGATTGGAACCTAGCATTAGGAATCAACAACCCCACCGGATGGGATGACATTCCCGCGGAACCTTCTTTTGAAAACTTGCAAGAAGTCCCGGTGGAAGTTACACCCCCTCAAACCGATGCCAATGAGCCCGCCTTCCTTCTCCCAAGGGAGATAGAAGAATGGCTCGCCGACGTTTAAGGAACCCATAATCCGGAGGAGGAAGTTCTTCAAGCCGCTTCCAACCAAGAGAATTATCTTTTCGGAAATTTTGCTACTAGAATAAAATTTAGGCTAGAACTTCTTGGTTTAGACTTCTTATGTTTTTATTTGACATATCTATCTAAAATATTAACTTATTAGGAATATAATGTAATTCTCTCTATGATTTAATGAATGAGGGTTTTAGTTAATTTGGTGTTTGGATGATGATGTAATAGGTAAAACACACTCGGGATGGTGAAGGATGACAAGGGAAATATGAAACAGCACCCCATGCACGAAAACAGAGCTTCCCGACAAAATTTCTTCAGTACAGCAAGTTCAGCACGGGCCGTGTCCGCCCAACACGGCCTCGTGCTGCACAGTCTGCAGAAAATGCCCAGTTCAGGTAACTGGACACGGGGTGTGCTCACTAAACACGCCCCCGAGTCCAGGCTTCTGTTTCTCTTTAAAAACTTTTGTTACTGGCGATCTGAACACGGGGCCGTGCCCGGACACCACGGGGCCGTGTCCAGACGCCTAGTAACATAAAATTTTGCTTTTTACACCTTTTTACACATTCAATCAACCTAAAAACTTATTTTCGGGACACATTGAGGACAATGTGTAATTTAAGTGTGGGGGGATGCTAAAACCTTGAATCTTGCAAGTCCCAATTAACAAGCCTTACACAAAACTCTATTGGAACCGCTAATCACCCCAATTTTTTTCAAAAATTCTCATTTTCTTTTTACTTATCTAGGTATAATTTGGGAATTTCAAGTTCTAACGAGGTTATATTTTTACAAATTTACAACCGATAGCGTCGTGATAAAAAGAACCAACATAAGAAAATTATGAAACGGCATGATAAGTTTAGTTAAAATTTGATTATATATACTTGATCACATAAAAAAACCCATTCCCACAAAAAGTGAGTTTTGAGCCTTTATTGAGCATACAAATACATATCTTTAAACTAAATGCTCATTTTTCGTTTCTTGTGTGAATAGCCGTTTGGTTCTTACAACTCTAGAACTTGCCACGATGATACATTCCCAGTCCTTACCAACTTAAACCCAAGTAAGTAAATGATGGAGGCATTAGGACTAACCCTTTTTATTTCTACACCATTATTTTTCTTTTCTTTTACCACCTACCCAAAATCCCCCTAGTTAACCCCTTTGAGCCTAAACCTTTTCATTTCTTAAACCCAAAACAAACACCCTTTTTACCCACCTAAACCCTTTTTCATTTTAACCCTTTCTTTTAGTAACAAAGCTCGGTTTTTCTTATGACTTATGTTATGAAAAAAAAAATGATGATGAAACCAAATAAATAAACAAGTTTATCAAAAAATAACTTTGTTTGAAAGAAATGGTTCATCAAAATAAAATAAATTATCAAAAATAAAAAGTCTTCCAAAAACCGATGCTTTTTACGCTTTTCGCCCTTTTACTAACCACCAACCCAACCACCCACCTTTAGCCCAAGCCTAACCCTTCACCCAAAAAGTCCTCTTGATATTTACAAAGGTATATAGTTAAAAAGGAGGAGGATTGATTGCTTGGCAAGCTTGTGGTAGGAGTAAGTTCCATGCTGCTCTCGAGTGATTCACTAAAATACATCTTCGGTCGAGTGTTGAGTGATCCCCCGTGAGGTATGTGAACTTGTATATAAATGCAATTTTAAAAAGGCATGTTATGCCCTAATAAGTAATTTATCTTATGTAATGTTTTTAATAAATCATGACGAATAGGATTGTAAATAAATAAAAATAAAACTTAATAAAGAATCTTGGAAATCCCGACACTCTATGACAAGCCCAAAAACCTTCTCTTCTACCCATTCCATTTGGGAGTAAAAAAAGCCACATTATAAAGAGTTTTCATTGAGGACAAGCAAAGATTCAAGTGTGGGGGTATTTGATGTGCACAAAATGAAACATATAAATTACATCAATTGTGGCATAAAACTAACCCTTTTTAGTACTAATGTTGGAAAAAGTGTGTTTTTGTCTTCCTTTTGTATTTTCAGGATTAAATGAGCTCAAATAGACAAAAGAAGCAAAAAGGCAGCTAAATCTAACATAAATACAAGAAAAGGAACAAACGTGGCATGCCCGGCCCCCCGAAAGCATCTTCCCAAGCAAAACAAGAGAACAGAAGACTGAACACGCCCCGTGCTCAATGAGCACGGGGGCGTGCCCAAGTGTCAGCAGAAAACACAAAGCTGTAGAAGCTTCTATCGTCCACCACGGGGCTGTGCTCAGCGGACACAAGGGCGTGCCCAAGTGTCAGCAGAAAAGGTTTCTACACCCGACCAAGCGGTATTTTTATAATACCATATCCCAAGCCCGTATAAGGGAAAATAAGTTAAAAGTATTTACCTGAGCTAGCTCCTGTCTTAATTAGCAAGAATTTAATAACCCAGCCGTATTCACTTAAGTAAGCGTAGGTACCATTTACCGGAAAGCTCTATTCTGGAATGATGGTATAAATAACCAATTAGAATGCTAACGGGTCTTTAATTAAGCCTAAGCTTTGACCGGTTAGTCTTACAGAAAGATACGGTTCAAACGCACGATTAAGCGAAGACCGGATAGAATATGATTTAGACCCGACAAGTTTGAATACTTGTATAATATAGGTATACTAAATACATTCTGGATTTTGAGACAAAAATGATAATGTTTGACCCGTCTCGGTCAATTTATCCAAACTAGTTACATAAACTGAACCGAACGCGAAAAAGCGTTACGGGTAACCGTAAGAGTCATATGCAAGTTCCCTGAGATAATATGGCTTAAATATGTTATAATATCAGTAAGATATCTTCTATTATGCCCAAAATGGATTTAAACACAATTTATGCCTCATAAGGGCATTTTGGTCATTTAAAAGATTATAAAAGAGTTTATTTGTAAATCTGAGTTGCGGGTCTGATTTATACAGTAAGTATACTTAATTTAACATGTTATAACAGTAGGGTATAACCCACATGTGAGATTTTATCATTTAAAACCATACTATGCACCTTAGGGGTATTTTGGTAATTTCACAATGGCCGAAAAGCTCAGAACTGAAGTCTGAGTTTATCAACCTTTGCTTACTGTTAAAAATATTATAATTTGCCTCAAATATCAGTAGGTATCACCCTTGGTATGTTTAAAATATTTTTAGTACATACTATGCGTTAAAACGCTTAAAAAGGCGATTAGAAGCCATTTCCGGGTTCGATACATAAAGCTGATATTTTTATCCTTCCAGAAGGCTTAAAATGATTTATTTATCATTTGTAATCAGTAGCAAAAGGTTTGGAGTCGTTTGGATAAGTAAAACTCATTTTATGGCCCGTAAGGGCAAAACCGACAATTACCGGATTAAGCCTACGACTATGAGTTATGCTCAGCCTAAAATTAATTAAAAATATTTAAAAATCCTAAAATATTATATTACATCAGTGGGTAAAAAGTTTGATATCAAAAAGTGGGTTTAAATAGGCTATACGCCAATTACGCCATTTAATTAACATAAAGCTTTCAATTTACGATAATGAGCATAACTCTTAATCTGGACCTCAAACTGATCTCAAATTTTAGGTGCAAGTTTATAAATCAGTAAAAAATGTTTCTACTCTTTCACTTTTTCAAAAAAATCGCGTTTTATAGTAAAAAGGGCAAAATAGTCAATTTTAAGCATAAATCGGAAACATGCATATGGACCGGATAAGTATTGAACCAAGTTGTAAATTCTCAGAGAGTTAAACTTATATGAAAGTTGGTCCAAAATAGGCTATAATTCAGATCTCAAACATGCATGAACGGATCCGAACCGATAGTCAAAGAAAAAGTCAATTTATGCGACTTTCGGTTCCGATTCGTAAACTGAAAATTGTCCAGTTGATCATGTTGAAACATGTTCTTACATTATTTACAAAGTTATTTTGATGATCAAACAGGTTGCATGTAGCCTACATTGCTAATTATGCTTAAATTTGCAAAAACACATTTTGTTGACTTTTTAAGAAATGCTTTGACTCGACAATTAACATACTTAGAGTGGGAATCTGAGAATACCCTTTTAGGGGTTTGTTACCCACATAAATACCAACTTGTAGGTACTTTCAATTTGAGAAATGACAGAGCCAATCTCGTTTAATCACAAAGTCAAGTTTAAATTACGATGGTTTGACTTTCGGTTAATTAGCTATGCTAGAACGAATTTGAAAGGGTCATGAATACTTACAAGAGTCCTAAATATGCTTAGAGATCACTAGAAAGCTTGAGAATGATCAGAGGAGCTCCAGAAGTGGATATGCAAGTGAAATGAAATATGTTGCAACAATGGGTGCTCATAAACATGAACTTTGATCACTCAAAATTGATGTTACAAGTGTTTACAGATGTTGTAGGATCAGTTCAAGTGCCCTTACATGCATATAAACCCATTGGAGAGCCCATGGTATCGATTACAGCTGGAAACAACTCGAAAACAGACCTGACTGGCACCTGTTCGCTGTGTTTCTAATCTGTGTGCCTGACGCGGCCCGCCTGACACTTAAGGATTCCTGATGCGGGCCGCATGGCCCCCTGTAACCTGCCAAACAAGTTTGGCTTATTTACATTTCAGTCCCTGGTCCTTTGGAACGTGGTCTTGGCGATTTATCTTGCTCATTAGACCCTCAAATATTATTTTTAAGGGCCTTGGGACTTTTACAATCATGGTAAAGTCCTCGGTTAACTTTGTGCTTACCCGAAAAGTCTCGAAATTCAACGTTAACGCAATTAACCCTTCGTGCACGGTTTTGATCACAACTTTCTCATACGATAACGAAACTTGATGAAATTTTTATCACGTATTCTAGTGAGTATATTTTATCATTACAAAGCTTCGGGTTTGCCAAAGGATCACTCAGAGGTATACTTTCAACATGTTGACACATTTAGCCCCTGTAGTTTGTAATTCCTCACTTTCTTTCATTTTCCGCTTCGTATGATCCATAATTTAATCATTTAAGATAATAAACACCATGTAGGGTTATTGTAGTGCCTATTTATCCCTTGTTGACACTTTGGAACCTTATAATCACATAGTTTCACTGTTTGTCAACTTTAGTCCCTCTAAAGTATGTTTTCACATATTCAAAGCCCATGACACGTGTCAATACATTATTAGACGTAAATTTTTGAGGTGTTACATCCTCACCCCCTTAAAAGAAATCTCGACCTCGAGATTTACTGAAACAAATGAGGGTATTTTTCTTCCGTCGTGGATTCTATCTCCCTTGTATATTCGGGACCTCTACGGGCATCCCTTTTGATTTTTACAATAGGCACATACTTCCTTCGAAGCTTCTTCACCTGTCGATCCTTAATCGACAATGGTTTTTCCACAAATTTCAAGCTCTCATCTATATGTACATCCGTATGCGGTATGACCAGTGATTCATCAGCGAAACACTTCTTCAGATTACAGATGTGGAAAACACATTGTGGATAGCACTGAGCTCTTCAGGCAAGTTTAACTTATAAGCAACTGACCTGACGCGTTCGATAACCTCGAAAGGTCCTATGTATCTCAGGCTTAGCTTGCCTTTCTTACTAAATCGCATCACTCCCTTCCAGGGTGACACTTTAAGCAATACCTTGTCACCTACCCCGAAGTGAAAAGACTTACGCTTTGGATCCGCATTCGATACAGGTTTATCATTATATCACAAGTCTGCCAACCGTTATGTGATAGTGCTTCTTGACTTATTGGTGAAACACATCCTCAAATCATTAATGTATACTGTATTGCATGCTCTGCCAAGCTCCTTAAATAGGTTTTAGCTTATAAGCTATTTGATCTTGTTACATTCGATTCCTTCGAATGATTCTACATATTCAGAGCTCAATTAGCCTAATAATTAACAAATTGGTACACCCTTCCAGGGCGATATCTTTGTTGAACCTTATTCCTTAACAAGGACTTAGGAGGGTTGCTATTTCCATTAATCTTTGACTTTCTGCCAAAACTGGCAATCTTACAGATGATCATGGATTTGTATGATCCTATTTGTTGTTTCCAAGGAATTTTCAGATCCTGATGATTGGACCTACCAATCTTCTATTTAACAATAGGTATTCAACATTCCATCTAAGCAAGGTCTCCAAAGGAGCAGCCTTGATACTTATATAACAACTATAATAGGAAAGCTTAATTTAAGGTGAGATGGTTATTCCAACCATTGCTTAAAACTAATCTTAAGGAATTAGCTAATCCTTGCCGTTAGTCGAACAAATCGACGATCCTGGGCAGCTGATAAAAATTCTTAATTGTTACCTAATTCGGGTTGCGGTAATCAATGCATAAGCAAAATGAACCGTCTTCCTTAATTAATTATACCGAATTCTTAGTATATTGAGTTAGGCTATATGAACCTATATCTTAAAACCTACTAAATCAGGGTTTCGATTATTCCATAATCAACATGGAGTTTTCACCATACTCCAGTCCACAGCGGGATGTTAATCTTACTCTACTAGCCTCAGGAGGTAAATAGGGTAATCTTAGGAGAAGATAATTATGATACACAGAGATGTCAGGGATGTCCTTATTCTCAGGCTTTGGTTCATCTATCGATGTCGGTGTCGGACAAATGACACATTCTCTTTACAAGTGCAAGGATGTCCTAAGTGGAGATACTCCTAAGGACATTTTATATTGGATATCTTCTTTGAATACTACTAGTCAACTTTAGTACAATATGATCATTGGAATATCCCAGAGGTCCCATGCATTAAACCTCCATACTGATCAGGCATGGAAGCAATCTATGGAACACACTAGGATACGCCACTCCTCATATGGCACTTTTTATCAACATAGTTTGGCATTCGCAGGTGATAGAAAATAATGAGAAAAATAATAAAATAAAATAAAGTAATATATATTGTCGTACTCTTTTTGAGAAAGAGTACTCCAGATTCTTATGAAAGGATTTTCTTCGAGGATGGGGAGATGGTCATTATAGATTCCATTGGTAAGTTATACCTTATATTTAATATCTGGAGTTGTCATGAATGTAATCAAAAGTTTGCTAAACTTAGGGTTTACTAAAGGTTTATTATCCCTTGCATTTAACGTAATATACTTAGCAGACACCACCAATGTTAATGGTAAGGGACGTACCTGATGCTATTATTTATGAACTAGCTCAGGCATTTTAGGCGCTTTCATTCTTAGGTTTTCCTTCCTTGGCCGCCTTTCCTTTGACAGATGTAGGGCATGTGGTCTTGATGTGGCCTTTCTCATAACAGCCGAAACAGACTGCATCCCTTATGTACTTGCAGTCCAACGTTTTATGATCCCTCGATTTGCAGATCCCACAAGCCCTTGCCCGTGATTGGGATTTTGGTTCGAACCTGCACTTCCCATAGTGGCGCTTCTTGCAGGTCTTGCATACAGGTTTTTGGTTGGACTTTTGTTTGTCCTCTTTCTTAGAACTTTGAGAGTTATCTTCCTCCCTTTTCCTCTTTAGTTCATTCCTTGCCTTAGAGGTATGAACGAGATCCTTCTTGTGAGTAAGGACATGTGGTCTTGGATGAGACTTTGAGCAAATAGCATTGGGCTCCTTGAACTTTTTCACGGCCCTCTTCACAGCTTTTCCAACAGCTGCGTCTATCATAGTTTGAAGGATATCATTGGAAATTATAAGGTTCACAATTGTAGTATCATTGGCATGCGTCGCATCATCCATAACACGATCAACGGCTGCCCTATCTGAGTTTGCCATACTTGATATTGGTTCCTAACATTGATGAAACAATTACTTAATTGCAATCCGATAACCCCTATTCATCATCCTGGCAACTCATCATATACTATCCATGGTACCATCAAACCATATAGGCCAATATAACATGAACATTCTCAATGAACATTGTTTAGATATGTATACTTATCAATTTTACTTAACCTAGGCCGTAAAAGACCATCGAGGGCATTTAGGGTCTGGACCTAGTCCATCACCTTTTTGACAGGGGATCGAAATGTCACATCTGTCTTTATTATATTGATGAAGTTGGATAGCTTGAAAGCTTGCCATAAGGATGTTAGAAAAGAGTGGTTCCTAATAGATATAAAATATCTATCTAAGATTCGTCGGAGCTTTCTCTAAGGTATCATCGACCAATTTCTACTTCGCGTCGAATGGCCGGAGTCTTAATCAGGCGAAAACAACAGTTCTCAACATTTATCGTTCATTAAAGAATCATATGTGCTAGCATAAAGAAAAATAAATTTATGCATAAACTTCCTGATAAGGAAAAGTACCTGCTATATGGTTAGCATTCTGTACCACCTCCGGGGCGTTCCTCTGGAAGACTCATGCCTTTGTTTTTCCTGCCCTCTCTCGGCTTCTTTAAAATCTTTGGGCAGTTAGTCTTGATATGCCCTTCCTCGTTACAATTGTAACAGGTCACGTTTTTCAATTCGTTGCAATCTAAAGTCTTGTGACCCTTGGTTTTGCAAATTCCACACAGTTTGGCACCTGGGTCAATTGTACACTTTCCAGAATGTTGCTTTTTGCAGTTACTGCACTTGGGTCTGTTATTAGACTGACTCGAGTTTTTCTTAAACTCGGAATCTTTCTTGTTCCTTAAACTTCCCTTTTTCTTCTTGTCAGATCGATGAGAGTTCTCCTCCTCTCTTTCTCTTTTTCCCTCACCAGAAGTCTTAACAGACTTATTTCTAATTGCATCTAAGGTGAGAGATAAGGATAAGTCCACTGCGGACCTATATGTGGTTGGCCTAGATGCTTTAACATTTCCCTTTATCTCTGGTGCTAGGCCTCCAATAAAACGTGCTATGCGTTTAGGTTCAGGGGTGACTAAATAAGGAACTAGGCGGGACATAGTGTTAAAACTTGTCACGTATGCCTGGCAATCTAAATCCTTCATGACTAGAGTCAAGAAGTCTGATTCTATCTCTTCTACCTCATGTTGAGGGCAAAAATTTTCCTTGACTAATGCAACAAATTGATCCCAAGATAAGTTGTAGAGTAGAACCTTTCCCGTGGCTTGGAGCAATGATCTCCACCATGCCAACGCTTCTCCTTTAAATGATTGTGAAACAAATTTCACAACATCTTACTCCGTACAACCGCTGATGTCAACAACAGCGTCCATCTCATCGAGCCATGTCATGCAATCGATGGCTCCTTTTTCTCCTGTAAAGTCTCTGGGCTTGCAGGAGACAAAATATTTATATGTGCAGGTCTTAACTGGTGCCTCTTGGTGAAACACGGCCTGAATAGGCGAACACTCCTTCGATGTGATGAGTTATGAACATCGTCTTCCTCTGACTCACCTGATTTAGGAGGGGGCTTAATACGAGCCACAGGTAGAGTCGTAGAGTGGTTATCATTTGATTCGTTATACTGACTGTCAAGAGCTTGAGTAACAGCACTATCTATTAGTGCATGCAGTTCCGCTTCAGTCATGCTAATTCTGGTAATATCATTGTTCTTCTTCGGGTGGCTGTTGGCCTCCTCTGATCCAGCCATGTAGCTTGATTGCTACATAAACATTGACAATGATTTATTTAGAGGTGATTATGGAATCCCCCTTTTTGACGATTCATCAACCATGGTAGTATAACCATATTGGTTAATTTGTTAGTTATTTAAATTAGTATTTTCCATTATAATTTATCCTAGTTATAAAACATTAAGGATATTAAAGTGGCGCAGAAGGCCTAGTCACAAGGACAGTTTTAAATTTACAAGCCATGATCGTTTGGAATCGTGGCATTTAAGGTTTGAGCATAGTCGGTTACTTTTCTTGACAGAGAGTCGAAGACTACATCTGCCTTTTGTCTTTTAGGACAATAAATATAGCCAGTGGGCATTCCCTTCTGAGGGATGTTTATGATATGATCATCTTTTCAGATGCTATTAGTCAAGATCGTTTGGATCATACCGACTATTATGCTTGGACATGGTCCAACATTTTTAGACAGGAGGTCAAAGACCACCACTGTCGTTGTCTTATCGGACAACCAATTTAGCCCGTAGGCACTTCATCACTCACGGATGTTTATAATATAATCATCTTATAAGATGATAAAAGCCATGATTTCTAGATCATAAGGTAAATTAGGAATTTAAAAAAAAAAAATTTCCAATATAGGGATGACTGTTGTGATTTTATCGAATCACATTTGTCAGGAGTGCTAACACGTTCTTAGGTGTTAACAAGGATCTGAATCCCTTGAGTAGGTTTCACCATCTTGGCCGCGCAGGCTAGGTTTCTCCTTTAAGATTATTTTTAAAATGTAACTGACAGGGAAGGAATGATATTTATTTCATTCAGGATTTTTCTCATAAATCCTGATTTACATAATAGCACAATTAGCCTAGTCGCGTAGACAAGTTTATAAGCCATGATTTCAGAGAATCGAGGCATTAAAGTTTTTAATAATGGCACAAATGGCCTAGTCACGTAGACAAGTTTATAAGCCATGATTTCAGAGAATCGAGGCATTAAAGTTTTTAATAATGGCACAAATGGCCTAGTCACGCAGACAAGTTTAATTTATAAGCCATGATCGTTTTGGGATCGAGGCAATTAGGTGTGAATCAACGTTCATTACCTTTTCTTGACGGGGAGATGTAGGCTACTACTGTCTTTAGTCTCAGAGGACGTTAATTATAGCCCGTAGGCACTTCCCTTCTAAGGGATGTTATTTTCCATTTATTTCATGTTTCATGTTTAGAATGAAAACTTAATTTAATCAATCCATTATATGGAGATAAAAGTACAGAGTTGCCCCAAGCGGGTCTTTGAAAACGAATAACGTGTCCTCGAAGGGACTAAAAGATAAATATGTCCTTATAGGGACTATTAAGGAAATGATCTTCAGCAAAAGGAGTTTCTTCTTCATCTTATTTCTGAATGCTTCCTCCTTATATGCTCGTTTCATCCTGGCCGCGGTACGAAGCTCAGCATTTCAAGGCTCCAGGTGTGGAGAATTCCTATTACAGCTTCTTCGTTTGGCGACGTATTCAATTAGAATTGGAAGCAAAAATTTCCAGATTAGGATTGAGATTATTCCTATGTTAAGTCTAGACTCAGAAGGTCAAAGGATGTGCTATCGTGTCATTGAGATTAAACACAAAAAGCTAGTGTTTAATTCACTCAATGTTGGCTCTGATACCAACCTGTCACACCCCAATTTTCCACGTGTCAACAGTGGGCCCGGTGGGGAGTATCGTGACGTAGTTGATATCATCATAGTCAAACAACACAATATATAAATGCACAGCGGAAGCAAAAGATAAATATATTACAATCCGAATATAAAGTAATATCAAAGTATTACAACGGAAAGTAAAGGATCCATAGGCGGATCAAATAAAAGATAAACTGTTCAACAGACTTCAGGCATCTAGAACTTGCAAGATTCCTTATTCACGCCCTGAGCTTCCAGCCAATTACGTTCAGTACCTGTCACTTAACCTTTTTGGAAAATACGCCAGTTTACACTGGTAAATACAATTTAACTGACTCATTTTGAAAAGAGTTTAAAAATTGATTTGAGTGCAAACGGCACAAAATATCTTGACACAATGATTAAAATGCACAGAGGCAAAATTAATCTTTTATAACTTGGGACAATTTTATTAATAAAAATCTTGTATCCGATTTACATGTTTGTCCAACATTTAGGGCCGGTGATTATACAATACAAGCCGGACAAGATTAATCGACACACCACAAATATGATCTCACAAGAAGTTACCCTTACGAGTGAGTATATGTTTTACATATGCAACAGGAGGTGTTTTGTCTACACCTTGTGCTTACGTCGTGGCCATTCACTTTTTAAATGAGCCAAGGATATCCAGGACACGGTCATTAACCCCCAATGTTATTTGTTATCAAACAATACAAATTAAAACGGGATTATGCAATTTAATCATCTCCGATTAAAAGGTTTCTACACCCGACCAAGCGGTATTTTTATAATACCGTATCCCAAGCCCGTATAAGGGAAAATAAGTTAAAAGTATTTACCTGAGCTAGCTCCAGTCTTAATTAGCAAGAATTTAATAACCCAGCCGTATTCACTTAAGTAAGCGTAGGTACCATTTACCGGAAAGCTCTAGTCTGGAATGATGGTATAAATAACCAATTAGAATACTAACGGGTCTTTAATTAAGCCTAAGCTTTGACCGGTTAGTCTTACAGAAAGATACGGTTCAAACGCACGATTAAGCGAAGACCGGATAGAATGTGATTTAGACCCGACAAGTTTGAATACTTGTATAATATGGGTATACTAAATACATTCTGGATTTTGAGACAAAAATGATAATGTTTGACCCGTCTCGGTCAATTTATGCAAACTAGTTACATAAACTGAACCGAACACGAAAAGAGCGTTACGGGTAACCGTAAGAGTCATATGCAAGTTCCCTGAGATAATATGGCTTAAATATGTTATAATATCAGTAAGATATCTTCTATTATGCCCAAAATGGATTTAAACACAATTTATGCCTCATAAGGGCATTTTGGTCATTTAAAAGATTATAAATACATAAAGCTGATATTTTTATCCTTCCAGAAGGCTTAAAATGATTTATTTATCATTTGTAATCAGTAGCAAAAGGTTTGGAGTCGTTTGGATAAGTAAAACTCATTTTATGGCCCGTAAGGGCAAAACCGACAATTACCGGATTAAGCCTACGACTATGAGTTATGCTCAGCCTAAAATTAATTAAAAATCTTTAAAAATCCTAAAATATTATATTACATCAGTGGGTAAAAAGTTTGATATCAAAAAGTGGGTTTAAATAGGCTATACGCCAATTACGCCATTTAATTAACATAAAGCTTTCAATTTACGATAATGAGCATAACTCTTAATCTGGATCTCAAACTGATCTCAAATTTTAGGTGCAAGTTTATAAATCAGTAACAAATGTTTCTACTCTTTCACTTTTTCAAAAAAAATCGTGTTTTATAGTAAAAAGGGCAAAATAGTCAATTTTAAGCATAAATCGGAAACATGCATATGGACCGGATAAGTATTGAACCAAGTTGTAAAATCTCAGAGAGTTAAACTTATATGAAATTTGGTCCAAAATAGGCTCTAATTCAGATCTCAAACATGCATGAACGGATCCGAACCGATAGTCAAAGAAAAAGTCAATTTATGCGACTTTCGGTTCCGATTCGGGTTTAAACTGAAAATTGTCCAGTTGATCATGTTGAAACATGTTCTTACATTATTTACAAAGTTATTTTGATGATCAAACAGGTTGCATGTAGCCTACATTGCTAATTATGCTTAAATTTGCAAAAACACATTCTGTTGACTTTTTAAGAAATGCTTTGACTCGACAATTAACATACTTAGAGTGGGAATCTGAGAATACCCTTTTAGGGGTTTGTTACCCACATAAATACCAACTTGTAGGTACTTTCAATTTGAGAAATGACAGAGCCAATCTCGTTTAATCACAAAGTCAAGTTTAAATTACGATGGTTTGACTTTCGGTTAATTAGCTATGCTAGAACGAATTTGAAAGGGTCATGAATACTTACAAGAGTCCTAAATATGCTTAGAGATCACTAGAAAGCTTGAGAATGATCAGAGGAGCTCCAGAAGTGGATATGCAAGTGAAATGAAATATGTTGCAACAATGGGTGCTCATAAACATGAACTTTGATCACTCAAAATTGATGTTACAAGTGTTTACAGATGTTGTAGGATCAGTTCAAGTGCCCTTACATGCATATAAACCCATTGGAGAGCCCATGGTATCGATTACAGCTGGAAACAACTCGAAAACCGACCTGACTGGCACCTGTTCGCTGTGTTTCTGATCTGTGTGCCTGACGCGGCCCGCCTGACACTTAAGGATTCCTGATGCGGGCCGCATGGCCCCCTGTAACCTGCCAAACAAGTTTGGCTTATTTACATTTCAGTCCCTGGTCCTTTGGAACGTGGTCTTGGTGATTTATCTTGCTCATTAGACCCTCAAATCTTATTTTTAAGGGCCTTGGGACTTTTACAATCATGGTAAAGTCCTCGGTTAACTTTGTGCTTACCCGAAAAGTCTCGAAATTCAACGTTAACGCAATTAACCCTTCGTGCACGGTTTTGATCACAACTTTCTCATACGATAACGAAACTTGATGAAATTTTTATCACGTATTCTAGTGAGTATATTTTATCATTACAAAGCTTCGGGTTTGCCAAAGGATCACTCAGAGGTATACTTTCAACATGTTGACACATTTAGCCCCTGTAGTTTGTAATTCCTCACTTTCTTTCATTTTTCGCTTCGTATGATCCATGATTTAATCATTTAAGATAATAAACACCATGTAGGGTTATTGTAGTGCCTATTTATCCCTTGTTGACACTTTGGACCCTTATAATCACATAGTTTCACTGTTTGTCAACTTTAGTCCCTCTAAAGTATGTTTTCACATATTCAAAGCCCATGACACGTGTCAATACATTATTGGACGTAAATTTTCAAGGTGTTACAATCCATTGTCCATCATAGAGTGTGTGAGTCATCTCGGGATCCAAGATTGATCGTAAGAGTTCTTGGCAATTAAAGGCCATGTTTGCCTAAGTCTCTTACATCACTTGGTGAAGACAAGTGTTTAGTGTAATACTTTTTATTTTTAATCTTTTCACACTTTTTGTTTGGTTATGTATTAATGACTTTAATAACTAGTTTTTTATGTTGAAGGTGATTCTTCCTTATCGTTTGTCCGTGGTGTCTTGGCATTATTTTACTGTCTATATAAAATAAAAGATTTTCACCATTCATATCTCCACGGTCTATATGGAGATATGTTGGCTACCTGGTCGGGGGTTAAGTGAATGGTTTGGTAAGAGTCTTGCCATTGTTCAGTGTATAGATCCTGCAAAGGACATGGGTCAAATTTAGTAGGACCTCCTTCAATACCCACCGGTATTGGATGGCGGGGGTCCAAACTCTTTGATCCCCTCATAAGTTAAACTACTATTAAAACTTTAACCCGGCTACTTAGGACTGTATCCCTGCTGACTCAGACTACTTAGCCGAGGGTAACGTCACCTTCAAAAGAGGGGCCTACCACATTATGCATTAATAACTTAATTAATTATCTTTCAATAATCCGACCCTTTAGGATTGTATCCTTGCTGACTCAAACTACTGGGTTGAGGGTAACGTCACCTTCAAAAGAGGGGCCTACTACAATAACTAAGATAATCTCTTAAATAAGTGCAAAAGTGCGAAAATAATCAAAGGTTACACTACACACGAGTCGGATCCAAGTGATTCATCTTGTCTATCTGTTTTTACTTTTATTTTTATTTTCAGCATTTTAGTTAGTTTTATTTTCTAGTTTAAAAACCTTTTTCTAACTTTTGATTTGATTAGACGTTGAGGATAAACCGGTACTAAAAGCTCTTGTGTCCTTGGACGACCTCGGTATCTTACCAACACTATACTACGCTCACGATGGATGCACTTGCCCATATGTGTGTTTAGTGTTAGTAAATATTGTGTTTTATAAATTTAAAACTTGGCTAAAAAGTGTAAAAGGGCTTAAAATACATCTAAAATTATATACACACCGACACATATCAGGCGCCAGAGACTGATCTGGGCAGAAAATGGTTTTTAGCATTCAGCAGCTGGTTCCTTTGATTTTTACCATAGATTTTTGATACTATGGACTGGTTTTAAGCTCCCATTGTATTAGAAACCATGTTCCACAAGTGTATGGCCAAGATTGAGTTTCAAAAACACTTGTAATGATCTTGTTCATCCAAGAAATCTATAAATAGGCTTGGTGTCACACCCCGATATTTCCACATATTACCGGTGGGCCCGATGGGGAGTATCGTGACGTAGTTGATATCATCATAGTCAAATAATCACAGTTCAATGCACAGTGGAAGTCTAAAAGTAATAATTATATAAACCGATTTGAAAGTAACATAAAGTATTACAAAGCGGGTTGTTAAAAGATCCACAGGCGGATCAAAACAAAAGAAGATAATTGTTCAACAGATTTTTAAGCATCTAAAGCTTGCAAGAGTCTTTATTGATACTAGGAGTAGCCAGCCCATTTCGCTTAGTATCTGCACTTAACCTTTTTGGAAAATACGTCAGTTTACACTGGTAAATACAATTAACCGACTCTTTTGAAAAGTGTTTAAGAAAATTGATTTAAATGCAAAAGGCACAAATATTCTTTAACAACTTGGGATAATTATTTAAAAATAATCTTGTAAAAGAATTATATGTTTGATATACGTTCAGTAGCCCGGGCAGAATACCGGGTTAAAGATTATTAGACACACCACATAATATATCCCACGGCTAGTTATTCTCGAACAGGCGGGTACATTATTTTACATACGCACCGGCAGGTGTATGCCTACACCCCGTGCCTAAGTCGTGGCCATTTCAATGAATGAGCCGAGGATATCCAGGACATGGTCATTAACCCCCAAAGGCTTAAAACAAACAAAAAAGATTAAACGGGTTATCTCAATGATTTAAACTTCATACGATTAAAAATTCAATACCCGACCAAGCGGTATTTTATATATCGTACCCCAAGCCCGTATAAGGGAAAATAAGTTAAAAGTATTTACCTGAGCAAATATACAAATTTATCTCATCCGTATAACAATCAGCAAGTGCAAATATCTTTTACTTGGCTCCTAAATCTGGAACGAAGGTTTTAATAACCTATTAGATTCCTAACGGGTCTTACTTAAGTTTAAACTTAGACTGGTTAGTTTTAATGAAAGGTTTACGGTTCAAAATGCAAGATTAAGCGAAGACCGGATTAGAATGTGATTTAGACCCGAAAAGTATGGAGACTTGTATAATATGGGTAAACTAAACACATTCTGGATTTTGAGATGAAAATGATGAGGTTTGACCCGTTTCGGTCAATTTATGCAAACTAGTTACAAAAACCGCACCGAACGCGAAAAATGCATAATGGGTAACCAAATGAGTCATGAATAGGTTGAAAAAGTTAATATGCCTTAAATATGTTGTGATATCAGTAGGATACCTTCCATTATGCCCAAAACGAATTTAAACTCAATTTAAGCCCCGTAGGGGTATTTTGGTCATTTTAAAGATTATAAAAGAGATTAAATAATAATCTGAGGTTCTGGTCTAAAATGATCAGTAAAAATATTTAATTTAATAAGTTATATCAGTAAGATATTGTACATATGTGAAATTTATCATTTATGACCAGACTATGCACCGAAGGGGCATTTTGGTCATTTCACATAAGCTTTAAGGGTTAAATTTAGAAATCTGAGTTCAAAACTTTTACTTACTGTTAAAGTATAAAAATTTATTCATAAAATCAGTAGGTAACAAGTCTTAGGTGCCTAATATGGTTTTAAACCATACTATGCGCCTAAGTCGCATAAAAGTCGGTATTTGACGACATTTGGGTTAATTAAGGAAATTTGAGATTTTGATCAGCCTTTACTGTTTAAAATAACTTATTTAATATATAAAATCAGTAGAAAAAGGTTTGGTATGTAAAGGATGTGTAAAACTCATTTTATTAGAAAAAAGTTCATAACCGTCAATTACCGAATCAATGCAAGAACCCTATGTTATGATCAGTTTATACGATATCGAGCATAACTCCTAATTTAGACCTCAAACTGATGTCAAATTTTTAGGACATGTTTATAAATCAGTAATAAAGGTTTTTGTCCTCTCACATTTTCAAAAATCTCGTTTTAATGTCAAAAGGGCATAATGGTCAACAACTAAGCAATTAACGGAAACATGCATATCATGAAATATGGTCCTAAAGAAACCCTAAGACATATCTAGATATGGTCCTAAATTTGGTCCACCAAGCTAGAGCATCACCTTTGAACGATTGTGACACAAACTTCACAAGATCCTTATCAGTACATCCACTGATATCAACCACGGTATCCATCTCGTCTAGCCACGTCATGCAATCAATGGCTCCTTTTTCCCCAGTGAAATCCCTGGGCTTGCAGGAGACGAAATACTTATAAGAGCAGGTTTTAACACGTGGCTCTTGATTGAGCTCAACTTTCTTAAACGGAACACTCCTCTAGTTTGACGAATGGTTATATTCGTCCTTATTAGATACATGAGTCTTAGAGGGTGGTTTTGGATGAGGTACAGATAGGGTCTTGCTCCTAGTACCACTTGATTCTCTAAACTGCCTATCCATGGCTTTAGTAACAACATTGTCAATCAATGCTTGAAGATCCGCACCAGTTACGTTGATTCTGGTAGTATCATGATTCTCCCTCGGATGACTGTTGACTTCTTCTGATTCTGCCATGTAGCTTGATTGCTACATAAAATGATGACAATGATTTATTCAGAAGTCTATAACAGAATTGTCCTCTTGATGATTTATTAACCATGGTATCAATAAACCATAATGGTTAATTTTGTTAGCCACATATATACTCAGGATTTTCATTATAATTAATCCTCAGTTGTAATTCATTTAAATATTATAATGGCATAAAAGGCCAAGTCACAAGGACAGTCTTAAATTATAAACCATGATCTTATTGGATCGAGGCATTAAGGCTTGAACATAGTTCATCACCCTTTCTTGACAGGGAGTCATAGACTACAACTGTCTTTTGTCTTATATGACAATGAATATGGCCCGTAGGCCCTACATCACAAATGGATGTTTAAAAAGATATTGAAGGGAATTGGAAGAATCCAATATAAGGATGACTAGTGTGATTTTATCGAATCACATTTCGCCAGGAGTGCTAACATGTTTTCAGATGTTAACAAGGATCTGAATCTTAAAAAGGTTTTACCATCAGGGCCATGTCTAAATTGACATATGGGCTAGGTTATACCTTCAATATTTTCTTTCAATATTCAATGGCAGAACAATCATAAAATGGAATGATATTTTTGGTTTAGGACATATTATACATATATGTTTAATGCCATAGTAAATTTTAAAAAGGAACTTTTCATAGAAAGTTCTAATTGTTACAACAATGGCCCTATACGGGTCTTAACAAACAAATTTGTCCACGCAGGGACTAAAAATAAATATGTCCTTATAGGGACTAATAAAGAAAGGAAAAACAACAAAATATTTTCTTCTCATTTTATTTCTGAAAGTTTTCTCCTTGGTTCAGTGTGTGCGGTATGGATACTGAAGGTTTTGGCGGGTAGTCGAAGTCTTCCTCATTAGGAACCTTTGCAAAAGTGGAATCCAAGGATTCTATGGTTAATGAATAATACGAATCACGAATAGGATCAGGACAGGTATAATCCAAGTTTGGAATTCCAAGACTTGAAGGTAAGAAATATGGGTCATTTGGGTCCATAGGTATCATCTCCGGAGTAAGAGCCTCAGGGACCGTTGGTATGGACTTCTCCGATGTTGGCTTCTCATTTGAAGTTTCAAAAGTCTTAGGTACCAAATCTGAAGTATGGTTAATGGTTTCAACTAGTTTGGTTTTGGGAATGGGTCCAAAAAGATCCTTTCTCCATACTGGTCGTACGTTGATTCGAGTTGTGGTACGAAGCTTAACATTCTTGGACTTCGGGTTTGGAGAGCTTCCACCAATGGCAGCTTTACTCGGCGACATGTTCATGAAATACACAAATATCAAAAACAACGTATACTTATTAGGGATGAGATTATTCCTAGTTCATGTCTAGACACGGAAATCAAGGAATGTGCAACTATGTCATTGAGATTAAACACAAATGGCTAGTGTTTAATTCACTCAATGTTGGCTCTGATACCAACCTGTCACACCCTGATATTTCCACTCTAGGTCCCCTTGATGTATGGATCTTTCACAGAATTGTCTTTCCAATCAAGAGTGCGGAATCCTCTTGATCAGAATATAGAAGAATGAGTAGAAACAGAAATCACTTTCAAACTGGGTTTCTATTGATTATCGATTACAAGAATTACAATCAATCAAACCCTAACCAACTCTCAAATTCATCCAAGCTTCTAAGCTCTCACGAAATTTCTCTCTAGCAACTGTTTTGGCTGATTATCCTAAACCCTAAAGCCTAACCTTGTTTATATAACACAAGGTTTGCTACTTGGGCTAGAGTTCCTACATGGGCAAATCCCAAATCGTTCACCCTTGACCCAACTGGGTTTTGTTTAGCCCAAACTCTATTATCTCACTAATACAAAGCTAAACCCGCTAACCGTTTATCGTTTAACTAATTACAAGATATCCAAAGACCAAATCTAAGCTGTTGTCACTAATATGCACCAACAAACTCCCCCTTGACAATAGCTTCATAAAATAACTTTGTCTTCAGTCTTCTTGCAATCTTCATGTAATCTTGCACTGTCTTTGGTCTTTGGATAACTTCAGCTTCAATAGCTTATGTCAGCAACAGACTCCCCCTAAGCTGATGCATCCAATCACCAAATCTTCAAAAACTTTAGCGTTTGAGTAAACTCCAGTTCAGCATTTGTAAAGCAATCTTCAAACTCTTCATCTTTGTCTGCAATGTAGAATGGAGGTTCTACCATGCATCCAATCAAACTCTCATCTTCACAGCAACTTCTCACTTTAACTTCTCAGCAACACACTGCTTCAATCTGTATACTATAAAACAAACATCTCGAGAAACCATAAGAATTTTTCAACAAAGTTAAATAAATTATTATTTTTCAAGAGATAGTTAAACTGTATCACAGATTAAGCAGTTTCAACTTAACACCAACACGCAAAACTTTTTAATCACACACCCTATAACCCGCATGATTTAAAATTTTGAACTCACTTTCTAACACCGTCTCCCCCTATCAGTAACAATTCCTCCAAGAATAACAGTTTTCCGTACATTAAGAATTTTAAACAGAAAAAGACACTATTTTTGGATTTTTATATTTTTCTGAAAGCAAGTAACTACGAAAAGCAATAAACACTCTATTTTTGTGAGAATCACTGGTAAGAAGATCATATCAGCACAATCAAACTGTTTCACACAATTAGATAATTCTTTATTTAATTTTTCGTGAAAAGCAGTCCAAGACGATTACCAGTATGTTTGTCCACTTAAACAAAATGCATGAACATTTCAAGTTCCATTACCGTATGATACGTTAAGGTAATTTTATTACTGATATACTAGTGTGTCCCACTTCAGGATATACCCCCGCGATCAAGGTATGCACAAAGATTCATCGTAGTAGGTGAGTATACAGAATTCATCCGTTTTGTTTTTCAACGATAGATAATTGGTGAACAGGTCAGTACTTCCGTACAGCAAAGAGACCAAAATATCTAACGAGGGCTATGACAAATACCAGTTTTTGGTACGATTTATGCATTTTGCACATTTGAATGACTCTCTATGAGAGCTTCTTCATTTATGGGTTTTGGCAATTTTTGCTCTTTTAAGATATCCTGGGTGTGTCTAGGTCAGCATATATCTGGATGCAGCAGAAGGACACCCCTGATATCCCCAGATGAAATAACAGTATAAAGACCCAAAACTTCAGATTTTGGCAATATATCAACGCAAGATTTAAGGTCATTAAACCATACACCACTGATGTGTTCCCCACTCATACACAGTTCATTTAAGTTTATATCACATTGGTAAGTTGATTATTTCATGCTTTTTGCCTACTGGTACATCATATGATGAAGCTGCTATCACACTTAAGCAATTTAATTCAGTTTGAGTGTGACAGTCTAACTTGCTGATGTACTATCATTTCTTCTTTTTCACATAGTGAAACCTCAATTTTGAATTTTCTATTTTTTTATGTTTTTGATTTTTCAATGTTTTTGTATTTTTTATTTTTAAGAAAAACAGTAAACTATTTACAAAAATTCTTATGAAAAACCAGTTATTCAGGATTCCTCATCCCGTTGAGTTCGACTAAATGTTCAAAGCGAGCCCTGTCAAAAGCTTTAGTATAAAGATCTGCCAGGTTATCTTCTGTGTCGACTCGATGTAATTCAATTAGTCGTTTTTCAGCACAATCCCGTATAAAATGATGACGTATGTCAATATGTTTTGTGCGACTGTGTTTCACGGGATTATTAGTTATAGAACTCGTGTCATTATTGTCTATCATAATAGGAGTATGAGTGAAATCCAAACCGTAATCGCGCATTTGTTGTTGTATCCAGAGAACCTGAGAGCAGCAGCTACCCGCAACAATATATTCAGCTTCCACGTAGAGGTAGACACACAAGATTGCTTCTTGCATTGCCAAGACACAATCCTGCCTCCTAAGAACTGACAACCACCAGTTGTAGACTTTCTATTGGACTTGCATCCTCCAAAATCTGAGTCAGTGTATGCGACAAAATTCAGATCATTATCAGCTGGATACCACAACCCAAGTTTAGGTTTCCCCTTCAAGTAACGAAGAATACGCTTCACTGCTTTCATGTGTGACTCTTTTGGATTCGCCTGATATCTGGCACACAAGCATACGGCAAACATGATGTCAGGTGTTGAAGCAGTCAAGTACATCAGAGAACCAATCATCGCCCTGTATTGAGTTGGATCAACGTCTTCAGTACTTTCATTATCTGGGCCAAGATTGTGATTTTCAGAAATGGGTGTGTTGAAAGTAGAGCAATCATTCATTTTGAACCGACTCAAAATGTCATACACATACTTTTTCTGATGAATAAACATCCCATCCTCCTTCTGTTCAACTTGTAATCCCAGAAAGTAAGACAGCTCACCCATAGCGCTCATTTCAAACTTGCTCTTCATTACCTGCTCGAACTCTTTACACATGCTCTCATCTGATGACCCAAAGATGATGTCATCCACGTAAACCTGTACTAGCAGAAAATCTTTCTTCTTCCTCTTGATGAACAATGTACTGTCAATCTGACCTCTTTCAAAACCATTCTTGATCAGATGTGTAGACAGTGTCTCATTCCACGCCCTGGGAGCTTGATGTAACCCATACAAAGCCTTATCAAGTTTGTACACTCGATCTGGATAGTCTGGATCAATGAACCCATCTGGTTGTGAGACATACACCACTTCTTGGACTTTCCCGTAAAGAAACGCACTCTTCACATCTAGTTGGTAAACTTTGAAGCCCTTGAATGTTGCGAAAGCTAGAAACAAACGAATTACCTCCAACCTTGCCACTGGTGCAAACACCTCATTGTAATCAATCCCTTCTTGCTGATTGAAACCTTTGACCACCAATCGAGCCTTGTTTCGCGTCACTATCCCTCTTTCATCCTTCTTGCACCTAAATACCCATTTAGTGCCAATTTCTCTTTCACCTTTAGGAAGGTCAACTAACTCCCAAACCTTCAACTTTGCAAACTGGGCCAATTCTTCTTGCATAGCTTCAACCCATGAATTGTCTTTAAGAGCCATATGAATGTTCTTTGGCTCCTCTTGGGAAATAAAGCAACTATACAAGCACTCGTTCACTATCCCAGTCTTCTCAATCGACACAAATAATCCAGAATTCGCTGCTATGCTTCTTCTCGTCTGAACACCTGCATTAGGATCCCCAAGTATCATGTCAACTGGATGATCTCTATTTGCTCATGTAGTAGCAACAACATCGACTTCTAGATTGTCACCCAGGTTTGATCCAACCTCCCCCTGAATGTTCAGATTTGCAAATGGATTAATGAAATCCTCCCCCTCAATGGGTTCAGAGTCACTATCGCTTGAATCAGGATCAGCAGCACCTTGGGAAGTTTCTAGAGCATCTGTCATATCAACATTCGATCTAGGCATGAACTCGCCTTCATCGTCTCCACCAATCACTGCTTGAATCAACTGAGAATCATCTGCATTTGGAAACTCAGGAATATTAAATGATTTAAAAGTGCTTTCATAATCATATAATATAGCAGGACCACTCATTGATTGTTGAGGTTTGTATGAAGTAATTTCAACATTGTAAACAACCTCAATTTTACCAGTTTTTAGATTAAAAAGCCTTTTATTCGGTGTGCCAGGCACGTAACCTAGAAAGTAGCCATCGTCAGCCACCTCACCGAATTTTTGTTTATCTTTATTTCGCACAATGGTGCAGGGTAATCCAAATGGTTCAAAGCCTTCTAAGTTTGGTTTCTTGTTAAACATCAATTCATGACAAGTTTTATTAAAACGTTTAACAGTCAAAACTTTGTTTAGGATGTAGCAAGCTGTATTCACAGCTTCTCCCCAGAAAAGAACTGGTAGCTTTGAATCTGAAAGCATCGTCCTAGCGGCTTCAATCAACGTTCTGTTTTTCCTCTCAGCAACTCCATTTTGTTTAGGTGTATAAGGAGCAGAATATTGATGTTCAATTCCCTTTCGAAGACAGTAGAGATCCAGAATTCGATTCTTGAACTCCGTGCCATTATCACTCCTTATCCTCTTGATCCTTGCACCATGAACGTTTTCCAATTTCGTAAAAAGATCTATCAGCATCTCAGCCGTCTCATCTTTTGTACCTAAAAAGAAAACCCATGAATAACGTGAGTAATCATCAGTGACAACTAAACAATAGTACTTTCCACCTATGCTCCTCACGTTCACTGGACTGAATAAATCCATGTGAAGTAATTCATAAGGGGCATCTATGGAATTTACTGTTTTAGACTTATGAGGTTTCTTGTGTTGTTTTCCCTTTTGACATGGAAGACATTTATCTTCCACTTGAAACCTCTGCACTGGAACCCCTTTCACTAGCTCATTTTTAACAAGCTAATTCATTTTTCGATAGTGAATATGGGCCATGCGTCTGTGCCACAACATCGATTCAGCTTCAGATGCTTTTGATAGTAAGCATGCCACCACAGCAGTTGGATCTTTAGCAACCATGTCCATGACATAAGTGTCATTTCTCCTTGGCGCTCGCATCACTATCCAATCGTCCGGAATCTTCAAACCTGGTTTCAACACTAATGCTTCATTCTTGGTAAAATGGACCGAGTG